>CM056203.1:17527155-18127155 GCA_029692085.1 Gymnothorax javanicus
TTTACACTGCACCGCTACCATTAACCCAGATTGTGTGGGCAAAACTTGAAAACAACGCAAGGCTAAATTTGTGCGACATCAGTCCTACAAAAAAGTCTTGGGAAAGATGGACAGAAGGACAGAATTCTTGGTACTACTATATACCCCCACCCTTTCAGGCCGGGGTATAAAAATCAATACAGCAAAGTTGAAACTAATTTTTGGTACCATTGTCAACAAAATTTAGGAAAAAGAAATTACAAATCACTCAATTTGGTTTTTATTTGCATTTTAAATAATGTCCTGATTATTGAAAAATTGAGGTTGTATAACCCCATGTCCAGCAGTCCGAGACCCTCCCCTCCACTACCTGTGAAATAATAAGTCTGAAATCATACACATAAAATGAACACACTTACCTTTGGATCGATCGTCTCAAAAAGGTCAATATCATTTTGATGTTTCAGGTCATCAGTTCCACCAACACAACTTTAAGGAGGGAAAAACAGAAAACCATGAATATAAATATTTTTTTTTTTTTTAAAGTTGAGACAAAATTCACTTGTGTGTTTTGTTGAAACAATCAACTCCACTTGAATGAGACAGACTTAAGATCATTGAAACATTTAGATCAAACAAACTGAAAAATAGAAATGCGTGCACAGCAAACCAGGCCCTAGTTAGGCATTTCTAGTACAGCTGGACAGTAAATCAAATTGCAATGATTTTAAGCGCTATAACTGCAACTTTGGGAAAACAGATCAGCTCGCTCCTTTTCGTTTCTGTTATTCACACCAGATGCAAACTTGAACAAATGGCAATCAAACATCTGAGGCCATCGAGGGAAGAAAACGCTTTTGAAGTCTGCCAATTACCAGTGAGATTTGACAGCTTTCATCATCTTTTTAAAGGCATAATTAGCCTACCCAATATCTGTTCCCCTGTACTTTGCCTAACTAACAATCGAGCAATTTATTTAGACAACAGACAAATCAAAACCAATATGTATCCTATAATGATTAAGAGCAGATAATGAAAAGCAGACACCTTACTAAGCTACCATGTCACATTGAAAGAATGGCAATTATCTGAATTGGTAAAAAAAAAAAAAAAAAAAATCTTCCTCCGATTTCCATCTCGTTGTATAAAAATATACGCAAGGTGGGAAACATTTTGTCCTGGTATTGAACTTGACAAATTCTTTTCACATTTGCACAAAATGGCCAAATGTAAGCAGACAAAAAAAAAATCTAGCCGGCACATTCAGGCAAATGAGCCCAGTTTTATGGCTAACTAAATTTCAAAATGAAAAAATGCTATTTAAATCAATTGGGCTGTCTACCAATTCAAACTGGTAATTGTCAGTCAAGTTCTTTTCCAGAGGCATTTCATATGGCATCTGATGTTTGGCAGCAGTTTGTTCAACACTGTATAATGTAAAGTTTGTGAAAAACACAAGGAGTGAGCTCATCAGTTTGCCCCATGGCAGCAGTCATTCTTCTAGTACTTAAAGTTATCGCAATTCTATTAATTGCCCAGCCCTAAATTCTAGCCATATTTTAATTAGAAAACTAAATCATGTTCCACATCATAATGGCTTAAAGGGACACTTTGCCAATTTTCAACCTTATCTGCATCCATTTTCTTTCCTTTGAGAATCAGCTACAAAACTCGCTATACTTCCCCCTCAAGCACAGTCATTTGATGCAAACAGTGAATCAGTAGGAGATAAGGAAGCACCAGCTATTTCAGCTTGGATTTTTAGTCTCCCACTCCGGGTAGCCAGGGCGCATGCCCTAAATGCCACTCAAAAACAAAACTTCTTTGCCGTATGGCAAGCATGTATGGCAGTCTCCAGATTACCAGGCGATAAAGGTTTGACCTTTGATAGAGAGCCTTAAATGGAAGAAGCTGGATTTGACCACATTGTTTATTTGTTTATCCAGTTTAAAATCCAAGTCAAAAACTACACCTAGATTTTTGACAGAGTCTTCAACAAAAGGACTCAGAGCTATAAGATCCAGGCTATTTTTTTCAGGCCTTACAAGGTTTGCATATTAGAACCTCTTATTTTCATTGAGGGATTTTCATTCAGGAACATTCTAGGGTGTGCAGTGTACAATTTGTGTTGGATGGCGAGATTAAGAATTCTGTATTCAACCTCCACCAATATTGATTGATGTTTGGGTATCGAGAGAAACATTCGGGTATGTAAACACGTCAAGCGTACATCCAGTCAAGGAAACTTAGAGTTTAGTATCTAGTGCTGGTATTCCTGATAGTAGCATATGACGGCAGCTGCCATGTTACTGATGACACACCGGGTTGCGAGGGCATGCGCAGCATATGCGATTTTAAATATCAATATTAAATTCTAAACCCCCTTCTCACTGATAAAACCCCCCAAAATATGACGACGCCCCCCTTTTAAAATCGTTCCGGCAAATAAAAAGCCAAAAACGAGGAGGTTTGATACGGAATTCTTTCCCCTTTACAATATAGCCTAAGCTCCATAAGTTTCTCCAGCAAATTGAAAGCATTGACTCCTTCGATGCAACGTTGACCTGAAAGGCTATATCGGTGAGATATTGTCAAGGTATGTCCTCGACATTGTTATTTTCAGCACAACTGAAAATCCAAAATCAAATGTGTTGCATTCAGTCAAACAGTAATGATGTCGTTTCAGTATGTCTTGGCCTTGTATTTTACATGTGTACCTGCGCACTTATCCATGTTGAGAGGTGATTAGGATCATGTGTGCTTGCCAGTTGTTTTGAACAATGCGAATCTGTCACAGGAACACTGTAGCTATTAGCTGACTTATGGCATGGGACCCAGTCGTTGGACCCAATCATCCATAAAACTAACTGGCAAGCAAATGCAATTTTGTTGGCTATATATAACCAGTAATTATGTAATCGAAATCAAAGAAACCAAATAATTACTGCACGCAGCGAAATGAAAACCATGTCAACCAACTCTTCAGACATATTAACCCTTTCATTACCATTGTAACCAGTAATTATCCCGTAATCTTAAATCCAAGAAACCAAATGATTACTGCAAAAACTGTCAAAGCACTGCAACAGAACCATGTCATCACACAACACGTCAGTGACATCTTAAGTGATTCCCAATCCTCCGGTTATGCACAGTTTTATTTTATACAGGTTAATGCCTGCTGCGCCGCGGAGTTTGTACACAAATGCACGGTATCTCTGTTTGTACAGAAATGCACGTGTATCTCGGGTTTGTACAAAATCCCATATAGGAGAAATTGTCTTGACAAACCGGGTTTTTATCCAATTTTGTTTTTTACTTTTGGAAAAATTCTCCCTATGTGTCAATGGAAAGGTAAATGCTTTTGAACATGTTTTCTGTGGTTTCCAAATGAAAATTTACATATCTGTCTTGTCTTATTCCCAATTCAAAACCCAATTGATTTCAGAATGAGCGCTCTCCTCTTTAGCTTTGACTACTGGCATGTTAATTCTCCCTTTTTGGTCTCCAGTTTTTGCTTCTGTCATAAACAAAAAATCCTCATGTTACATTTTGAACGTAGCACAAAAATTAGTTCAAGAAGGGGTGAAAATCCACATGCTATCATGCTTATAGCACAAAATTCTCGCTCATCCAGCTTCTGCTATACAAAATGTCTCACTTTTTCACGCCCACAAACCTTAAATCGAAAGGGTCCATTCTGCGACAGCTGTACCACAAATCCACATAGGTTGACAAGAATGTCTAGAATAGTGAGCTCGCGCTATGCATTGTGGCAGTTGTCTTTACAGCAAATGCATAAGGAAGCCAAGGTGGTGATAAATACACAAATATCTCAAGCTGCTGTGGAAAAAAAGTACATTTTTTGTGCAATTTATTCATACAGAGCGTACACTTTGGGACCATTTATATTTATTGGTGAATTGCCCCATACGGCAAGCACCCTTCACACAGATCTTGGTGAAAAAACATAAGGTCAAATCACTTACCTGAAAACAAGCTTTAATTTTTCGAATTTCACTTCCACATCCTTGCTGTTTTCTACACAAAATTCGATGAAGACATATTCCCTCCTGTCGTACCACTTGGCAGTTGCCAGCTGCCTGTTTATAAACAAGAATAGAGAATTAAACAGAATGAATGGGGAATGGAAGGACTACAAGACATTGTCCTCAGCATCTTGGTATTTTTTCCAAGTGATATGCGCCAAACTCTGCCATGGACAAACAAATACCTGCAAAAGTTAAAACGTCATTGCCAGGATCTACGAGCAACAGGGCCAAAGGTCTTGTTTATAGAACTATAGACAGCTCACTATAAAAAGCATGCGTGGGCATGAAAAGCAGGAAATGAGGCCTGGCTAACAAAAACCAAATTTATTAAACCACGTGCACACACAACGGCGTGCAATTTCAGCTTAATAAATCGAACACTTTTTGGACATGTGCACACGTGAATGGGGCTCAGCTCGTTCCCAGTTACATCCAACATTTGCCCATAAATGGTCAACGCAAATGAGCTAAAACATACACAAACTGCTAAGAAGATCCACTTACCAAGTGACCCAAATAAAAACAAGGTGACGGTGAGCGCCAAGAGAACCCTATAGCCCTTAACTAATTACTAATAATAAATAGCAGCGTACACCTATGGCAAGGCACAGGTTAAAGTCACAAGTCAAATCCACTAATGACCCTTACGCTGCCCACCAAATCTGCACACCAAATTTCAAGGTGCTGTGGTCAGTAATTTGGGAAATATGGCCGAGACAAAATTTTAAAGTCCAAGGTCACTGTGCCAAGGTCAAAGGTCAAATCCACTAATGACCCTTACCTTGCACACCTATCCCTCAAAGAAACTGCATACCAAATTTGAAGGTCCTGTGGCCAACACTTTCGTAGATATGGCCTGGACAAATTATGGAGCTGCCGCCCGCCCAGACGCCACAGGATACAACAATACCCCATAAGCCTATTAGGGCTGTGGAGTAGCTCATCCCGGGCTGGCTGATGGAAACTAATGAAGAACCATTATCGAGAATCCCTGTTGTAAATCAAGCATTCTAATACTCGGCTATTCTAACGATGACTGATGACTACGCATGCTACTAAACTTTCATATTACATCAAATTAACCCCTTATCACTTCGGTAAAATTTGTCCAAAATGCCTATCCGTACTGTTTACATGTGCTCCGGATCTAGGACTACAAATACAGCCTACTTTGTGGATATCGACCGGCTCATTTCAAACGATGCAGCAGCTGTTCGTGGATATTTACCGGTATAATAGTGTTTCGGACTAAATACTTTGCTGGATTGGATTTACTGGAACTTTGTGGATGTAACAAGACCATGTTTGAGGGGATATGTTCGACTGGAGGAGTACTAGGAGGCTTCATTGGTGAGTTGCATCAGTTCTGTAACTGTTCGTTTGTTTGTGGTCTGACACAGGCGTTGATTAAAGCTGCTGTGATGATTATATTTTGAAATGGTTGGCATCAATTGAATCACAAGAATCTAAGCTTTCTGAAGATATGTGGCATGAGTATCTCACGTTACATACAAGCTGTGTAAATGATGTAGTTTGTTTTTAACTTGGACGGGCCGTCGGAGTGACAAGGGGTTAAACATTTTTTTCAGCGGTCCCTCAATGGGCTGTGAATTTTGGCACATGCAACTAGAATCCCTTGCAAAATCACAATGAGGACAGAAACGCCCATTCGGGTTTCTGAACGTGAAGGTACGAGGCCTGGCTTCGAAATCAATTTCCACAGCCACTACAGTACCCCACCAGCTCAAACCACTCCAGCTTACACACTGGTGTTTTCTGAGGAAAAATGCTCCAGCTACAGTCTTTCCCTGACAGCCAATGAAGTTCCATCACTTGCATCTGAACTACAACAATTGGGATATCAAAATATCATCATAAACCCCAAACCCAAGACACAACACAAAGCCCAAAACACTAAATAACATAGAACGCAATGCTAAAGTACCCTCGGCCGTATGGGCATAAGACAAGGAATGACAACATAAAGGGTTTTTTAATATATGCCTATGTAACACAATGTGTCTAATACTTTTGGGCTTGAGAGAAGTTTCAAGAGTGAAAAGGAAGACCGAGGTAATTGTTCAATTTCATCTAGGACCTGGCAGGTTATATGGAAAGTGTGGAACAGGACAGCTGGGACTTGACATTGTTTGGCATTCAGAATATGAAGTCTTCCATGATGCACAGTCATCAAAATTCAATGTTATGTTGAAGGTGACTGAACAGTTTGGTTGATAATGTTGCTACATTAAATTGTTATTAGAAGGTATTTAAAGTAGGTGAAGGCCATGTAGCTTCCATGTCCTCCAACTTAATTATCCAGTGAGTACACCTTATGAATTTGACATAGTTACACCAAAAAATGTCATGGTAGTGCAAGGGCGTAATGAAAGTAACACTGTTCAGAAACAATGTGACCTTTTGACCCCATTAACCAGGTCAAGGTCATCCACCTTTAATGTTCTACAAGCTGATTATCCAGAACATACAAATTTTATGACTACAACAAAAATAGTGGAGGTAATCAAGGAAACCCAAAGAATGTAACCCCTGAAAGTAGGTCAAGGTTACCCATCTTCGAACTTGTCCAAGCTATATATCCCAAGAACAGTCCCTGTGAATTTCATTACCCTGAGATAAATAGGAAAGGAGTTATTGTCTACACACAGACAGACAGACAAGATCATCCACCTTTAATGATCTGCAAGCTGATTATCCAGAACATACATGCTGTAAATTTTACGCGGCTACAACAAAAATAGTGCATGTAATCAAGGAAACAGTGTTTACAAAGAATGTGACCTTTTGACCCCTTAAAGTAGCCTTGTCCAAGCTATATGACCCAAGAACAGTCCCTGTGAATTTCATTACCCTGAGATCAATAGGAAAGGAGTTATTGTCCACACAGACAGACAGACAGACGGACGCAAGGTCTTCGCAATACCCGATGGCCATACTTTGGCCTCGGGTAAAAAATTTTGTGTAGAGTGGTATGCTGCTTGCTAGCCACCATACTCACCACAAGCACACTGGCAGGCAGAAAGGAAGAGGGAGAAAATGTCAATTTGGAGGAAGTCCCAAAAGCAATTTTTAAACTCACCAGTTCTTTCACGAATATATTTTAAGTGCATCCACTCACCAGGCTCTACTGAAAGCAGTCTTTTAGCTAGGTAGCTCGGTCAGAAAGCCCACATACCTTCATACCTTACATTCAAAGTCATTTTGTATCGACTTAGAATGTTATCGGTCGTGCGAAAAATTCGTTTCGCGTCCAGTGTGAAAGCGGCTTTAGATGTAAAATGATGCATTTACATCGATTTATCATACAAATGCAACACATTCTACCCCCACCTAATGGTTTCTTGCTTACTACCTACATTCACGGATAGTTCGGAATATGATCCATTTCGGCCAACGTAATTGAAAATCGCAGCCAGCATTAGCTAGCTAGCAGCTCTGATGGCCAGCAGCATGTCACTCGTTATATCCAGTGGCAAAAATGCCAGTTGGTTTACTACCGGGTGTACGACAGGAAGAGAGACGTACGCAAAATCGCAGGTATATGATTACCAGGAATAAAATAAATATCACGCTTTAACTCGCCAATATTACAATAAAAAAACGTTATAACCACTATTTGCCACATTTCAACAATTACCCACGTGATCCCCTCGATCCGGTGCAACAGAAAGCTGTAACTCCTTCACTTCATTGTATCCATGTGAGCAAAGTCATAAACAACCGCCTTAAAACGGTACGCCGCTTGGTTCCAGTTATTAAACGACGAATTTCACCATCAGATGTACAAGCTAGCTAGCAAACTACTTAAGATGAAGCCCTGTCGATATATAGCTAGCTAGTGATACAGTTTGTGTTAGCGTTGGCTACGTGCCCCCAATAATCCCCGTTTCATTCATCGTTCCTTCTTTGTAAACTTGCGTGTTGAGGAGAGGCCTACAGCGGTGTGCACACCGATGCATCCAACCACACAGAGGACGCGTGTAGTTAGCCCGTGTTTTGCGGACAGGTGATTATCAGAAGGAAATTAGTTTGGATCTCCAGTCTCCGGGAAACGTCAGACACAAAACCGGCGCATGAAACTGATGCTTCTCATCCCATCACCTTCCCATACCCCTCCATCCCAAACTTACATTTTTATATCTAGTGGGCTTTTCTCTTCTGTTGACTGCAACTGTCCCTTGTGTGCGGTCTTGTACGGGATTATTTTTGTTTGATTGATCAGCACGCGGTACAAAGCAGGAACCGGAAAAATAACAATTAAACGAGAAAAACGCCTCCGACCAACTCCTCAACGGCCAAGCTCGCCTCCCCTCGTTCTCCACAGTGACGCAGCACCCGCCAGCCTCGCGCTAGATATTTCTAGACCTTCGAAGCTCAGAACCGACGGTCAAAAAGGATTCTGGCGCGCAATCGCCATAGCAACACCACACACTATGGAACGCCAAGTAGTTCAAAAATGTACGATTTTCTTTTCTCGTGTTGACGACACCCTAACATGTCGACTACGCTTTAACAACGTGTTGTTTACTTGTTAATGTTTGAAGTCATACAACAATTTCACCAATTCTCAGCCAGATTTTTTAAATGTCCCTGGCAATGCCTCCTGAGCATGAAGTTTAAAGGTTGATTTTTCTAGCATTAACAACTTATTGACAACACCTTCACAACATGTTAAAGTGTTGTCAGTATGTCGTGAACATGAAGTCAAGTGAAGAAAAATCGCATATTTTTCGACTGCTTGGTGTTCCATAACGCACTCAGTTGGTCACGCACCAGTTGACAGTAGAAAATACCAATGAACTGATGGCAGCAGAGCAACCCGAGGCAAATGGTACCATGCACAGGGGTGGAAATACCAGGGGTGCAGAAGTACCTGGGTCCACGTGTGATGGGAGCCCATTGATAAGTTAGTTTGTGACTGTTGCAAAATTAGTAAAAGGGCAATAAATATAATCGTTTCCATTTGTCATGATCATACTGCAATTAGAAGACGACATCCACATTCCATCTTACAATTGCATTTCTCACTTTATAAGCAGCACTAAAGTCAAACAAATCTCTTTCATGATGACAAATATTTTGAAGCATTTAATCAGTCTATGTCTAATACTAGTACAAATATGTAGGGGCCTACCTTAGACCTGGGTAATTAATTTTTTAAATTAAAATTGATGATGGTCCAGCTGTATATTTTCTTTTAATATCATGGAAAACATCTTCCATCTTGCTTTCTTGTTTTGGGGATTTATGGGAAATATGGTGACCAATCAAATGTCCAAGTAAGTAATTTTGGTCAGCTAGCCTTCCTCTGTGACGTGACTTAACTGAAAATGCAGGCATCAAAGAACAAACATAAGAATTGGAGCAAAAAAAAGATAGGAGATAAAAGGAGTAAAACTACCTGAATTAAAGATGCACTGTGCAAGTTTGTTTACTTTCTGGGCGATTATATTTTTGTCTCAATTCGCCGACATCTCTCCACTATCTGCTAGCTGCCTGCCCCTAAATTCACTGTAAAAAAAAAAAAAAAAAAAAACCCAGGCTCTGGAGACCGCACAAGCCTCACAAACTGCAAATAAACACATAACATAACATAACAAACCGTCCCGGCCAATCACCGACAAGAGTTGACAGTTATGAAAGAATGGGAAGGAGGGAACTATGGGAGGGAGGGGCGGGCTACCTCTGTTTTGTTTGAGTTCGGATGTCAACAGAAGTGAAAGTAAACAAACTTGCATAGTGCACCTATAATTCTCATTTTTCGTCTTTGTGTGAGATGTGCAGCTGTGGAACTGCTGATGAACAGCGAATGGTGAGCACCAATTCATAAGCTAACATCTACCCTAGCTAGCCAAGGTGCTATCTAGTTGGCAAGCTATGTTCATGATTTGTGTAGCTGTTATTGGGCTTTACTTGCGTCAGACTGTACCCCATATAGCAAAATTCTTCTGGTCCATATCCGGCTCACTCCTGACACGTTCATCCGGTCCACATACCGCATGGAATGATGGTACTTGGGCACTCCGCTCCCATTTGCCAGAACTTGGCCACAACCAAGCCATCACAATACGAGATGTCAGCCAAGAACATGGTGCAGCAAATGTGGGCCAGTTTTGGTTCACTTACAAACTGACCATTGTCACTCTGCCAAATATTTGCCAATTGTGGGCCATATTTGTTTTGTGATATTCGGGCCAAATTCAGCAATTACCACATGGGCCACTTTAGGCTCACATCTGTTTTGTCCGGGCCAAAAGAATGCTAAAAGTGCTGGATCGTTGCCTGATGTGGGCCACATCCGTATGCTATCTGGGTAGCAAGATCATTAGCTTGCTAGATATTGTCATGGTTTTCCAAAACGACAGAGATTCAAACTCAGAGCCTTGAGAAAATTCTTGGCAGCAGAGTTCTATACAATGACATGACAAAAGTCATGGTTACTCCAGAGAATCCCCTGGCTGATGCCCAGTTTATACCCACATGATAAATTCTGTTTCTTGAAAATCACATGACTTTCTTGAAACTGATACTCCACAATTATTTATTAATTTAAGCATCATATTACCTTAAGCTGTGTGCGCTCTGCGATGGATTTGCGAGCTGTCCAGGGTGGGTTCCTGCCTTTCGCCCAGTGTCAGCTGGGATAGGCTCCAGCTCCCCCGCAACCCTAGTGAGGAATAAGCGGGTATAGAGAATGGATGGATGGATGGATGGATTACCTTAAGCTGTGACTGGCCACTCATTTTCGGGAATTCAACCTTGTTAAACAGCAGTGGTTTTCGGCTGGATTTGGCACAGAAAAAAAATAAAAACGGGTTCATCTCTCAACCCTCCTCCCGCAACACTACAAAATTTCAGCAGATAATGACATCCCTCTGTTGAACTACTCCCAATCTCCAAGACCCCACAACTTTTTGTTAGTGCAAAGCATTTAATCATACGAACAATTAGGAGATTACCATAATTTGATCACAGTGAATTGACAAGTGGACAGCTGACACTAAGCTATGTAATAGATTATAGTGAGGATAAACCATATTATGCTTTTTCCCCAAACCTGTATGATTTTAACCTCTTCCACTTGGGACTTGCTGTCGTAGGGATGTTGCATGGCTCTCACCTCACCTTAAACGCATTACTTCTCCAAACCTGTATCCATTAACGCTTCCTAATTAGCAACTAAGTATTAATTCGTTCAGCTGCGAGGATCAATCAGTCGAATTACTGTCCTTTTCCTTCAACTTACATTATCGTTCATTGCAATATTAATCAAATAATCAAGTATTTTCCTATCCACATTAATGGCGATGATGATTAATATCTTTGAAGCTACTTAATTCCCGTAGCTCATCAAAGGGTATATATTTTCTGCATCAGTGTCCAATCGGCTTGATACACCCGAGTAAACCTTTTTTTTAAATGCAGTTTTGCCAACTCAGGTCCGCATGTTAAGTTTGCTTATGTAATAATAAAACTCCGTTTACAACCAGTGACATTGCCAAAATGCAGGTTAACTTTCAACCTGTTTCCAATTAAGAATCTGATAATTAACTGAATTAATTTACAGAGCAAATAGGCAAATAAGCGACATTGCCCTTAATTATTAAGACATATAGCTATGCGTTAAAGAGGAAGGCTACAATATGAGATTGCATGGAGGTCAATGCTTGAAATTTCTTGAAATTCCATCTTAAAGTACAACGTAGAATGTTATGTAGTAAATGCTGCTGAAGCGGTATTTAGATTAAATCTAGACTTCATTTCTCATTAATTAATCAGATAATTGCCGTTTTTTACAATCCCATATTGTGACCTTCCTACAACTTTCCCAGAAGCTAGACAATAAAGACCTCATCAATGATTTTGCGACCATAAAAGTTTGAGGCATGACATTGTAATGTATGAGTATTTTATGTAAAGCACTGTATATCATTTGTAAATGGAGATTTGTTACATGCCGTTTTTTGCTGCCTTGCTGGTCAGCTATTTATTTTGTTCTTCAGCACCCTCTGGTGGTGTGTCTGTAGCAAAACATGATCTGATGTAATATCACTTCTTTGTAATAGACTATTGCTTTCTAGAAGCTTCTGGCATCTTCCTGCGTGGAGGGGGCAGGATTACCCAGGAATCCTGTAGATCTTTCCAGAATGTTGCTAGTCTATATAAATGCTGTGATTTTGGTCAGTAGGGGCAGAGTTTTCGTTTTGGCAACAGAGTTACATAGTGGCATTAGAGTGTTATTAGAGGATTGAACAGTGGATTATTTGTAGAGGTTTCTTTTATTCAGTGAAGAATAAATTTGTTGAAGTTGTCATTGCTGGTTTTCTTTGTTGTGATTTTCAAGTCATTACAAAATGCATTTTAAATGATTTCAAATGCATGCCATGCACGGAACATTCGCAATGCTTTCCCGTCACTAAAACGGGAGATGGAACCGAGATAAATTATTGGATTAATTTTTTTTTCTATCCCTGCAATATCATAATTAACCACATTGTCAATGTAGCCCATTAGGGATCACTGTCAATTCTTTGTAATTTCTTAATAATTATAGGCTTATATATTGTTCTTGATTATTCAGTAAATAAATTGTGTGATTATTAATCAAGCGATCTAGCTTGAAAGCAATTGAAGGATTGATTTCCAGAAGTGCGCAAGTCCATTTTCATCCCTATTTTAAGAATTCGACAACTTGTGGGGATCATGTTGCATGTGTTAAGCAGATGCATACGTAATTAAATATCAGAAAAGATGTCTTAAAACATATTAGGAGACCTAGCCTCTATCTTCATTCTTGGTCCAGATATTTTAAACACCAGTCAGTGAACTTGGATACTTTTCCAAGCAAATGCCTCAAAATAACGAAATTTGAACTCGATATAAAAAATTAACGGCATTAAATTAACGGCATTAAGAGCCATTGTCTGTAGAGTTCAGGCAGGTGGCGATAGTCCCCTTCTTCAATTTTGCTGAAAGTTTGGTGTTTTTATGTCCCTACCCTAACTAGAAAATTCCCCAAATTTTTTTGCCCAACCTGTACCGGTTTGGGTTTTAGGGGTCAATCAATTGCAAGCCGAAATAGGGCCTAAAATGCCAAATTTCCAAAATTAGATTTTTGGGTTGCTCTTATTCACTCTTGCTTAACTTTATCCCAAAGTAAAAGTTGGAAAATTGAATTATGGGGGGATGGTCAGTGGAAAGAACGATTTTCGGCCTGGGATCTTTTTCGCGCAACATATAGGGGGCACTCCAACATGGCTGCAATCCATTTTCATCACTAGTTTGCACCCCTTATACTCTGTGCGCGATCAGTGCCCCAGAACTTTTACAGCTGCACCACACTGGTATGTATTTAAGACTATCCATTACAGGTGAGAAAAAGTTGGGATAGTGCATGCGCACACCAATAGGTGGCGCCGAACATGGCGAAATGGTAAAATTTGACGTATTTCAGCGCCACCTGGTGGTGTGCGCGGTCGACCGACAGGAACGGTTTGTTGCATAATGAAGTATAGAGGTCACCCTTTTAGTTTATGAAAGCCATTTTTTGGGATAAGGACTACCGTCGATAATAGGTGGCGTTTTACTAACAGATGTACTGGTACACGTGTAAAACAATATCCGCTCAAAATTGCTCATGATTGATCCAGCTGAAACGCGCGTGAAAAACCCAAGGAAATACTTTTGTATGAAATGTCCTTCACCCTTAAAGTGCAGTTATTGCAAAGGGAACAATGGGATCATGACTGCGCAAGTCAATACAAGGGGTGCTAAAATGCTACTTCAGTGGAACATGAAGAGTTGAATGGAGCATACAAGATTGTTGTTCGTTTGTAAAATTTTGTTCTGAACCACTTAAAAATAGGCGCTCACATACGCGGATGATTCTGGATAAAACCTCAGATTGAAAAAGTGGCTTTTCAATAGCTTGAAACAATGGAGCAAACAGGAAGTACTAGTGGTGCCCTCAATCAATAATTGATGAAACTAATGAAACCACACGTATGCCAGAGATTATTGAAAAATCAATAATCATTACCTGAAATAAGGTCAAGTCCATCACAGGGCCTGTTCTACTGGGACACACCATCGAAATGCACCAATAGCAGCTCATATTGACATGCGCAAAGAATATCCCATGATTTTTGTCATTGGAATTTCATTGATGAAGGCTGAAGACATACAGTTTCAAGAAAAAGTATGTGAACCCTTTGGGATTACCTGGATTTCTGCATAAATTGGCAATAAAATGTGATCTGATCATCATCTAAGTCACAACAATAGACAAACACAGTCTTCTTAAACTAATACTTCACAAACAATTATATGTTTTCATGTTTTTATTGAACACAACATGTAAACATTCACAGTGCAGGGTGAAAAAAGTATGCAAACCCCTAGGTTAATGCCTTCTACAAGAGCTAATCGGAGTCAGGAGTCAGCCAGCCTGGAGTCCAATCAATGTGACGAAATTGGAGGTGTTGCTTAAAGCTGCCCTGCCCTATAAAAACACACAGCAGTTTTGAGTTTCCTATTCTCAAGAAGCATTGCCTGATGTGAACCATGCCTCGCACAAAAGAGCTCTCAGAAGACCTACGATTAAGAATTGTTGACTTGCATAAAGCTGGAAAGGGTCACAAAAGTATCTCTAAAAGCCTTGATGTTCATCAGTCCACGGTAAGACAGAATGTCTATAAATGGAGACAGTTCAGCACTGTTGCTACTCTCCCTAGGAGTGGCCGCTCCTGCAAGAGCACAGCGCAGAATGCTCAATGAGATAAAGAAGAATCCTAGGGTGTCAGCTAAAGACTTACAGAAATCTCTGGCACATGCTAACATCTCTGTTGACAAATCTACTATAAGTAAAACATTAAACAAGAATGGAGTTCATGGGCGGACACCACAAAGGAAGCCACTGCTGTCCAATGAAAAAAAAAAAAAAACATTGCTGCACGTTGCAAAAGCGCACCTGGATGTTCCACAGCACTACAGGCAAAATATTCTGTGGACAGATGAAACCAAAGTTGAGTTGTTTGGAAGGAACACACAATTCTATGCGTGGAGAAAAAAAAAAAAAAGCACAGCACATCAACATCAAAACCTCATCCCAACTGTGAAGTATGGTGGAGGGGTATCATGGTTTGGGGCAGCTTTGCTGCCTCGGGGCCTAGACGGATTGCCATCATCGACGGAAAAATTCATTCCCAAGTTTAACAAGACATTTTGCAGGAGAACTTAAAACTATCTGTCTGCCAACTGAAGCTGAACAGAGGATGGGCGATGCAACAGGACAACCACCCAAAGCACAGAAGTAAATCAACAACAGAATGGCTTCAACAGAAGAAAATACGCCTTCTGGAGTGGCCCAGTCAGAGTCCGGACCTCAACTCGATTGAGATGCTGTGGCATGACCTCAAGAGAGCGATTCACATCAGACATCTCAAGAATATTGCTGAACTGAAACAGTTTTGTAGAGTGGAATGGTCCAAAATTCCTCCTGGCCGTTGTGCAGGTCTGATCTGCAACTACAGGAAACGTTTGGTTGAGTTTATTGCTGCCAAAGGAAGGTCAACCAGTTGTTAAATCCAAAGGTTCACATACTTTTTTCACCCTGCACTGTGAATGTTTACATGTTGTGCTCAATGAAAACATGTAATTGTTTGTGAGGTATTAGTTTAAGAAGACTGTATTTGTCTATTGTGACTTAGATGAAGATCAGATCACATTTTATGACTAACTTATGCAGAAATCAAGGTAATTCCAAAGGGATCACATACTTCTTCATGCAACTTTAATTCAAAAAAAACGTAATCCTTGGGATAGTGGCTGCGCATTTCATGACTTGACCAATCATGAGCAATTTTGAGTGGATGTTGCTTTACACGTGTACCAGTACATCTGTTAGTAAAGCGCCACCTATTATCGACAGTAGTCCTTATCCCAAAAAATGGCTTTCATGAACTAAAAGTGTGATCTCCATACTCCATTATGCAACAAACCTTTGCCCTGTCAGTCAACTGCGTACACCACCAGGTGACGCTGAAATACGTCAAATTTTACCATTTCGCCATGTTCGGCGCCACCTATTGGTGTGTGCATCCACTATCCCAACTTTTTCTCACCTGTAATGGATAGTCTAACTACATACCAGTGTGGTGCAGCTGTAAAAGTTCTGGGGCACTGATCGCGCACAGAGTATAAGGGGTGCAAACTAGTGACAGAAATGGATTGCGGCCATATTGGAGCACCCCCTATATGTTGCGCGAAGAAGATCCCAGGCCGAAAATCGCTCTTTCCACTGACCATCCCCCCTATAATTCAATTTTCCAACTTTTACTTTGGGATAAAGTTCACGCAGCGAATAAGAGCAACCCAAAAATCGAATTTTTTTCATTTGGCATTTTAGGCCCTATTTCGGCTTGCACTTGATTGACCCCTAAAACCCAAACCGGTGCAGGTAAGGCCAAAAAATTTGGGGAATTTTCTAGTTAGGGTAGGGACATAAAACCACCAAAGTTTCAGCAAAATTGAAGAGGGTGACTATCACCACCTGCCTGAACCTTACAGACAATGGCTCTTAATTATAGCTGCTGCGCAGCAATGGTCAGGGCCAGGCTATTTTAGGCAAAATTAGGTCATTCTGAGCAACAAGCAGAGTGTAGGACGATTAAAAAAAGGTGGCATTCTAATGTCCATTTTACATCAGTTGAGGCTTGAAGTCACAATTTCTGGCACAAGAGACCATGCTCTATCTCACTGTGAGTCACTCTCCCAACTGGCAAATGGAAATGTCACATGTAGCTTCACAAATTGACTGAGTCACCTGCGTGCAAGACAGCAGCTGTTAGCGTGTAAAGGCAGATTTCAAAAGGCTGTCAAAAATTCAGTTATTAAGACAAAAATCTGAAAATACACAAATTGCATCTAGACAGCATGGAGATGTTGGAAATTTGTTTTTAACAATGATTTATTGGCTTCATAAGTGAAAAACTGATGTTTAAAAATGCCATTTTTGCATTGACTCCAATTGTTCGCATGAGAGCGAAATTCAAAATGCTGTAAAAATATTCAGTTTTTGAGATAAAATTCTGATATTTTCCAAACATCATCTACCATGACTCCAAAATTTTATCATTTTTTTAATGAGCATTGAAAATGTATTTAGCAAGAATTTGCAAGTATATGTTTACAATACCATTTACAGTGAAACATTTTGATGCACTGTAGGCTCAATTTTCAATAAATCAAAAATCTCTGTGTCTCGTTTGTGTAGGACAGTCTGAAGATGCTCTGTAGCAAGTTTGGTGACAACTGAGCAAAAATTGTGGGAGGAGATATGTTTAATAAGTTTTACAGTTTTTGAAAAAAAAAAAAAGTGATGGACTTCATAATTTGCAATAGGTTTAAAGGTACAAAAGTTTCTTCAGTATTGAGGCTACATTTGGTGAAGGTTGCAAATCTGTAGCACATATGGTTGATTTGTTGTGAATTTTCAAAATTTTGAACTTTAGAGGCTTGCTGTAGAGCCACCATCAGGACTATTGGCCTGTTTTTGCAGCTGAGGCAATCTGGCATGGGACTGGACCTTTGAGCAAAGTTTGGCGATTTTTCGTGCATGGGAAGTAGGATTTCCTTGGAAGACGAAGAAGAAAATGCAGGATAATAGGGTCCTGGCAGCTTAGGCTGCCCGGCCCCTAATTATTTCAGAGTACTAATGTACTAAAACAGAACATCTTTTTGAAAACAAAACACCCCACTTTCTGATGAAAATGAACGGCAAATATAGTCATACCAGTATACTATAGTCCTGGATGTAAAAAACTCCTTTAACAAAACGAGTGGAAGATATATACAGTGAAATGGAAGGTAAATGCAGCTGAACAAAGGTCACAATAAAAACCAATCTCCATAAATTAGAATGGGCAGTACCACCATCCAAGCAGGTTTAAAGACTTCATTCGTCATCGATTGGGTTGTGGCGTGATAATTAGAAAGTTCATAAGCAGCTAAAAAAGATGACCTTTTGCAAGACTTCTTTTTCGCTTGTTTTTAGCCCAGGTCTCTGGCTGCCTGGGTCTTTTATTTTTTTTTTATTTTTTTGAGTCCAACACACAGACATCCTTGTAGAGTCAGCCATTTTGAGTCCACACACACTATGATTGACTGACTGGACTTGCTTGGAGAAGTTTCAGATTGGACCGAGTCACCGATAGAAGTGGCTTCTTGGGGAATTTCCAATTCACTGCTCATTTTATTTTGTACTTGAGTGCTTCTTGGCCAAAATTAGCTTATGTGGCTTATTCCTCATCAATGAAAGAATGGATTTGTGGGGTTCTGTTTTTAATGAATATGGACTTGAGCACTTATGGAAATAACCCCTTCAATAATGCGTTTTAGGATCAGTGGCTCTCAGCAAGCCATTGAAAATCCCAAAACACTGGCATTACCACTATGGGGGATGTTGGGCTTTACAGAGTTAATGGACATCATATAATCTATTTATTTGCTACACTTTATACGAGTACTGTTGCTGACATTACTGCTGAATAGGACACACAAAGACCTTTTTCACTGTTCAAAAAAAAAAAAGGGGTGTCAAAAATACCTCTGACACAAGGCATAGGGGGAGGTTGAAGGTCCAATAAACATCATCTCCAGCAGCAAATAAGAGAAGTAAAAGCAGGTTTCTTTAAACAAATATTGAGCAGGTTACATCTCTGTGCTATACATAAAATGTAGTGCATTCCCAGAGTATTCGATATGTATAAATATTGATAACATTAGCAACAGTTGTGACCTTGTATTTGTTATTATAAGATGGCTGGCCTGCTAATCTGTGGTACAATTCCCAAAAGCACAGATGCTAACTTACATAGTTGGACCCTTAGTCTATGTACGGTCAAACTATGCAAGTTGCCAACATAGTTTGCTCCTGCGCTTAGGGGAAATGTACCCTTGAAGTGCCATATTTTGGGAAGCTATAATACATTAGGTTATTTACAGCATATAACCTGAGGCACAGACAGGATCTAAGATGATATGCACATTGTGCCCTACCTAATACACGAACTGATGCGATTCTTTTATATTCTCCCGGTATGTTACTGCTAGTGCGTGTGCTAATATGCAGAAACCAACGGGATTGGATCAGGTGCGTATTCTGTGAATGAGAGGGCTCGGGGCGCCTGGAAATAATTCTTGAATCCGCGCCCATCACCATATGCTTTCACCAATGAATCTGAATGCACCATTTTTCTGTGATATGAATTAGCTGGCGTATTACACCCCTCAGATGTGCAGTTAATTGCATATGATTGTCATGTCATTCTTTGCTCCACAACTCTGCTTAATGTCACTTCTAAACATAGCTTCCTGGCTGAGCCAGTTAAGCCAATTCCCTGGTTTGCAACTGTTAACTAGCAAATGTAGCCAGCCAGTTTCTAGGTGTTGCAGTTTGTATACCTTCATTGTATTGCAATAGCTAGCATTATTTCAATTATGGCCTGTATTTTCAGCGTAAATCACAAATGGCCTGTAATATAGTAAGACAAAAGTTAACCTATTAATCATCTTCATAAGGTCAAATGTTAGGTTTTAAATTAACAGCCAGACTAATAATACTAAATAGTCCCACCATAACTTCTCATTGGAATGGGTTTTTGTGGGAGAATACCATCCAATTCTGAGGGTCCCCTGCCATCAGAACTTTTTCAATGTATACATCATGTCACAATACATTTGGTTTATGGCCCACATTGTAGTAGAAGTCTTCAATATACCAGCCTCCTGAAATCAGCCACAACATTGAAACCACCAGTGTTATGGTGAAGACCCCCCTCACACAGCTTAAACAGCTCTGACCTGAGGAGGCATGGACTTCACAAGACCTCTGGTGTCCTGTGGTATCTAGTACCAAGACAATAACAGCAGATCCTTTAAGTTCTGAAAAAGGTGAGCTGGGGCCTCCGTGGATGGGACTTGTTTTCACAACACTCCCCTGTAGATGCTTGATCAGATTGAGATCCAGGGAATATGTAGGCCAAGTCAATACCTTAAAATCTTTTATTTTCCCAAAACCATTCCTGCAATTTTTTCAGTTTGGCAAGGCACATTATCCCACTGAAAAGGTCTCAGCCATCAGCCCACTGTTGCCATGAAGGGGTGTACTTGGAATGCAAAAATGCGAAGTAGCTGGTACGTGTTAAAATAGCATCGACATGAAAGGAGAGGTGGCAAGATCCTCCTAGAGGCACTGGCAGATCGTGGCTCTCTGTGGCAGGCGAGCAGCACTGCAGCGGCAGATCGTGGCAGGCGAGCGGCTCTCATTCGGCAACTTGAATAGGCCATTTGCAGGAATTGATCACGTGACGAATCACTCCACAGCAACAAGATTGTGTGCAAGCGAACTCTATATTCCTTGACAACCGTAAGTGTTTGACTGGCGGTCCGTGACTTTCCAATACCTTCGTGATCATTTTGACCTTTTGTTCCGTCTTTTTTTGGCCAATTTTTACTGAGTACTTAAAAGATTATTTTATCGTTTCGTGTAAGATCTTTGCCATTTACTGGCCCCGAGAGTTTTTTGACTTCAAGTTGGTTTCTGCCAACCGAAACGCACATGTGAAATGTCAGAATTCTCAGGTATGTTCAGGTCTTATTAAATTCCTTTTTAGCCTTTTAACATTCGATGATCGTTAAGAAGATTCATAAAACGAAACTAGGATAATCCGTAGATGTGTTTTGTGGCCGTATTATTCACATTGAAGCCATTTTAGTGATTTATCCTTTGGGACACGATGGAAGGAAAGTTCCTCATTGTATTAGAAATAGTCAGAGCACTTTGGAACACAACAATGAAGATGGGAAGATGATGTCACTTTACTCGTGCTTGGAGTCGGTTGTTCCAATGAAAATGTCATTTCAGTAAACCTTGAGAGATCAGCCAAGTTGTCTACACGCAATAAAAATCAAGAAAAAGTCAACTTGAGCCAGATTTGAGCATAAAGACAGCTTAGCGCTGAAATAATCTTCACGCTGAAGCCCACAGCGATCACATCACACATGAAGATTTTGGGCTTAAAATGGCTTCAGATGCGAATAACTTGGTGATTGACCAGGACAGTAAAAGACATGCCAGTTCTTTGACTGAAAAACTCCTGGGTTGCTTTCACAGCATGCCTGCATTGTGAAGCACTGTCCAATGACTAACAGAGCTTTGAATTATGCCATCAGATTATGGTTCCAAGGGTCCTATAGACCCATTATAGGCCAGAAAAGTAATCCTGCCACTTGTCAGCAGTCAAAATGAAGGGACTAGTTTTACTAGTAGTCATATTATCTACTAAAAATGTTCAATTACTTTTGGTCTCTGATGAGGGCACATATATCGTACTGAAAATCGTACACAGTCCACTTCATTTGGATGCAAATACCCTAATATTTAAGCTGAAAGACTGCACTTAAAGAGTTCAATCATTGTTCAATTTGAACTCCAATATGCTGTGGGAGACATCCAAAATATCAGGAAATATCTAAACATTTATGGACCCGATTATGTATGGAAATATCTTTAAAAAGGCTCATGTATAGAGGGCAACAAACTACAGGTGTGCTGATGATAAACACTGGAAGCATCTTACACCACACATTTCTGTCCTTGGATCAGGGAAATTGAAACATACGCAAGTGGGAAGTCACTTTCAGAATACACATCTGCTCAGGCTAATGTAACCAATAATTGTAAAATAAAAGGAAAGAGAGTGCTCCATCTCATCAATCCATAATTTTATTAATCTCCTGGGTATAAACGGTACAAACATGTGCAGAATCAACAGCAAGACCCCAGACGACATCTTCTGTTCTTCAGACTATTCACATCGTCAATTCCTGCAGAGGTAGGAGGGGGCAAGAAGAGTTTGGTCAGGATAGACTCCTCCCCTTCACTATTTGCACTACAATTTTGCTTCAGAACCATCAAAATCATGCCGTGCCAGTCAAGACGGTAAGAAATATAGCATATAAATTAAGGCCAAGAGGACATCTGGAGACCGGTAGTTTTCGACCGGAAACTGCATTGCGAATAGGACTCACCATGATGGCGTTGACTATGTCGTTGTTGTTATTCTTGAGCGCCTTAACAGCCTTTGCCCGCGAAACGTTTGCTTGTGACATCACCAGCTCAATGTCCTTTACTTCGACCCCGGTCTCATCGACCTTCAAAAGACAAGGGAAATGATCAGGAAGAGAAACACTAGCTGGAACAAATTATTAAGTAAGTGTGAAGCTGGGTCCCACAGACAATTCTGTGGCACAGAACACAGATCCATTGCACGCCGTAGCACTCAGCGGTTCAGTGCACCATCGTCAGGTAGTTAACCCCTTTGCTATTAAACATGTACAACATTTTCTTAAGAGCCAAGCAGTATAGAGGAGAGATCATAAAAAAATATCAATATAGTGGATGTTTTGAAGATGCTTCGGAAGATTTTCTATTTGATTTTATGTATACCAGGTCTCTTCAAGATGATATCTTTATCTCAATGGGATTCCCCTGAATAAACTAGAAAGCATTTTTATATTTAAAAACAGACGTCTTTACCCCATGAAACAAGGGGGAAGAACAGTAGGAGCCAAATATTCTGTGACTGGACTACACGTGTACTCTTAAGCGAAGGAGAGAAAATGCAAATGACGGATGCCCTCGCTTGAGTTCTGAGCGCTGGGCTATTCATTCAGACTGCACATCGGATGACTTCCAAACCAGGAAAAAAAAAAAAACACCATCCTTTATTAAAAAAAAAAAAAAAAAAAAAAAAAAAAAATCTTTGTTGGGTGTAACTCACCCGTTTTGAGAATTGGGGTCATTCCATCATTAATCCATCAAATCAGTCCATCTACAAATACCCAATAGCTAATACATGAAGTTCCCAATGCAATGTACAAACTACAACTTTGTGTACAGGAAAAACAGCAAAATAATTAAATTGAACTGCTTTTAAAATCTCCTTGAGCAACTATCAACATAAAATACAATAAACCATCGTAGCTTTGTTACGTTTTGCCGAATCGGAAGCCAAATCCGTAAGTCAACTGATAAGGTTCGGACGCTTTCCGGCATTGCTCAAATTAGAATTAATTTTATGAGCCGGCAAGCTCCGAGATTAACCTATAGGGAATAAGGGTACAAGTGAGGACATCAAACTTGTAATTTCTTGTTGGGAACGTAATGCCATTATAATATCAGTCAAGTCCGTAGTCTATTTCTGTCGACTACTTATGCACAACTAAAATGTGCGAATAGTCGGTTTTTCATTCCGCGCCAATCAGGTGCCTCAGTTTCAGCACACCTTTCTAACCGTAACTTGATATAGTCTGAGGCCGATCAGAGACAAAAACTGAAGAAAACTAAGTTGATGCTCCTTCTGCTAGCCATAGACTACCTCCATCAACCCGTGGCACCTGCTACCAAGCAAACATACTTACTACACAGCAGGCTGCTCTTAGCAAGTGAACATGCGGTGCATAGAAATCAGAGGACAGCGAGATGGTGACTTGCGATTTATGGCTTGCAGGTCAATGACATCTAATTGTCCTTGTCGATTTGACTCACTCAAGAACGCCAATTGCCACCAAACAAGTCTCGAGGTTGTCCAGTTGTGGCAGGAAGAGGCAGGACCCTCCAGTCCCTGTAGTGGTGGTGTTCTCCTGGATGTTCGAGACACACTCCCTGGACCTTGAAAGCTGGGCTTGCTGAGAAAGATCCTCGATCTGCAATAAAGCCCACACAGGCATCAGTCAGTTTAAAAACACGGAACAGAAGGATCAAACTGAAGGGAAAGACTTCAAAGCAACAATAAGTTTGGCTTCATCAGGCTCATCCGGTAAGAGCAATGTGGAATGAAAGTGAAATAATTGTACCGAGTTCTGAAGAAAAACAATCAAACAAACAACTAGCAAAAAACAAGTCGGGACAGTCAAAAGTGGATGACTGCATTTTTTTACTCAATTAACCCTTCTAGTGATGTGGGAAGAGGTACCCTTTTGCAGACTTTATGTGTCAAAATTAGCTGGGACTTGCTTGAATGGTAACCCTTGTAACTCCGCACCTGGCGAGTACATAGACAGCAATGAACGAACATTTGAAGCTTAAATCACCGGGAGCTCTGTGTCAGGATGGCAGCAAAACACCGTAGTGTTTACCCTGGAATGTGCGATTATCAAGCGTCGACACAATGTGTTTTTGTAGTAACGTTACGCACAATAGACTGTTGATTTGTTGTCTATAAATGCATCGCTACTAACGTTCAGGGCTCTCAAGTTGTGAATGCAGGCTAGAGTGAGATTTTTTCTCTGGGGGTGCATGATACTCCCGCTTTTCAAAGGTGCATAGTTACAGTACTTAAGTAGGCTAGTTTTTTTTGAGGATTTTGGTACTTTGCTTAAGATTTTTTTTTTTTTAAACCGACATTTACTTTTTACTGTACTTCATTTAAAAGATAAAAAGTGTACTTTCACTTTGCAAATTTGACACTGGCAACTTAGTTACTCCTTTCAAATTAAAATATGAATTTAATTAATCATTTACGGATTATCTAGATTTGGCGTGTTCGAGAAGAACAACGGTGCTCGGCAGGGTATCTTAGTGCAGATGTGCCCACGGAGCTGCAAATGTATGCATGCAGTTACAATATTCTATCACTAGATGGCACACCGGATCAGTTATTGAATACTCACAAGCAAGCCGAACAAGGTTTAGCATATGTATGAGTTCACCCAATCCCCCGCTTTTCAGGAGTTGCCTGAATAAAACTCCTCAGCTAAGCCTGATGTGCAAACTGCTCAATATACTTGCCCATAATTAGACATGTTATTGATACTATGTAATTCTACTATTAATTATAGTGGTTTTTAAACTGCCAGTAAACTCAAGAAGAAGTATATTATGACAGACTGCCTGTTTGTTTTTTGAATACTGTATCTTTCATTCACCTGAAAATTGATTAAAGAGCACAAGGAGAGAACAAAGAGTGGTTGCTTTGCTTCTTTCTATGCGCATTATGAAAAAATACTTTGTACTTGTACTTTCAATACTTAATTTTTTTTCTCAAAATACTTTTGGTACTTAAGTACATTTAATGTGAGATTGTATTATTTTCAGATTCAGACTGTATTATTTTGCACTGCTCATCTATCTGCATTTTATTTAATTTTGGATATACTTTTCTTGAGGAGCAATGACTTGCTGGGCAGTGTTTAAGTGTTTAAATATAGAAATGTTTATGTGTCCTGAGCTTGGCTGTTCAATGCATTATTTTACATAGGCTACTACTGTCAGTTCTAAAAGAAGAAAAAACATGTTGCCTACTTTTTTTCAGTTACTCTGCTAATTTGTAAAACACTCATTTTTGTAATTCCTCCTGTGTGACTTCTTATTATTATTTATTTTGTTAGATGCTACATCTGGCATCAGAATGCATTATTTTGCACATTTTTATTTCATCACACAGAATTTTATTTTGAGAGATTCAAGTGCCATGTTAAAGAATTGAAATGTTAACAAGAGATGGTTTGATATCCTTATTATGTGAATAGTTTCACTGATCAAGTAATGTGAAAGAATTGTAAACAGAAAAATGAATCATTAGATTAAAAAAAATAAAATTAGTCGTTAGATTAATTCGATTAATCGAAAAAATAATCGCCAGATTAATCGTTTGAAAAATAATCGTTTGGGACAGCTCTATTCCGCGCCAATCAGGTGCCTCAGTTTCAGCACACCTTTCTAACCGTAACTTGATATAGTCTGAGGCCGATCAGAGACAAAAACTGAAGAAAACTAAGTTGATGCTCCTTCTGCTAGCCATAGACTACCTCCATCAACCCGTGGCACCTGCTACCAAGCAAACATACTTACTACACAGCAGGCTGCTCTTAGCAAGTGAACATGCGGTGCATAGAAATCAGAGGACAGCGAGATGGTGACTTGCGATTTAGCTGGCTTGCTAGGTCAATGACGCACATCTACATTGTCCTTGTCGAGAATAAAATCGCTGACTCACTCAAGAACCCGCGCGGGACCAATTGCAATGACACCACTAAGCCAAGTCTCGAGACAAGAAACTGAAGACCACAAACTATGTCCAGTTGTGGCTGCTTGTCAGGAAGAGGCAGGACCCTCACCTCCTCCTCTTCGCTTTCTTCCTGTACAGTGGGCGTCTGTGTGTTCTCCTGGATGTTCGAGACAGCTTCTCCCTGGACCTTGAACTTCTCTGCTGCCGCCAGCTGGGCTTGCTGAGAAAGATCCTCGATCTGCAATAAAGCCCACACAGGCATCAGTCAACGGTCAGAAATGCACAAAACACGGCAACAGAAGGATCAAACTGATTTTAGGGGAAAGACTTCAAAGCTCTGGTTAGGAGACTCCTTCTCAGGACAGTAAGTTTGGCTTCATCAGGCTCAGAAGAACGAAAGTCAAACCGTTTCAATCATCACAGAAGGAATGTGGAATGAAGTAGTGAAATAATTGTACCTTAGTTCTGCAAGAAAAACTGAATCAAACAAACAACTGATGCAATACATTTACCTCCAGAATAACTGCTGACAAGTTGAGGACAGTGTACAAAAGATGGATCAGACTGCATTCTGAATATGTTACTCAATTTCACATCACCTGTGCTATTAATCATTGACAATCATGGGCACATGCAGGAAGAGGTCACCCTCACCTTTGCCTCGCCAAAGACTATGTATGTGTCGGACGCGGGGCTTTTGTATACATCTGGTTTGGTGATGACGAACAGGATGTTCTTGGACTTGCGAATGGTAACCCTTGTAACTCCCGTTACCTGCCGTAGACCCAGCTTGGACATAGCCTGCAACAAAGTGACCATTTTTTAAAATTTTTAACAGTTCAACATCCCAATTGATTGCCCATTCAATGCTAACTACAACCTGGACGAACTCTTGAAGGCTGCTGGTGGCATGAGATGGCGAGACGACTTGGTGATCCAGGATGCAGTAAAATTTTTAATAAAATATTACTTAGCCCTTCAACAGAATTGGAATGGATAAACACAGCCATTTTCATTTGAGAGGCAACAACAGCCTGTGCTGAACTTCACAAGCATTTGCCCTCATCCTCCTCAGAACAGTACGGTTGACTTCAGAATGCTCAGAAGAACGAAAGTCATGCTGTTAAAATCATCACAGGAGGACTAAAGAACAACTCTACTTTTCCTATGCCACAGTGTCATGTCATCATTTCATGCATACATGGAAAAGTGATTAAAGGCCCTCTGTCAAGCTCACACCTGCTCTTATACATTTGATTAAACATTGGCAAGCCTACATCAATGAATATAGGTGAAACTGGTTTCCCCTAAAAATTGCAAATTCAGGAATGAACTTGAATTGATTGATTTGGGAATAGCTCTAAAAATTTCACAGGGAACATTAAGTAATTACACAATCATGTCATTGCTCCCATTTCCAATGTTCTTTATCCCAGACTCTTACTTTCATTATGGTGGGGATGGCCTCCAGTTTTAGTCCAGCTAACCTGGTTATCCCAAAGTCCGAATGCCGACTTCCCTTGAAACCCTTCTCCTCAAAGTAAGCGCTGCATACAATGCCGTACTCACCAGGCCCATCCCACTAAGCTCGTGTCAGTTAACTTTTGCTTATCACATTTCCCATGCATTTTCTAGTTGGGAAAGACATGAAGGCTGACAACGTCCTGATGTATTGCTACATCCACCAAAATGTACCTTTTTAGCATTGTTCACTCTGAAAGTTTTACAAACAGATGGTGAACTTTGACAGCTGAAAATACCAGCAAAATTGAGCAACTGACCAAGCAGTCTTCCCTCAATGACTTACAGACCTGATATCACTTTTTTATAAGGCAGAGCTTTTACTAAAAATTATGACGAAAAAAAAAATCTGCTGAAAATTGATGGTTATGTAATGAATATGTAAGAGGGAAAATGGATGCATAACAGAGGACCTTTTAAAAGGAGTAGTCTCAGCGGATGGTACTTCAGAACAAAACTACGTTTTGAAATACAGGTAGCTTACCTTGCGAGCCTTCTTCTCACTCCGACTCTGTTTTGCTTTGCTGACGGGCTCTTCGTCAATTTCAGCTGCTGCTGCAAGCTGAGGGATATTAGCCGCTCATTAACCTTAGCACAAAAACCACTAATCTGAGCAATAAAAACAGTCTCCAAACATTTAGTTCTGCCCAAGAGATGAACCTTGACTATGACAGTCCAGCAATTATGGATCACAAGCTCCCCATTTGATGAGTGCCATGCAGAATCCATTTTTTAAAATCATAAAATTACATTTTTTGCAGTTTTAATAAAGAGTCAAAACTTGAAAATTTGCAGCATTTCGGCATTCGGCTCAAAGATGGGTCTTCGCAAAAGTTTAACGGCCATTCAACTTCATGATTTTACCATTATGAGCAGGGCACATAAAGGATTTGATACAATATTTGACAAATGGGTTGCCAAATGCATGAATTTTGTCTTGTCATCGTCTTCAACCATAAAGACAGTACCACAGTTTTACATTGCAATTAGACCAGCAGATCTTACATGTGGCATTGTGCATAAGCAATGCAGAAATCTGATGATACAGTCACTGTTGAATTCCATACATCAAGGTATTTGGAATAAACATATTCTACGGCACAACCCTGTTGGAGGTTGAAGTAGTCCCCGGTGATAAACACTCAGACTTCAGTGCCTGGTGCAATGGCAAAGACGCATGGAGCAAAGTTGCACATACACACACATACCTGAGCCTGCTGTGTTTGCGCTTGTGCAGAGTCCTGTTCCTCCAGCTCTGGTACTGACTCGTCGCTGTCCGACTCCGTGCCAGACCCTATAAGCCACCCCAGAGAACTTGTTCAGAGCATGCAAGGGAAGTTTTCAAAAAAAATCTGCCTCAATCACACCTCACACATCCAAGCTAAGAGAGCTGCTTGCTCTCTGTAAACCTTTAGACAAAGGGCCAGAGTAGAATTTCTTAATTAAGGTTTGTAAACACAACATTCAAAGGTGGCCCCTCCTCCCCAGCTCAGTGACACCAGAGGTGCTATCCTGCAGTGCAGTGCTACGTCCTGTCCTCAAACCCCGCGCATGGCTGTTGGCTGGGGGGTTACACACCGACTGCCCAAAGCCCAGAAACGTCTCGTACAAAGAAAAACAAAATACAGGCAGTCTGAAGATGGAAACTGCCAAACACTTCCAGTGGGCCATAAGTGAGGATTGAGAGGGATTAATTTTGAATGAATCTATACATTTAATAAAAATCCTCTTCCATATACCTTTAAAGCAGATCATGTAGAATAATTGGGCAAAGTGCAACTGATAAAATTCCCCACCACAACCTCCAGAGGAGGGTAAAAATACCACTAGTTAAAAAGCAAATGTAACAAGAAAGAGCAACAATGACGCAATTCATATTAACCTCTTGCAAACACAAAACTCCCAAAGAATCTCAAACTTGAGGTGTATCCAGGTTTTACAAGAGCTTATCAAAAGCCTAAGGTTTTAGAAAAGGGAACTTTTAAAATATCAGCATTGAATGATGACTACCGTTTTGTGATTTACACAAGAATACCTGCCGGAATTTTCCCAAGTTGTGCAGCAATTCAGCCATCATCATCATGGCTAATGGCTGATGAAAGGATTTATCTCCTAACTAACCACAATAAATGTATCGAGCACCAAGATGACAAGTCGCACACCATGACAGATCAGGTACCAAAGACAAATTTCTAAAAGGCAAGTTAAAGGCAGTTGAAATTTACTTCAAAAAGGTCTGCATTGCAAGTTTAAAGCCAAAAGTTTATAGTTTGAGTCCTTTACAGTTCACACACTCTTGCTCACAAAATTTGACCCTTGCTTTTGGGAAATATCAGTGCTATTAGCATTGAGCAATGAATGAACAACAAGGTCACAAATAACGGTGCCTGTAAACAAAAACATTCCAGAGGCTATGGAATTGTCGTCTGTTGCTTTACCAAAATATGAAATGTGAATTCATATCTACGATGAGATGCCAGGTGATCAAATTGTGTTGTACATCCATGGTTACCAAATGTAAATATCTGCTTTATTCCATAAAAAGGCATTAAAGTTTTTGTACTGGGATAATACAATTTATAATGTGCACATACATATCCTTGCATTTCACTCAATAAAACTAAAGGGGTCTTAAGTAAAATATTCTTTGTGACCTGAAATTGAATTGAGAAAACAATCAACAGCACTATAGGATTCTACAAGTCCTCAGCAATGGACTGTAGAAAAGCAACACATCATTGGCAGCTCAGAGAGAATGAATAGAAGGGTTTTTCCTATTAAACCGAACACAAACTGATGAGCGCCAGAGTTACGACATGAGGGATAGAGGCGCCAAACCGACAGGCAGGACAGGTACCCTTGTCATTCTTGATCACAGGCTCTGGCTTTGCAGGGGTTGGACCTGGAGCAGGTTCGGGAACGGAGATGGGAGCCACAACGGTGGGGGTCGGAAGAGGGGTTTGTTTGGGGGTAGCTGGGGCAGCAGTTGTGACTGGATCTTTTTTTCAAGGCAGACTCTACCACAACAGGGTGGTGGAAAACAGGCATGCTGACCACTGGCTCTGGGGGAATGAGGGGGGGCAGTTCGTCGTCATCCTCTAGAGCCAGTGGTGGGGCAGCAACAGGGTCTGCACCTTTCGGAGGGAGCATTGCAATGGGAGCTGCCACTGGGGCGGGAACTGACAGGGGAGCGGGAGGAGGAGTCATGGAAGATGCCTCGCTTTCTGCAGCACGAGAAGGTGAAGGCTTAGCAGACTGGTTAGTAACTGTAGGAGACTTGGCAGCAGTGATGTCAGGAGCTGGAGTGACGCCTGCAGGCTGTTCAGAGGATGGCTGGTCTGTGGATAGCTCTGCCTGCTTGGGCGGCTTGGCCACAAATTGCTTGACTAGATCTACACCTTCTGTGGAGGGCTTAGCACCAGCAGCATCAGAAATAGGTTGTGGAGCCAACTCACATTCCACTTTAGGGCTTATGGGAAGACCTTGAGCAACTGCAGCAAAGGACAGGGGAGCAGGGGCAGCTGCAACAGACTTAACAGTAAAGGAATTCTTGAGCTCAACCGGAGGAGGCGCCACAGCTGGCTTGGCCTCAACCGGAGGAGGCGCCACAGCTGGCTTGGCTCGCCGGAGGAGGCGCCACAGCTGGCTTGGCCTCGGCCGGAGGAGGCGCCACAGCTGGCTTGGCCTCGGCCGGAGGGGCCGCCACAGCTGGCTTGGCCTCGGCCGGAGGAGGCGCCACAGCTGGCTTGGCCTCGGCCGGAGGAGGCGCCACAGCTGGCTTGGCCTCGGCCGGAGGAGGCGCCACAGCTGGCTTGGCCTCGGCCGGAGGAGGCGCCACAGCTGGCTTGGCCTCGGCCGGGAGGAGGCGCCAGCTGGCTTGGCTTGGCCGGCCGAGGAGGCGCCACAGCTGGCTTGGCCTCGGCCGGAGGAGGCGCCACAGCTGGCTTGGCTCGGGCCGGAGGAGGCGCCACAGCTGGCTTGGCCTCGGCCGGAGGAGGCGCCACTGGCTGGCTTGGCCGGAGGAGGCGCCACAGCTGGCTTGGCCTCGCCGGAGGAGGCGCCACAGCTGGCTTGGCCTCGCCGGAGGGGCCGCCACAGCTGGCTTGGCTCGGCCGAGGGGCCGCCACAGCTGGCTTGGCCTCGGCCGGAGGGGCCGCCACAGCTGGCTTGGCCTCGGCCGGAGGGGCCGCCACAGCTGGCTTGGCCTCGGCCGGAGGGGCAGCCACAGCTGGCTTGGCCTCGGCCGGAGGGGCAGCCACAGCTGGCTTGGCCTCGCCGGAGGGGCAGCCACAGCTGGCTTGGCCTCGGCCGGGAGGGGCAGCCACAGCTGGCTTGGCCTCGCCGGAGGAGGCGCCACAGCTGGCTTGGCCTCCGCCGGCTTGGCCTCGGAGGCGCCACAGCTGGCTTGGCCTCGCCGGAGGAGGCGCCACAGCTGGCTTGGCCTCGCCGGAGGAGGCGCCACAGCTGGCTTGGCCTCGCCGGAGGGGCAGCCACAGCTGGCTTGGCCTCGGCCGGAGGGGCAGCCACAGCTGGCTTGGCCTCGGCCGGAGGGGCAGCCACAGCTGGCTTGGCCTCGGCGGAGGGGCCGGGCTGGCTGGCTTGGCCTCGGCCGAGGGGCCGTCACAGCTGGCTTGGCCTCGGCCGGAGGGGCAGCCACAGCTGGCTTGACCTCCGTTGCCGCAACTTTCACGCATGCAGCCAAATCATCTACTACTGATGTATGGACACCAATATCTGCTTTGCCATCGCCCAGTTCAGGAAACAGGGGTGGGGCAGCTTCTTTGGCCTTTGCAGCCCCGGGCTCTTTCTTAGAGGGAGTGACTACTTCATTTGCAGGGTCAGCGACAGGAGGAAGATCAGGTAGGACAGCAGGTGGAGCAGCTTTCGCAGACTGCTGTGCTTTAGCACTCCTCTTAGTCTTTTTGCGCTCACCAGCTTTGACCACCTTTGGCGGAGGGCTGGAACTGTCTGACAGACTAGAACCCAATAAGACACTCTGGGGAGGTGTTAGTGGAGAAGCCAAGGGAGAGCAGGGAGGAGTAGAGCGAGGGAGGGAAGTGCATGATTTTTGAGAGGACGGGGAACGAGGAGAGGAGGAAAATGATTTGGGGGAGCGAGGTAAGGAAGAGGACGACTTGGGACAGGTTGGGGAGGAGGCAGAGGCTGATGAGGAGTGGCGCTTTGAGGCCACAGGCACCGGACTAGAGGTGGAGGAGAGAGGAGAGGATGACAGCTTGGGGCCGCCCTTGGGTTCTTTAGTTTTAGGCACAGCTCGGGAGGGAGCAGCAGATTTTGGAGGAGTGGAGGAAAGCATCTTGGAAGCAGTGGGAGGAATCGCTGAAGAAAATAGAGGGATTCAGTCGGATTTTGCAGAAATCATAGTGGCAAAGAAATACGAGGCTCCAAGCCATGCAGTTTCCAGATCAGTTCACACTGGAGGGAGGGGGGGGTGGCAACACAACTGCATACTTGTTGCCATAATATTGAAGTTTAGTATGAAAACAATTCATTTAGAGGGCTTGTTGAACAAACAGGTTAGAAAAAAACTAGCACAGGGATCTGTGACCAGCACAAATCGGAGTGGTAAGTGGAGTGTGCCGATGTGCCCTTACAGCTGTTACAGATGCTGACATACTTGCATTAGAAAATATGCGGCTGAGCGGAAGCGGTAGAAATGGACTCACTTAACAAAATGACCAACTGAACATGAGTAAGGGTTAAAACAACACTGCACCACAAGAAATAAATTAAAAAGTTAGATCTGGGTCCCAGAGCAGGCCCATGGGGAACCCCTGATGGTTCTTCCCCATTCAGCAAAGTTAAGGAGCATTTCAAACAAAATACCAAGCAAAAAATGTGCCCAGCAAGAACTACCTGACTTTTCAGCAGCGGCCACCGCAGGAGGAGCTGGAGCTGAGTGATTCAGAAGATTTGCCGTCACAAACAAGTGAGCGAAATAAGTGATCGTTCATGAGCACCTTCACATCCAGCTTCACCACATCAAATGGATTTGATGCCAGGCAAGTACCCCCTACCATTTATAATTATCTGCAATGCATCTGAATCTGGCAATATGCTGCTCATAAAATATTTATCCAAAGAAGGCAGTGCAAAAGATGCAGGCATTTCGAGGGAAAATTCAGGCAAATATCAAAAACACCCCACATCACACGCATGCGAAGTAGAGATCAGCAGCACCTAAGCACTGTTATAATACCATGGAGGCGCTAATAAGTCAACCAATAACACTAATGAGGGAGGATGCAACATCGCTGACTGATTTATACATCTGGATTAAGCCTTGCAAGCATAACTGTCAGAGCACAACAAACCCTTCAGCCAGGGGAGCAAAATCCCAAACCTTTGCACAAAAGGCACCCCTGAGCCTGATAGTGTCGACGCAGCTTTAAGTTAACTGTTAGCGAGGAGCGTGAAGTTGGTCGATCCACTACCCCGGAGTACATCAATAAAACATTACAAACCTTGCGTTAACAATTATCATTTTCACATTAACACAGTCAACCAACACTGATGAACAGAATCAGATATTTGCATGCTGTGCATTACTGTCAAACCCCAGACGAAGTCGCGCAGCTACTCTGGATACATGGTCGTTGTCTCTGCGTCCATAGAGATTTCCTAATGGACCCTCTGCAGGCCACAAATTTCAACTGATTCCTTTGATATTTGGAGTGAGCATAGGTTATGATTAGATGACGACACACCTATCAATTTTGGTTGGCATGGCAACAGAATTGGCTGAATAAAGGACAACTTCATGGTGAAAATTTGTCTGTTTCAGTGTATGGCTTGTTAACGCGCAAGAGGTCAGAGATTAAGATATATCACACTCGGGCACTCGGGGCTACACCCATGCTGTCCCGGGCAACCAGACTGTCCAGTTGAATTTGGACAGGAAGGAAGTATGGTGCACTGAAGGGGAAGAAACATCCTCAGAATGAGACCTTACACTGATGACAAGACAGAACAGGCACTCACATGAACAAGGGTCAATGGAGGGTAAATGTTCAATAACTAGGGGAATTACACGAGACACAAAGTATTTTTTCTGGTCAGACATCAGATACTCCGCGCAAAAAGTAATGTTTGCCACTAAGCTAAAGTTGGGCAGTATTGACAGTTAGCAAAGCAACATTACAAATCATATGATAACTAGCCAGGCAGTTTCAACACAACAACCCCAACCCCGCTAAATTTGGAACGGCAGGGAGACCAGTTTTGATTAGAAAGTTGGCTAAATATTGCTTGACTCTAAGGCAAAGCACACAAGAATAGATTTATAGTGGGCCAATTATGCCAAAGTTATTGAAGTGGTCCAACCTCGCTGGTAATTAGCAGACTTAAAAGCACAAGTTTCTTCCCGGAAGCACTTCCAATGGCCTCTGATGTTTGAGTGCCATTTGTTCAAGATCAAATCAAGTACAAGTCATGGAAAAGAAAAGCAAGCTCATCAATTCGCCCCATGATGGCAGTTCTTTTTATTGCACTTAAATATATCGCAATAAATTTATCCTCCAGCCAAAGCTGTAATAGTCATTAGAATTTCAATTACAAAAAAGGCTTAAACACTACTGTCCATGCCCACTCGCTTCCCTTTATGCAGACAAGAAATGGAATAAAAAATTACATTTAGAAGGGTACCATTACCATCTTTGATTGAGAACACACAATATTATTCTTATTTCAATTTATGGGTAAATCTTTTACACAAGCTGCACGGTAACTAAAATATGCAGATTTCTTGAAATAGAATCTGAAATGCCTGCCTGTGGTCAAACTGAAAGATTGGAAGAGGTTGCCACCATCTTTACCAGCCATTTCCATAAATGGGAGCAAAGCTGCACAATATTTACCCCACAATTACCCAAATTACAAAACCCCTGCGGTCGCATCAATGATACCAATACAGGCTACACCGTCATGTTTGCTGGACCTTATTTATGGGACCAGGAGGGAGCAAAATCAGTTTGCAAACAAGAAATTGTAGCAGGAATAGGAAAATTATGCATGTTTTACAGTACATTCTAAACGACTGGTTATTTGTCAAAACCAAAGCAAGTGCAAGCACTTAAGCCCCTTTCACAACAGGCTGCGTAGAGGCGCAGAGCAGCATGGATGGCCATCTGCGTTGATGCGCATGGAGAACGCAAAGATATCCGCGGGGATGTGCAGTAATGCACAATGGTGCTCAGACATCGAATGCAAAAATTGAACACGTTCAATTCTTTGCGCAGACCGCTGCGGAGGCCTCTCGTGCGCAATGAAACGTGTTACGAACGCCTTCAGAACGCACCTGTGCGTATTGCACACGTGATCTCAACGTCATACGAACACGCCCATACGTGTTCCGCTCGTGATCCACACGCGCTTCCATTCTGGAAGGGGTCTTCCGCGCTTACTTTCCTGCCGATCTGTCACTTTCTTTGCTTATGGCCATCCTCGCTGCTCCAAGCCCTTATGCAGCCTGGTGTGAAAGGGGCTTTATGTACAGAGGAAGTGTGGATGGCGTCACTGAACAAGAGCACAAGCCAAAGTGCAATAACAAATATACCATGGCACTGTTGATATAAAGTTTACCAAGTGTGCTTAATATGACAGGTCAGTCAATGTATTCGATACCTTCAAACATTGTCATTTGTGACTAACATTCAGTTACATGATTAAAAGAGAATTACAAATAGGAAATTGCAAACATTTGATACCATTACCGCAAAAATTGGAAAGCAAAACCACTCACTTTTGATCCAACCTTTAAGTTTCATATTTGTTGAAAAATATGTTTTTTAAATAAACAGATTACCCAGCATCTCATCACAAAAGGCGCAAACACAGCATTGATTTTCCAGCTCAGAGTAAACCAATGACTACAATAAATTCAACAAATTCAGGAAAATGTCATACCTTGAATTAAGATGTAAAAACGCATCTTTTATTCTCGGAGGACAAAAATTCAAAGGGAGGTGCCCCAATAAGGGAAACCACCAAAAGATTTCGGACAAAAAAACCCACCTGAAGTCTTCCGGGCTGCATTGGACAGGACTGCACGACCAGAGGACACCTCGGTCTGGACACCCTCATTAGATAAACTGGCAATGGACTCTTCGCTTTGAATGGCCACTTCATTTTGGGTGACCACCTCAGGGACCACATCAGCAGTCTCCAAAGGAACTTCTGTAGCGGTCATCACTGAACTAGCAAATTCTGGACAAGGTTCAACACTTTGTTCAGCAGACTGTTTCAGGCTAATTGGCTCAGAGTCCTCCTTGGGCAAGACAATCTCTGTAATAGGCTGGCCTGGCTCCTGAAATGAATCCTCCATCATGACTACTGGGGCTGGAGCAGGGCTTCCTTCACATACAGTTTCTTGAGGAGCAGGTTCTGTGGGAACTGGAGCTTTCACTTCAACGACAGGTTCTTCAGGGACAACTGTATCATCTTTAGCAACAGATTTTTCCAGTGAGGATTGGCATTCTTCAGTAGCAGATTCAGCAACAATAGATGCTTCAACTGAAGCCACCGATTCTTGAACAGCGACACCTTCAGTCGAGGTCGCAGGCCCTTCAGGACTCATCGGCTCTTCAAGGCCAGGTGCTTCAACGGGAGCTTGAACAACTGGTTCTTCCGTTAATGACGCCTGAACAGCAGTTTCCTCTACAGGATTTTCCACGGCTGGAGAAATGGTTTCGACATTTACCTTAGGCTCCATTTCTTGAACAACATTTGGGGTGGCCATCAGTTCTATGGAAGCCTGATCATCCGTGCCGTCCGTGGGCCCCTGAGCAGTTTCTTCTACAGTAGTCACCGGGTCTTGGACTGAAACTTCTATGGTGGCCGCTGGATCTTGAGCTTCCGGTTCTTTTGGGATAGGCACAGAATCTTGGGCTTTGAGATCTTCTGGGGCAGGTGCAGCTTCTTGGGTAGTAACATCTATCGCAGCAGGAACAGTTTCTTCTGTACCACAAGCTTCTTCTCGCGCTTCATCCCGCGTAGAATCTACCGTCATCCCTTCTCCGTTAAGCTTCTCCTCAGGCTCCTCGACTGGAACATCCGGATAGCCCTTCCCATCATTTTCGCTGTTGCTTTCCAAAGAAGCAGTTTTCTGGGCTCCAATCAATCCCTGTTCCCCTTTGGTAATGTCAGCAGCCTCCAAAGGGCTACCAGAAGTGATCACCTTGACCGCTTCAGGCCCTGATGCTACCAGGGAGACAGAAGTGTTCAACTCCCCAGAAGCGGAGAGGGAAGGAGGAAAGTTGGAGGGGGTGGGAGGGGGTGTAAAGGACGACCTTTGTGGCATAAAATCAAAAACCCCTCTCGGATATTCAAGTAACAAAAGGAGCCATCATTATTGATTGTGCAGGAAGAACATCGACCCATATGTAAGAGGAAGTTGCAGAAACTAATTTTTCCAAATTGAGATGAGGGGTTTGATTCTATGAAACAAAACCATTGAGGAGTAATCTCATGCCTGTAGCATCCCAGTTGAACCATTTTGTGAACTTTTATTTCTAGCGTCAAAATCAACCATCAAAAAAGCTAAAAAGAACTCCAAAATAGCAGGTTGAAAATTCTCAAAGTTGTCCCAAAATGGACAGTAAAAATTTGAATGCATTGAAAAGCCAAAGCTGTAAATCACAGCATGGATTTTCCAGGTAGCCCCCTTCAATTCATATGCATTCAGACAGGAGTCTATCAATCAGTGATTATGAAAACGGTCATCTCCAATTGCATTCAAACTCAATATGACTGAAGTTAGAATCCATGCGCACATTAAGAATATATTATTTAAAACTACCAACAAAGAGCATAGCAACTGCATATATTCTGAATGATTAACCAACTCGTCACAAGGATGACAAACATCATGCAATCAAAAAATCTGCATCAATCCTCAAGATGGAATCCTGGATGTGCTCCAATCATAGAATTGTAAATAATTCTATGCCAGGTGTAAATAAAAGGGTTGTATGACCCTTTTGAAATCAGCATTTTGGGGAGAAAATATAAAAATGCATATAATTTTAATTAAGAAGGAACTAACGCCATGGTAAAACAAGCAATAACTTGCACGCCAAGTTCCCCCTGTATTTTACTTTCAACATTTTCTAAAGTCAAGTTACTAATGGGCCCCAGTCACAAACTCAGTCCCAAAATAAGACAAAAAATGAAAAAATTAGGAGGTCAAAATGGTAATGAGAGAACTTTCTGTAAGTTGGACAAGGTACACTGAAATCTTTCTGAAAAATGCATGGAAGCTAGCTAGCAGCACCAAGTTCTTCCTTGATAAAAAGCTAAAAACCAGCAAAATGCTGAGTTCATAAGTTTGTTTAACCTTCAGCTACCTACAACAAACCATTAATAGTAGCATTTGCTCAAAAAAAAAAAAAAAAAAAAAATGTACGCAAGGACTTCCCCCAGTATAAATTTATGCGGCATGAATGCATTTGGAGAATACCAAATAAAATTCTTCATAAACATTAAAAAACTTCAACTGAAGATTAAAGCTAATTTAATGACATCATATTTGGAGCAAATTCCAGACTTGTAAATACTGTATAATGTTTTAAGGTTTAGAGTGCCCAGGTGACCACCACATGCCCACTGACGGTATTGCCCTTTTCAGGTCGAACAGAATGGATAAGACTCCCCACACACAGCTTGTTGCCATATTCTCATTTTCTGCTACACAGAAACAAAACTGCAACTTTCAGATTCCCTTAAAAAAATCTGGCTAGTGCAAAGGGGAGTCTTATTTCTCCTGCTTAGAATGGCATGTTATAAGTGAACCAATGTGTTGCACATGTGAACCATTACAGTGCCCGATCCCCAAAGGTCATGCAGTGCCCAAGTTAAGAGTGTTCTCCCAAACCACTCCCATGACAGGAGACAAGAGCCCCCGAGTTTGAGAGAACACTAAAGGAGATAGATCAAAGCATCAACAAGATTCTACAAATATAATTAGACTACGGAAATGAAGTGTGAAAAGGAAAACGATACTGTCCATGCATGACATCACATATCCAGTGACATGACACAGATTACAGGAGAAGTGCTTTTTTTATTGTTAATCTGATCAAAACCATTGAATGTGTACTTTATACCCCCCATCCAAGTAACACTTGCCCACAAATATTGATTTCACATCAAACTGACAAGTCCTTCAAAAGCTGATGGTAACAAAGGGCCTTTGGCACAATCAGAAACTTTTGCTTTTAATCCCATTTTAACCAAATAAATTGATATTCTGATGTCCCCCTCAGTTAGATCACGAACATAACATAGGGTAGTGAAACAGACAATGACACACTCACTTTATGCAAAAGAAAACGAACACTAAAAACCTCAAATTCTGTTAAATCCTTCAGCCGGCCACCGGCACCAAAACTGTGTACTACAGAACAGGTGAAGCCCAAATAAACCAAGACAAAAAGTCTTTCCCAACAATACGAAAAGATTTGCTCAGCAATACTGAAAAATGCTTCTTGACATGGTTAGACCACACATTCACAAATCATGCAAGAGGAGTTTGAGTTCCATGCAAAAATACCTGAAATCAAAGTAAGTTAGCCCCAGTGCATCACACACCCATGACCACAGTGAAACATTCAATGCAGGCGACTGTGTGTGCGTGTGTGTGTGTGCGCATGTGTTGAGGGGGGGGGAGGTCCTGGAGAAACTTAAGTCAATAGGTACAGAGCACATGTTCCCACCACAATTTGCCTAATTTTACATTTTATGGATGGGGCAGCATTACCCCCCCACCCCCAACAGCAGAGATGGCTGTAATTATACCCCTGTAGAGTTGCATCAGCAAAAAAAAAAAAAAAAAAAAAAAAAGAAAGAAAGACAGCTGCCTCACACAAGGTCCAATTCCAAGCCACAAGTTTAAAAAAAACACAAACTTGAAAATAAAAACAGTAATCATACTGCAATATGCAAGATTCAGAGGAAAGCCTATGATTCATTGGCTTTGTCCCTAAATGAAAACCATTCCAGAATAAGCCCTACAAAAGGTTTAGAGGCTAAAAAAAGAAAAGAGTAGCTCCAGGACCCCCATGTGCCATTTGTTGAAATGTCTGTAGATGGAGAAATGTGAGTGCAAAGGCATATGTTACGAACCGGTCTCCCCCTGCGGCTGCTGCATCTCCTGTTCCATGGCAGGAACGGTCTCCGTGGCTTCACCAGGCATGTCTGCTGACAAGGACCGCAAGAGGACAATCAACTTTACATTCGCTAAGCATTGTTAAGCTGCTTTCACACTGGACGCGAAACGAATTTTTCGCACGACAGATAACATTCAAAGTCAATGCAAAGAATCTGTAGTGCGAAAAATTCGTTTCGCGTCCAGTGTGAAAGCGGCTTTATTGGCATTGCGTCAGAAGGGAAAGTCATTGAAGTTTTCGTGCGTTGACAGACAGGAAAAACTGCTTGATGAAGTGAAGCAATGCTCCTGAAAGCGTTCCAAACAATGCGAGCGGACAACAAGCACCAACATTCCGGTTTTAAAAGCAACGGTATTACATTTAGGACTGAGGTAACGTTAAAATTTTGACAGTTGAATTTCTGACAATTTTAGTGATGAAAATACTAGCATACACAAGAAACAGACGATGCTTTCAAAATTAAGTTCAATATGAGACCAAATACGATGGCGTAGCGCTTCCAACTACACATTTAGCGACTGCTTATACAATTACATTAGGGTACAAACTTAATTTTGCAAGGAGAGTCGAAAGTCGACCACTTCAAAGTAAGACTATGGCTCTACCAAGCCAGAAACGCTCACAAGGCTATGCTTAAGTTTTTCTAATAAACGTGAGCCATTTATGCAATAAGCAGGCATATCATGCTCTCTTCGGCGACTAACTATCGATATAGGTTTAGATACCAAATAGATTTAGGGCTGGTTTCACAAAGATGGACTAAGTGTTGTCTTGGACTAACCAGAGTTTTGTATGGAGATTCTGTATTGAAAATGGAATTTAGTTCAGGATTAAGCTTAACTTGTGTTTCTAAAACCAGCCCATAAAGTAAAAAAAAAAAAAAAAACTCGGCTAGTCAGTGAATCATTTCTTCGAATTAGTGGCTGAAATGTTCACAAGCGACATCCGAGACGGAAATAATAATAATCTGGTCCACCATAGTTAACTACACCTACCCACATAGCTACAACGTGCATTAGCAAGCTAACGTTACTCATGTGAGTACCATGCGTGCCGTGACCATAACAGCTTGCCAACTTAACTAGCCTTGTTAAAGAACTAGTAACATCTTTTAACCGTGTCAGGCCCATAGTCGTATACATAGCGAGTACTTCATACCCTCTGATCCGCTGAAACAAGACTAATGACAACTGGTTAGCCAACATTAAACGTTCTCGCAGTTCCCGGTTCAGATTCGACGTTCATCCTCACTTCTTTCAAGTCATGGAATTCAGCAATTGACGTATTAGCACAACTACCACCGTGCTAACGAGGTGAGTCTGCCTGATCGTTCAGCGATCAGACGCGACTCTTTTCACACCAACTTAAGCCGCTTTCACACTGGAGGCGAAATGAATTTTTCGCACGACAGACTACGTTCAAAGTCAATGCGAAGACGCGAACACACGCGTTTCGCACTGACTTGGAATGTAATCTGTCGTGCGAAAAATTCGTTTCGCGTCCGGTGTGAAAGCAGCGTTAGGTTATAACAAGCGGAGAAAAGTCACCGTCACGTTTCTCCAGTTACCGCATATATTTAAATGCGTTAACAAACGTGGCGACCACCTCAATTGGAGAACTATCGCGAAAACGAGGCGTCGCTTTGCCCCCATTTTGAACGAGTACTCAAATCGCTCCAGTCGTAGTACAATATACAAACAATAAGCCAAAAATGAGACGACTCCTTTCCCCCCTAACACAACAGATCTCACCATGTTGAACCATATTTGCGCTCGAACAACATAAATTGCAAGATGGCTTTGGATTGCTAAGAGAACACTTACTGTGTCAGATCTTCAGATCCAAGATGGCTGAAAAGAGAAATTCTGTTCACCAGCTCGCTGGGATATCAACGCTGAGCAGGTAAAACTTTCTGCTTCCGGGTCATATACACTCTTCTCCTTTTTCTTATTATCTGTAACTTTTGGGTTAGCATAAGGTCGTGTTTTAATCTCACTATTCTTATGCGCATTTTGAAAATTCGCATGTGAAAAAGCAGGCGGGAACGGCAAAATGCGAATACACTTCCTCTAGGTCGCATAAAAGTTTATATGCTGGCTTGAGGAGGTTTTTGCCTGATGCGGTAAAGAGTTAACGTGCATAATGTGGGATGGAAACACGTTTCCTGTGAAGTGTAATGATGAAAACAAGTGATGACCCAAATTTCTTGACCGGTTGCTGGCCGTTAAGCAGGAAGGGTTAGTTTCAGTTTTGAGAGAAGGAAAGGAAGGATACGGTGGCGGAATTCTGAAATAGGACTGAATGTTTGGTATCAAATTAATCGTGGCTTTTTGGATAGGATTTATGATTACAGATGAATGGATTGTGCAGAGATGGATGTGGAGGAAAAGAGAAGGAGAAAGAGTTGACAATGAAACTAAAGAAACGTTTGCGATCGAAATGAAAGCAATTGGAGATAGTGGGGAAGTCAACTGCATTTTTAGTATTAAACATTATGTCAGGAGATTTGTGAAAAAAATTTGTGACGTAAAGGATTACAGAGAGTCATCTCGGTATGGAATAGCTTGCCTGACCATATTGTTGAGGCAGAAATCTTGGGAATTTTGAAGAGCAGGCTTAATTTAGCACAAGATGCCATTTAGTCATTGAGTAAAGTGCTCGATCCACTTTGTAATAGGAAGTCATTTATTTTTATTTTATTGTAATTTATTTAGTTGAATTTTTATATGTTCATTTCTATGAGTTATACTATTTGTATGTTTGTTTTCCTGTTTGCTGCTCGGATTGCATAAATGTCACTGGTTATATACACCTGACATGTGGTTTGCTGGTTTGTGTATAAGAAATCAATTAAAAAAAAAAACAACTTTGTAATAGGAAAATGGCGAGCCTAGTTGGGCTGAACGGCCTGTTCTCGCCACTCATGTTATGTTATGTTATATAATGTTATGTTATGAGAGGGTGAGTAAAGGCAGTATTGTCTTCACTAAATGTAGGCCTAAGAAACAAAAGTAAAAGGCCTGATAACTAATAGAATTTGATCTAAAACCTGTGATGTGTTTTCAAATGAATCATCAAGTTACCTAGAAGGGCATAATAAGAGGGGTTCCGCTTTTTGTGGATCCTGACTCTTTAATGAAATTAGAGGGAGTGTGTGGAGCAAGACGTGAAAAGTTCTTGAGATATTAAAGGCAAGATAGCTTGGCTGTGATGCTATAATATGAAAAGGAGTTGCCAGAAAGAGTTTTATTTAGATTATGTGAGTTGAAGGGTGGAGGCTTTTGAAAGGGCCCCACTCTGTTGATATTGATGCGAAGAATTTGGGCACGTAGTAGCCGTATGCAGAAAAGCGGCTTTAAGGTGTGGAAAGGAGGGGTGCAGTAGAGAGCTCTGTGAGCTACCAAGAGAATAGGCTGTATGTCACAGCTGTGGGGGAAATCATGAAGCTGGGGCAAAGCGGTGTGAACGTAGGAAATCAGAAATTGAGGAGGAACGGACATGGGCACAGAATAAAACGGCATATGAGGATGCTATGAAGAAAGTGAGGGTAGAAAAAGGAGCAGTGAGAAAAGAACAGGGCATGGTGTGGATGGTGAGGAAAAATCTGATCTGTCAAAGAAGACATAAGTATTGACAAAAGAAGGTTTTTAGTATTTATAGTTATGGTCATAAACTGCACAAGTTAAATTGAGACAAAAAGGACATGAATGGTAATGCATGCAGCTAGGGAGATTTTGGAGATTACTTGCATACAGGGCAATGAAATGCAAGGAATTCCAGAAAAGGGGTTTGGCAGGAGTCAGACTGTAATGCTCCTCCCCTCTGGCATTACAATCCCTGGCTACCTGCCCTCCGCTAATTATTCAATAATTCTTCTGTTCTTTTAAGTTAATGATCTCACCTGTTCCTCTTTAATTATGATTCCCTTTGTTATTTACAGCCTAGTTTCACTCTTTACAGGCAGGTAGCCTTAGGCTGCATATGAATAGTCTTTTTTGCTTTAGAAAGTTCCTAACTCCTAAAAAATTATCCGGAAGAAATGACATTGCAGCCATGGTAAGTAGATTTGAATTCTTCAAATGTTAAGGAAAGGTGTCTTAGTGCTTCCTAATTTACCTCATTTAGCATAGGGGTACACAGAACCATCCTTTTTGAAAAGAAAGGAATGAACACTATCCCATAATTCTGCACAAAACAATATTTAAATCTGCGACCACTCATCCGGCCAATCGCGGAGAGAAACGTATATGATGGGCAGGGGACTCAAGATCACATTGTCTAGCGTAAGTGCAGTCGGATTCTGTAATTAGCGCGGTTGTCTTTCTTTTTGTTTTTTTTATTGAAGAATTATTTTTGGGGATTTTTTTCCTTTATTTTATAGCCATACAGTGAAGAGAGACAGGAAAGTTTGGGAGAAGAATGGGGAAGACATGCGGCAAATGACCTGAGCTGGAATCGAACCTAGGTCACCGCGGGAAGGACATAGCCTTTATGGTGCGTGCGCTTCGACCGATGTGCCACCGGGGCGCCCCAGTGCGGTTGTCTTTCTAAGCTGCTAAGAATTCCCCTTTACATCTTTCCTTTACCTTATGGGTCATTCCATGCCAAATCACCTAATTTCCAGGAAAGTCCCCAGGTGACCCTCTTAGATTTTGCTGAAACTCCATGAAAATGTTCATATATGCAAATAACGAACACACAGAAAATTTCAGGCCAAAAGTCCAAGTCGTTTTTGAAATTACGGCCGTCCGAGACCCCCCTTTTTCGCCGTCGCGTGCTGCGTATGGATTTTTTTTTCATTTTCAAATGATGATATTTTTGGATTTGAAAAAGCTGCAAAGCTGAAAATTGCTACCTGGGGTAATTTGCACACAAGCTTTCAGAATCTGCAATCAAAAACAGTGTATCTTGCTTCCTTTTTGAAGATATAGGCACCTGAAAATGAAAGTTTTTTCCAGCGGAAATTATTTTTCTGATTTTTAGGCTTACCTGGTGCCCGAACCATTGATCTGAGGATACCCAAATTGCTGATACATAATCTCTACATACAGCTAAATAACTCCCTGCAAGCATAGACTTATAAAACAATCAGTAAAGGTATGGCTAGGGTCCAAAGTCGACTTTTCACAAAAAAAATCTCAAAAATCACCCCTTTTTCGGGGGTCGGTTGACCTTGTGAACAGTTACTCAGGGTAATGAAATTTGCACCACAGAATTATATGTATCTGACCTTTATATGTACCAAATTTCATTGATGTGACTTAACTCCTTCATAGTTAGGCAGTGTTTCAAAAGAAACCCACTAATTTGATCAAATTATGCTACTTTACGGTATATAACAACATCCTCGAGCTCTGGTAAATTGACAATTACGATAATTTGTAAAAGCAAATTGAAGCAAACCTACTTGAAATACGTTTCTTGTGCATTTTGAATGGATCACTGCAATATTTCTGAGTATATTCATATCGAGAGATGTACATCTTCTCATGGTGAAAACACACTGTGCTGTCATCACGTAGCAGTACCCCACTTCTCCATTCCAATAGCTTCTTATCATCCTGTGACAAGTCAGAGGCTGCAAGTGTGCCAACATTTCTGCCATATATTTTCTTATGGCATTCCTCCTCCAGTGCAATTCCAATACTGCATCCCGATCTTGATGCTTCAAATTCCATGTTTTAAATCTTGATTTTTACAGAGCTCACAAAATGTACACTTCATCTGCTGAACATTGCAGTTTAAATGAATTGTGAGGAGTGGATGTGAGCTGAAAAGTGAACACACTGTTCAATTATTCTGTAAACAATACGGCCACAACAGTGAGGTAATTGATCCAGCTATTTTAAATAAACAGTTGTGGTTTGGAGTTAAGTAGACTAGGATGAACCTAGATAAACAATGTTTTAACACCTAATTAGGCGAGGTCACCTGGACTAGGATGAATCTTAATAAACAGTTTCCAACAGCTATGACCTCATGCAAATAATGTAAGTAGAGCCCACTGAAAATCAGTAAGTTGAATCCACTTAAATAAAAGCAGTTTTGTATTAGTAACATCAATGTACAATATACCATACAATGTATGGTACTATGGAAAACTTTGTTTTAAAACAAGCCATATGATACTATTCCTGATGTACAAAGTCATGAATTTTACAACTTTCTAAGAATTATTATATATAAAAAAGGTTATCAATGATTACTTATTCTCATTTTTGCCCTTTGACATCTACGAAGACATTGTAATGTACAGCAAAATGGTGTAATTTGATCAAATTAGTGGGTTTCTTTGAAACACTGCCTAACTATGAAGGACTTAAGTCACATCAATGAAATTTGGTACATATAAAGGACAGATACATATAATTCTGTGGTGCAAATTTCATTACCCTTAGTAACTGTTCACAAGGTCAACCGACCCCCTAAAAGGGGGTGATTTTTGAGATTTTTTTGTGAAAGTCGACTTTGGACCCTAGCCATACCTTTACTGATTGTTTTATAAGTCTATGCTTGCAGGGAGTTATTTAGCTGTATGTAGAGATTATGTATCAGCAATTTGGGTATCCTCAGATCAATGGTTCGGGCACCAGGTAAGCCTAAAAATCGCAAAAATAATTTCCGCTAGAAAAAACTTTCATTTTCAGGTGCCCATATCTTCAAAAGGAAGCAAGATACACTGTTTTTGATTGCAGATTCTGAAAGCTTGTGTGCAAATTACCCCAGGTAGCAATTTTCAGCTTTGTAGCTTTTTCAAATCCAAAAATATGATCATTTGAAAATGAAAAAAATCCGCGACGCAGCGCGCGACGGCGAAAGAGGGGGGGTCTTCGGACGGCCGTAATTTCAAAACGGCTTGGACTTTTGGCCTGAAATTTTCTGTGTGTTCGTTATTTGCATATATGAACATTTTCATGGAGTTTCAGCAAAATCTAAGAGGGTCACCTGGGGACCATTAGGTGATTTGGCATGGAATGACCCTTATGACATTTTCCGCTAAGGTTAAAGAAATCTGGTTAGGAATTACTGGATAGGATGTAATTTTTTGACTATTCGGAAGCAGCCCACATCTGTTCTCCCCTTTGTTTATTGCACTCTACTTTCAATTCTCCTTGAAGTTTTGTGTTTGTTTTTGTTATATTCACATTCTTTATTTAATAAAATCCATGTCCCTGCATTTGAGTCCTCGTCTCCAATCCTTGCCCTGGCGTCCTATTAACATCTTTAGCTGCCAGGGCGTGACACAGACTTCTGATAGTTAGATGTGTTTAGTAATTCTTAACAAGACCTGCAGGTAGGGTGAGGGTTGATTTATTATTGTTTTTTTATGTAACACAAAACTGTAAAGGAAAGGACTTGACCAACATGTCAGTGAGGTGCTGTGAATTTTGGAACTTAGGCTTATTGTTTGGTGTTTGATTCAAGGCTAATTGTACTTTTTTATAAGGATTTTGCATTTTGGATGTGTGGAATATGAGGAGGGAGATTGGGAAAGGCAAAGGAAATAGGAAGGGAAAATGAAACTGATGAAGGGTCATTTGTTGTTGGGATGAAAGTGGCAGGAGCTAAATGGGAAATCAACCCTGTGTTTAGTGATAATCATTCTGTCGAGAAATTTGTATTTGAATAGAATTGGATCTTAGGCCTGTAATCTGTTTAAAAATGAATCACTGAGCCACTGAGAAGGCTGTTATCAGAGGTGTCCCTCATTCAAGCGCATTCTTTTTTTAGAGGTAGATGGAGTCTGTGGAGCTTGATGCCTGAAAAGTTATTGGGATGGGAAGGATTAACGGGATGGGAAGGAACAATGCTTGAGTTTGCAAAAGAGTTACCGGATAGGGTGTAACTGGATTATGCAAGCTGTAGGGCCAGGACCTTCAAGAGAGTGCCACTTGGGTGCTATTGGTGCAAAGAATATGGACATGTTGCCACAGTGTGCAAGGAAAAGAGGTTTAGGTTGGGCGCTCAGAGAATTAATGTGAGCTATTGAAAGAGCAGGCTGTCTGTTGGCCCTGCAGGGGAAATCACGAAGCTGGTGCAAGCAATGTGGTCCAAGGACATTAGAAAGTGGTGTGGGACAGGCACGAATGCAGAACAAGTTGTCATATGCCGAGGCTACAAAGAAAGTGAGGGTAGAAAAGGGTATACTGAGCAAAGACAGTGTACCACAGAGACAGTGACAAAAGAACTAAGACCTGATGATGAAAATAGTATGAATAAACGGAGGTTGTTGGCGCTTGCAGTGATGGTTATTCATTGTGCAAATGAAATTGAAGCAAAGACAGGAAGGTTTAGATTGGTGGTACATGCAGCAAGGGAGTTTCTTGGAATTGTTGTTAAGGAAGAAAAAAACTCAGGAAATTCTAGGGAGAGGGTTTGGTGGGAGCCAAATGCTAAGTAGCTTGCGTATAGTTATCGTTATCGAAAACGGTGGGTTAAGTGTTTCGGTTAAGGGGTTTCTTTAAGTATACTAATCAAAGATAAGATTTTGTAAAACTATAGATCTAGTGGTAGGCGATAATGCACCATAGATTTGTTAACCCCCATTAAATTTCAAAGAAGAAGTAGATAAGTCAGTGATAATGAATAGTGTATGCAAAAGTAATAAAAATGGAGGAGCTCTGGGCATATTCGGCTTCTGTATTCATGAGTCTGTTTGCATATTTCTGTCACAAACGGGCTATAAGGTTTTGCATTTAAGCACCAGGGGTACAGTGTAAACTGGTGTGGGATAGCAGGGGCCTCAAAATTCTACCACAGTCAGAGGTGGATGGGGGTGGTGTATGGCAAGATTAGCAAGTATAAACCAAAATTTGCTGAATTGTTAATTGAGGTTGCAAACTGTGCCGGGAGGTTGAAATTGACTAGGGAGAATGCAGTAATTTATCAATGGTCTGGGAGGAATTTACAACTCAAAAGAAGTTGGGATGGTATTGAAAATGCACATGAAAACAGTGATCTCTTCATTTATTTTTATATTATCTTTATTTAACCTTTATTTATCCAGGGAACCCACTGAGACCTCGGACTCATTTGCAGTGGTCCCCTGTTAACAAACGGAATCACATTATCGTAAAAAAAAAAAAAAACCGTGACAATATACGATATTATAAACAAAAAAAATCATCAAAAAGCAGTACATTTGATACATTCAACTGAAAATATTATGGCAACATTAATTTAAAACATTACACAGACCATAAGTTACAAATCCTTTATCAGTTTTTTTAATTTCTCCAATGAGATTAATGCATCAAATTTAAATGTCTCTTGAAAGCTATTCTGTGTCCTAGGAGCACAATAGCAAAAACAAGTTTTTCCAAGCTCAGTTTTGACTCACGGGACTTGAAAAACCAACAAATCCTAAGACCTTGCCTGGAAATGATTAGAACGCCATGTGATAAAACATGTCATATATTGAGGCTTATGTAAGATTGCTTTATAAGTCAATGTCAGCCAGTGCCGCATTCTTCTAGTAGCTAGGAATGGCCAACCCACTGCCTGATACAGAGATCAATGATGTGGTCTAAAATGATCCCCGATAATCAAGCAAAATGCTACATGATAGACTGAGTCAAGCTGTTTCAAGGTGGTTGAGGCAGTGTGTATGTAGATAATATCTCCAAAATCAAGTTCTGATAGGAAAGTAAGCTGAAATAAAAAGCTTCTTATTATTATGTGAGAAACATGATCTACTTCAGTAAAAGAACCCAATTTTTCATCTTAACATTTTTGTAGCTCATCAAGATTTGTTTTAAAAGACAGCTTTTCACTTTCACTTGTATTTGATTGCATTATATATGGAGTGTATGCCTAATGATCTGCACAATATATGTGGGTAGGTTTTCAATTAACATATATCTATACATATTACATTTATATTAAACATACACATGTGAGCTCGTGGAGATATTTTTATATACTAAGCATTTTGACCTTCATAATACATGTCTTCTTTCATGACACTGCAGATAATTGGGTCAGGAGTTTGTATCACATGATTTCAATCGTAGATATCCAAGATGGTGCTGTGCACTAATACACTGCCCGGCCAAAAAAAAAAAAAAAAGTTGTGCACTCAAATATTTAGTTGGAACCCCTTTAGCTTTGATTACAGTGTAAATTCGTCTTTTCATCGTTTTGACAACCATATGCAATGCCAGAACATTTATTTTCGATCAGCAATGCCATAATTTTTGGCCGAGAACTTGTCTTCTCGACAAAATGGTTGAACCACTCGGTGGTCTTTCTTGAGCACACCCCAATAACTTTCAATGTGGTTAAGGTCAGGACTTTGTGGTGGCAAATTTGTCTGTGAAAGTGATTCCTCATACTTGTTTTTGTCCTTCATGGTTTTCTTTGCCAGATACAGGCCAATAACTTGCCCGTTCTATAATACTCTATCATCATTTCCATCATTAAGGGATGCGTCTTCCGACATGATTTTTTAAGAAATGAGTAGCAATGCGCTTCATCGGTCAGGGTTAAAATGAATATTGGCAGCTGAAACATATTAATAACCGCAATAATGATCCAATAATAAAATTTGTTCGTTCATTTCCAAACAGTGACTTTTTTTTGGCCGGGCAGTGTAATTTGAGTCTGATGAAGAGCAGTTATGCTCGAAACGTCACTTAGGTGTAATAAATAAGTGGACATTGGAGCCCTGCAGTGTGCAAGTCATTTGTTTGCTTTAATATGAATACCTACAACGACATTGGTGAAATTAAATGAGTTTTGTAGTTTGATACCTGGAAATTTTAAATGATACAGATGGTACCCTCAATGTGCCCAAATGGCAAATTTGGAGATGGCGTCCATCCCTGCCACAACTGAAACCTCTCTAACTTTGCTCTGCTTCAGTTTATCAGCGCTAGTTTATGCACAGTTAATGTTCAGATGGTGAGCTATTGTTTTATTGAGGGTTTGGGCCGCAACTGCATCATTCTAATGGGATATTCACCCTAAAAATACAACATTTTGTTATACGGACATAACATTTTTCATTTATACTGTGTTCAGTCTTCATTAACTCTGACCCCGTAACGTATATACTGCTGTTTATACTTCTACAGAAATCCACAGGTTTTACCTTTATTGTGACACCAAGATAATTCAAAAAGACCTTGTCGTTGCAGAGATATACACTTATCATAACATTACGGGTTTGTAAGATCTAGACAGTGGTGCTCCTACAACAGAGGAAACTCCCAAGAAAGAAGAGGAGGAGAAAACATGGTGTTGCACTGTAACAAAAGGACAAGAAGTAAAGAAAAAGGGATGGTTTGTGTATTTTACCTGGTTTGCACAGTTTGCAGTAATTCCTAATGCAAATCACACACATTATTGCCCCTCATAAAATTTAAATCAATTTGGAAGATCATTTGAAGCAGCACAATCACCTAACCAGGATACGGGTACTTGAGTATATTTTTTTCCTCCTTCTACTGCATCTGCGATACTACTATCCAAAAACTGAATACAATGAGTAGTTTTAAAATGGTCCATGACAAGTTTATGGGGACTGAGAATGGAATGGGTGTGAGGTCACCATGGTCTTTGACCATCAACATCTAGTCGTTCATCTTTAAGTCCAAATGGACATTCAAGCAAAATTTGAAGAAATTATTTCCATGCATTCTGACATATCACTTTCACAGGATTTGGACATGTGGATAGATGGATGGACAACCCGAAAACTTAGCGCTGTCGCCGGCGCGGAATCATAAAAAGTAGTTGAGGTGAAGTTATCGTTGTGTTTTGCATTATTTTTTGCGTGAAGGGGTTAATGAGATGCTACGGGACGTATCTGAAGCATTGAAATGAAAGCGCTTTCAGTGATGTTTTGGTGCAATGTAAGAAGGGTCTCAGCTGACCTCACTTTGGCAGCATCGTTTCCGAGAGTTAGCCAATCGCAGACAGCTCTGTGACGAACTTCCTGCTGATATGTTTTCCAGTGTGCCGAGGTTGGACTTTAAATGGAAAATATAAACAAACTGAACATGACTTCAAAAGTGAACAGAAGTTTGGCAGTAGTTCGAAGAATAGAAGACATGTAGTATTATATCGGTGTGCTTCAGTCTAGCTTAAAAAGTTTTATTATAGCTATTACTCTTCAAGTACTGCTTTAGATCCTGTTTCTTCAAGGGCGAATGGACTCCGTTAGCTTGCTTATTGGCTAGCTAGCTAAGTACCGAGGTACTTAAACGTTAGACCTCAGTGCATGTTATTTCCCTGCTGAATCGATTGGAACACAATTGGTCAAAAGCTGCAGTTCATAGTTGTCCTCTCGAAATCAAATAACTCATAAGTTAACTGACTTATCGGCTCTGAGCGTCAATTACATTAGCAGGCGTCGCACTCAGTAATGCAACTATTATTTATAAGCGAAGTATAAGCACAATAAAAATAATGCCTTGACCAATCGAGATTCAAGGTTTTTTTCCCCCATAAACAGTCCAAAAACGCTTTCAGTGTCCGCTACTACGCCAGGTAAGGTTTTTTAATTCAGTCGGCGTTTGTTTGCATGACTTAACCAATCCTCACAAGTTCAAGAGTTTAAAAGATCGGTAACTGCGTAAGGTTAATCCATATCTACTGTTAATTTCTGAGGTAACTAGGAACTTGAACGTAAATGCATTACTTACTAACATGTTTTACGGTTGTTAAGTCTTTCCTTAACATATCCTTTCATTACAATTTTTTTCATGCACGTAGGTGTAACTGCGATTAAAGAGGATTTATGGGATCGCAAGGTAATTTTTTTATTTATCTTTTTGAGTGGAAAGACGTCCAAAAATGAATTGATCAGAAATGCAAGCGTGTAGTCTTGAAGCAAAATGTCAGATTCCGATGTGCTGCATTTCCTTTGTTCAGTCTGCGCATTTAAGATGCTTTTACACCGGACGCGGAACGAATTTTTCGCACTACAGATTACATTCAAAGTCAATGCAAAGACGCGAATACACGCGTGTATTCGCGTCTTTGCATTGACTTTGAATGTAATCTGTCGTGCGAAAAATTCGTTTCGCGTCTAGTGTGGAAGCGGCTTTACAGCTACGGATTCCATCTGGAGTGGCAATGTCGCGATATCATCGCCTGTTGGCAGTGTTGTCTGGGTATTTCATTGGAATTGTGAGGCTTGGAGCGACGGAGCTAGCTACATGTTATCGAGAAGGAAAAGCCAACATCATTGCTACCATTTAACGCCAACATCAGAATTATTTCGATAAGGTGTTAGCTACGTGGTGGGGACGCTATAAATGCAAAATACAGGTTTGTCTATCTGTCCGAGCTGTTTATCGAGCCTCAATGTAAATACAGAACACTATCAAGGAGCTTGCACTGGATTGTTTTTGCGTAGCGGCTAGCTAGTTAGCCTGTTATTTGATTTGAAAGCAGGCCAGACGTGCCAGTGTAGGTGTCAGTTCGCAACAGCCATCCTAAAAGGTTTACGTTGCATTTCAAGAATTGTCACATACCCTGGCAGATATTAAATTGTCGCAGTTTAAAGTGTTTGGGAAATGTCACTTCGGTTTTCTAAATTTACGTTACCTAGCGGATTGGCCGTTTCTCTGTGGAATTCCCCTTGACAAAGAAATTTCCAAAGGAAACAGTAGTATGAAGAGACAGGTCTTTGCTCCTAAGTTAGGAAGCGTTAAGTCCACGCTAAACGTTGTCATTGTCAGGCTGTCATCCCCATGTAGCAGCTTAGCTCTGGATTTAAAATAGCAAAGATTGCTGTGTAGCGTCAGATTACGTGTGAGAATGCACTATCAAATTTCGATGCAAAATAACGATGTGATTGATGTTCAGCCGTATTCTTGTTCATGTTCTTGTTGTATAATAACCGTTTACCAACTGTTCTGGCTACATAAGTTGACTTAGGTGATTTCTATAGTTTGATTACGTTCTCGGGTACATATTTGAATTAAATGAAAATACGAGTGCGTATGTATCCTGTTTTAAGGTTTTTTTTTTTTTTTTTTTACATGGAAGAAATGCATTTCGAATGTACTCATGAGCAGAAACAACATAAATTAATGATAGGGGATTTCACATGGTATGAAAAATGTGTGTGTTTCTGTTTGCTTGACCCGCAGTTTCTTCGGTGGAAATGAGTGTGCGCGCGGGGCAGGGAAGCGACGAGGTGTTGGTGTCACAGGCCGTGTGGGATTACCTGGCAGCTGCTGGACGACCCTGGCTGCTGGAATTTCAAGACAAGGAGGGTCTGAGTGCAGGAATTGTAAGGCGTGGGGAGAGAGGAGGGTGCTGTGCAGTCAGGCTCAGGCCCATTGAAGGGGGAGTCAGGTCAGGGGGTGGGACAACTGGGGACCCGGTCTCCCCTGCTACCAGAAAAGCCTTCATAGATCTGTGCCGCAGTGCTCGCAAGGAGATGAGCAAACAGGAGGGGGGCCCCAAGAGGAAGCGTTCCCTATTGCCCTGTGTGGGTGTGGTAGAGGCCAATGGCGAGGGAAGCCTGATGCAACCTCCGCCCCCCCAGCCCCGACGCTCCCAGAGGCAGCAGCTGAGATGCTCCAAACCAGCTGACCTGGAATCTGCCATGGCCCCACCAATGGATATGGAGACCCCTCCCCTCCGGGAGGCGGAGCTGGGTGCGGCTTCATTTACAGAGGGAGACGATGTGGGTTCCAGCTGTTCTATATGCATGGGAGAGATGGTGGAGCGGACCGTGCTGGACAGGTGCGGCCACGCCTTCTGCCGGTCTTGCCTAGACCGAGCCTTCCAGGTGAAACGGGCGTGTCCTGTCTGCCGGCTGGTGTATGGCCAGCTGATCGGCAACCAGCCTGCCAATGGCAGCATGATGGTGGAGAGGGACCCTGACCTCGAGTTGCCTGGACACGAGGGCTATGGCTGCATCTGCATCATATACAGCTTTTCTCCTGGCATTCAGGGGGTGAGCACCGAGAAGGGGAGGGAAGGGTACTACTGAAAGGCAAAACCATCCACTCTAAACCTTAAAATCAGTATTAGTTTTTCAAATGACAAATCTGAATGTTCCCTGATCACTGCACATTATTGTAATTATCACAGTATATTAAAACACAGAATTTTAAAATTTCCTTCAGGGGATAAACCTAGAGTGCTGTTTAGAAAATGGCTGTCAAGGGTCCCTTTGCATTGGGGTCCAAAGGAAGGATGTTATCCCCTGTGCCCTGGGTAGATGTTAAATGTGGTTTTCTAATTCTACCCATTGGATCATTCATGTTTATTTACGTACTATCCCTGTTAATGCCCAGAATCAGTGGTCAGCATTGAGTTATTAGGTTTCATTTACAACCTATTGTTTACAAGCTGGCACAGTTACGGAAACTGTGAAAGTGATGGAGCGCTGCCCTTCGTTTGACTCTGAGGAAGACGCACTGCGTCGAAACGTTAGTCTTGGCACCTAAATAAATTGTTGCCACTGATTTGAGTCCTTTATCTATATGTATTGTCCTTTCTGAGAGCACCAACCTCCTTAGAGTTGAGGGGCTGAAGCGTAAGGGGTTCCTTCATCTAATGTAAAAGTGCTGTTGTACAAATGCTATGAAATGGTGAAAATAACATGAAATTACACAGATCATGCCTTATGCTGTGACTACCATTCTCTGTGTAATTAGTAAATATGTTTTCCCCTATGCATGCAGTGTCATTGAAAGCCTACTGACTAGAACTTTGTGGGAGGAATTTGACACCGATAGTGCCATAGTGTAGGTCTAACAGAGTTCTGGGTCCAGACTTAGCCACAGGCAAAATTGGTTGATTGAAGGGCCAAGTCCTGCCAATTTCATTGATAAAATTAGTCAATTAGACAAAGAGGTATGATTTGAGGGTATACAATACATTCTGGGCTCTCCAGTTCATTTTTCCCTGTAATGATCAACCAAGTTAGTGTAATGCTTGTGTTTATCCGTGTCTTGATCAGTTTAACTTACAGTGTTCAGAAAATGTAATTAACCTCTTTTGTGTTGGTATCACTTTGATTCCATTAATTTTTTGGGTCATGGTTTGCAGCCAGAGCATCCTAACCCAGGGGTGCGCTACCCTGGAACGGACAGAGTTGCATATCTACCTGACAGCCCCGAGGGGAACAGGGTTTTGGGACTCCTACGGCGGGCCTTCGAGCAGCGCCTCATCTTCACTATTGGGACCTCCATGACCACCGGCATGCACAACGTCATCACCTGGAACGACATCCACCACAAGACCTCTATCTGGGGTGGTCCACGCTGGTAAGGTGCCCTAGTCTGCTGACATTCTGCGCAAATGACCCGCCATTTTGAAAGCATGACAATGTACATTACTCCTTGTTGTGAGATTTGTCTACCATATCAATATTGATCTTCAACTTCTGCAGACATAACCAAGTGCATATTCACCACTGGTAAAATTGCCTCTCCTTCAGTAGCACTTTGTGGTCATTTTGGAACTGAGGACCCCTTAACCCCTTTGTGCAGATGTAGACGCTCGCGGACATGGAACTGCAAATTTAAGCATGCAGTTACAGTATTCGATCACTAGATGGCACCCCCGGATCAGTTATTGAATATTCGCAAGCAAGCCGAGCTCAAACACGGTTTAGAATATGGAGAAGTTCACTCCAATCCCTGTTTTTCAGGAGTTGCATGAATTGAACTCCTCAGCTAAGCCTGATGTGCAAACTGCTCAATATCCATGTTCATAGTATCGATCCAGTAGTTTAAAAAAATTATCTCTTGCAACAGAAAAAAACGTCCTCTGTAGCAACCACTTAAGCTACAGTGAGCCATCGGTATTCAAATTAGTGGTTAAGAGAAGTCAGTTTTCTGAAGCAAAAAATTCGACATGTATTGATTCTCTCACATTCTACTGTCAACTATAGTCGTCATATACAAAAAATGCATAGTTCCCTACCGCAGATTTACGCATAGATTCCTCCATTGACAAATTAAGTGCTCCCTTATATCCACCCAAGTACTGGTGTTGATAGCCAATCATTCAATTATATACTCAGGCTCATCTGCGTAACTGCACAGTTATAGTTCACGCCCTTGTGAAGCTTCCCCGGTAACGATGTATTGATTGGTTCATTTCTTATCCAATTCCCGAGTGTTTAAACTTTCCACAGTAACTGAAACACATTTATTGAACAGTCAGAAAAGTATTACAAGCCTTAGCATATCAGCAAGCCCGTTTGTATCGTCTCAACATTGAGTACATTGCGCAGCTGAAATTGACGTGATTTATAGAAAAAAAGACTCCCAAAACCGGCTTGAAGTGTTCAGTTACATTTACAGGATTTAAATTAGGTAAGGACATGGGAATTATTTCAAATGAAACGGGACCGGAGGGTTCCTTCTACTGGATACATTGGTCTCTGGAGGAGGGATTCAATGAACAAAGGTTAGGCTGCTACTTCTGCTTTTTGTTTTGGAATGTATACCGTATTCAACAAAATTGAATGCCGAGGTTTCTTTCCTGTTTAAAACGTTAACTGAATGCATTTCGGTGGACCCCCTGGTACGTTCATTGCACCATTCTGATGAATCTGGGGAGGCATACATTGTTTGATTTTCCCTGAAAGTGGAATGTCTGTTCTGTTAAAATAAGGTATATTTCACAAATCAGACATTACTGAGTTAGTGAGTTTTACTTGTTCCTTATAAGGTGTAGAAAGTGTTGAAATAAGGTTGTGAGCTCGGAAGTGGGAACTGCTAGCTTTTCATTGCAGGGTGAATGTTCTGACCATTTAATCAGCAGTTTATTTAATGAGTATGTGTTCTGGCTTGGTGGACTTTGAAGAAAAATGGACAAAACTCTAAACTTCATCATGGAGAAAAGGCATGTCTTGTGTATGGAGAGGTTACTGGTGACCACTGATGTTCAACTGCACTGATTTTGATAAACTCATGCTAAACTCAACCAAAAAATCATTAGTTCATATTGAATTTCATGCCTCAAAAGTTGATTTGTGTTAAATATATGATTATTTTATGATTTGGCAGTGCACCATTTTGAGGGATCTCCGACTTTGGGGAGCCACCTTGATAGCTGTCTTATTTGGCTCATAGTAAGTAGGTAATCTAGAATGTAATCCTGAAGATGAATTATACTTGTGGTCAGGGAGTTTATGATCCCAGAAATGTATAGTTTTAAGCCCCAGCAGTTTTTAAATTCTCAGTATTATTTTTTTGCAATTTCAAGTTGAATTTTCATGGAGATTTTTTGTGTTTGCAGCCCCTTTTCTCTACCAAAATCATGAAAATAAACTGAAATACGATGGGAGTCTAAATGCTTCAAGTGTCTAGACTCAGTTGCGCCACTCCTTTCCTGTGTGTGAAGCTGCAGTCTTGAATTATAAAGCCTTAAATAAGGTAACGCCTAAATAGCCTGATTTGGCTTCTTTTTTTTTTTTTTTTTTTTTTTTGCCGCCACCACCCCCCCCTCTTTGGAGGACAACTTTGTTTTTATTTTCAGATGACAAAATGCAGATTAAACAGCAAAATAAGGTTTGTAAAAAAAAGGAAGAAAAAAACATAGATATATAGTACATTAAGGAAAAAAGAAAAAAGAAAGAAAAAAGAAAATAATAATAATAATTACAACAAAAGAGATACCTCAACTTGAATAACAGTAAATAAATGCAAAATTTAATGTAAATTAAATATTTAACATTGGTGAATGAAGTGTGTAACAGATAGGAAACGGGGGGGGTAAGGGCGTGTATCAATGGCAGATGTGTAAATGTTTATTGTGTGAGGTGCGGGCTTTTTACATATACATAAATGGACACATAAACAGACAGACAGATAAAATGACGGACAGAAGTTGATAACTAAATGTAAATGTTGTGTGTGTGTGTGTGTGCGTGTGTGTGTGTGTGTGTGTGTGTGTGTGTGTGTGTGTGTGTGTGGCGGGGATGCGTGGTGTGTATGTGTACATGCACACGAGCATATGTCTTCATAATAGTCGTAATATATTTATTTATATTATAGTTAATAGGTATAATAATTATAATCAAAAATAGTTATTGTGGTAGAAATTGTTAAGGTAGCAACACTTATTTTTTAGTAAAGCTAATGACGACGGGCGCCTAACAACAATCAATGATTATTATAATAATAATAATGACGATAATAACAATAATAATAATAATAATAAGAAGAAGAACAATAATTGCTATATCACTATTACATCCATAACAATAATAATAGAAAATTTAAGAATAATGAGAACAATTACAATAACATAAATAGCATTATTAAGTATTAAATATTAAGAAGGCACAGGGCCCGTGACCCCCACCACCCCTGGCCCCCGGCCAACCCCCCCCCCATCCCGGACGCCACCCACAGCCCGTCTGCCCCTTCTACCCCTTCCTCTTTTTTTTTTTTTTTCCCTTTTGGGGGATGTGACTCAGCTAGTGTAGTGCATTAAAAAGTGAGGAATGTGACGAGAAGACAACCAAAGGCCAGCCCCTACGCCCAAGCCCCACTTGCCCTATTCTTTGAGCTGTTTTTTTTTTTTTTTTTTTTTTTTGTATTGAAGATGGTGTATAACATATAATGAGAGACAAAAAAGGCAAAGGCATGTAAGGCGGCATTAGCCCAGGCGTGAGGATTGGAAGAAGGCCGAGACGGCGAAGGCAGGCGCAGGCCACAGAGCCCATGTTGCCCCCTTGACCAAATAGTGATAACAGCAATCATACATTCACCATTGTAGTTTAGCAACTGTACATTTATCATTTCTTGTCAATATTATTATTGCCTGATTTGGCTTCTGCGCAAAGGGATTAATTAATAATTGGTTTTGAGAGTGGAATTTGCTCCCACCCTTGCCTGGTGTAGTGCTGCTTTTGGTCAACAGTCGGGCATCTTCGTTGCCGTGTATTGGACTTCTCGATTTGCCTGGTTTTTATGGGAGACAGGTTTTAGCCAGTCTAGTGCCTGCACTCTGTGACTGCAAAGCCATGCCATTGTAATATGCAGAGTGTGGCTAGATATTATCCTGCTGGAACAAACGGGCATCCCGGAAAGACGACCTCTTGAAGGCAACATGTGTTGTTCCAAAATGGGTGTGCTCCTTTCTGCGATAATTGTCTTCACAGATATGCAAAGTTCTCATGCCAAAAGCAAAAAGGTGACCATGACTGTCACTGGCTTTTGTACATGTTGCTGATAACAGTCGGAATCATCTCTGAGCCATTGGAACAAAAACAATTAGAAAAATAGGCTCAGCAGACCACAGCATTTCTTTCCACTTCATGTCTGTCCATTTGTGCCAATCTCGAGCCTAGAGAGGTCAGTGGTGCTTTTGGATGCCTTCGCGGTGTGGCTTCCTCTTTGAGTAGTTGAGTTTTAACTTAAAATTCAGGGCTCGACAGTGCGAGTGTTTCACTCGCGTTTGCGACTGCAAATAGGTGCGTGCGAATTGTAATATGTATTTAGTAGCACTTTTGCGAATAACAAAAATGACCAGATGCGGACGGTAAGTAGCTCAACGTGGGTGCTCGCATGCCGGAAAGCCTCAGGGCTGCGGTATACTTAACGCTTGGTCAAACGTACGCGAACACAACGCGCTGTGTCTGTGTACATACTTGCTGCAACAGTACGCGGCCAAAACGCATAATACTGGAAGTCTCCACTTGGGGCAGACAAAAGAAATTAAGTCGGAAATCGTGAAAAGTTCGTATTGCCCATATTGCCGGGCGGGTAGTGCATGCAATGGTCACCGTGTCCATTCGCATGAGCGCCTCTTGCGGTCATGTCAATATTGCATCTCGCGTACGCGTCGCGTTGCCTCGCGTCGGAATGTAGTCCGACGCCTCAAATGAACGCAGAATACGCGTGACAGCCATGGTGCGTATGCGTTCTTAGCAGCAAGTAGCCACATCAGGGAGGGCAGGGCCCGTATGTAAACAAATGCAAGTAAACGGGGGCGATGTGGATTTTCTTAATCTACAACGTTTACACTTCTCAACCGATTTCAACGAGCCGTATATATAGGGTTTATGATCTTTATGTATGCAGAAAACGTTTTTATATTCAGTAAATTTGAATCTCGGTAAATTAAGCTATGATTGCTGTGAAATGCGCAAGAGAGGATTATGGTATCAAAGTTAGACTCGTTAAATGAACTGAATTTGTTACGTGGTGGAAAATAATTCACTGTCGTAAGCAATTGTAAAAACTTGTTCAAGCATGGATTTAATTTCTGTCTTCTGAAGGCAGGAGAGCACGAAAAAAGAAAATAACGTTAATATTACCTCGAGACCAATATCCGCAAATGGCCATTTTAATGCTTTTAAGAGCCTTAGTTTTTGCTGCAATTATTATCAACATTTAATACTTTCTAGACCCCACTAAAGGTCTCTGCTTTCATTACTAGCTAACGTTACCGTTATTGATGATGTTAGCTTAGCTATTAACTGGGAAAGAATGATGGAGTTCCTAAAGCTAGTATCTCACTGAGCGGCGAATGCTTACGAATGTAGCGAATTTTGGATTCACCAACTTTTCTGACGAAAGTTGGCGAAAATCAGGATAGACCTAGGTGTCATTAGCAACATTTAGCAACGTTTAGCGTCAGTTAGCAACATTCGTGTAACTGTTTGCGAAAGAATAGGAAATGGCTTTCTAGAATATGAAAATGAACTCTTTGCGACCCTAAAAACCGTTTGCAAACTCTTTTGCAATCATGACGAAACCTTGATGGTATCCTCACGAAACCCAATATTCGTCTACATTTGTCAGCATTCGTAGCTCTGTTGTATAGTGGTCAATACGTCGCGAACCAAAAAGAACTTTAGCGACACGTGTTACAACTGTTTGCAAACGCTTACAACTCTTTTACAAACATCTGCAACTGTTTGTGAGAAAATTAATTTGCAAATTTCTTTGCGACAAGGAAAACTGCTTGCGATCTTAAAAACTTGTAGCGTTTTTTTTTTTTGCTTTGCGCCAGTTTACGAACTCTGACGGAACTCAAAATTCGCTACATTAGTAAGCATTCACCACTCAGTGAGATACTAGCTTAATCCAACCTCCACTTTTTCACCTTTTCATTTGGCAGAACGATTTGATCAGGGGGCGCCAATGTTTTTTTGTCCCCCACCGCTGCGGCAGCGAGCGGAGCAGGGGACATTATATTCAGCTCCGTCCGTCCATCACATCCCGTTTGTTGTGAACGCGATATCTCAAGAACGGTTTGACCGATTTCATTCATCTTTGGCTTCAATGTGTATTAGTGTGATAAGCGGACCCCGGTCGATTTCCGTGACCTGGCGGGGGACATGGCCTCGTTTAGTGGCAACACTTGTGTTTTTTTTTTTTTGGGGGGTTTATTACTGAAAAGGGGCTTTAGGATATGTTTAATATTGCAAATGCGTATGCTGCGCATGCCTTAGCAACCTGGTGTGTCATCAGTGTCATAGCTGCTGCCGTTATATGCCATTACCACGTCAAGCAGCACAAGAAATTAAACTCTAAATTCTCAACTGGATGTACGCTTGTACGTTTTTACACACCAGAAAGTCACTGTTCAGGCAACTATACATTAAGGCTAGTTTTAATTGGAGGTTGCAAGTGATAAAGTTGCTCAGTTGACAGGTACTTGCTTGTAGCATGAGGAGACAAAATTCAACTCAGAAGCAACCAAGCTCCATGTAACAGTTACTTGTAAAGCCTTGAAACTGAAATTATTAAAAACTTGAATGATTTCTCTGTATTTAAATCATTTCTCAAAATTGTCTCCTTGTATCCCTTTTCAAAAAAAAACATTTAATACATTTTCATTGTGCTACTAAAATTCTCGATGTGCTACTACATTTTTTCATTTAGGAGCACATGTGCTACCTGGGAAAAAAGTCAGCGTCGAGCCCTGCAATTGATGATGCCACAACAAAATATTTTCACTATCTCAGGTCTTCTGGAGTGTTGAAGAGCCCATGTGGTTATGTCCATAATGGAAGCATTTTGATTTTTAAATGCAGTCTTGCTCAGGAACAGCACAACTTTTGCTGTTACGCCAATATCCAAAAGAAGAAAGTCAATTTAACTTATTTGTCAATTTCATCAAACCATACATCAATGTCCATTGGATTTCCCATGGAAGGAGGCTGAGCTAGTCGATGGGACTTTGTTCAAATGTTTATATGTCAATGACAATTGCGTGGTTAAAATCTTGTCTCATTCACCAACTGTCAACCTTGTCATTTTTGAACTCGAAAAATATGCTAATTTTACATATTTGCTTGCGGGGCGTATTTCAGACTTTAAGTTTTCGATAAACTGAGTCGACCTAAGGGTAGCACTGCATATTGGTATTTACCACATGTCCATACAATATAACGGCAGCAACTGTTTTGGAAAACCGTATCTGTTAGATGAGAAGAGCGCATCGCAAAGTCCTTAATAAAATTTAGTGCAAATTTATCTCCCATTTTCAACAATTTGTAAAATGGATATGAAATATTCATCAGTGCTTCTGATGGTGAAGCCTAAAATCGAGCAAGGCATAGATGACATAGAAAAAAATCTTGAGATTCTGACTGATGCGCAAGCAGATACTGGCCTCTAAACATTGGACCTGGAGCAAGCAAAATGGGCGTGGTCAGCAAATTTCAATCATGCATATCTTGAAAGCTATTTCACCGTTGTTTCTGAAATTTTGGTATATTACTATTGGTCCTAAGGGCTATTCGCAAAAGAAGCTTCATGGAAATCCTTTGGCGTAGAATGACCCTTGTGACATTTAATAAATGTACTTAACTGGTAAAATATTGTCAGTTATTCGTTGTTTGCAGTCATCATATGAATGAAAATTTGTTTCCAGATGTGGAAAAGGCTCTTCTGATGTAGTATCTTAAAAAGGAATAATTTCATTCTTAATTTTACATCCGTCAAATGTTTAAAATGACACGAAATAAAAAAATCATAACTAGAGAAGGAAAGCTGGTAACAACATCATATTTTCATCATATCATCTTTAGTTATATAGGAATTCATGGTAAAAATATGGTATTGTTATATAACTGGCCACATGCCCAAATAAGGATGTGAAAATAAGCAATTTCTAGAAAATTTTGAACTCAACCAAAATTAAAAAAATTGTTCTTGCTCTACCAATGTATTGATAAATGTAGTTGTCCTCCTAGATGTGGCCTAATATGTCAAAAATAACAGCAGAAAAAAATTCATTGCTTTATCTAGCATGCCCTTTGAGTTATTATAGCTCAAAGGAGGCAGTGATTCTTAACGTTTTTGATCTTCGGACATTTTTAGAGCCTTGTGAGAAGAAAAGGGTACAAGCTACAGCAAATCTGACAGCATTTTCATAATCTACAGAAAATGTTAGCCCAAGACACTTGATTTCAAAGCTGTTCATTGGAAACACTGAGATATTCTTGCTTGAAGTTGCATCGAGATGCAAGTTTGGTAAAATGGAAAAAATTAATCAAAATTTCTAAGGGCTGTCACTTCAAAACTATTTGAGATACAGAGCTAATATTTTGGGTTCCTGCATAAATATGGTAGAGGAGCACTTGTGAATTTTTTCAGAAGAATCTGAGGGGGTGACCTGGGAAATTTCCCGGAAATTGGTTGATTTGAGCTGGAATGACCCTACAATTAATTAGGTGAAACTTGGTGGGCGTCCGTGCTTCCTTATGTCTGTCTGTAAATACATTTATAAAAGTGGATGGATTTTTTAATGTTTTATTTTTTTTTTAGTTAAGTGTGCATTTTCACAGAGATCTTGCAGAGATCTCGACACCAGTCGATTTTGGTTGGCTTTCATCTGTCTGTATGTTCGTCCCTCTGTACATGCATCCCGTTTATTACAACAACTTGTGGATGGATATTGTTGATTTAGCTTTCATGGAGACCATGACACAAGTCAGTTTTGCTGTGCGATTATTTGTTTGTATGTTTGTTCGTACGTACATCTCGACCTTGTGTATGAGATATCTGAAGAACTCTTGGATGGGTTTAGTTAATTTTTGGCTGACTTAGCTTTCATATTGACCTTGACACCAGTTTATTTTGGTGGGCGTCCATAAGTCCATCTATACGTCCGGACATTGTTGGCCAGATATAGCTGGAACTTGTGGACGGATTTAGGTTATTTCTTGATGTACAGTACCTTTCACAGAGACCTTGCCACTAGTTATATAATATTTTAATAGTATTGCATAAAAACAAGGTCAATATGATGTAGGACACATAGTTACATGTCACTAACACTTGTATATACTGTCTCAGTACTTACAGAATTGTGGTTGTATTGACTTGCTTCAAGGTCAAGTTCTGAAGCTCAGGTGCCCACTGGGGGCACTTTTAGAGGTGGCATGGGCGCTTTGCAGTGTTCGAAATAAGAGGAAAATGCAAATCAGGTTGTCCGTGACTTATAGTTGTCCGGTGTACTATCATTAGCATTTTAAAAAAATTACACGCAAATATAAAATAACGCTAAATAATGCTTCAATTAGTCAAACAGGTGATATTCAGAATAGTGCAATAATAATAAATTAAAAAAAAAAAACGATAAATTCTCCTGCCAAGCTAAACAACTGTTGACCAAAACCACCCTCCCGCGACTCAATAGCTCGGTTCAACTCAATAGCTCATGCCGTTTCTAAATATTTCTGAGCCCCGTCTTCCATCACAATCTCGGGCAAAGACCGGTCTTCATGACACTACATTTCCCTTTCTTATTGGACTCGGCATTAGCTCGCTATATCACTAGCAAGAACAGAGCCAACCTATTTGACATGGCTTGGGACGAGTGAGAGATATACAGTCTGCACGTACTTGAAGACAAAGTAGTCAAAACGCAATCTAAAGATTCCTGCTTCCTTGGGGTGTTAATTACCAATTATAAATGAATACTGGTGAAATCTTATATCAGGCTGTACAATTTCAGATAACTTACCTCTCAGTGTCAAAGAGCAGTGAAGCTTCATGCTAGAAGAGAGCCAACCGCCACACTCACAGCAGTAATTTTGATTGAATTCTGAATATGCATACAATACATTAACCCTTATAACATGAGCACATAGAATTCATTTTCGATTCAACATTCCCTTAGGTTGTTTACGATTATACGGTAACATCCGGCTCGTTCGTGCCACGAGATTTCCTTGACTAGATCGCCCAAGCCTGAATTGAAGTGCGTGCCGCGGGCTGTCTCTACGTCGTTGTTTGCCACGGTACTTTATTATTAAAAAAATAAAAATAAAAAAGGCCCGTACGAGATGCGTGAAAGTTGTACGCAGTAGGCCTTACATATGACCAAAATGGTGGCATCCATTGCAGAGGGAGGTAAATAAAATTTTGACAAATTCACATTAATAAAACTGCCGGGATATTTGGTTGTCCAACTGACAACCTCGTGAGCAGTTTAGGTTGTCCGGATCTAATTCAGGTTGTCTGGACAACCGGATAACTGCTTATTTCGAACACTGCTTTGCCTGGTCTGTAAGCTAAAAAGTGCTATGTGCAGAAGGGAATGGTGCACTTGTGTGTTGTGACACATTCGTTATCTAAATATTATTGAAATTGTCGGTGACTCGTGCCACAGTCGTCCTTCTGTGGGTTTGAACGAGACAGGATAGCCTTCATAGCCCTCATGCAATGAGCAGTCTCGGTGTCTAAAGCCCTGTCACCGGTTCCTGGTTTGTTTCTCCTTGGACCAGTGTCAGTAAGTAATCAGATCTGTGGACAGGGAGCACTCCAGATGTCTTGCAACTTCAGAGATGCTGTGGTCCACTCCTCTGGCCATAACGATTTGGCCCTTGTCAAAGTCCTTCAGTTCCCATTTTTCCCTCATCCAACATATTGAATAAAAGAGCCAACTGTTCGCTTACCAATTAAGGTCTGTCTGCAGACCTAGACGTGTTGTTGTTACGGTATGGTCAGCATTATTCGCTGCATCTGTGAGTTGTTTTAATGTTTTGGCTCATTGGTGTATACAGGTTTTTCAGCAACATATACTGCCATGCAGACATCTTTTTCAGGGAAGGTTTGGTTATCTCAGTAAGACCATGCCAAATGTTACATTCTGCACGTATGACAACAACGTGGCTCCATAGTAAGAGTCTGGGTGCCAAAGTGGATGCCCTGCAGTCCAGACCTGTCACCCACTGAAAATATTTGATTCATTATGAAGCAAAAAATACAACAAAGGAGGCTGCAAAGCCTTGAGTAGCTGAAATCGTAAACAAGCGAAAATGAGAACGCAAAACTACAGCATTAGGTCTCCTCAGTTCCCAAACGCTAACTGAGTGGTGTCCAAAGAAGATTCAACACAATGGTAAACCCCTGTTCCAACATTTTTTGAAATCGTTGCTGGCTGTCAAATTCAGAATGAGCATATATTTTATTTTATACAAACGTTCTGAAATAAAATATATGCTCATTCTGAATTTGACAGCCAGCAACGCATTTCAAAAATGTTGGAACAGGGGTTTACCATTGTGTTGAATTTATCCAGTCTAAAAATGCTGTTATTACAGCCAATACCTCCCAGTTGAAAGGGGAGAGAGGCATGCGGCATGCTAACATCACAGCTGCGCGGATCCCCTGATTCTTGTCGTATGAGTTTATTCCCCTTTCATGCATTGTCCAGTTGCCCTGTCCCCTTGCCACAAAGGTAAAGCGTCCTTTATGCAGTTTTGAAGATCACAAGATGCTTTTTTTTTGTTTGTTTTTGATTTTTCTCTTACCCTGCAGCTTTGGGTATCCTGACCCCACGTACCTGGTGCGAGTGACGGAGGAGCTTCGTGAGAAGGGAATAACGGCAGATTGAGAGAGGGGAGCCGCCTCCACCAGCCTGGGGCTCTCCTGCACCTCCAAACTCCCCAACTCCTGCTGCTGCTGCTCTACAACACACAGGCCACTGCCTTTTCTCCAGAAGCCTGGACAGATGACCGCTTGCATCCCTGCGCTAAACACGGGTACGGAGGGGCCGGCTCTCGGCCAACTCTGAGCTCTTTTCATCTTTTATAAAACGCTCTACGATAGTTATCCACCCTCACCCCATGTGAACCCTGTCTGGGATCCTGGAGCTGAAAACTGCTTTATGGTTAGCTCTGCACCAGAGCGAGCAAGGTCGGGCGTTGGAAACACGGCAGGCTAAACCTTGGAGGCGTTCGAATGTGATTTTGATACAAGATATGAAAAGTTTGCAGATAAAATGTTTACGTTCCCTGTTTTTTTCTGTTTGTTTGTTTTGTTTTAACATATTTATTTGTCCTTCAGGGAGCTTGTCAAAGAAAAGCTGTACCTTTGGGCCTCTCTGCCAGTATTTTTTTTTTTTTTTTTTTTTTTTTACAAAACTACTTTTTGACATTAAATGTAGCTATGCTTTTCCAATAATATAGAAACATGTCTTTGATAGAGGAGAGGAAAGGCTCTCCTGCAGTTAAGATATCAATTTAAAAAGGGTCATGTAGAAGAAATGAAAGCTCTTTGGCAGCGTTGCAATCACAGCACTAATGGGCACTTTTGGTCAATGTGCAATGGAGTAGGATGGTTTTGAGGGTAGCACAGGTAGCGAGTCATTCCTTTTGAATCTGACAGGATGATGTGATTGTGCTTTTCTGAGTTGTGAGCTCATATCCAACCAGCCTTTTCAGTTTTGGCCCAACCTTTGGTTTTTCGTTCTGTGAGGTCATGTAGGATATAGGATGTTAAAGATGATTTCTCATTTTCCTGCTTCAGCAGTGGATTTAGTGTAACCAGTAATGTATCTTGGCCTTCTGCTAAGAACTCCAGGGAGAAGCAGAGCTTCTCGGCGATGTTTGTCTGTCATGCCCAGAAAGGGCAGAGCTTGGTACTTCATTTTCGCCCCCTGGCTTTCAGTAATCAAACAACTGAGTTTGAAATCTGTATCATGTACACATGTAAAATTGTCCAAGACTGACTGACTTTGGTCTTCACTGGTATTTTTTTGCGTGTCGTATTAATCGTAGTCCAAGAGCAGATTTATAAAATGATGTCAAAAATATATAAAAGGGCACATGGATCACTTAAACCAAATTAAAGGCACAATAATCTATGTCATAATTCCAGGTACTTTGTTGTTCATTCTTTTTTTTTTTTAACGAATAATAATCCATTTGATTTAGTTTCCTGTTATGAAAGATATGTTTAGGCTGTAATTAAAGCTGATTTTTGGAGTTGTTACAGATCTCGTTCCTCTGATGGAATGTCATCTTTTCAGCAATGTATTGTGCCTTTACCTCATTCACAGTGCAGAAAATCTGGGCATGTCAACACAGAAAACATACAGTTTTTTTGGTTAATACTTTGGCCCAATTGGTGAAGTCAGCAGCATTAAGATTGTAATATAATCAGGCTTTAACTGAGACAGTTGGCTGCATAATGTTCGGGACAGACATTTTTTTTCTTCCTCAGTTGGCTGTTCACGCCACTATTTTACTTTACTTGAAATGAAACAATGCACATGGGCTTAAATTGGAGATTCTCAGCTTTCATAATGGTTTTTTTTTTTTTTTAATTTTGAAATGACATCAAAGAGTGCCCTTATTTTATGGGACCATTAAGTTTGGAACGAATGGCATTGGGGAAGAATACCCTTTGATTGAAGCTGAGAATATGTGTTTTACGCAGATGTGCGCTGTTGGATTGCAAATCTAAAATAATGGAGGAGCAGAAAAGCCAAGAGGAAATGTCATTGTCCCACGTTTCATGTGCCTCCATCTGCACTCTGCTCCTCGCATGAGTATGTTGATGTTACAGTTAGCTCCGGAGCTCGAGAAAGTTATTATCTCTCACGTTTAAAGCTCACTTTTTGTGGTTGTTGAAAAGAAGGATGCAAAATTGTCCGATTGTATCCTAAGTTTAATTTCAGCAGTGAATAGAAACTGGAAAAACATGTTTAAGATTGTTTCTTGGTTCCCCATCCCACTGGTATTACACTTTTATATTTTGAGTCATGGGACCAATATAGATTCTGTCTGCAGGAGCCAGGATAATTGTTTACACGGGAACATCCTACATTCAGCGCAAACGTTTCTATGCAGTATCTAAAGGATATAAAATAAGAGTAATTAAAAAAAGTTGCACATGATTGTTAAATGGTTCGATTCTGCTTTTATAGTTGTGTTGATTTCTATTTTTGATTGAGAACCTCTTTATTAATATTAAATGATTATAATAATGAAAATTATGTGCTTTACATTTTCATACTTGAATAAAGACTTTCTGTTCTATGGCCTTTTGGTATTCGTTCAGACGATCATGCAAATTTGAACGCTCTGTCATACATTTTCTTGACCCAATCGCATTGAGATCGTATATACAAAAAAGTATAAGGGCGAAAAACGACAGGTATGTGTCTTGTAAATTGAAAATTTTGTTTGGTTTCAGTATTTTTAATTAACTTTTGCTGTCAAAATTAATTATTTTAACCACTTTAATATATTTTTTCCTTCTTTCCCCAATTTCTCTAATGACCAGTTTTAATTTTGGGGCTGGACCACAGTTGCATATCCCTGCTTTATTCCAGAGGGTACTGACAGACAGGCCGGCAGATGACCAATTACGCTGCTGTTCAGTGCTTACCAGGGCGCTGCACAGATTTCTGGGAGGGCAGGTGCTGAAGTGAAGGACGGCACTCCAGGCCCATCTGTCCTGAGCAGAGTTTGTTTGTTGTCACCCACAGTGTCATGCTGTGTGTGCAGAGAAAGCAGAAAATCTAGAGGAAGTTGGTTGCTAGTTAATAATAGTTAATTGTTAAAAAATAGTACTTGTTGCACTGTAACCGCAATCAGTTTAGGATTCAAAATAATAAAAAAAAAATTAGGAATAGAATAAATGTTCAAGGAAGAAGAATATGGTGCCACAGTGCTGTGAAAAAGTATTGTACCTGTTCCCTGTTCTACTTAGATTATTTGTCCTATGAAATGCTTCAGTATAAAAATCATCCAACTTGTTAAAATACGAGATGAAGGTTGCATGAGTGAATACGATATGCTGCTTTTAAATAATAATCATTTGTTGAAGGTAAACAGGCATTCAAAGCCGATATCATCCATGTGAAAAAGTAATTGCCCCTAAACTTAATAATTGGTTGAGCCACTCTTGGTGGCAACAACTGCAATTAAATATTTGCGATAACTGGCAGTGAGTACTTAACATCCCCATGGATGGAATTTTAGCCATCTAATCTTAGCAGAATTGTTGTTATTAAGCCACATTTTAGGGTTTTTCAGCATAAATTGCCTGTTTTAGGTAGTGCCACTGCATCTGAATCGGATTCAAGTCAGGAACTCCAAAACCTTCATTTTGTTTTTTTTGAGCCATTCATGCATAACTCAACTGTGACTAAACTTTGGGTCATGCAATGATGGCCGGATATTTTCCTTCAGGATTTTCTGGTTGAAACAGAATTCATGGCTCCATTAATTATGGCAAGTCATCCTGGTGCACCAGACCATCACAATAGCAGAAATGTGTTTGGCAGTTGCTTTGATGTCACTATTGTGCAATGCTGTGTTAACTTTATGCCAGATGTAACAGGACCCATATCTTTCAAAAAGTTCCACTTTTGACTCAGTCCACAAAATGCTATCCCAAGTGTCATCTACATGATCAAAATATTTTTTGGCAAATGTGTGGCAAGACTTTGCATTCTTTTTGATCAGGGGGGGTTTTTTCCTTGGAGCTCTCCCATGGATGCCTTTTTTGCCCAGTCTCCTTTTTTTTTTTTTTTTTTTTTTTTGTGGAATTGTGAGCAGTGACCTTCAGTGAGGAAAATGAGGCCTGCTGTTCTTTTGATGGTAGTCTGGGTTTTCGTTTGACCTCTTTGGTGAGTCGTCGACGTGCTTCTAGAGGAATTTTGTTAGGCCGGCCACTCCTAGGAAGGTTCACCACTGTTCAGAGTTTTCTTGATTTGTAGATAATGGCTCTCTCTGTAGTTCAGTAGAGTCCTTCAGGTGTAGAAATGTCTATGTAAAACTTTCCAGACTAATAGATGTCAACAACTTAGTTTCTCATAGGTTCCTGAATTTATTTAGATCTCGGCATCATGTGCTGCTTTTGGTCTGCATCAAATTGCCAAACAGATTCAATAATCATGATTGGCTGTGTCTAGTAGAATTGAACCCAATTATCAATTAAATTTGTTTAATTAGTTTATTTAGTAACTTAGGGGCAATCATTTTCCATGTAGGACCAAGAAGGGTTGGATAGCTTTTCCCTCAGTGAATTAAATCATCATTTAAAAACTGGATTTTGTGTTTACATTTTGTTAGATTAAAATTAGTTTGACCTGACGTACTTAAGTGTAACAAAAAATATGCAAAAATGGAGGCAATCAGGAAGGGGGCAAATGGTTTTTACAGTGCTGAATCAGCTCCACAAGAGCTGCAAACTGCTCAGCAAACTGAAATAATTACAAAAAATTACAAAATTGTCCAAGGAAATACAAAGTGCAAATTCTCTTTCACATCACACACTACTGGTGACAACTGTGGTGTTCTCCTCTGGGCTGACGGTAAAGCCTCTCATGACCATATAGCTTCCGGAGCTCGGACTTGACCAGCTTTTATGAGAAGGGGTGATCCATTCTTGCAGTTGATGTAGAAATGGTTGCATTAATCCTTTGCTGCTCAAAAAGATTGGGAAAGACTGGATAGTCCATAGCATGAGCCAGGTACTAAACTTTGAGTTGTTGGTACCATCGATTGGTACTAAATTTGCCGATGCATTTTGGTTTCCTACATGTCTGTAGAGTATAGAAATGGTTGATGGACCTTTGACTCACACAGCTGAAATGTAATATTGTAGAGTTTATGTTGAGTGTTAAATACCTGCAATGCAGCGAGTCAAAGGCACTCTACCAAAGTCATGTGCGGTTTATAAAACTCAGAGGATGCAGCGCAGTGCCATGAACATTTGTTAAAAGGGTTTCTCAAACACCAGAATATTATTTCAGTCCAGAAAAAAAGATGAGATCCAGGGACTCAAACTTTTCAAAGTAATGCAAATAAAAAGCCTTTTTTTTTTTTTTTTTTTAAATCCTTCAATTTCTCACTAGAGCTGTCCATCAGGCATTTCTGAGTATAATTTTGGCATCTTTGGAGCATTTTAAGCACCTCATTTGGTACTGGTATTCCCCCTGGCCCCTGAAATAAGATGTGAATTGTTTTCCTTGATGCACTAGAGCAGAGCTAGTCGACATTATCCTGCAAGGGCCGGTGTGGGTGCAGGCTTTCATTCCAACCAAGCACTTACACACCTGATACTACTAATCAAGCTCTTCAGCAAAGACTCTTGGGGTTGATTAGTGGTGTCAAGTGTGTAACTGCTTGGTTGGAATGAAAGCCTGCACCCACACCGGCCCTTTCTGGATAAGGTTGAATCGCCCTGCACTAGAGCATTGCTCTGACATAATTTTTCAGCAAAGAGTATGCAGAGTGCAGCAACCTTTATTCAAATAGAATGCCATCTTGCTCAACTTAAAATCCCTGGAAGCAATAAAAGGTGTGCAGTGCTTGGACTGTTGTGTAATCATCTCTCTTCACCCAATTTGATGATTCAGTTAAGCAGTGAAATGATGACAGGATTTTCCCTGTACTCTGTCTTCCTTCCTCTTGAACGTTTTTTTTTTATATTTCTCAGAGAATGTTATCCAACAAAGTAAAGTACCGTCTTCGATGGTTGTAACCTTGCAGACTATGAACTTGATAGTCTCCTATTGCAGATATGGAGCTGCAGTTAACTTTCACCTTCAGTCGGAATCTGCTTTAATTGGGAAAACTAAAGTTTGTGCTTAAAATTGTTTGTACCATGCATCTGAAACATGGTATCAAGTTTAAAAAAAAAAAAAAAAAAAAAAACTTCATGGGTAGTTTAAAATATGTGTGGGACACATATGAAGTATCAAGCTGATAAGTATGTTTATTTTTTTAGAGGTGTGAAAAAGGCTCTGGGGTTTGTGGGACCCCAAACATAACATAAAGAGTGAATCTTTCCGGCACTTTCCTCTGCTCAGTGGAGGAATTCCATCTGGAATCTACATTTCTGCTGCCTCTGCTTGATAGGGAGCTTCCTCAAAGGAGATCAGTGAAAAAGCAATCTTCTGTGCCTTCAGTCTTTTGTACACGACATCAGTGATGGTGTGGACTGCCACCAAGTCAAGATCAAGGGCTCTATCTTACACCCAGCACAGAGCAGTGCGAAGTGTGATGCAAATGTCTTTGCTAATTAATGACCAGCTAATTTATGGAAAACTGAGACTCTTGAGGATTCAATGAGCCCAATTTTATTCATGTGTGATGATGTTACTTTAGTCCCCAAAGTAACCATTTTGTTGCAGTGAGACCAGTTTTTGAAACTTGACCTTACTGTGTAAAAATATCAAATATGATATAAAATGAATTTAATATATGCAAATTATTTTTTCAAAAATTTATTTTACTTTTTAAAGGTCCAGTAAATAAATTAATTTACATTTTTTTAAATTGTCTGGCTATTATTTCATGTTTCAGGCTTTACAGGGTCAAATAGATATTGAATGCTTATTTGCATTCTCTCTTTCTTTTTTGTATTGCTGGAGTCAACTGGCCACCATGCATATCTACTATCTCTGAATGCTTTATTTGACAACTTGTACCTTATTTGAATTCTGAATTGTTTATTATTTGGGATTTAAACTTGGACTGTCTTTCTGTGGTATCTGATTATCTAAAGAGTATACACCAATTAGCCACAAGATTGAAACCACCTGCTTAATACAGTGAAGGTCCTCCTTGAGCAGCCAAAACAACTCCAGAAAACTGGTGTCACTTGAATCCCCAAACTCATGGTTTCCCAGCAGAACATTTACCAGAGTATCACACTCGCCACCAGCTTGTCTCCCTCCCACAATGCATCCTGATGCCATCTCTTTCTAGGTAAATGGAGCACTCATTCCCAGCCAAAGCACATGATGTAAAAGAAAATGGGCCTCACTGGACCAGGAGACCTTCTCCAACTACTCCAATGTCCAGTTTTGAAGCTCAGGTGTCCATTGGGGTCGTTTTAGTGGTGGGCAGGGGTTAGTGACTAGTCTGCTGACTAGAAAGTCCAATACACAGAAGGGTGTGATGTGCTGTGTGTTGTGACACATTCCTCGTGTAAATATTATTGAAATTCTTAACAACTTGTGCTACAGTCGCCCTTCTGTTGGTTTGGACCAGATGGGATAGCCTTCATAGTCCTTGTGCATCGATGAGCCTTGGGCAACCAAATCCCTGTTGCCAGTTCAACGTTTGTCCCTCCTCGGGCCACTGTCAGTAGGTTTACATCTGCTGACAGGAAGCACCCTGTAAGTCTTGTCACTTCAGAGATGCTCTTACCCACTCATCAGGCCATCACAATTTGGCTCTAGTCAAAGTCGTTCAGTTCCCATGCATTTCTCACACATCCTATCCAACACATTGATTATAAGAAATCACTGTTCGCTTCCTCTCTAAGATCTGTCTGCTGACCTTGACACATGTCTTTGATATGAGATAATCAACATCATTCGATTACATCTGCAATGTTTTGGCTCATACCTGATCCAGCTAATTTCCGAGCCCACCTACCCAAACTTAAGAGATCCTGGCAAATCCATTCAAATTAATGTCACTAATATGAATAATCCACACAAGAACTTAGCTTGTGCAGTTTTTGCGTGTGATCTTAATGATCATTGTCCTGTTGTATGCATTAGGAACACATAATTTCCAAGGTTCAAGCCTCGCGTGGTTAAAAAGGGATAAAAAATTAGATGCTCAAGGCTTCCTACATTATTTATATCTGTGATTTTCACTGTTTCCTGTATTCTAGAAAAGAAATTTGCACTTGCATTTTTTCCTCTCTGTGTCTAACTCTGACAGATAACCACACTCCATTCAAATTGCTGAGAATCAACTACAGAGAGAATCCCTGGTACCCATCAGAGCTCTCTTAACTGTTCAGGAACAGAAAAAAAGCATGGGCTTTTCTCCGTGGTTTATCTCCGGTCTTGGATTGCGTACCCACTGTTGTGCATTATATGACTCAGCAGGATAGGGGTCACTGAAATCTAGAGGAGGAGACTTCTATTAGTTTTTATTGTTTACAGATGTGTTTCCCACAATATCTTGTCTCTGGACTTGCATGGCGAGAGAGTTGCTATGGGACACAGCCACAGCATTTTTATTGTCTAGATGCTCCTCGGGTCAGGAGCAGAACTGGGTAAGACTGCTTTTTTTTTTTTTTTTTTATAAATTTGGCATCTCCAATCCCACCCGAATCTGGAACGCCCAATTGGTGAACTATGTACAAGGCTTGCTCGTATGCGACCCCTTCCTGCCAATTCAGGAGAGTGTAGACAGTTCGCGGCTCTCCTCCGAAGCACGCGCCTGTCGACCACCGCTTCTAATACACTCATTGGTTGAATCTTCGCAAGTTCAGAACGAGGGCGGAGGATACCCGGACATGACCAGGCTTAGAATCTTCCTGACGAGCGCCCATCTGGCCAACAGGAGGCGCTTGAACAACGAACAAGGCAACTATTGTTATCCCTTCCCGGCAGTTCCTTCCCAATTTGCAACCCTGTAGCGCAATAGCCAATTGTGCGCTATTGTGAAAAAACTGCTGACCACTGCTGGCCTGGTATGAAGCGGGGCTCGAACCCACGACGTGATAGTCATTTTGCTTCGCAACGCGATGCTTTACCGAGGAGCTATCCGGCAGCCCAACTACCTTTTATTATGAAGCTTAGTGCAAGTTTAGTCAGGAAGACCCTCCTTTGCACGCTCTCACCAGTCTATTTTCATTTAATCTGCTTTCACTCCTAACACATGCTTTCATTCTAGCTGATCATGCGGGGCCATCACCACCAGTGTCTGGACTCCATGGGGGGATTTATCCAGCTGCGCCTCAGGACAGAGGCTCCACAATTGCGAAATCTCCCTGTTGAGTCTGAGCGCCAAAGACTTAAAGGCTATCGTCAAAGTCATTCATCTGTTCATTTCTGTAATTCGCAATAAATGTTCACCTTTACAAATTCATTGGCCTGTCCTGATTGTTCTATAATGTTCTATATACCTGGAATCAGTCACAAAGTGAACTGGAACCACAGGAACTGGTCCTTTTTGGACATTTTAAAACAATGGTAAGATTGTTTTATCAAAAATAATTTAAAAAAAAAACTGCTCTCGTATTAAGTATTTGTTTTTGTTCTTTTATGACAACAAAAAAGGAGACTGAAAATGAGTCTCCAGTCTCAGTCAGGCCCTCTGCTTAAACAAATCTTAAACGAAATAAATAAAATAGATAAGAATATTTCAGGTAGCATGGGAAATGAGCCAAAAAATTATGACAATATGCAGAACACATAAAATAGCAACAGCAATTGAAAGCTCTGACGAAGGTAGACGAACGCGTGGTAGGATAGCTCTAATAACTGTAATACTATAGCTCTTAAAGCCATCCATCCATTATTTACTACAGTGGTTCCCAAACTTGGTCCTGGTGCCCCCTGTGTATGCTGGTTTTTGTTCCAACCACAATTGCGATCGTTGGATTTTAACAAGCTGTTGATTTGTCTTTATTAGGCGCATTTATGTTTAGAGCAGCTATTTATCCTCTTACGCCACATTTTGACCGATATCTATACATGCTATGAGGAACAAGTATTCAATATACACATTGTGATAGACGCAACTGCATAATATAGGGAATATTAACTTATTAAAGAAAGCAATCAGTGGATTCCTATTTGGTGAAACTGTGGACATATGGTCACAAATACTGACTATTTATTAGGCAAGCAAATGACAGTCACATTTCTTTTGTAAAAACTTAGCACCTGTGTTCAGCAACCTAAGCTGAAGCTTTATCATTTTCTCGTGGTCTAACTTGATCTGTTTAAAAATGTTTTTACCTTAAATTGCTAAAAGGATAGAAAATAATATATGTTCAAGGATCTTTTGTTCTTTATGGCATACATGAATATTTGTGTCAAATGTGGCTTAATACAGTGAATAACAGCTTTAAACATAAATCCACTTAATTTGGACATATTAACAGCTTATTGAAATCCTTCCATTAAAACTGGTTAGAACAAACGTCAGCATACACTGGGAGCCTCCAGGACCGAGTCTGGTAACCACTGATCTATACCGGTGCTTCGGATCGCGAGGGAGTTAGGTTCTAGTCCAGCTAACTACGCGCGAGAAGCTAAGTCACAGCCTGGACAGCTCACCAATCCATCACTAGGCGCACGCAGTATTCGCTCAGGCAATAAAGATTTTCCGATCAGCTTAGCATGCATGTCTTTGGAGTCCGGGGAAAAAAAGTGGGATATCCCCAGAAAACCCACGCGATCATGCCAACTCACACAGGAAAGCCCCGGGCGGGATTCGATCTAACATCTTAAGTTATGTGATGACAGGGATTTCCATCGCGCCACCATGAACTAGTCTTTAAAAAAAGTTTGTCGTGATTTGACCACCCTCTGTTGTCGGCAACGGTGAGCTAATATGTAGCATAAATTATCTTTAAATTATTGGGGTTTTTTTTCTTTAAAATGTATTCCTTTCGCGAAAGATTTGATGTCACACTTCAGTCATCCTCTCGCCCCACCCACAGCTATTGAAACGATCGTAATGTACTTCCAGTAAGTAACCAAATACAGGAAGCATGGGGATCGCAGCAGACGCTGGTTGACAAAGCAACATTTTGTCCAGTGGCGTGGCGCCGGTATCACGTGTAACCTCAGGCTTATTGATGTCATCTATTACAAGACGACTGAAACAGTTTCCCCATCATGTCCGAAGAAAATGCGTCTCTTCCCAGTGGGGAAAGAAGCCCTGAACCAGAGGGACACTGCATTATCTGTATGGACGCCATCGAGGATAAACGGACACTGGAAAAGTGTAAGCACTCTTTCTGTGCGAGCTGCATTAGCGAAGTTTTTAAAGTCAAACCAGCGTGCCCGATTTGCAATACATTCTACGGCACTTACGTGGGAACGCAGCCGCGTAACGGTTCAATGAAAATAATCCGAAGCTGGGAGCGTTTACCCGGGTTCGAGTCTTGTGGAACCATAGTAATTGACTACCATTTCCCGTCTGGTGTTCAGGAGGTGAGTACTTGTCCACGTTGTCTTTTCTGGAATTTTCGCCTATATCATGTCACCTAAGCCTGTGTTGTGGCTGTGGGTCGTTAAATGCATGTGGTCTGCGATGATTTATGGACAGGATGTGTCGGAATCACTCTTTTTCTTTCTGGCTTTTTCCGCTGCCAGACCTTTGCTCTCTTATACTCCTCAATTAGCAGCGATCATTATTGAGATCTAACATTACTACTTAGTTCACATTTGGCTATTGCTGCATCTTAGTTAAAGTCGTGTACACCAGTAGTAGGTTCAGATACTTTACACTATGTTATATTGCTTCGCTACGCGTGTTATGGACAGATGCGCGTGAATTCTCTGACTGCCACGGCAGACATGGCGATGGGGAAAGGGTTATTATAAAGGAACCATAATGTGCGGTCGCGGATGCTAACTGCGAAGTTTATGCCAGCATTCGTGGTTTATAGGATCGGTCCTTCTCTGTGCACACTTCTGCTCAGTCATTCTGCCGACAGAGATAATACCATTCAGTATTCAGGCATAATGAGTTCGATGCATGTATCAGCAACAGCAGATCGTGTGAATGTTTCCATAAAAGGCGATGACGTAGCCTCCTGGAGATGATGCCACGCCTTATTGTTTTGGATTCCTTACATGTACATGTGACGTTATAACGGAAGAGTAATCAAAAAAAACTTGGACACCAAAGTGGCAACTTGATTTAAAAACTTTGTCCTTCGTTCAGTGTTTTTCCTTTATTGTTTTCCTTAATTCGGCTCCTGTATAATTCCAACCTGTGTTTTCATGGGATTGCTCACGAGTAATCAGAATGATTCCTGTGTGCTCGCACTTCATTGCTACCCGAACATGAGCTACATTTGCCAAGAAACACATTAATATAACATAACATAACATAACATAACATGGTGAGAACAGGCCGTTCAGCCCAGCTAGGCTCGCCAGTTTCTTTTAACTATTGTGAATATATCACTTCAGATACTCAATGTCTCAATGGTATCTAGCTTTAAGTCAAGCCTGCTATTGAAAATTGCCAAGGTTTCTGCCTCAACAATATGGTCAGGCAAGCTGTTCCGCATCGAAAGTACTCTTTGGGTGAAAAAATATTTCCTAATATCAGTACTAAATTTACCCTTGGTCAACTTCCATTTATGACCCCGAGTTCTACTAACAGAACTTGGCCAAAGGAATCCTACGTAATTCACTTTGTTAATCCCTTTAACATATTTAAAGACCTCAATCAGATCACCCCTGAGTCTCCTTTTCCTAAGACTAAAGAGATTAAGGATCTTCAGCCTGTTCTCATAGCTTTCATCTTTTATACCCGGAATCATCTTAGTTGCTCTTCTGAACTTTTTCTAGAGCCTCTATATCTTTCTTAAAGTATGGTCCCCAGAACTGTACACAATACTCCAGATGTGGTCTGAGAAAATGTGTTGTACAAGAGAAGTATCACCTCCTTGGATTTGTATTCAATACTTTTGACAATGTATCCTAGCATCTGATTGGCTTTTTTAACTGCTACGGCACAATGACTAGAACCTGTGAGGGTTTGGTCAACAATCACTCCTAGATCTTTTTCATGTGGAGCACATTCCAGTTTTAAAGCTCCCATGAAGTAATCCTGTCTAATGTTTTTATTACCTTCATGTACAACTTCACATTTTGCTAAATTAAATTTCATTTGCCACATTTCTGCCCAACTCTGGATTCTATCCAAATCCTGCTGGATCATTTTAGTAGAGTCTAAACTATTTGCCAAACCTCCCAATTTAGTATCATCCACAAATTTAACTAATTTGCTCTCAATATTTCTATCAAGGTCATTAATTTAGATGAGGAACAGCAGGGGTCCCAACACTGATCCCTGAGGGATGCCACTCCCCACCATACCTAGCTGAGATTAGATTCCACTGACCACCACTCTTGGTGTTCTGTCCTGTAACCAGTTTTGAATCCACTCCAGAATAGCTCCTGTAACTCCAATGGAGTTCATTTTAAAAATTAGTCTCTTATGTGGTACTTTATCAAATGCTTTCTGAAAATCTAAGTATATGATGTCATAAGCCCTGCTTTGATCATAAGTCTTGGTGGCCTCTTCAAAAAATTCCAGAAGGTTTGTCAAGCATGACCTTCCCTTACGGAAACCATGTTGGCTATCCCTCAAAATATTATTACGTTCAAGGAATAATTCCAGCTCGTATTTTATGATAGATTCCAGTATTTTGCATGCAATACAAGTTAAACTGACTGGCCTATAATTTCCTGGCTCAGTACGGTCCTCTTTCTTATATATTGGTATTATATTGCCCTGCTTCCAATCATTTGGTATTTCTCCAGTTTCTAAAGACCGTCTGAAGATAGCGGAGAGCAGTTTAAAGATGATCTCACTAACTTCCCTGAGCACTCTAGGATATAAGCCATCAGGACCCGCCGCCTTATCTGCCTTTAGTTTATGCAACTTGTCTAATACCTCATTATTCCTAACCTCAATTTCCGCAAAATAATCTTGAGCGTTGGACATGCCCTCTGGCCGAATAAAAACCCACTCCGAAGTAAAATTCTCAAAAAGAAACTGTTTAAGGTATCCGCAGTATCCTTGTTATCATATAGCAGCGATCCATATTTATTCTTTATGCACTTAACCTCCTCTTTGACTTTCTTTTTTTGCTACAGTACTGAAAGAAGCACTTAGGCTTAGTTTTTTCCCCCTCTGCAATTTGCCTTTCATACAGTCTTCTAGCATTCCTCAGCTCTTTTTTGACCACAGCTCGCATTTCACAGTATTCAGCCTTAGCATTCTCATTGTTATCCTTTATGTACGTCTTATAAAGATTCCTCTTATTCCTCAGACTCCTACGAATAGCTGTGGTCATCCATGGAGGATTTTGCTTTTTCAGCTTACTTTTGGAAACCTTTGGAATGAATTGACATTGTGAATCAAGTAAAACCCCCTTAAATCTTTCCCACATCTCATGTACAGACTCACAGTCCAGAAGTGACTCCCATTTTATTTCGCTTAGATATGAGCGCATCCCGTCAAAGTTTGCTTGCCTAAAATTAAAAATTTTGGTTTTTGAAGACACCTTTTTAACTTCCCATGAAACGTCAAAATTAAAAGAAGAGTGATCACTAGTCCCAAGTGGCTCCAATACCTCAACATTGCTAAGTCTATCAGAGTCATTACAAAGCACCAAATCTAAAATTGCCTTCTCTCTTGTAGGTTTATTAATATACTGCACCAAAAAATTGTCATTTATAACATCCAGAAATTCTTCCTCCCCTTTACCCTGTCCTTTCACCATTTTCCAATGGATACCAGGATAATTGAAGTCTCCCATAATAGTCCCTCCTCCTCTACAATCTTGCCTAATCCTCTTAAAGAGCAGTTCATTGACAATATTGTCCAAAGCTGGCGGTCGATAGCATACTTCTATGTTTAAACCTGTCTCGTATTTGCCAATGAGCCTGACCCAGATATCTTCACAGGGCAAGGAATGCTTCAATTTCGGAATTTCCTGTACATTTATGTTTTCGTTCACATAGAGTGCTACGCCCCCTCCTCGCCTATTACATCTATCCTTCCTAAAGAGCTTATAACCTTCTATATTAATTATATTCATCTCCATCCTCTTCACTAAGCCATGTCTCTGTAATCCCAACTATGTCATAGCCCTCACTAATCATAACGGCCTCAAGTTCTGGAAATTTATTTTTTATGCTTCTTGCATTTAAATAAAAACATTTCAGGTTATTACTAATGTTCTTCCCCCTTGATTTCCCATGTGGCTGCTGCTTCAAAACCCCCCACTACGCTTTGTTGTTTTAAAAGTATATCATCAATGGTGCATGTAACGCTGTCAGCTTCCATCAGGGCAGTCTGCATTTCCCTATGTGTAACACTCACTAACCTCCCTGCCCCCCCAAGTCCCTAGTTTAAATAATCCTGTGTTACCCTCAACATATGCTGACCCAGTGCAAAGGTACCCCTCCGGTTCAGGTGTAGCCCGTCAGGCTTGAACAGGTCACCCCTGTCCCAGAAAAAGTTCCAGTGCCCCATAAACCTGTACCCCTCGTTCCTGCACCAGGTTCGTAGCCACATGTTAAACCTCCAGATAAAATTCTGCTTCCCTCTGCTTGCACGTGGTACCGGTAGAATCCCTGAGAAAACTACCGTGGAGGATCTGCTCCTAAGCTTCTCAGCTAATTCCACAAATTTGCCTTGCAGAACCTCAAACCTACCCTTACCTATGTCATTTGTCCCAACCTGGACCATGACAACTGGATCCCTCCCTGCTCTAGCCAGGAGCTTGTCCGCACGCTCCAGGAGGTCTCCTACCTGGGCACCAGGCAGGCAACATACCGTATGAGACTCCTTGTCGCGCGAACAGACTAAGCTGTCTATTCCTCTAATGATTGAGTTCCCCACTATCACTAACTCTTTTTTCTGAGGGGAAGAGGCTAACAGGGTGCCCTGATGCTCATCAGTCCCCCCAATCTCAGGGTCAGGGGCCAAGTCGAGTTTCTGCAAGGGCCGGAATCGGTTGGACACCTCAACCACTGGAGGAGCTGTCGCTGTACGGCGTGCACGCCCTTTCCTGCGCTGTCGACCTATAGTCACCCAACTTTCTCTCCCTACCTGTTCTGTGGTCTCCGCACACCCCTGCTTTGGCGTACACACCATTTCTCTAAACGACATACTACTTCGTTCATCTAGGAACTCTACTGATTGCGAACTATGTTGTGCCACCAACTGGCCCTGAAGATCAAGGATCTTGCTCTCCAGATGCTCAATTAGCTGGCACTGGTGGCAGACAAACCCACCCTGGAAATCTCTTTCCAAAAATGCGATCATCCTGCAACCATCACATAGTTTTGGCCACATTTTGAACCCCCTACCTAATGACCTTGCTCACCCTAGATAACAAGGAAAATTAATTAATGCCGAGACAGAAGCTGAGGGTCCACAAATTATTAACCTGAGAAGCCCCAAGCGCAGTCACAATAGAAACCGCAGGGAAACTATGTAAGTGGATAAAGCCTAAGGAGCTTAGTTTCAGCTTAAAAAAAAATACCAAATTGAGACTAACTCGTTATGTAATAGGCACTCTGAATAAGCCGACTTGACTTTATATAGTCCCAGTACTATTAATATACTAATCTAAAAATATCCAGGTCTTAGCTGAGAATCCAGATAAAACAGACTGGCTACAGCGCCCAGGAGAAACGGGGGGGGAGCACTCCTGTAAACCTTACCATTTAAAATTCCATCCTAACTGAATGAACGACTTAAGTAACAGCTGCCCTACTGACTAAATGCTTAATCTCAGATCCAAAGTCAAAAAGGCAAACAGTAAATATCTAGCTAACTAGCCACAAATACAACCAAAGGTAACCGAAACAGAGTAAAGCTCCGGTTCCCTTTAATTCAAACGGACCGAAAAAAAAGTTGTTTACTATGTGAGCGAACTAAACACGGTATCTCCCCCAACAAGCTGTCGCGAAGCATTCAAACAAGCAACCAAACTTTAATCAGCTGATCGAGGCACCACAACCGGAGTAAAAAACAAAAATAACGTAATTTGCAATGTGTTTAATCAGAAGAGCACTTTGGTAATAATGAGATGCGAAAAAGACAAAAACCCCGGTTCGCGTTAATATTTAATTCAAGCTTGGCAATGCGTTTATGCGGTAAAGAGAAAGACCGAAGGAGACTAAAAACCCCGGTGAACATCAGTATTTAGCCTACTGGCTAGAAGACTGTATGAAAGGCAAGCGACCAAGTATGAAACCAACCCAGGTAATAGTTCGCTAGATATCGAGGTAATTCTATAATATTCTTAGCATTGAGACCTTGCTGAAGTCTGTTAGCTAAATCAGCTATAGACAATCCAAGCGACAGTGGCTCAGTCCTTGAAAACAACTCTGTTTTACTATGTGTATCGTAGGCTACAATTCACTTAGTTGGCCAATTATTTAGTGTTTAAATTTATTTTACTTTCCTTTGCTCCCAGGAGACTGAAACCCCCCAAAAAAACCCCCGTCGCCTTTGTTTGACCAGATTAGCGATTTAATTTGCCTATTTGCTAACCGAGTTGTTACAAGGGGGGAAAAGGGGAAAAAAAAGAAGGGGGGAAGATTCTCCCTGCCCCTAATGCGACAAAGGTCATACCTTGGGAGCAAATCGTCTTACCTCTTTTAATGTTTGAACTTTTACACACAAATTAGTTCAGAAAACCCTGTTTAAACAAGAGTAAATTGTCTGCTACAACCAGCCCTGCACGCCTCTCTCCCCCTCAACTCAAGCAGAATGAACACCAATGAACAGCGCTACAGCACAACCAAGACACATTGAAATTACATTTTGGCAGATATAGGCCCTTTCATGGATTGGCTATTGGTACTCTCACAGTCCTCTCAGTTGATGCACAGTTGTGTTTTGGTCAGCTTCTGTTATTGCGGCATGTGTGCAATAGGTAGCGATGGATTAATTTTGAGATAATGAATGAACGTGAAATTTGGGGGTTTTCGGGTTGCTGGCCTCTGTCTTAATCTGATTATTTGTAATAAAAATGTTTTCGTGTACTGCAGCTCCATAGACACCAATTGAAAAGTGTGCATTTTTTTCTTGCCAAATAAAGCGAAAACAAAAGAAAATGTATTCGGTAATCCTTCATTATTTTGTTTTGTCTGTTCAGGCGTAACTGTTTAATTTGTTTTCAGTGCTTTAAAAAGGGCCTGTAAAATAAGAACTGCTGAGTTTGGGTTTTAGATGACAGCTCGTGGAACTAGTTTGGTTGTCCAGCTGTTGCAAAACTGACTGCAGCAGTTCAGCACACATGAGGCCATTTGGTGCGGCCAATACAGGTCAAAAGTCTGGAAGAACTTAACAGTTTCTGTTCATTTTCCCCCAGTAAAACATTTGGGAATTTACCGAGATATATAATAGAACCAACACATTTTCTTGGCCATTTGTTAGCTTCCTGCTAATCAGATTGGCAATCTTATGAAATGGTGCGGAAATAACACCCATGGAAAAGCCATTTTTATAGATGGCGTCGGTCAAATCCTTTATTTTGCCTTTGGCTGACAGTTCAATAGCCTAGCATCTCCCATTGAAAAGAATTTACTTAGACTTCCTCGACATCTCCAGTTCTATTATATTACCTCATAGTATTTACTGCATGATTAGACTTTTCTTTTCTTTGATATGCACCATTTTCCTCTATTTACCTTTCAGTACTGTATACATTGATGTTTTCCAGACCATTGTTGAATAAATGTTAACAAAAGAAAGGGGGGCTTAAATTCTGGGTTGGAACGAAGATTTTAAGACTCACAACTTCAGTGAAAAAGTAAAAACAAATCACAGTTTGCGTTATTCACTTTATATCATGGTTTACAGCCCACCGGAAAGCCAAATCCGGCAATCCACTAGGATCATAGCACTAGGACCATGGGCCTAGTAAAAATATTCTGGGCCTGTTTTTAATAATCAGGTTTATTTTGCAAAGTGCGCCAATGAAACTATGATCTTTTTTTGTACAAATTTGATCTTGCTTTCAAACTTTTGGCCTGTAGTGTATGCACAATAATGTGCACACACACACACACACACACACACACACACATCTATCTTGCTGTGTGTGCAATTCCTTTGACTTCCCTGCTTGCCTTGTCTCGCCTTTCTGGGTCATTTGCATCAGTGAAAATGCCGCTAAAATAAACTAAGTAATCAAAAGATAAAATTGTTTCAAATAATCAACAGGCAGGCCATCCAAACCCAGGGCTACGGTATGCTGGCACATCTCGGCGGGCCTTCCTTCCTGCAAACGAGGAGGGGGAGCGTGTGCTTCGCCTGCTGCAGAGGGCCTTCGAGCAGCGCCTGCTCTTCACCGTTGGCACATCGGCCACCACTGGCCTCTCCAACGTCATCACCTGGAACGACATCCACCACAAGACCAACATTCAAGGGGGACCACAGTGGTGGGTACATCGTTTCATTTCACTGTGAAATGGCAGGAGGATATTTGGCTGCCTATATGTAAGTCTTGTTGAGCCCTGACTGTTTTACACTACGTTAAATATCATTCTGCCTCATAGCTTAGGTCAAACTGACTTTTTTATGCTCATTACTTGGATATTTTGTGTAGTGTCTGCCTAGTACCACAGGCCGTACTAATGTATGAATTTCTGTAACGTGCCAGCAAGGCAAAGCCTAATGTATACAACCTCTGGCAAGATGGGCTGCATCTACTGTGTAAGAGATGCAATGTAAATGGCTGACTGCAGTGAAGATCCACAGGGTGAAATGACTGAAAATTCTAAAATATATGAAGCAATTTGTTGAAATGAAAGCATATAGCTTCCACGTGTTTGAAGTTTACGTATGAATCATTAGCTTTTATATGAAGGCTTTTTTTCCCCATATTTTTGACAATGCACAATAATTTTGCTTCTGAGTGTACATAAAGTATTTTATAATGCACTGACAGAAATTTTTAATTAATTAATGTGCATCAGCTGTTTGCTTGAAACCTAAACCGCCATGGTGTAGGCAGTGCAACCTGTCATAGACCTCAGAAGTTGTGTTGTCACGCCCTGCAAGTTCTTTGGCATGTTTGAGACTTCCAGTTCAGCTATACTTTACAGCCACCATAGGGTTCTTCCTCATTGAATGCTGGGAAACATAGGTTCCCTCTATAAATGGGTTGTTAATGCTTATTGAGGCTGGTTACATGGTCCATAATATGGGTGGTACTGCTCTGCCTCTGGGTTGTCCATCTCAGTGAATGGAGGTCCAGAGTTAAAGCTGCTCATTCATCCTGACCCTACTCTTAAATACCTTCTCATTGTTTCTCACTGACATTTGTTCCATTTTAAGGACATAAATCTGAGCTTAATTTCATTATCTGCTCTGTATATTCAAAACAAGCATAATGTGAGAATAGCTTTTGCTCACGTGGATGGATGCACATGTGTACGTGTTTAATTAAGTCCCTTAACACAAGAATGGTCTAACTACACTTTTCATATTTACAAAGGGTGACGCAGGGAACTGGAGATAAGGTTCAGATCTGTTTATTGCAATACTGAACTAACTGAGATCTCGCCCAATGTGTGTGTAAAAGTAGGTCACTTGGTACCAACACTTCCAGAAAGTCAGAGCGTGCCAGTGCAAGAGTGGTCTAACTCCTTATCCAATATGGCAGTGTCCATAGAACAACCATGCCGCAGTAAGAAAACCATTCCAGATTTTCAAGTTGTGAGGTTGATTGAAGAGTCATCAAGTATGACTGGTATATAGTTTTGTTGCATCTAATTTATGCCATTTTGTGACCTTACTTCAAAGGGCTTTTTTGTCTCAGTCAGCCAATGGAAACTAGCGTGGGTTGTGGTTGCAGTTTGGCATGACAGCACAGTTTGATAAGTATGAAAGATTGCGCTGTTTTATCATTCATATGCCATATATAGCTGTTGAGCTGATAGTTGTGTGGGTTGTAAATTGTGTATTAAACCGTGAAGTGCATTTCATTTCCTCTTTTGGAAAAATATAAAAGCTACTAATTTTTTTATTCTGCCTTAACATAGACTCTCACTTTTGGTTCCTTAGAAGAATGTATAGCGAAGTATTTGTCAATACTAGTGTGGCTTAGGCACTCTACAAATGTTTCCTCAGAAATAACAAGTGCTCCAGTGAAAGGTTTGTCTCATAATTTTCCTGTCTTGCAGTAAGCAGTTGAAAGATTAAGCATCAATCAGCCGATTTTCAGTACTCTTTGTCTTACAGAAAAAATATGTTCACTACAAAATTCCATAAATTTCACAAGTAAATGAAGAAATTCTGAAAATGAGGTGTTTAAAGTAAACCCTTTCCTGGTGAGATAAAACTGAACCAAAGCAATTATATGCATACAAAAATAATGCAATGCATTGCAAGCTGATTTTATCATGTTTATCTGGCTTTAGCGAAGTCATCCTATGAAAGGGAAAAACTGTTGTTTGACCACTCTTGTTCTGAAAGGCTCAATTGACCCAATGCTGCAGAGTGCAATAAAAAAAAACAGCTCTTGGAAAAACAGTAATTGCATACAGAATATCTCTGTGATGTGTGTCTGTCTCTTCATCCTCAGCTTTGGGTACCCAGATTCAGGATATTTGGCGAGAGTCCAGGAGGAATTGAGGTTGAAGGGCGTGACCGAGGATGACCGAGGATGACCTCAGTGACCCTGTTTACGCTCCGCCCCCAGGCTTGTCATTACTCGGGTAAAATGTGGTGACAAAGCTTGGAACTCACAGCTGCAGAGGGCTCAAAACATTCTGGTAGGATGAGGGCCTTGTGCTGTATTCTTAGAAGGTACCCATAATTCCTGGCTACACCTCTGCTTACCTGGAGAAGACCTGAGAAAGTAATCGGACAATATTAAACCCTTGCTTTTTGCAGTTATACGGTACATCTCAATTCTCATAAATTGCATTTACGTTTTCCTCACTTGTGTCTTAGTCCCTCCCACCAGGGATGCATGGAGAGGCGCAAGGAAGCTATGCAAGGAGAGGAGAAACAATCAAATATGTTTTTAGGGAAATGAGACATCCTTTCCTCTGAAGCATCAGGGGAAACGATGTCCGTTTTTGATGACGGCGTACAGCTGGATCTGCTGCTAAGTATTTTTGTTACATATTGACTGCTGAAAGTCTTCCAGGAACCCTGCTCTCATGTATCTTTGCTCTTGGCTCCTCAGAGCTCCTTCCTCGCTCCCCACAGCAGAATTAAGAGCTTTGCGTTGGTCTGTATGATGGCGGATCGGAATAACTTCCAGTTCAAGCTAAGATCGAGGAACGAGGAAATATTGAATAAGAAAACTAAGATGTTCCCATAGACTGATGTAATAACTTGATGTATTCGCGAGCCGTGGCTCGCAATTGCTCTGCTCACACCATGTGTACTATGAGTTTGAAGGTTGGCTGTGAACTCAGGAGCGTGTGGTTGATGCGCAAGTGCCTCTGTGACTGCATCTGAAAAGTAGGCCCTGGTTTTTCCTTTGACATTGTCAAGAGGATCCCTCTGTTCTTCATCCCCTTTCCACAAAGGCCAGTATTTTTATCAGGTAGAAGGAACAGTACGATGTGGAGCGCTGTTCCTTATTTCACTTGGTCCCATTTGATGCGTGCTTTGTGAACAGTGTGGGATGATGTTTTGGAAGGCCTCACAAGAGAGATGTTCTTTTAACCTTTGGATCTTTTCAAAATGTTTCATTCTGAGTGTAATATTATGCAACAACTCAGGCTGTGTAGCATCATAACCCTTGGACAGGCCAGCTCCATTTAAACCATGTCACTGGTCCCTATCCTAGACCAGAATGAAAGTGTATGTGCTTCTTTAGAGCAGAGCAAGTAAAGTAATTGTGAATGAACACAATAAAATAAATATGTTTGTGTAAAGCCTAACTATTCAGGGTGTATTTCTGCCTCTCACCCTATGCATCTTTGGATTCCAAACACTTGTAACCCTGACCAGCAATAAGCAGTTGAATGGATGGATAGATTGTCATAATAGCCCTTAGAAACATAATTTTGTTGTACAACCCCATTTCCAGAAAGGTTGAGACGCTGTGTAAAATGTAAATAAAAACAATGCAAGGATTTACAAATCATTTAAACCCTATATTTAGTTGAAAATAGCTCAAAGACAACATGTCAAATGTGGAAACTGGGAAATTTTATTGTTTTTTTGAAAAATATTTGCTGATTTTGAATTTTATGACGGCAACATGTTTCAAGAAAGTTGGGACTGGAGCAATGTTTACCACTGTGTTGCATCACCTTTTCTTTTAACAGTACTCTGAAAGCATTTGGGAAATTAGGTGACCAACTGCTATTGTTTTGGAAGCAAAATGTCTTCCTATTCTTGCTTGATATAGTGGTGAAGCCATTAACAGCTTTTTGTCTGAAAGACTTTTATGCCCAATAATGTTGCTGACCTGTTGCCAATGAACCTTATTTGCAGTGAGATGTTTTTTGGCATCATTAAACTTTTCCAGTCTTTCGTAGCCCCTGTCCCAACTTTTTTGAAATGCGTTGCTGGCGTCAAATTCAAGATGTGCAGATGTTTTTCCAAAAAAACAATAAAATTTCTCAGTTTCAACATTTGAAATCTTGTCTTTGTGCTATTTTCAGTTAAATATAGGGTTTAAATGATTTGCAAATCATTGCATTCTGTTTCTATTTCTATTTTACACACCATTCCAACTTTTCTGGACATACACAAACTGTATTCTCTTGCCCTAAAGTTTCATACCCATGAATGCCCTTGTACAAGCCGCTGAAAGGCCAGGGAGCCTCTGAAACATGAGAAAGCTTATTTTTCTTTGTTCACAGAAGAGTCTGAGCAAGTGAAGAACATGGCTGCACTAAAGCTGTCATGATATTCTAAAAATGTGAAAAAGAGATGAACTCCTTTTAAAATGTCAATCCTTGATCTTTTTATGCAAAAACATGATTAGTTCTTGGGATGGCATTTTTGTAGCAGTACTTGATCAGTGTGTTTGCAGTCGTTTTAAATCTGTCACTTTGTGGGATACAACATTTCTGCCAGGTATTAAAGTGAAGTTACTTGTATTGAGCTGGAGAGCCAGCGATATGCAGACATTTAGTGCAGGCACAGAGTTTTGCATGATGGATACGGAAAGAGCCAGTGTATGAATTTTGTGGCAAAATCTTTCCATGCTTGACAATATTGTTGGATGTTCCTTGGCAGTCTAATTACCTTATGTAATATGATCTCCTCCTCTGAAATGTCCCTTTGCACTAGTCCCTTAATGACGGTCTAAACAGGGAGATGTTGTTCATGTTCCAGAGCAGCATTAGTCTGTGTGTTTACTGTGTCTTCACCAGCCCAGTGGGTCACAGCAGGCACTCAGTTCTGGATGGGTGCAATCTATCGAATATGCTTATAATACGTTTGCAATAAACCAATTATATGTCTTGAAAACCTTTGTTGATTTCAGTATTCCAGTCTAATTATTTTCTATCGTGTTCAGAAATTTGACTGGTAGGCTGTATTTTGCTGCTGTTGCACGGCCACATAGGTACTTACCACTTGTGGCCACAAGAGGGAAACCTCTGCTCATTCCGCGCACTGCACTGCACTGCACACGATAATCCGGCACTGGTTATGAAACGGCCCGGTCGCCTGTACTGCAGACATGGGAAGTGGAGCAGCGAGGCGCTCTTGCACACGGGGATGAGTCACGTGTTTCCATGGAGACCCACATCTGCTTTAGAATGGCGTCTGGAGTTGTCTCTTAGGGGTATGTCCTGATTAAAGGGCCCCAAACCCCACTCTGCCCAACCCCCATTAAAACATTGAGCATGCATGTTTAATGAGCTCCCTTCTGGGACAATGAAGAAATTAGGGGTTCATTCACCTGAGCCCTCCATCACCCCAGAGAGATAAGCGCAAAGAAATCCCTATGGATTCAAGGGAAAATATTTTTCCCTTTAAATGAATGTTTGTTTGTATTTCCACACTCAGTGCACTGCAAAGATTGGTATATTTTTGAATTTGTGGTGACATACAACAACTTATTGTTCATGGCAATTCCTTTATAGTGTTAAATACAGTGTTAAATGGCTGCTTTATTGTTGACACAGTGACCCACTAACACACTGGGCTTATCTGTCTTTTTTCAGCTCAGTGTAAGGTGATGGTAGATTAATAGATATGCAAATCACCTGAAAGTGCATGTGGTCGCTGAGCCTGATTTAATCCTTTCTGCTTGGTTTTGTTAGCATTTAAGCTATACAGCCTCTGAAGCTACAGGCTAGAATTACACTTAAACCAGGGCTGCTTCAGAAACCACATTTATCTTCACCCTTCAGCTGACTAACAGATAATAGACTGGGATGAGAGGGTTATAGAAATCCTAGGAGGAGGAAGGTCAAGTTGGCTGGATGGAAATCAATTCTGAGGCAACGCCACAGCAAGTTTCTCCTGCTGTTATTGACAGTACTGGCCATGTTGAGTTTAGTTGAGATATATTGTTTGGATATGTGGGTTTGAAATTGATTGATATGATGGAGGGGCAACAATATGCCTTTTGGCTGCTTTATTACATAAGCATTCACGCTTATGAAAATCTCTTAAATAACACGACTGCAACTCCTAATTTGCTTGGCCAAACAATAGCATGAGAAACTCGCATTATAGAATGATCTTCTGTTGCCAGATGTGTTGGTGCAGGCATATTCAAAACTGCTGACTCCGGAGTTTTACTCTGAACAAACTGTAGGGGTTGCAGAGAATGGTGTAATAAACAAAAAATGCCAGTAAGTGGAGCAGTTATGTGGCTGAAAACATCTTGTTACTGAGCCGTCACGAAAACAGGACAAACTTGGTGTCTCAAAGGCACATCACAATAAACTTAGAAGTGGATGGGCTATGGCAGCAGATGGTCACACAAGTTTCCGTTTCTGTTGGCGAGAAGCAAAAAGATTTGGCTACAGTGCCCCATATTCATAAAAACTGGGTGATAGAAAATGTAAAAAATCACCTGGTTTGAGAAATATTTCTGCTATAACATGCAGGAGGTAGGGTCAGAATTAGGTTTAAAAGCAGAATTAGCCCAGTGATCGGTACCGTATATCAGTGGCTGCTGCGGGTGGTGTAACAGTGTGGAGGATGTTTTCTTGATCCATATTAAGCTCCTTAATTCCAACTGACCATCAGTTGAGTGTCTTAGTATGTCTAAGCATTGCTGTTACCTATGTGCATTCTATTATAGCCACGCTTTAGCCCTTTTTTAGTCACCACCACAAAGTGGAGGGAGGGGATATTGCAATGGAGTTTGTCCATCCATCCGAATACGTGGGTACCCTTCTTTTCAGAAACTACCTAGTGTGTGTACATTACTAGACATGACCTTGATTGCGTTTGAAATTGGGATTCTATGGTGGCAGGGAATGGTGATTTTAATGTCTTCTTGTTCAAGAAGGATATTTGCTTTGTCACAGAGCATATCTCATTTTGAAGTTGCTCAGCAATCATGACGGTGACTTCTGTTTGCTCCTATAGCCTGCTCAGCCCTCAGATCTTTAATACAGTAGACCATCTGGATGAGGTGAAGCAGGGCATTTGTAGAATGAATGCATCTCAGAAACATCTGCAGGAACCGTATAATGCTGCTGAGTCTGAATGAACCAAAATCCCTGAGGAAAATTTCCAGCACATTCCTGAATCTATTTTGGGAAGGATTATGGCTGCTTTGGAGGCAGAAGAGGTTCCTACCCTGTAGCAGAAATGTTGACGTAGAAAAGTGGGTGGTGAGCTTATAAGTTATCCTTATAGGTATAATTATGGATGTGAAATGGTCCATCAAACTTTCTCTCCTGGTTAAAAAAATTACTTAACTTGATGGGATTTTGACTTCAGGGGCAGAGATCCCTGAATATTGCAATGGCCGTAATGACTCCCTAATGAACTGAACTGAGAACATGATTCTTCGCAGAGGACCCAAGGTTACCTCATGTCATCACCCAGACTCCATCTGATTTGCTGCAGACTCACTGACTGTGTTGTTTCTTGGGTGTGACTGGAGAGGTCCTATACTCCTGTCAATCCCATTAAAGGCCTGGATCTGATTGTGGGTACAGGGGCTGTACGGAGCCATCACAGCAGTTTGGAATGTCAGGACATCTGCTGTTTCCTGAAGGCAACCAAGACCCATCTGGTTACCCCCTCCCTACTTTTCCAATCCCATCATTCTCATTCTCTATCTCATTGACTGTTACTTCCATCACTGGTTTACTGACTTCCATCTGTTTCTCAACCCCCTTTATATTTTCCCAATTGCACTTCTCTTTTCATCTAGGCCTCTCACATCGAGGAGTCTATCTGTATTTACATGGCAGGACTTACCTGATTCCTGATTCTGTCAGTTTACATCACGGTGAGAAATAAAGGAAAATGTTTCTGAAGAACAATAAGTTTAATTTTTTAGCCGAGTTGAGAAGTGTGGTCTATAGCTCATTTAGCTTATCGACCAAACCCACAGAGTACCTCTCCCTTCTTTGATATCATCTTCATACTTTAAAATTGTGATATGGACAAGGGGAAAAATAAGCTGGCCCTTTATGTCATGTACACGAGAGATAGACCAATAGAAATCCAGTGAGGTGTTGGCTGACAGTTGACAGGCTAACCAGTCAAGGCAGGACATGTATGTGGTAGACATGAGGACACCTCTGGCTGTCCTCCCAAACCCTCAAATCTGTCACGAGTAATGCACTTTCTACAGAAATTATAACTCGTGAAATTCCTCCAAGGTTGAGTCATAAAGTAAAGGACAAAATGTTCTGGTATGCAGAATTCAAGTCATAAAGATTTTTCACTCTTTATATGCAAAAATGCACTATTTTACAGCTGTGCCATTCCAGACAGACTCATACCTGCGAGATACAATCACAAATAATTATAGTTAAATTACAATGGGCTGCAGAAGCAGAAACATATTTCTGGATGTTTTCAAAATCAGAGAGTCCATCGAGAGAAGCAGGGTAACTGGATGATTACGATCCATAACCTGACCTATTCAGAACATTGATGCATTTATTAGGTGTGACAGGTGTCAGTGTCACGCCACAGGGTAATGGCTCTCCTTGGGCATGGAGGAGCAATCTGACAACGAAATAAGTGTGGGGGTGAGTGTTGGCAAATACAGCCCCATTTCCAGTAGAGTTGGGATGCTGTGTAAAATGTGACTAAAAACGATGCAATGATTTGCAAATCATTTAGTCTCTTTATTTAATTGAAAATAGTACAAAGACAGCATGTCAGACGCTGAAGCTGGGAAATTTTATTGCTCTTTGAAAATATGTTTTCATTTTGAGTTCGATGCCAGCTACACATTTCAAAAAAGTAGGGATGGGGGCAACGAAAGACTGGGAAAGTTGATGCTTGGCACATATACTGTACCTGTTGAAACATTTCACAGTTAATTAGGTTAATTGGCAACATGTGAGTAGCATGACTGAGTATCAAAAGAGCATCCCAGAGAGGCCGAGTCACAGAAGTAAAGACGGAGAAGGCCCCACCAATCTGTTAAAGATTGTGAATAACAAGTTATGAATAACATTTTATCAATGTAAAATTGAATGGCGGCATGGGACACCATTTATACTGAATGATATGTGCAGGTTTTGGATCAAAATATACTGCCAGCCTGAAGTCTTTTTCAGGGAAAACCTTGCTTATTTTCTTAAAACAATGCCAAACACCACACTCTGCACATATTACAATAATATGGCTTGTAGTAAAATAATGCGAGTGCTAAACTAGCCTGCCTGCAGTCCACACCTGTGACCAACAGAAAATATTTGCTGCATTGTTAAATGAAAAATATGACAAAAGAGGCCACAAAGTGTTCAGCAAATGAAATACCACATCAAGCAAGAAAGGAGTTGGTCTCCTCAGTTCCCAGACTCTGAGTGTTGTTATAAGAAGAGGTAATGCAACACAATGGTAAAAACATCCAGTCCTAACTTTTTTGAAACGTGTTTCTGGCATCAAATGAGCACATATTTTCAAAAAACAACATTTCATGGTTTCAACAGCTGATTCATGTACTATTTTCAATTAAATGTAGAGTTTAAATTATTTGCAAATAATTACGTTCTGTTTTTATTTACATTTTGCACAATATTCAGTTTCCAACTGTTTTAGAAACGGGTTTGTAGATGTAATTTTTTTTTTTTTACTACTGGCTTTGACTAAATCACAGAAGCTTGCTGTAATTTGGCTCATCTGGGTTGCACCCCACACCATTGATGAGGCCTCTCATGCAGAAACAGAAATAGGCCAGGTCTCAGGCCTTGCCTGGTCAACCCCCACTGCACAGAAGTAGGCACACATACACAAACCATGTTAAGCATCATTGAACTGCTTTCCAACTTGCACCAATTAAAGCGCATCTAATAAGGCTGAAACAGAGGTCTGTGGTACCTGATGGTACCTTGCATAAGCGAGACTGTGTGGACTCTTGTTTATACTGGATGACACATTTGCCCACTGACCCAGTGTCATACGAAATACAAGCTAAAGTCCTGCAAACACAGATGCTGAGTGCTGTGGAAGTCTAGCAGAATTGGTGTAGCTGCATTTTTCACAGGAAAACATTTGGTGACAATTATTGTGAAATTATTTTGTTGTGTTGTACAACAGCATTCTTGGTCATCTGCTGAAGGCATGATTGCTTTGCACTGAAAGTAGGACTCAATAAAGTCCCATTGCCACTGGATTATAGGTCTCTTACAGCACCATGGCTTCCAACACTGGAAGTCGTTTTAGAACAGATTAAAACCAGGTGAGAGAAGATGCTGCCATTCTGGAGCTGGTTAAGTACATATCCAGCGATATCAACAGTTTGTGTGCGAGATATGCCTTCTGCCATGATTGAGAGAATAATTGTTATTTAAAAAAAGACTGATGGGTGGAAAATGATAATGATAAAATAATTCAGTGTTCTTTATGTTACAATCACTTTTGCCTCCCTTTTTTTAAACTAGAGCAATCTGCCGTAGCAGGTGGCATTAGCATTTGTCTCAGAAGTGCAAAAGTGTGATATAAAGAAGGCGTAAAAGCCTATTCATTATCAATGCGTCCAAAGATACCTGAACAACCAGTAATTAGAAGAGAAAACAAAAGTAATACCCTCAGCAAAGCAGGTCTGTCTTTACACAGTCTTCACACAGTCGTACCCACAACATTACTATTTAAAGAGAATTAGAGAAGAAAGAAAGGATCGCTACGGAGGAGTCTGAGGAGCCATGGTACTGTTTGAAGAGTGGGTTCGAAATAAAGCGAGGGCAGGCTTTTTGCAATCCTGCCGACAGTGGAAAGCTCTGTAATAATAATAATAATAATATATTACAGAAAACAACCTTATTAGGAACAGCTAGAATTTTTAAAAGATGCTTGAAACCTGATCGAGTGGAATTGCGAACCGAAAACCCTTGGCCATTTGCTATGATCTTCTTTTTGGAGAAAATTTGGTAAAACATCAGCCTGATAATGGAGGGATAATAATAATAATAATAATAATAATAATAGTACAGTTCACAGTGTAGCTGTTGATTTTGTTGAATGAGGAGAGAAGATCAGCGCCACAGGGAAGAGTATAATCTGGCCATGGTCTTACTCAGAGGAGGAAGCCAATTTAGGCAACAGGACATCCACGGTCCATCAGGCACCATTGACCCCCTCAGATCAGCTGGCTGGCTACAGTCTGTCTGCACAATCTGTGCGCGAGGCGTCCCCCTCTGCCGTCTGTGTTCGGGGATGCTTGAACGGCGGACTGTAGCGAAAATGAGCAGCGGCAGCTGACATGTTTCTGAGACGAGCCCGTGGCCGCCTGCTCTTTCTGAAATCGGCGGTAGAGCTTGCAGCAGTGGGAACTCAGGCGATCGGCAGGGCATCGCAAGCTCAGAATAAATATGTGCGGAAATTAAAAAAAAGAATAATGATAATGTGAACTTGGATTAACATAAGGTCATCTGTGCAGCCTCTTTTTTTGGCGATTTTTTATCCGACTTGGAGATTTACCACAGCAGTATCCCAAAATATTGTTGTGGTAGATACTGTGACCTGCAATGTTGATCATACGAGAACCATGGGATTTTATTGACAGGATTTGTCCAATCTTTTTCAATAATGCATTATCCTTGGGATGGGAGCTACTTGTGCATCCTGGGGAGATAGTGGTGATCTCTAATCCCAGTATGAAGTAAACACATTGCCTTTATCTGCCAGTTTTCAAACAGGAGGCTGTTAGCCATTCCGGCTCACCCCTCCATCTCTCTTGCTCTCCATAAAAACACACATACAGGACCCTTATGGCCACAGAGGCAGTCAGCTCCCTCTTGATTTAGCTGCTGCCATTTATCACCCCCCTGGCCCTAAATGCACATACACACATACACACACACGCACGCACGCACACACACATCTGCATGCACGCATTTTAATGTTCCATCGTCTTTTATGGCCTTGGGACAGAGGGCACAAAAGTAATGAAAAGTAGCTAATTTGTAAATTTATGCATTGTAAATTTTTAGAATTTAAAGTGGAAAAGGCTTTTTATCTATTGAGGGTGGACATAAAATGAATGCCCATGCTGAAGCAGAATGGAGAGGTCTTGACAGTTCCCTTCTGACACTGGAAAGGTTACGATCACTTCAACTGTTCCCAACTGTCTGCTTGAGCTGAACTGATTCACTGCTGCCTCTTCCTCACAAATCAGTCAGATGACAGCAGAAGTCACGCTGCCATGGAGACGATAGCCATCGAAGAATAAATGATCGAGTCAACCTGTGAGTCGAAACATCTTCATTCATTTGCATTAAAATTTTCATTTCTTTATTTAACCTAAGTTCATCTTCACTCACATTTGTAGTGGTCTTCGCATAGTTTTTGATGTCTTCCAGACAGTGTGCATAGGTATGGAGCTATCTTCATTCAGATCATGTGGTCCAGAGTTAGCTGTGTGCTTGCATCTACAGTATGTATGGATGCGTTCATGTGTGTCAAAAAATTATTACAACTCTCAGATCTGCCCTAGTGATTTTTCCAAAAAATTAACTGATCGAAACAAATCATAGCAGGTCCTTGTTCTTGATCCAAGTAATACTTGACCTGAGAGTAGAATTTTCCGGATGCTGCTGATTAGTTTTTCACAGAGAATGGCATCGTGCTTCAGGAAGAGAACAAAAGGAATTGAAGAAGATGGCCTTGCCCCTGCATGACGGAATAGTGATAGCATATTACAGCTCATGACCATGAGCGCAGTTGTTTTGGGTGAACCTGGATCTGAGGGCCCATAATGCCCCATGTCTACCCCAAGCCACACAAGCCCACCAACTCCAGTCATCTCAGGCTACTTACTAAACATGCCATGTGCATATTTTCTGTGTGACCCACAATTACAACTCTACTTCCAAATACGTTGGGGTGCTGTGTAAAATATAAGTAAAAACAGAATTCAGTTAGAGAGCACTTGCTAGAGTGCATACCTCCGTCACGCCGTACTTCTGGTCTTTTGGTCACAGAATATGTTCCAGATCACCTCCAAAATTAAATCAACTCTTTCTTAGACTACCTATCATCCTGCCAAATTGCATGTCAAACCGTCCAAAACTTTTTGAGTAATCCTGTTAACAGACAGACAGACAACCAAACAGGGGTGAAAATATAACCTCCTTGGCGGAGGTAATTATTTGCAAATAATGTAAATTCTATATTTAATTTGAAATAGTTCAACAATAACATATCAGGTGTTGAAACTGAGAAATTTTATTGTTGTTTTTTTTTTTTAAATATCTGCTCATCTTGAATGTGATGCCACAAACATCTCAAAAAAGTTAGGAAGGGGGCTACAAAAGAGTGGAAAATTTGTATAATGCTAAAAAAAAAAAAACACCTGGTGGAACATCTTACAGCTAAGTAGGTTAATTGGTAACAGGTCAGTAAAGATTAGGTATAAAAAGAGCATCCCAGAGATCATATTATCAGTCATATTGTCTGTGCTCAAGAATGCATGCTGACTGAGATGTGCACGCAAACGTATTCGGTAGACAGACTTTTGTGTGAAATTGTTGATTATTGAATGCTTTTAGAGTCTAATAGTCTTGTCTCTTTAGGTTTAAGCGCATTCTGACAATTGGACTTTTTTTTAAGGCCAGATAGTAACTCAGTGGAGGAAAATCTGATAGAATTTTCAGACAGTGACAGACATCACTTTTAGAAATCCACAAGTTATCATTATTTTACAGCCACAAAAAATAAAGACACTGAAATTCCTGTGACCTACACAGGTTCAAAAGTGAAAGCGATAAAGAGATGCATATGAACACTATTATTTTGGTTTCCCTATCAAAGGCAATCATTACAAAACCTATTCCTGATTGATTTTCTAATATTTGTTGCTGGAACACTGAAGCTGCACATGTTGGGTCATTGAAAAGCAAACAAGGGTAAACAAATATTTGAAACCTCCACGGGGCTGGCGACATCAAAAGTGTAGCATGCAATGGTTTCCATTCGAGGAGCTTTTATGTTTTTTTCTTCTCTGAAAGCTGAAATGAGTCCATATCCTCCTGTGTTATCTCCCAGTCCCTGCCCAACTTGTAACACAATCACCGAGAAGCGCTGAATCTCTAACCCATCTGTCTGCTTCATTAAGGCAGCAGGAGAGTCAAGTCACGGTGTGACATTCCTCATAGCTGCTGCCATGGAAACTAATATAGTTCTGTATGATTTACTCCGCAGGAAAACTGTGCAGCATGATTGTGGGACCAATCAGACAAAACAGCAATTAGCGTTTTTTACATGGATGGATATTTGTGTCCAGTCAACAATATGTAATAATAACATAGTGTATTATCCTCATCCAGTCGCTCGCACCATTAATATACTTATTTTCCACATAGATTATTGAGAGCAGGTAATGCCTTTTGTAATTACTATAATAGCTTCCATACAGTATCAATTTGTATGTGTGCCTTTGCTACTCTTTGGCTAAAAAATGACACATGGTCTTGTTTTATTATGATTGCAATCACTAGCTCTGATTAGGATTTGTGCATGTGGACTCACACACACACACACACACACACACACGTTCTCACCTCCATTCACACACACATAAGGACACTAAGGCAAAACACACGCACAGGTCTTCACGCTGTCTGTATCTCATTTTTATCGTGTAGTATATGAAGAAATAGAATACAGGAAGCCTATATGCACAACATGCCAAAGTAAGCAACAAACAACACTGAAAACTCTGCAAACATGGGACTGGATCTTTTCCTCCATTTTGTAACACTTCATTTGTTATTAATTCCTGACGTGGTCTCTGAAATATGACGTCATCAAATTAATATAAATTTGGAACTGCTGCATTATTACACCACGAAAAAAAGGAGCTCTGAAGAAAAGGTTTAATTTCAAAATCAAGGAAGGGGTTGAGAGAGAGAGAAAGAAAGAGAGAGAATAAAAACAAATGGCAGGCTTTCTTTTGAGCAGTACTGTTGCATAGTAACAGTGAGTTTTAATTGCAGTTCTCTGATTAAAATCCTCCCTTTTAGTCTACACTCATCCTTTTGTTGTTTCGTTGTCTCCCCTGATCGTCGGCAGAATGGAAAATAATGCAGCCAGCGTTGTGCGGATTGGGAGCCTCTCAAAATCAAATGAGCATTTAGCAGAGAGCTACTTTATTGAAATGTGAAAATAAAATAAAAGGATTGTTTTTTGGCTGGTAAACACAGAAATTCTATCATGCTAAATCTCCCACAGTGATGTTGGTGGAAAAGCTTTTCAAAAAGTGCTGCTAGCAAGAATGGGGGCAAAACCTGGAGCCATTTTGTTTCTGAAAGCTGAAGCATCATTTTAAATGTCGTGACCTATTCAACTTCCATTGAGGAAGAGGAGAGTAAATGTGACCGAACTGTGCCCTTAACAGAGACTCAATTACAGCTGGTTTTGGGGGCAGGAGGTTGGCTTCATTTTGTCTTCACTCATCTCTAGGGAGAGGCTGCAGGGCTCGAAGGCTGCAAAAATGGCCTTTCATCTTTGACCTTGCTCCTCCTCATCAGGATTGGTTAGTGGCCTAATTAAGGAAAACACAGCGATAAATCAAAGACAATACTGGTGAAGTCAATTCTTCGACACATATCATTGCATGGCTGAGATTCTGGAACCCTTTGTTACAGATCTGTCTGAAAATAAAGCCCGAAGAAATACTGTTCCTGCCAGAATAATGCGGGTCAAAATGCCATGAATTCTCAAATTGCCTTGTGGCATCGCCCAATTAAAGCATGTGTCCAAACATCGCACGCACAACCACAGTACAGTACACTGGAACACAGGGCAGTCATATGTTACTGCCTTTAGCTAAAGAACACAGTTGCTCAGTTCCAGTCCTGTATAGGTGAACTGGTTCAGCTATATTAACTTATCATCCCTTCATCATGGATCGCAATAGAAACCAAATGTTATTAATGACCTATAACTGACTTTTGATAGGATCCAGATTCTCAGACTTGCATGATCTTTCCTTTTCTTTGTGCAATTCTATTCCAGAGCAAAACACTGCTACACTTACCTTAGACTAATCAGTGGTTCTGGGAACTTTGATCTGGAGGTAAATGTATAAAAAACAAAAAGTTTTATCTGCATTTGAAAAAAGTGTTTGCTAAAGTAAATATACATATGTCAGCACAGATAAACACGGAAAACTCTCCTTGGTACCTGCCAGAAGATGCTAAAAACTGGGCCTTCTTTAGGCCAAGAACTGGTCAGCACCTTGCTTGCCACATACTGAGAAATTGTGCCGATTGATAAACACTTATGGATTTTTGACATTCAAATGCCTTCTTAAATAATGAAGGAGAGGAGTAAAGAGATTTGGAATGTCCTTTACCGATACAATATTTGTAACATAATTAACAAACTTGTTTTGGACATACTATGCTTTATCAAACTAAATAAAAATCAAGGAAATTTCAAGGGATGGGGATTGTAAGAGAAAGACAATCTGATTGGCCAGGGTATTTCTTCCGCACCAATCATTGGCAATGCTATTGTTTTTGAAAGGGAAAAAAGATTTTGCATGTGCAAAAGGTCTTCAAGAATCTGGACCAATGTTCCAATGGTTTGCTTGCTGAAAGTACAGTTGCATGTTTGAAATGCATGATTCACTGCAATGCCCAAAATAAAAGCAGCCGGTAGTAGAAATTAGTATCAGAAATTAAATTAAGCAGGAGAAAGCTAGCTAACTTATGTTAGCACACTTCAGTTGTCTAGTTGCCCAGCATTATAGTTTCTTACCTAACTAGCTAGTCAAAAATTGAGATCGAGACTGGGTGATAACGCTCAATAAGTTCCTCATGAAATCTCCCAATCGAACTTTAACAAATTGATGTATTGAAATTCTAGTGTTTCTATGATCAGTTATGGGCTACATGGTTAACACTGTGTACCGCATTTCTGTGGGGGTGTCTGTCTCTAGTATTTATGCACTAATCTCAGCTGTTGATACTGAAAAAAGGACTTTGTTCTGACAACTGATCGAACATTTGTTTAATCAGAGAGAGGCTTTGTTTTTAGATGTTTTTATTTGGTGTGTGAAGTATTTCAGTGACACGACAGTGTGAGACAGAGCCAAAAAACGTGTCTGACACCAAAAGTGTGAAATTTGACTGCCTTGAATTAGGCAAAGCATTATTCAAACAAGAATGCTACTCCCCAGAAGTGTTGCCCTGATTTACTTTTTTGTACTTTAAAGGTGTACTGAGAAGAATTTTATGCTTTGGTTTGTCAACACAACATTCAAAGTTGGCCCCTCCTCATTGGCTCAATGACTCCATAATCGCTATCCTGCAATGAAGTGCTATGTCCAGCCCTTTCACCCTGTGTACTGTTATTTTCTGGAGGCTACTCATTCACTGCCCAAAGACTGATGCACAGTAATGCCCCATGCAGAGAAAAATATGAAAATACAAGTAGATAGCAGGATCTCTATAGATTCAGACACCTTCGCACACTTCTAGTGGGTTATAAGAGATAATCTAGGAAGATTAGCATTGCATGGGTCTATACATTCCTTTTTCAGGAAAGTCCAACTCCGTATACCTTTAAGGACATGCGACTTGTTCAAACTACAGCTTTAAAATTGTGGAGTACAAAGCCTAATGAATAAAAAGGTGTTTTGTGTCAAACAATATGTTGGTAACTGTAGATGTATAAAAATAGATATGCATGTAGAGCACACAGAGCAGCTTGCATGGGTTTGCTCTGGCCTGTCTGCATGTTTAGTACATGGACAGGGTGACAGCTCTTGTGAAAATACCATTTCTCCAAACTTGCTCCTTCCCAAGATCCTGCTTGTCTACATTCTGCTCATTACTGCCATCCTGCACATCTAACCACCTCGGAGTTACCTGACTGTGCTCACTTTACCCTTGTGCAGTCCTCTGATCTGTTCATGTCTGTCTGTTGCGGATTCTCCGGCCTCTGTCGCAGAGGCACATTCATCAGTACACAGTGAGATCCCTGCTGTTCTGCACTGCTGCTGTAAGCTGCCCTGTTCCACAGAACCATGCCTGCATAGCAGCAGTGCTCGTAACATGCCACATGACTCTATCATGCCTGCCCTGTTATCAGGGCCCAGCACGCAGACGCTGCCCTGTCTCTGATTCCGATGAGAGTCTCGCCTGTGCTTCACGAGAGCTGGGGAAAGAGCAACCAGCTATAGATACTCAGAGGAAGTGCAGAGAATAAAGACTTTGTGTTCACATTTCGACTGCATTCAGCTCGCACTGTGATTCGTAATATCCGGGGCATGCGCACATAGATACACTCGTGCTCTTCGACTCTCGCACACTGAGATAGGAGAGGTCTTCGCAGCAGCAGTGTGGGTACTGGGGGACTGTACAGATGACGTTGATCACAGAAACACACTGTACTGTGCTAGATTGCTGTGAGCTCTTCCCTGCAATGGGACATGGAAGCCATGCAGCAGAACTGCTTTTGTGTGCTGTCGCTCAGTAATTTTTCTGGAGTTTTTCGTCGTCATTGTACGTAAAATTAGCAGGTCTAAAGCTTTGTCTCTTCCAAAGGGCCATATCAAAATGTAAAATTTGAGTAGATGTGACAACCTGAATGAAGCATTTTCCTCTTCTTCGAGGAAAACAGGAAGTGCTTTTTCCCACTCAAGACCAATCTGCCTGAAGGATGTGCCTTAATCTAACTGTTGGATTAATCCATAAAACTCCAGGCGCACAAAACACAACTATTTACACAGTCTCTGCTATACCCGCTTGATGAGAGCGCATCACTGCCGAGCCCTTCTATGTCTTGACTACTGGCAAAATGCATAATCACTGACCACTTTATTAGGTACACCTTTGCATTAATGCAAATAGCCCGCTCCTGACAACAAAGAATCGTGTGATTGTGACGGAAGACTCCCGATAGGGTTGAGCTGGGTGGAAATGACACATAGCAGGTGAATCGCCAAACAGATCAAACAGGGCCCAGAGTGACCACACAATAGCGGCTGCCGTCCGTCCTAATAAGTAATCAAATGTAAGGCAGGACATTGATTCTTCCGTTCACTGCGCCCAATAAATCCCCGCGGATTTAGTCTGTGGTTCAGGCAGCTTTATTTTTATCTGATTGGCTCGGAGAGGCTGGACTGTGGGCAAGAAATCACTCTAGGCATCGGAGGGGAATTTAATTAGGTTGTTAAAATAAACCAGGCCATTTTTTCCTTTAAGTGGACTCAGTGTTGTTCATTATTCATGCAGTTCAGGCAGAAATATATCACATATCGGCCAAATTTGGTGACCCTGAGTGAAATGGATTTTATAATTAATTTTGTGAATTGAGACTGAAGTGGCAATTATTCAAATGGATGTGTCCAAAGATACCTTACATTTTTGGCAGTATTCATTTCAGGTGTTCAGATTAATTGATGTTGTTTTGAAAATCAAAAAAAAATACCCAAGAACATTGTCCAGCCAGTGTGAAAATAAATTCAGTGTGAAAATAAATGATTTGCATAAAAATCATCTGCATTACTGCTTTGTTGAATTTACATGATTTACTTTGATGAGGCACCAAATATGATTTTGTTTTTGACCTTGATCAGTGGATAACTGCATGAATTAAGATGTTTCTCTCTATACGCCAGGTGAAGGAGGGTGTGAGCATGTTTCAAAATGTGCGCGTGATTGTAAGCATGAGTTTGAGCCTGTATGAGCGAGCTTGTTTGTGCAGGTATAAATGAATAAACCACAGTGAGTCTGTAAATGGAAGGCTTTGTGCATGTTTATAAGTGGATGCAAGTTAGAGAGCAGGTGAGAGTGTGCATGCTCTATACGTGTACAGTTGCTGTCCTCACACTCATCTCCATGTTTTTGGACTGTTCAGAATGCACACTGTTACAGATTGGCTGGATTATTCAGGCAAAAAATTAACTCAAATCGCCCCATCCCCATCCCCTGCCCCTCCACCATCCACCTCAACCCCTTCCCCAGAGGTAAGCACACACACATACACCATCTGAGAGAAGTAAATTAAGGTTTTGTCGAGCGTTCACTGATCACACATTGGGCTTTCCTTTTGTTTGTTAGTTGTCAGATGTTTGTTTGTCCGTTCCTGTTTTTCCAGCTTGTGACTGCAGCTAATTATTCTGCAACAGATTCTGCTGCGGATTGCTACAATTTCAGCATTTTTTTTTTCTTCGTCTTGTGTTATAGATTAGCCCATAGTTTAGACCACTGACTGTGCCTGGCCCATATTTTGCTTAGCAGTCAATATGAACGAGTCAATCAGCACGGATGTATTGAAACTGACGTGTCACTTCCGCAATTATCTGCGATTATCGGCAGCAGAATTAATTGGCATACCCTTATGGGTCACAGTCAGGAACATTAACGCATGGGAATCCACCTCAAAGTTATAGCAGCACAGGCTTAGAACTCAGCTATAGTAGAATGAGTACAGGAAGAGTTCTCTGTCTTTGGTCATTTAAGCCTTTGAAAAAATTGCTTTTTTGGAATAACTTGAAAATTTCAAATTTTCTGGAAGATTCAGTTATCAGCATTGATTGTTACGTCAGCGTTAGAATGATCTCAATAGTCTAATCATGAGACCTTCACATCTTAAAGGGGTACAAATGGGGCAGGATTGCTAACAGACAAGGCTAATACAGGCACATATAAAAGAAACCCAGATGATATGATTGCGGTTGGGGGTAGAAGTGGTTGAACTCTGGCTGAAGGCACTCCCCACCGCGCGGTAATGCCCATCTGCCCTGACCATGCCTCACAGCGACCTGGCATGGCTCAACGGCCAATTACCTCTCAGCGCCTAAATATGCGTGCCCTAATTTCTCCAGACTCTGAGCATATGCAGCCAATGTACTGTCTCTTTAAGGGTATGTTCCGATAATTACGTTTGCATGAGCACATTTATGTTTGTGCTCGTATGTGCAGATTTTTTACCCTATATGCCAATGTGTATTTGTGTATTTACATGTGTTTGTGTGTGTGTGTGTGTGTGTATGAATGCATGCATTTGCTGTATGTATACACATATTTTATATCAATATGCTTGCAGTTGATACTGGCAGATGTACCAAAGTATTTACATGCATGTGGATGAATGTATGTGGATCATTTTGAGGTGTACTGCCACAGATAGAACCAAGATCATGTCCCATTCAGGGAACATTTTCTGTCTGATTGGAAATTCCCCAGGATCTGTTTCAAACTGAATTTTGATACCACCCTGGAATATGGCGAAGGTTGGACTCAGATACTACAGACATTCTAAAAAATCAAAACAGAATTTTACATCAGAGGCCCTGTAGCATCCATCAATGCGCATTGGATATTTGGGAACTTGTTTTATCCTTAGAGCGCTGAGATAAATTTCAAAAAATATAAATTTAATTATCTTGTGCTGTCGAAAACCCATCATGTGGCAACTTCTTTAAAAGAGCTCCCACAGGGGCGCTCTTTTAAACAAATCGACACATGATAGGATTTCAACAGCTTTGATTCTGATATCTTTCATCAGGGGTCCTCAATCTTTTCCAGAAAGGGCCAGTGTGGGTGCAGGCTTTGATTGCAACCAAGCAGCTACACACCTGAATTGTGTACTGTTCTTGTCGTAGACTAAAGTGGTTTGTCTTTTGAATTTGACTGCTATTCCATGCATGCTCTGAGGTGGTGCATGATGATCACATGAGCCTAATTTAGCTCACTGATCTAACAATATGCCGGTGAAGGTGAGATTGATTCTGTGACAGCCAGGTGGAGTTAAAACTTTTCTGCATCTTCGCAGGTTTGCTGGCAGTATGCCTATGAAAGACTGCTGCACTCTTCATCCCAGATGTTGTGTGAGAGCGTGTGTGTGTGTGTGTGTGTGTGCGCGTGTGTGTGTACATGTGGGCATGTGCCAGCATGTGTGTGTATGTGCTCATGTTCATGTACTTGCTGCAAAGTGAGGACCAGAACATATTTTTAACCAGCAGAGTTTGGGGAAGTGTGGACATTTTGGCCAGTCCTCAGAACTACAAGGGTAAATTGTGACTAATTGGTTAAGGTAGGGGATGGGGATTGAATTAAGCATATGGTTGAGGTAAGGATTAAGGTTAGAATTAGGGATAGGTTAAAGCAAAGGTAAGGATTTTGGTTAGGCATGCGTTGGTTATGGATAACAGCAGGGAAAGACTGCAGAGATACACAATGAGTGAATTGAAGTCCATTTCTTCACAGAGATGCAAGTACACGCACGTGTGCGTGCGCTTGTGTGTGCGTGTGTGTGTGTGGGTTCACATCCCCACCAGACCGCTTATCTCTGCTGCCAGGATCACCTCTGTGAGGCACATCCATATGACGCCCTGGAAGGACAGGTCTGAATCTTACAGATACCAATAAATTCTGTCATAACAGGCTGTTGTGGACGATCTTAGCATAAAGGTCTAATTGTGTCTGCATAAGGGTGCATTTTTGTGTTTTCAGCATGCGTTATGTGAGTGCAAGAATGTTTACATTTGTATGAGCTAATATATATGATTGAGTGTACATTTGTACATTTATGTCAGTGTTTATGCAAGTTTATGTGTTTGTGCATGTATTGATTCTTCACAAGTACCAGCTGTCCAACTACCAACACTCAGCACGATTCTTGCATTCACTGCAGTTCCTTAACACATCCTCACTAAATTTCAAGTCATCTCCGAATAAGGTCTGTTCACTGAATCTCCCCAAGGTCTGCGCAGACCTCTCTGATGCTGCAGCTGGGAGGAGGGCATTTGTCTCATGCCAGAGGAGCAGCGCAGAGCAGGTCCTGACTGCAGAGACAGCACACCCAGGGGGCTGACTTTGCGCTGTGAACCACCATGGAGCACGACTCCCATTCCTTCAGAGCATTAAGGAGCTATTCAGTGTCAATGTCCTGAATTTGGGTTCAAGTGACAGCATGCCAAACCACAACTATGTTGGTCAGAACGAATCTCCAATATCCTTTCCTTTATGCTTTCATAACCTGTCAAGAGCACATGTTATAGCATCAGCCCTCACAGACCAACACACACATGCACTGGCGACCAAACCCCTCTCTTTACCCAAGTCCCCCTTCAGAAGCCCCTGTTAGCCTGCAGGGAGGATGAGAGCTCCAGCCCCAGTCACAGGCATAGCTTAGTCACCATCTCCCAAGTTAAGCAAAATTTACATCTCTGTTAAGCAAAATTTCGGATGACCTGAGACATGCCTGCCACAGCAGCCGCTGACGCACCCTTGCGCACACCCATGAGCTCGTCTGAAACGTTACAGAAAAGCGACTGCAGTGAAACATGGCTAATTATGACACAAGGACACGCCGACAGGCTGGCCCAGAGCACAGAGCAACATTTTTCATGAACTTATAGAGACTCGCAGGTCAACTGGTCCTTACCAAAGCAGGCTTTATTAAAAACAAAGTCATAAATTAAATAAAAGGAAATTGAAAGGCAACAAAAAAAAAACCTGGGGAAATATGTTTGAGAGTCCATTTCAGAAAACTACTTTTAACAAAAAGCTACTAATACAAAACATAAAGAACATACAACCTGTAGACATTTTGTTGACAAATAAGATGTAGGTACTGTATTTTACATTAAATCACATTTTTGTTTGTCTTTTAATGTTCTCTCGTGGTCGTTTCTGGATAATTGTTTAACACCCACAATCGTTCAGAGGTTTTACAAATATTACAAAACAGGATATGTACAGGCAGATCTTTTTTTTTTGTTCACTTTGACCTAACAAGGACACACTGACAGTTTGAATATAAGCACACTACTTAACAACAACTGCATATTCAAAGATGTAGGACCTTATAAGTTCTAAAAGGGATATCTGTCCCATGTCATGATTACAACCGCGACATGTGGTCAACACCCAAGTCCCGTGCATTATTCAGCATTTTCCCAATGGCAATCGCATGTACTGTGTTTACTACCTTCAAGTCATCAGCAAGCAGTAGTGCATTTGATGCTCAGATGTAAGGTGAGATGTCCTTTCATAAAAACTCCCCTTCTTTAAAGAAGGAATTCTCTGTGTATCCCACAAGCTACTTTCTGGTCACCATTACAGGGAAACCCAGAGAAATTCCTGTTCTGGTCAGAGGAACCTCAGTGCAAATCATTCCTGAAGTCATATTTAAGAGGGCCTCAAGCAGCTCTTAGCATGAGATGACTTCAGTGGAAAAAAAGAAAAAAAAGGCTGATTTCCAAGTTTAAAACATCCATATAAACAATGACAAAGTATAAAAAAAAGAAATAACCTTCTTAACACAGGACCAGCCTGTTATTTTTACCCTCAAACCCCTGGTCCCTTCTAGCCCCACCCCTGATTGCACTTTGATATTTCCCTCAACTGGAAGAGCACTCCGCCTCTACTCTTCTCCGAAGCACCAATAAATAAATCCCATAAATTCAATCTCCGCACTTTCCAGATAGTGTTCGGCACCAAGAAGCATCCACTTTGGCTGCTGAAGAGCTCAGAACTGAGATTCATTTTATTAGGACTGGTCCAACACTTCCTGTATCACCAATCCACTGCCCCTCGCATCCCACAATCCTCTAGCCAGACCTGTACTCTGCACTCTTGAAATGCAATGACACAAACCATAGAAGAAGTCCCTCAAACACGGCTCTAAATTTGCAAGGAGTCACTGAGTGAACCCTTCTTGCCTTCCATTCTCTGTCCCAGATCCACTAATGATCTACCACAAACGCTAATGATTATTGCCTGCTGATAAAAGCAGTACTGGAAACTCAATTCAGTATGCAACATCACTGTGAGAGCACTGAAACAGAGAGGGCAAAATGGAAGTTTACAACATAGTATACTGTCTGGTTAACACGAGCCAGTTGTTTTCATTACATTGACAGCAGAGGAAAAAAGTTATAATAACGTGCGAAGATATGGGCAAACCCAGTGCCAACGTGTGAATACGCAATGAAAATATGCCACCAATGTGAGCGTGTGCATGAACAAAAGATATACATATGAATCATAAACGTTAGACAATGGGATATTTTTGGCACCTGCAACACATTATGGTCGGCTTGTATTTTTAGTGTTCAGGGTGCCAAAGTGTCAACAGTGCAGATAACTTTATGGTTACATCATGGATTAAAAAATGTAACACGATTCTTGGTCCCTGTCCATTTCAAGCATCTCTCCAACATTTTTTTTAAAAGCCTGCATGTCTGCAGTGGTCAGAATAAACCAGGCCACCCAGCATTCCACAAACAGACATACAAGGACAGAGTAACACAACTTATGCCAAAAGATAGTGCAGTGAGAGCCTCAAATGAGGTTTAGAAACAAAAAACCAATTTCACTCCTTCAGTCACACAGAACTTAGGCTCGGTTCAGAACCCCTTACAGTCGAAGCGGAGAGGGGTCTAAATGCTGATGAGTGACAGGCTCCGTGGAGAGCAGGCGGATATGCACTGAGGAGACCACACCCACTAGGGCAAGGCTGGGAAGGGGAGGAATGGGCAGGGAGGGGAGGGGATATGATGTGAGAGGAGGGGTTACAGAGTCCGTCATGGCCAACTCCCATCCCCTCTGCCACAGGGGCGGAGAGAGGTGCAGGTGGGGGAGGTGTGGTGGGCTCAGGTAGCTGCTGGTGGGCGTAGCCCCTCCCCGCCTCACATGATGGAGCAGCTCTTGGCCTTCTCCTTGCGGAAGGTGGAGGTGAGCAGCTCGGACGTGCTGGGCAGGCGTAGCAGTCTCTTGGAGAGGCGGCGGGCGGGGCTGGTTTTGGCCGGCGCCTGCAGCTTGTTGATGCAGGCCAGGGCGGCCGTGCTCGAAGATGCTGTGAACGCTCTTCTCCGAGGTGAAGGCCGAACACTCCAGGTAGGGCTCTGCTCCCAGCTGCTTTGCCATGGCAACGCCCTGAGATGCATTTGAGAGAGGGGCAGAGCAGAGTTAGGAGATATTGGTTTGGGAAAAGTTGGAGTGAATGTGTGGGGTTATGGGTTCAATACAGAAGAGTGAATGTGCATGTTCAGGACCTTCTTTAAGGACAGAGGCAGTACCCAAGCAGTATTGCAGCACAGGGTTCTAAAAATACAGAGCAGAACCAACATGGGGCTCCTTTCTGTTTTTGAGGGAAGGGATCCACTGATCCAGATGCAATTCAAGACTGCTAATAACACTTACTGAAATTCCAAAATTGGAATAGACTAGACCACCAGTGTAACAAAAAAAGGACTCATTTCCAACCAATGATCCACCCTCAGTGTTTTTATAAAATACTATAAAAAATTTGCAAGAAAAGGAACTGAGGATAGTAGTGAAAGCACATTATAAATATATAAAACATGTATTCGTAATGTGAGAGAAGTTTACTGAAGAACTTTCTAAGAATACATTTTTTTGGCATCTCCAATTAGCGAACTACGAACATGAATGCGGGTCATTCCATGTCAAATGTCTGAATTTCAGAGAAACTTCCCGCTCGACCATCTCAGATTTGGCTGAAAAAATTCCAGTGGGTGCATACACTTCCTCATAGGATAGGATAAATCCATAATTTTAGCTCTCAACTCCTAATAGTTTTGTCATAAAAAAATATTTTTGCAACTAAGTTCCGGCCCTTTTTGAACAGCGATTTCTGAGGAGCCACTTTCACATGGCTTTATCAGGAAAAGTGCTTCACCTGTATAAAGGTCTCCCTTTAGTTCATCATATATTTTGGGTGCTTAAAGTTGCTCGAAAATTTTACTCTGCGCTCTGCGGTAGCATATTTGAAGGACTGTAAAAAGCCTAAATTCAAAGACGGGGATTTGGTATTGCACATACAGCTTCCCATATGTGTTGTGTATTTTGTATTTTAATTCTGCACCTCTCCTATGAATAATCTAGAAAATATTAAGGCTTGAAAATGAAAAAAATAAAATTTGTGCTATTTTTAACATTTTATACCAAAAAAATGACATCATCCACCAACGTCAAATTGCCTGTTTTCGAAAGATAAGATGCCTGTTATTAACATATCCAAAATTTGTGATGGGGTTTTGCTTTATTTTCTCAAAATAAATTTTTGAAAATATGGTATTTTTGTGGACGCCTTTTGCACAGCATTTAAGCATTTAATGACATTGAAGGCATATTCAAACATTATTTCTTAAAATCCACATAGTTAACGATAGAAAGCTCAAACCCAACAAAATGCTTTATTTCATAAATGTGAACTTACACTTGAATTATAACCCATATACAGTTTTCAGATATAGATTGAAATACTGTAGTCCCAACATCAGTGGAAGATCAAACTTGTCACAAATCATTATTTAAAATTATTGTATCAATGAACATTTACATCCAAGTAGAAAAAATTAACCTTTATGCTTCAATTAGTAATAACCAGTGTTAAAAAGAGTTTTTGACAGTCCTGCAGAATTGGAATTAATGAAATGTTTTAAATGACCAGTTGACAGCAGTTAGCACAGATAATACACAAATTATTTGAACTCTTTCATGAAGTTTTCAGCTACTTTGGTGTCCTGCTCCTTGAGTGCATATCTACGTCTGGTTGTAGTGATTGGAACTTCAATCTTGGCAATGATATGTTGCACAGGTACCCAGCATAGGTCTTCCCTCCTGGGCCAGGAAAAACTTTTTGCTGGGCCGTTCAGACAAGTTATGGCTACTGCATGTCCAAAACAGCTTAAAAAATGTTATAATTCATTTTTGTGTTATTTTATAGGTTGATTTATTAATAAATAAATTAATACAAAGTATATATATGATAAATAATTTAATCTGTGATCAAATAAAATGGCTTTCTTAACACATCCCCTGTAAGATAGCTATATTGTATTAGATAATTAATTATTGTAACACTTCCGAATTCATAACAAACTTGAATTTTTGGCCCTGTTAAGGTTGTAATATTTCAATATCCAAACACTGCATATGGGTTATTCTTCAAGTGTAAGTTAACATTTATGAAATAAAGCAGTTTGTTGAGTTTGAGCTTTCTATCATGAACTATGTGCATTTTATAAAATAATGTTTGAATATGCCTTTGATTCCATTAAATACTGTGCATCAACAAAAATACCATATTTTCAAAAATGTATTTTGAGAAAATGAAGCAGAACCCCATCACAAATTTTGGATATGTTACTAACAGGCATCTAATCTTTTGAAAACAGTCAATTTGATGTTGGGGGAAGGTGTCATTTTTTGGTATAAAATGTTAAAAATAGCACAAATTTGTATTTTATTTTTCATTTTCAAGCCTTAATACTTTCTAGATTATTCATATGAGAGGGGCAGAATTAGAAAACAAAATACACAACACATATGGGAAGCTGTATGTGCAATACCAAATCCCCATCTTTGAATTTAGGCTTTTTACAGTCCTTCAAATATGCTACCGCAGAGCGCAGAGTAAAATTTTCGAGCAACTTTAAGCACCCAGAAATATATGATGAACTAAAGGGACACCTTTATAAGTCCATATTCCTCAAGTTATAGTAGCATGTTTTCACCCCTGAAAATCTGAAGGACTTAGCTGAAATACTTTTCTAGATATAGCCATGTGAAAGTGGCTCCTCAGAAATAGCAGTTCAAAAAGGGATGGAACTTAGTTGCAAAAATATTTTTTTATGATGAAACTATGAGGAGTTGAGAGCTAAAATTGTGGATTTCTCCTATTAGGAGGTGAGAGCACCCGCTGAAATTTTTTCAGCCAAATCTGACATGGTCGAGTGGGTGCCATTCGGACATTTGACATGGAATGACCCATGCTTCTATGCGACTCGTGCTTCCGTCCCTGGAAAAGTGCCAGCAGTTCGCAGTTCTTCTCCGAAAAAAGTGCCCGTCAACCTCCACGTCTTTCATCTGTGATCACAGTCCAAGAACACACAGAACCAGGGCCAGGAAACACGAACATGTGCTAGTTCAGATAACAACCCACAGGGGCCCAGATAAGCTGCACGAGGCCCTTAAGCAATGAACAATGCTGACCCAACCAACCGAATCCCTCCCATGTCCCTGAGCAACGTGAAGCCAATTATTGCACTGCTCCCTGTGAAGCTGCCGGCCACAGTCAGCATAGAAAAGGCTGGATTCAATCCGAGACTTGGGTTGCCGCACTTGCACCTAAAGCAGCACCATGACCGACTGAGCCATCCGAGCAGCCCCTAATGATACGACCTCACATTTTTTTCAGACATGGGATGATGAAGCAGCGGTTTCTCCACGGATATACCAAATAGCCTGGTGAGAGTGGTTTACGGATCAGTGGAGAGTTTTAACAGTCTCACCTGCTCTTGAGATACAGGTGTCAGCTTCTGATTGGACAGTTCCAGCAGTGTGCAGACATCTGTGCGCAGGTCTGTCTTACAGCCCACAAGAAGAACACGCGTACTGGGGCAGAAGTCCAGGATTTCAGTCTTCCACTGCCATGAGGAAAAGAAGAGTGCAAATATATTTGGACACCTGCTTATCCAACATTCGCTTTCAACCTACATTCATCTTCAAAAATCCGGAATTCATATGGATTTGATCCCCCCCAATGCAGCTATGACACTTTCCATTATCTAAGGCTGTCTCACAGGTATTAAATGCTGCCATGAAGATTTTCTTTAATTTTGGGCGAAAAAAGCATTTGTAACCACAGGCAGTGATATCTGGAAATTAGGCCGGGTTCAGAGTCAGCTTCCAAGTTGATCTCAGTGTCGTTCAATGGGGTTGAGGTCAGGGCCCAGCTAAGGCCAGTCAGTCTCTGCTATACCATTTAAGAGTGATGTACAGACCACACTCTATATGCTGAAGCAGGTAAAAGCCTCCTCAATGCTGTTGGAGACACATTATCATCTAGAATGTTGTTGCATACAAAAGTTCAAAGATTATACTTAAGTGGAACGGAAAAGTCAACAACAAGCAATCAAAAAAACAGCCTCAGACTAAGTAGAGCCACCATATTTTTGATAATGTAGTGTTTTTTTCAAAATTTTAATGAAATTAGTTATTTATCGTCATTAAAAATACTGTAACTTCATGACATTATTCCCAAATAATTTCATTTAAAAGTGAGCACATAAAAGCACTACAGTTGATATCAGGAGTTACATTTTCATTTGGAATCTGTTCTTGTTTATTCTCAATATGAAATCCAAAGATCTGTCCATGCTAGTGTAGAAAGCCATTTTTAGACTGAAAAATCTAGACAAACCCACCAGAGAAAAAGAGAAACCATTAAGTAAGGCCAACTGAACTTTTTGGGATATTCAATCAAAACAAACCCACTGGAGAAAAAAGAGAAGGCCAACAGAACTTTTTGGCAAAGAAGGATAGAGGGAAGGATATGAAAAAGGGAAGGAACTGGTTATGATCTGATGTATACCACCTCATCTGTGAAGAGGGGTAATGTGTGAGCATGTATAGCAGCTAATTGAGCTGGTCCCTTATATCTACTGGTGATGAGACTGTTGGAGGATGAATTCTGAATTGTATAGGGTTATAGTATACACTTAAATTCAGCCAAATGCATCAGGACTAGTTGGAGAACATTTTGCAGTGCAGATGGATGGCAACCTGGGTTGTTTTTTGCAGTACGCTCCTAAGATTTTTTAAGGCAAAGAAGAGGAACGTTCTACCATAGACAAGTCAATCAAATGACCTCAACCCAAGCGAGCACGCATTTCACTCGCTAAAAGCAAAACACCCCAACACTAGGGCAGGAACTGAAGACAGCTGCAGTGAAGGTCTGGCAGAGCATCATCAGAGAAGAAACCCAGTGTCTGGTGATGTCTATGGTTTCCAGACTTCAGATAGTCATTGATTGCAAAGGGTTCGTAACTCAGTATTAAAAATGACAATTTAATTATTGATTATGATAGCTTGTCCAATTACATTTGAGCTAAAAAAAAACGAGAGGGCTGTGCATAAAATGGGTGTAGTCCATGCATGGTTTGGACAATAATTTTGAAAATCTCTTAAACTGAAATTGAAATTCTGCACTTCAAGAACGTCTTGATTTTTTCTTTTCAAATCCATAGGTGGCGCGAAAAGGAAACCAATGAAAATTGCGTCTCTGTCTGAATATTTATGGACATAACTGTATATATATTCAGGGCCACTGCATAGCTGCAGCAAGGACATAAATATATGTCCTTAATAGGAAAGGGGTTAAATTTGGCTAAAATGCGCTTTCCCTAGAAAGTCTCTCAAATGACCATAAATGAGGTGGGGTCCCCAGCCAAAATATGGTTACTATGAATACGTGATGATAACATTTGGATACCACGCCAGCATGATACAAAACAGCCAGAAATTACAAAACTGGCGAGAGTGCAGCCCAGACACAAGCTATCAATCATGCATGGCTGGGGCTCATAATCTGTGCACAAGTCCAAGCTTTGAAAGAACGAGACATGAACTTGAGCCAACCGCAAAACAACTGCAATCCATTCAGCCACTCCAGATTCAAACTCTATTCAGCCACACTCCAAGTGGGAGACTACCCATGGCGATCCACTTTTTGAAATGTGAATTGAAATGGCAGTGCGCCTGCAGTTGAGTGCGATTGGAGCGCTCGCTGGCTGTGGGGGTGCAGGTGACCCTCTGACTCAGTCATTACCTTCCTCAGGGCGCTGTCCGCAGCATCGGGGCGACTCACGTCAAAGCAGAGGAGCACGGCGTCAGAGTCGCTGTAGCACAGCGGCCTCACGTTGTCGTAGTACGGAGAACCTGCGGAGACGGGACCGGGCACAGCATTAAGAAAAGAAAAACAGCCGAGGACACAGGTGCCCCACCGCAAACATCTCGCATGCTACAGGTTATGAGTTGAGCTTGGATTTCAGCTAGATCATTATTCCCTTTATGTGACCTGCAGGGAGATGGTAGAATCTGTGTGTCAGCAGCATCTGCTGAATTACTGGTGCAGGCAGACGCTTTGGGCACACGCTCCAGCACTTTGTATTGAGAAAGAGGAAGGTGAAGAGTAGGACAACCGGAAAAAGAGGGTGAGTACACATCTACACCATCAGATCAGCTTCCCAACCCCGTACCCCCATCTATAGAACAGTGCACTGTTCTCATCTCTCTCCACCACCCCCATCTCTCTCCTCCTTATGCGAGTAAATCATCCTCCTTCGCTTAACTGCAGTCCCCTCCCCACTCCCTCTCAGGTGTAACAGCCTCAGCCGATAGAGGGATGAGCGCTCATGTATGTATTTCTACAAATTACGCAATAGACACAGGGGCTGAGTGGATCAGACAGACACACCCACTCATGTTCTGACTCCTAAGGAACACACCCCCCCCCATCTCCCATATGCATCTTCCCTACCGTTTCCCCGTTACCAGGGCAACAGCCTTGGAATGCAGCAACCGTGCCCAGGATAGCCCCCCGCCCACACTGTCCGTACAGGCACTGCCTACCTCTCCACTGCACAGTCATTACCCTCCCCCAGAATCACCATCATTACACAGGGCATCTACTCCCCTCGTTTATAGTGGGGTATACACCAGAATTTAGCTTGTGCGCGCGCGTGCTTACAGCAATTGCGCACACACACACACGCACATGCACATGTAACCGCACACACCTCAACCTGTGCTTCAGATCTTTTTTATTGGCCATTTTTTCCATTTTACAGTGTGAGGTGAATCTCATATTAAGCCCAGACAACAGCAGAGCATCAGACACTGGATGTGCTGCATGACCGTCGGGTGGCTGCACGTTTGTCGGCAGGCTCAGCATGCGCACGTAGCAGTCTGGTTGCTAGAAAAGAGCAGTTTAAATGATGCCCCTTCCAAATACACATATCACACAGCAATCTGACCAAACCACCAGAGCACTCCTGAAAATGACACTAGAGTCACAGCAATCTCAGCCATGTTTGGATCCAGAACCAAGAGCAACTTAATGCATCAGATCACGTTCTGTGAACCTAAGCTATTGCTCAATCTCCCTCTCTGGGTGCATCTTATTACTCCAACTAGCAGGTAATATCACTATATTGTTATTCAAGAAACATTGTGAAAACCATCTGTATAAGCTAGGGCGGCATCAAGCAACCAAACCTAAACTACATTATACCCCACTGCTACATTCAAACCTGTGCAACTTCAGGCCTATTTTAAATTCTAGTGGAGATCCCAAGGTCCTGCTGAATTTCAGGGAAGTGTGTGTACAATGATGTGCAAGATCTAGATATTTTCCATTTGCTGTAATGCTGCGGCCATAAAAACATGACATCCTGGTTTGAATATTTCTCTCAGTATTAGTGCGATGTAGCTTCACAGAAGCACTGCGACCAGCAGGTACAGAATATGTAAGTGACATTGTCCTACAATATGAAAAAATGCTTTTTCTGACTTTCAACCTATTTAGCGGTTAAAGGAAAGGCCGTTCAGAACCAATTCACTCAGACACTGAGGAAGAAGAAGATGGAGGAAGAGGAGGTGCTGTTCGCTGGCGAGCCCTGCTTGAGGTCTCCTTTTGAAACGAGGCAAAGCAAAATCCCTCCAATTACATAAGAGGCAGTTGTGTGCTTTCAAGTGTTTGGCCTTATAAAAAAGAAGGCTTTGCTTGCGTGGAAAGCAATGAAGGAATCACACTCGTGCTTGTCCACAAAACACCAGTATGTAATTTAATAAAACAGTAAATACTGGAAACAGAGTCCAGGCAACAACAATCCACCATGATACAACATACTACAGGGACTTTAGACCCTAACCTTGAGGGTCAGGTGTTAGCATACTGAATGAGATACATTTTAAAATGGCTGGAGAGTCAATTCTATTCCCACCAAGATAGCGATTCCGATACCTCTGGCGGACTGCTGGCTCAGCGAATGAGGCTGCATATAGATCTTCCTTGGTACCCTGCCCAGAATACCTCAGCTTCATCACTGTGCTACTTCCTTCCTCTCCGCAGGGCCAGTCAATACTCAGCTGCGTGAAACGATAAGCTGCCTGACAGCAATGTGTGAAAATATTAGAAATTAAGCAAAAAAAACTAACATCTGTTGTGCAAATACAGCAGCACAACGGAAAACAAACTCAACATCTTTTATTCAGAATGCAAAAATCAAGGAATATGATTGGTTCATCAGCTCGGATGTGCAATCACATGGGAAAAAGCAGAAACCAGCCAGAGACACCATCTCATTCCTACAGCAGACTGCTACCGCAGAGAAATCACCTGGATCCGGAGTTCCCACTGACCAACCCCCATCATGCCACTGACTAGTCCCTGTAACCTACACTTAATATACCCTTTACTCCACATAACCGAGCACTGTGCCTCTGAACATCACCAGACAACTAAAGCAAGGCATTGCTAGTGCACCTGAATGATTTCTCTTTTGGGGGTGGTTTGTAACGCTGATACAAATAAACCTGCCCCTGTACTTTTTTTCATTTTTTAATGAATGAATTACACCTTACGAGCACACCATGGAAGCTGCTATATTGTGCAGCTCTAAGTGTTATGACTACAGACTATTTTTATATCTGCTGTGAGATTGGAGGGTGACTGGTGTTGCCGTGCACAGTGAGTCATATGATTTCGAGCTGCTCTGCGGCAGTGTGTACGACTCCCATCGGCAGTCACTCAACAAAAAGTCCTGCGGTTGTCGCCACTGAAAGATGTGAAGTGACACTCAGCTCATCAGTGAGCAGTGCATTGCCAGACCACAGAACAGGAGAACAGGCTGCAACATCTCACCTACATATTGGCAATAACACAACTGCAGTTACTGCTGTGGCTGTCAGGCCAGTAAACAAAAGAGGCGAAGCAGTGATAACCCCCCAGCCCGCCTCAGCTGCACAATCACAGCCTGCAGTGTGAAAGGCAGAGGGAAATGGGAGTCATTATGTCTTGGCTTCACAACCCCCATTCCAAGCGAAGCAATGCAGTGAAGCACCCCCTACTGGAGAACACACCAATGTACAACTTTTACACAACCCAGAGGAAAAACCAGCTCAGCTCAGTACATTTGTATCCCCCTCGACTGAAATCCACACATTTTTAGTCGAGCCCCCGAAGGGGTTTGCGAGACTATTGTAATCGCCTTGTGAGTCTGTCTGCCTGTGTATGTGTGTTTCCGGGCAGATATCTCCAGAACCACTTGACCGATTTCCCTCATCTTTCATATGTAAACACCCTGGGCTGACCTCACAGCATGACATAAATTTTTTCGCTGTTGGGCGAGACTATGAATTCTCTGAATGCTTGTTTCCTTATGTTGACAAAATTTGCAGAATAATCATCAATCGTAATATTTTCTCTTTTTATTCTGCAGTATACACCATTACTGGGAAGGCAGAGGGGAAAAAAAATTATTTCACTTGTGGATGGTGATGGGTACAGTTGTAGCATTTGAAATACTGGAATATGATTCTAGCCCAGTGGTTCCCAAACTCAATCCAAGGGATCACAGCGCATGGCGATTTTTGTTTCAACCACAAATGCACCCTCAGAGTTTTAAGATGTCAGTTTCTCCTCATAAACCTTTTGAGCTGTGAGGGTGCGTTCAGGAACCACACGCGAGAGCAGGAAATCCAAAAATCGTATGCCTTTATTGAGAGCAGGGTCAGGACCAGAAGACACAAGAATTGCCAAGCCAAAAACGAAATCCAAAAAGCAAAGTCAACTAGACAGGCCGGGGTCAAGACCAGTAAAGCACAAGTGCGACAGTACATAGACAGCAGGCCAAAATCGTAGTCGAAATCCAGAGCAGAGGGTCATACACAGGGCATCCAAAACAGTAAACGTGGTCGTACAGAAAATAGGTCAAAAATCCAAAAAGACAAAAACAAGAACAGAAGGGCTTAGGCAAAATCAAGGTCGGGCGAAACAGTCGTGGAGAAACAATAATCGATTGGCATACAAGAAGCTCTGCACAAAGGAAAATTGATCAACGTTCTGACAAGGGCTGAACAGCAGTGAAGACTCTAAATAGACACAAGGGAAGTCACATGCTATGCGGGGAACAGGTGAATTGGATGAGAACTAATTACAGAGGTAAGCACACATGGGGAAGTCCTAAACCACAACAATAGGCAAAAGCCAAGACACGGACGGGATCAACGCAGACAACCTATGACAGATAAATAGCTCCAGTCAAGGAGTTCTAAGTGCACAGACAATGAGTGCAGGAAAGCAAGTAAGCACGTGTGAGAGATCTCGCGGAAACGCAGGGAGAGGCAGAGAAAGCAAAGCAAGAGGCGGAGACTAGAACAGGGCGAGAACTCAGATTGCATTAGTAATAATTAGAAGAGGTGCAGCTTTACAAATTAACCGAAGTGTTCATTAGTAAGTTAGTAATATACATGGATTAGTTGAGTTAGTAGACTATGATACACAATATAACTGCTAGTATTATTAGTAATCTAGGAAAGCAAGGCGAAGGAAGTAAACGAGAATTGAAGTAATAATATGAAACACCAGAAACCATTGAAATCACCCGAAGCAGGTTAAGCACACAGACTGGGAAGACGGACTGAACCAACTGATCACAAGACGGGAGAACAAGTGCAATGAGACCTAGAATGGCAGGAACAGAAAACCGGAATATACAATAACCAAAAAGAATAAAGAAAAGACATAACCATAAACATAAGGCATGACATCAAAACACATGACCATGACATGAGCAGCATTGGCACAAATAGGAATGCGTGCTATAAAAACTAGAAGTTCCATATTCGCACTTATGTAGTTGTTTCCAGTATTGCACGAACGCAAAAAAATTAATAACTCAAAGACAAGCCCAATGACAATGGCTCTTGTCTGCATTAGTATTGTGTTAGTTTTAAGGGGTCAAATTGAAAAAACTGAACACTTGTGTGCAGTGACCTATAGGAGCTCATTAATTCACCACAATGATGCTTAGTGCAGTTATGTTCAATACAGTAATATAGGGACACATGGGGCCATCATTCTCCATGATAGGCATAGCTTTGTATCTCATTAATACAGAGCTGAGGGGCATCACCCCTACTAAACAAGAAACACAACTAAACAAATTAACAGCTTGACAGAATTCTGGGATCGCAACTGTGGTTATAATGAACACAAGCGTACTCAGCGGTCCCTCAGGACAGAGTTGAAGAACCACTACTCTAGCCTGACTGCCAGAGCAACATTTTTCCAGCCGTGTTGAAAGTGACATAAATTAAAGAAAAACAACAGGCCCGATTTTTCCAATCATACAAGACACATGCAAGGACCATCACAAACTCTTACATAATCCTTCAATGGCTGTGGTTCTTCAATGTACATACAAACATATGCATGTGTTACACAATAGATGCGAGCAGATGCAATGAGACCGCAGCAGTCAGTCCAAAGAGGCTAGCTGAACTACTCCAGCATTTAAAGACTGTGTTGATGCAGTTGCTTTTAGCCGGTCACATCACTTGCATAATGTGTTATAAGCAAGTCACAGAACAAACAGACAGCAAAATATGGATGCGTTAAGGCAACGTCAAGGGCATTTTACGCCAGTCGAGAGGAAGGAACTCGTGTGGGGAAGTCTGAGTCTGATGTGAGCAAATATTTGGAACCGCCAGCCTGCTTCCTCGTCTGGATTAAGGGCGGAGTGCCTGGGACCAGGTGGCGGCTTGCGAAAATGCAAGTTTACCTGGTGCAGTGAGAACTGCTGCCCAGTGGGCAAAGTGTTTCACTGATGCCAGGCGAAGAAGTAAGCAAAAGCAGGCCTCAAACGTGCGAGACATCACAGGCACAGAAGGAAATCACAGGCACAGTGGGAAGTCTGTTGCATCGCCAGCTTTTGACCCCCACAGAGGATATGGCAGTATTCTCTGCACCCACTAAGAGCTTGGAAGGATTTGGTGTGTAAATGTCAGTACAGGTGATATTACAGGTTGCATGACAAAACCTATGTACATGTCCACAGTTATCAGCTACGATAAGTGAATGATCAAGATTTTTTAAAGAATTTATGATGGCCAATATCGTCAGTGAAACTGGGGCAGGACCACGGGCCGTTTGGGCGGGGGGTCAGAAGCAGAGGGAACCGTGGGTGAGAGATGTGGAGGGTGAGCAGAGGGAGACGTCCGCTCCACCTACAAGGCCGATGAGGAGGGGGAAGGTGGCAGACCCTGCTAATGGTGAGATCATCCCATCTCCACTCCCTTCACCTCCGGCAGGCAGGCTTTACCACCATTCAGCGGCAGCTGCGCTCTCTGCAGCACAGGGAGGGCCTGAATAGCTGCCTCGGCGGCACCGAGCAGCACACTGATCTGCTGCTCGCTTCTATTGCTACCGTTCTGGAGAGGATTGCTGCTACAGCGGACTGACAGTCTGCTGCAGGACCTTGTTGGCCTCCGGACCACAAATCCCCCTCATCTGGATCCACAGCCTCCACACAGCCCTCCTATGGCTCCCTCCACAGTGCTGCCACTCTTCCTCACCCCTCTGGTGTCCACACAATAGGGCACAGACGCTCCTGACTTTTTTCCTTCCCATTTGTAGGCCTCATTAAATAAAATGTAATACTCATTATATGAGCAACTTAAGATAAACACTAAGATTAAGATTTTTTGTGTTGATAAAAAAACAAAAACTTGCAGACTACTCACTGAGGGAGCAATATCTCCGCTAATTTGTCTCAAGTTTCCCATGCATCACTGTCCGTCCTCGGCACATGGTACATGCAGTTCAGTTATCACTGTTAAATATGTCCACAGCAACATTCATCTGCAGTCCATGATCCAGGGCTGCACTGAATAAAACAATATGCCTCAATAATGTGCTGACTTCGTGCGGGCTATTCTGGAATCGTCCACTTGACCTGTCCAGGCACCTGAAATGCATTTTCAACTGTACAAGTGTCCTCTCAATCACAGTCCCAGCTGCTGTCACTGCATTGTTGAAGTGACGTTCTCTCTGGGTTGCTGGAGTAATATATGGCGTGATAAGCCGCGTCCATAACAGGTAGCCATTATCTGCTAACAGCCACCCATAGGCGCAGCAATATGAACGAATCTTGTGTTGAACCAGGAAAATTCGTTAACACTTGCCTAACCCTGCGGTTTGTATCACAGAAAACCTGGACACTGATTGAATGAAACCGTTTTTGGACCATATACATACATGACTGTTAATTGAGGGAACATCTAATGGAATATGTACACAGTCAGTTGGACCAAGGACCCAAAGTAAGCCGTAAGAATCCAAAAATACCTGTTTTGTTTGTTGCCAAGTAGGACTTGATGGGGAAAACTACGAACTGATGGGCTTCACTAATGGGACAGTTGGTGACTGCATGTATTGCTTAACTCGCAGCAAATTGTATTTGCATGCCTGACTGGAATTTTGCATTCTGGAATAACCCAGTGGCATAAGTGAGCAAGCGCAACTGTCCCTTCAACTGCTACGGGGAGGGAAGTTGCACCTGAGAAATCACTTTAAGGGACTGCACCCAGAAGCTAGCACAAGTGTACAACAAACTGCAGAGAAACGTGGGTTTCTCTGGCACTCCTCCTCTGTTAAATTAAGAAATGAACATCTTGGATGGGGCACTCTCACGGTGATTACATCAGTGCCACCAAGAAATTATGTTTTCCATGCTCAGTCAAAAAAGTGAAATAAACTCATTCTGCTCAGCAAAAATTCATGATTTAAATTCAGTTTGTATAATAAAACAAAACTAACCATATCAGTGCTCCGCAGTGGGTTGATTATGACCAATAATCCTAACGAATAGTGACGTCACTCGTCGTCATGGTGAAGAAAGGGAAAAATGGATAAAATGGCCCAAATTTCAGTAAGGGGGAGAGTCGGTTCGATCCCACATGGCCATAGACTGCATAAAAAGATGGACGAAGCAACCGTGATGCCACCTATTGGTTTCAGCATACCATTTAGGAAGCCTCGATTTGGCAATTTGAACAGCGCCATTTTGTCATTTTGAAACCAGATGTGATTCCTATTGGATGAGAGCGTGAATTGAAAATCCAGGGAGGAGTGAGGGGTGGATCTATGGGTGGATTTAACCGTATCTGACAAGGACCAGAGGATAGCCACGCCCCCAAAAGCACATCTGGCTTTATCCTTTATTCTAGTCTATTTGAGACCATAATTTACAAAAATGAACATGATATATCGAAGAGGACTTGAAACTTGCAATAGATACCATTAAATAATGTGGAAAATCATTATTGAAATAATAAAATCAGGTGGGAAAGTAGGGTCATTTTCTTATTGACTTCTACGGCATTGAACTTCTTTCTACAACCACCGACATTGCCATCTGCTGGCCATTAAATGGAATGCAATTTTAAGAGATTTCCACTCTGGCCTCACTTTTCAGACCTGGGTGCTGCGTCCATCTTTTTTATACAGTGTATGCACATAGCAGAAGACAGAGGGCATGGGATCCGTTGGGCGGTTTGGGGGGAGATACGTTGCAAAGGCCGGGCAAACTGAGAATTAATATATTGATTCAGTAAGCAGATAACTTTTGAATCTCATCACAGGTGAGTAACGAAATAGATAGCGTTTAAGGTTAGACGTGGTTCTCGCAAGCCATATTCACCGGGCCTTATGCGTCTGAAATATAACAAATATCAAGATCCATGACCTAATTTGAATGACATTCCCACTGCTGTCATATAAATTACTTGGAAAATGCCCCCTGAAATAAAACTACACTCTCAATATTCATCTCTCCACCCCGTTGCATGTAGGCCACGGAAAAAAAAGAGTTATTCCTTATGGCTGGAGGAATATAAGAATAGACACAGTGATCGGTCTGTGTGCATATGTTCAGACATTGTTCATCTAGAAAAATCGGGAATAATAGCTCCAAGGTTACGTTACCAAGCTCAATCTCCTCAAAAGCTGCAACAGACAGCTCCTAATTACTGTTTATTACAATAGGCCTACACTAGTCTTTTGGGGCTTTTAATCGTTATAAATTCAATGTTGAGCTATGAAAAGGTCAGAAAACAGAGATGGATAAGAGCCTTTATGGTGTACTAAATAAACAATTTCCCATGATAGTGAATTCTGAAGCCATTTTATTTTCTTCACTATCAAGGTAAAAGACATGCCTGTACCCATACTGAGTACATAAAAGTTAACTGTGGTGAAATGAGCTAAAACATAAACAGTTCTTGATTTTAAAATCAGTATTATTGATGTTATCCTCAATTGTCCTTTAAAAGCCCATAGGTGCATACAGTGGGGTCTAGAAGCAATTTGAGAATGGCACTGTGTAAAATGGGTTGCACTTCCGACAACGTTCAATGCAATGCAGGCAGAAACTCCCCCAAATTAAAGATGACAGTCCACGTCAATCTCAGTATTCATTGTTTCCAAATCTAATGTAATTTTCAAGAGGCAAAAAGGAGTGAATCCACCCACTGGCCAAGAATTCACAAACCTTAGTGTAGTTTCACACATGTATAGAAATCCAGTGGACTGGTCCCTCCAAATATAGCTATACAGAGATGCAGCATCATAAAAAAGGCCCATTCCTTCGGGAAAATTTAACTCCAGACTGCACTGGGATTTCAAAAACTGGATTCAGCACTGGCCATCCCCAACAAAAGCAAAACCACACTTTCACCAACAGAGAATATTCATAAGTTTAAGATTCAGTATCTAAAATGACTGGGCTCTCTGCCAACGGGCAGAGGCAGGGAGGGGTCAAAGTTCGGTCAGAGGAGTGATGAGAGAGACCAGTGGAATATAAGCGAACTAACGTTAGAGGACATGCCTGGACCAGTCTGGCCAGCGCTCCCTCTCTCCCTCCCTCTCTCCCTCTATCCCTTTCTCTCTCCCCGCTGAGATGGCGCAGCCGGCGAGGGAACCCCAGCAGTCTGAGTGGGCGCGTGCACTCATCCCTCTGGGGAATCCCCCTCTCAGAGCGCAGTGGGCACCACACTCCCACACCTGCGCCTGCCGCTCACCCCGCCCCGAGAGAGAGAGAGAGAGAGAAGAGAGAGAGAGAGAGAGAGAGAGATGTTACCAGCACTGCTTCAAAACATGGCTGACAGCAAGGAAATAGCCCTGTAATCCTCGGACTTCAAATTCACGGTGATATACAATGGAGTTCCCCTTGTACTGTTGGGAGACCATCAGCTGTGCAGACTCAAACTCTATCAAATTTTATGGTTTGGACAAAGTGCCTGACCTTACAGAACATATCTAATGTAGTTCAACATCCAAAATGGCTTCCCTGCACTCACCACAAATCCCTCCTGCCACTTACACAGCGCTGCATAACTTAAATGCAAATTCCTCAAAGTGCAGATTCCACAGCCCAGGTATTTTTTCACCATCACAAATCACCAATCCAGTAGATACAGTAGAGTGAAATATTTCCAGCAGCATTTAAGCCGAAGGGCTTCTCTCATCGTACTTAACCGAAGACAAACACCTGTTGGCTCACAGTTCCAGGCAGTACTCTAATCCCCAGCCATAAAAACACTCGTGAGTGTTGGATATAATATGAGCCAGCCTAACGCTCCGTGCCAGCCTGACTGAAACAGTCTGGTGACACTGGTCTGTAAAACGTGCATATTTATGTGTGCATGTGCATTTTGGGAGGGGAATGCCAGGGAAAAAAGGGGCATCCATGACTACGTGCACATGAACAACATATCACACAATACCATCCGCACCTTACGGTGTTGTTCTTCCCCCGGGCCTGTGAGATGCTGTTTGGACCGGCATGAGATTCACACACAGAAATGAGACAGAACCCTGCAAACACACCAGACAACACAGCTCAGGGTTCTGAGGCTCACTCGCAGGGATGCACTGCTGATCCATCACAGCCCTATCAGAAATTTTACAGAAGATTCAAAATCTGTCCTGTTCTTAATAGATATCAAATGATGAGTTAGTGACAGGAATGTCCTGGCATAGCTCTTCCCCATTTACTCCCACCAGCACTAAATACACCCCAAATTAAAAAAAAAAGAAAAGAAAACACCCTCCGAATGCCAGTTGGCCCGCAGTCACGTCATCCAATCAGATCCGCAGCTTTGAGTTCTGGGATTAGCGCAAGCTTAAAATACAACCACTTTCCCATTCAGGAGCTTAAATTACGTAATGCATCAGACAAGATCAAGCAGCAATTAAAAAAAAAAAAAACCTTCTTATCCCAGGACAACACAGAGCAGCCATCCACAACACCAGCAGCTGTAATCTCAGTGCGTGAACGACCAGCTCATTCCAGAGTGCAAATCCTTTCCGGAAGCAAACTGACTCGAGCCGCAAAGAGGCAGTGAAACGTCCTGGTTTCACAGCAAAGAAGTGGAGTCTCTACAGCAGAGGCGGGCAACAAGGGCCCTATCTGTTCAGGTTTTCACACCAACTTCGGGTCTTTAATAAGTTTACTGTCTTAATTAGCCAAACTTTTTGTGAAATCAGACATTTCTGTTGAATTTCTTTAAATTATCATGAATGACCATCAAAGACTGTTCTTGTCTCCCTAAATAAAACATTTTTTCTTGGAGCTATATCTATGCACAAATCTATGTTTGTGTGCACAACCAATCAGCTCAATTAGTCAGGGTAATTGATGGAAATCAAAACCTGCATACACATCAGCCCTCCAGGACTGGAATTGCTCACCCCTGATCTAGAGGCTCAAATATCCTGACCTAAGAGAAATTCAGCCAAAACCAACTGCTACAGCAGAACATTAGCTGGTGGAATGAGCGCTAATTTGGTCAAGCCCCTCGATTTCAACAACCGCTCATGTCAGTTGTTCTCAGCCCTTTTGTTCCAAAGGCCACCTGAGACCCCAACTGGAGACATCATGATTTGTCAGCCCGGCATCAGCACAACTCCATCTGTACACAATCCAGTGTAAGAAAAGCCAGTTCTCAAAATCCCATGAGAGCACAAACATGATTTTAAAAAATACCATAAATGTCATAGCAAATACATGGCTACACCAACTACTTTCAGTAAAAAGTCACATTTTATTTCGCTGAGCAGTAGCTCGTGCCTTGATTTGTGATTGACATGTTCCATCATTTCAATCATCTCATGGTCTTCCTGGCTTCTTCCCGAGTCCCCCTTTGGACACCAGCCCTACTATTAAAAACCACTGGTCTAAAACACTCAGTTATGCCTGGTGTGTAAGTGAGGTGCTAGAATAATTAGGCCAGTCACAATCGACTTTATTAGTTCACCCTCATCAGTGGCTCATAATTACGGTTAGAGCGAAGGCTAAGAATGATTGTTATTATGATTAAACTCAAGGCCACTAAGCTCACACATTCACACAGAAGAAAAATAAACAATACCGCAAGAACAATACAACTACATTTCCCATGGCATCTGGAAATTCATTAAATTTGAGGTCTGAGTTATGAAAGCAAATGATTGGTTTCTTCAAGTACTGTAATTACTACTTTGAGGCTCAACCTGTTACACCACACAAGCTTTGGCACACTGACAGACTCAAACCTAGCACCCTTTCATCACCTTTATATTCATAGATCAAGGCAGTGGTGGGCTTTGTGAAATGCATAAGCTGATATTAGATGAAAACGAACAACAACCCCATTAATTAGTAGCCGGACGAGAACATGCCGTTAAATACGCTAATTATATTCGCTGTTGGACGTAAACAAACGATGGGTCATTGTTTTCTCGACTAAAGAGAGATAAATAATACGAATTCAGCTTTCATGTTTTAATTCGCGCAAACGTCGTAGGTGCTGCATTATGACAGTCAAATGACTCGACTCGCCAGAAGTCTCCGGGTTCATATTCACATAGCGTTGTAGCCCAGATATAAAGCATTTTAACGCAGTGCGCGGACAGAAATGCAAATCCTACAGTGTTGAAAGGCTAATGCGATGATTAAGGGGTGTGACCCTCGAAAACATAAACCCACTTAATCATGAGATTTAGCCGTAGATTCTCTCCCAGTGTGTTCACCCACGGACACCAACATTTTAAACGCGAAAGGAAACAGACTGTGCAGTTAGCGACATCGGTGTCCAGGTGACAGCGCAAGGATCAGCCCTCCCTTGCAGACATCCCATGAGGCTTTCATTCCACTGCTTAGTGCAACGTTCACGTAACAGACACGTTGCCTCTAGGACCCCAAGCCGCGTACAATAACATGCACAGTAACTACCTCACGAAAAGGAAGCAATCAACATTCTCATGCATTCGCAATATCTTGTTATCACACAGCTGAAGATCATCGACTAGGGGGCACTTTTTTTTTGCCTTTTGCGCGCTGCTCAACGTAATAATCGAATTTCTCAGTACAGGGGTACATGTTGTGCTGACTAGTTCCCGCACATTATTTCAACAAAGCACTGTTACTACATAAATATTTAAACACGATGTATAGCATTTTACAGAAAACTTATTGAGTTAACATTTAAAAACTGTGACACGCAGTGAAGCTGAAAGCGATTCTAGGACTACAGAGACATGAAGAATGTTTACTGTACGAAGAGGCTGTATGCAGTTTCGTGTCGGGAAAAAAAATCTACATTGAAAATATTGTACACCGTTTAACTACACATAGGGCATGACAGTGAAGCTGCGTTCTCACCGGACGCGAAACGAATTTTTCGCAGGACAGATTACATTCAAAGTCAATGCAAAGACGCGAATACATGCGAAAACGCGTGTATTCGCGTCTTTGCATTGACTTTGCATGTAATCTGTCGTGCGAAAAATTCGTTTCGCGTCCAGTGTGAAAGCGGCTTAACACTCACCTGATGTGTCCCATAGACTCAGTTCCACGCGCTGCTCTTCCAGCTCGAGACTGGCCGTGTAGTTTTCGAACACCGTCGGTACGTATGTCTGGAGAGAAGGAACAGGATCAACACTATTCAGTTCAGCGAGGACCAAATCTGCAATGTACCTCCGGAGCTACTGCAATAATATGCATGCAGGCCTACGGTTTAACTACGGTGTTTGGGAAATGTGCACTCGATCCGCGTATGCATGGACAGCTACCTATAGGTGGTTCATAGGAATTTAAATAAAGTAACAAATACTGTCCACAGAGTAGCACATGTCAATCATGCAATCGCCACTGGCCATCGCATTCATTTCCCACTGGTAGAATTACGAACATTATTTATCAACGGCATATATTACTTCATTATTTTTGGCCAATGTTTAAAACTGGACAGGTGGCATTTTACCTTCTTAATGATGCATACAGCATGATTTCTCGAGTAACTACTACCAGTCTTTTCCGATGTGAAAGCTGAGGACTGTAACGTTAGGGAGCTATACGTACCTCGGGATAACAGTCTTTGGCTAATACTTGCAACATCGCCGTTTTTCCGCATTGAACATCCCCAACGACAACCAATTTGCATCTCACAACCAAAGGTTGCGTATTTCTCCGCTCCTTCATAGTGCTTTTGACTTTGTTTTGAAAAGGAAAGGAAAATTTTCAAGCGCAGTTCCTCAACCGCAACCTTGTCCGTGCGCTCCCCAGTCCTCTCTGGCGCGTGCCTCTGCAGTTTATGTGATTTATACAGGGCTCGCCGCAGAGCTTCACCCAGCATCTCCGACCAATCAGATACAGGGTCAAGCTTGATTTACTCGAAGTCCTATCATGGAGTATATACTGTCGTAAAGTAAGGGCTCAATAAATAAATTCTAGTCATTTTACTTGAGAAAAAAGTGTCCTCAAGCATCACGCTTTTTTGAAATGGGGCAATTAATGGGAGGACAAATCTAACCGCTGAAACAAGCAGGTTTATCCTATAACCCTACAGACAAATTAATTAAATCACCTGATGTATTGTTTACTGCCGAGATCAATAGCGACTGATCAGCTTACAATGGTCCTGCGAGACAAGTAAATTCTGGTCAATTTGCCCTCTTTGATCTTGATTAGCTGAATGGACTCTGGCCAAGCTCTCCCTCATTCCCCTGACAATTATCTGTGCGTTAGGTGGCCAAATTACTAGCAACCTTGCTTAAACTATTTTTTTTGTTTGTGATTTATCAGAGAAACCGGGTTGTTTCTATGCCATTAAAATTAATTAAAACGTTAATCTTGAAATTGCAAATTTATCAGTCTTTTATTTATCGTGTCCAGATAAATAACAAAACCAGATTTTTGAACACCTGATTTTCGCTACAAAATTGTATAGCACCTCGGGGGCAAACCTGCACTTATGTGTAAATATTTTTGTGAAATGCCAAAGTAAATGGTTAAATGTCTAAATGTCACAAGAACCCTAACCGGTCCCATTTAGCAACAGCTCGGAGAGCTACAGAGCCATGGCCTAAGTGCTAGCTCGCACTTAACAGTTCACATATGGAATTCAGATGAGCCTATCTAAATTTGGAATACAGCCACAACTCAACCATGGCAAGACCATAACTCAGGTGTCATTTGCAATAGGACCACACAAAGCTCAGGACCCATATGCCATTTACTGGTCACGAAAGGAACACCTTTGGCTCAATTTGAAATTTTGCACAACAAATAACATAAGGTTTTTTGCATTTGAGTCCCTTTTGGGCGGAGACAACATGCCATTAATTAACTGACCCTTAGGCTGCATTCACACCAAAACAGGCGTTGCGAGTTGTCCCATTCATTTGAAAGGAGGTAATGTGTTTATGGTGCCTCGGTGGCCGGTGTGGACTTCCAAAGATGGCGGGAAAAAAAGCAGCCCTGCAATGAAAATTTGAGACAAAGTCAACTTTTTGAGGAAAACAACCCAAGATCACGCGAGGGTTGGTCAATCATGAAAGCCTGCGACCGGATGGGGCGGTTTAAGTTCAGAACAAGATGTCACACATATGGTCTATGTAGTGATATTCCCACATCACCACACAACCCTGAGAGTATTGCCACAATGCCTGGTTTGGTGTGAATGCAGTCTTAATAAGTACTTATAAACTCAACCATATTTTACCCAAATTCTTTGTGCGCAAGGAAGTGTTTGTATAACTTCAATCAACTTGCATGAGTCAGTTACTTACTATATATATATATATATATATATATATCACCAAGGTTCACAGAAAAACATAATAAGAAATAGCACACATTTCCATCACAAGTTTCAAGTCCAGACCTGAGAAGCATAGAGATTGCATCTGATATTTTATGCTCAGGACTGCTTAACTGAGGTTGTTGAGGGAGTGCTTGTATTCATGTGGAAGAGCAGCCATGGTGACTGAGTTCTTCTTGTGGGAATTAGGTTGCATACTGTTCTCGACTGATAGCCAGCATTTGGGTCGTAATACCACCTTTTCTATGTGCTTCCATGCTGGAGAGCATTTAGCACCCTGAAAAGAATTAGCTTGAGTCACAATGGCATTCTCTCCAATAGAAAGGTTAATTTCAGTGCAAGGATTGTCTCCTGACCCTGGCAACTTTTACTGTTTGTACATGAAGTGACAAGCATAGTATCCTCCATTATTTACAACATCTCTGTCCCCATCACAGTATGATTATTTTAAGCCTATGTAACAAAGTCACTAGGGACATATGCGATAGACTAAAAAATAAAAAAATCACTAATCCTTGAATCACCAATTTATTATCCCAGATTGCTTTCAGTCAGTCTTTAAAAATTAAAATAGTTAATCTGAACAAAATTGTGTGTGACTAGAATTATTCTTTCATTGACAGAGTCCTGTTGGTGTTTGACTGATATCAGTCAGGCTAGAGTAGATAATAATCAAGGAGGGCAAAGGCCACCATTTCTTGTCCCTGTTAGCGCCACTGAACCTCTCCGCAGTTGGCTAAGGAGAGACCAGAGTGGCAGAGGCGGAACTAAACCCCTCGATGACGACTACAGTGGAAACAACCTTCAAGGGTATCATTGAATGCTAATCAACCCAAAGGACACCAAGCTGAGAAATAACAGACAACAAACCAACCCATCCCTGTCCTTGCCCCCCCCACACTCATAGCAATGGGCAACCCAGGGTCAGAAGACCCTTATGAAAATATCCTATAGTTATTTCTTAGTAATACTATAGTAAATTTTGGTATAACTATAGTATTACTAAAGTTTGCATAGTCTAACTTGAGTAGTACTATAGACATCACATTATATCTATAGCATTACCACTGTCAACAGTACCATGATATGTCCACACAACTGCATTGCTGTAGTTTGAATATCTATAGTATCACTATAGTACTACTACACTATGGTGGTGAAAATACCATCCATTTACTACAGGATAACTATAGCTCGAAACTAAAATAACTTTTCATAAGGGGAAGCCCACACAAACATGGAGAGAATAAGTAAACTGCACACAAAAACCTTTGGACCCAAATCCTTCTCATGAGACAACATTGTTACCCACTATGTCAGTAGCACTCAGACTCAGTCTTGGTTCACCTTTTTGTATGATGGTTTTTGTTCCAACCTCAATTGCAATCATAGGATTTTAACAAGCTGTTAATTGGCCATAATTAGGTGCATTTTTAGGCCTAGTGCAGAGGTAGGCAACAAGGGCTGTATCTGTCCCTGGTTTTCACATCAACTTCCGGCCTTTAATTAGTTAATTATCTAAATTAGCCAAACAATTTATGAAATCTGCCATTTCTGTCACATTTCTTTAAATTATCACGAATGACCACCATAGACTGTTCTTGTCTCCCTTCATAAAACATTTTTCTTTGATCTAATCTTTGCACAAATCTATATTTGTGCATGCAATCAATTAACTCAATTAGTCAGGGTAATTGATAGAAATAAAAACCTGCATACACACCGGCCCTCCAGGACCGGAATTGCCCACCCCTGGCCTAGTGCCTGCGATGTCAAAAGATAAAAACTCTGTTTTCCCTCTCTACACCATAAACTGTATAAAACAAGGTCCACTCATAAACAGTGAAAACGGAGTTTCAAGACATCTCGGAAGCACAGTATGCATGTGGATGAAAGGCCGAAATGCATAGAAAATGGCACATTTTCAAAAATACCTGTTTTAGTGCGGACAGGACCGTAGAGCAGTTTTTTAACCTCTGAAGCCTCAATTTGATAGATATCCATATTGTGATACATTAGAAACTGAGTGAAAAGGAAAATAAAATGTGTATAATCAAAGCAAACGCTTTAGGTTTTTAATTGGGAAAGCTGGGGACGTGCTCATGAAAAGTAACAACTGAGCAGGGAAGCAAATAATGAAGTCAAATCTGTTTTGTGTAATATTTTTGTTATTGAGTTTAAGCAAATTATTTGGGAAGAACTGTAAACACCTGCTGCCAGCAACCAAATTTGAATCTTACTGATTTTCTCAGTGTCTAAATTGATCTGTTTAAAATGGTGCTGCCTGAAGTTGTTTGTAATATAGAAAAATGTACAAAATAGTTTTGAGGGTCTTTTATTCTTCATTGAACACATTGATATTTCTGTCAAAATGTGGCTCAAGATGGTGAATAACTAATTTAAACATGACATGTACCTAATTAGGCCATATTAACAGTTTTTTTTTTCAAATCCTATGATTGCAATTGAAGTTGGAACAAAAACCAGCATACAACTAGGTGCCCGGACTAAGTTTGATAATCACTGTATAATGCTAGCGGCCTGACCATTGATCAGATTTGAAATATAGAAATAAAAATGAAAAGTTCATGTTATCAAACTCCAAGGCTATAAGTTAAAGCAATTTTTGTTTTCTCTTCAAAGTTTCAGTCACAAAGCCAGTTAGCTCCAACAAGCAGGCCCAGTATCCTCACAACAGCGGAATAAGCCTTATCCTGGCCCATACAACTGAAGCATCCCTAACCATAGCCAGCGGAACTAACTGGTGAGGGGGTCGGGGGATGCAGGGATTTGATCATTGATGGTACACAGTGATATATATATACTTAACCATTTCGGGCAATTTTTAAAGAATGTACTTCAGAGGCAAGCAAGCTTGTTCATTAAGATCCTCCATCCTTGAGGTTTTTGCTCTAACTTTAATAAGCAGTCTTCATTCAACAGCTGGGGAGCATCAGAAGCTCTTCAGTTTTCCTTGACCTCGATAAAAAAAAGTCACACCGGTCATCAGCAATTTGCAAAGAGATAATGAAGTTACCTTGCGACATGTTTGAGAAAAGTCAGATGTCCTTTCCTATAATACATCATGAACTCAACAGAAATTGATAATGACACCAATGTTTTAACAGGAAAACTATAATAATTGCTGTATCCAGTTGCTATAGCTGTGAAGAACTGCAGTCAATAATTTATTATTCCTTTTTTCTAAGGTTGGTCCTGTATTTTCTTACCAAAAGGAAGCAAAAAGGACCTAATTTCCTCCTTTCCTTCATGAAATAGACCATTTTATGTTCCTTGTCATGTCCACCAATCAAACTTCTTCCAATTCATGTCTGCTGTCAAGGTAGGTTTCTTGCTCTTTGCACCCCAAGGCTGCATCTGAATTCTCTGAAGAGCAAGGACCTTCCTCATAAACCGATATGAACTGGAAATAGTTTAGCTAGTAGCCATGACAAGGAGCTCAGATTTCTTTTACATAAAGGAAAGGAAACAAAAATTTCCTTCGTTGCTTCATTCCAGACAGGAAGCACAGGACCAACCTTGGGAGAAAGGGTATATTGAATATGGATCACAATCCTTTGCAGCTGTAGCAATGGGAAACATCGTTTGGTCCCAAAGTTTTCTAATAAATTGCAAAGGCTATCTTTGCCATGGAGCTCATGACGTATTAAAGGAAAGGAAATCCAATTGTTCTAAAACATGCCCAAAGGTACCTTTAAAATCTCCATGTCACTTTCTCTTGACTTGTGATATTTTCTAGCAAGGTCAAGGAAAAATGGAAAAGAAAAAAACAGGGCTGCTCATCATCGAAAATTCAGATGCGGCCCAAAAGATCCCAATCAGCTTTAATTAGTGGAATAAGGCGTGCTAAATTACAGTTGGACTGAAAACCTAAAGGTTGATGAATCTCCAGGATCAGCAAGGTCTCTTGCAAGTCCTCTAACAGTTTCCAGTCACAATCCTCATGTGTCCTTAATTGGTTCCTCCCTTGTTCCAGCAGTCTGCGTGTGCATGTGTTTTGGCTGTTTCTTTCCTGTAATTGATTTATTGTCTGGTCTTCTCCCTTGCTCCCAGGTGTTATCATTAGCATGCCTCGACCCTTTTTTGAATGTCCTGTTTATATAAATTCATTGCGATGCCTGTATGGTTGCTTGATTGTCATGGCTTATACCTAGGGCTAAAGCCTAGGGCTTTCAGTCAGTTTTTGTGTTCTAGTGTTGAGCTACACTCATCTTTCGTGTGTTTTTGGTAAATTAATGATAAAGAAAGATGTAATTACTCTTTGGAGTCTTATTAATTGGAATAAGCTCCCAAGCCTTTTTATTGGTCTCCCGGATTGGGACTGCAATCTTATCAATCAATTGAATACCTGAATATGAGAAGGGCCCAAGTCCACAGCATAGTGTTTTGAGAAAATAAAAAAAAACATAATATTTTATTCACTTATTAATTGATGGTATTGTTGTTTATACATCTCATGTATTCATATCTAAATGTAAAATGGCATAGTACATGATTATACGCACTTCGGTTGCACCGCGGGGCGCATTTAATACGATGGATTCGGGCCCTTATTATAATCATACTGTAGGAAAACATTGGCTTATTGAGTTTTTATCATTTTATTTTTATTATTTTATTTTTTTTTAAGTCAAAATAAACAGTATGTGGAGACTTTATTATTGAAAATACACACCTAGAACATATTGGTACTTCATTCTGAATGACCTTATTTAATTAAATTCACTTACCGGCATATTGTTCCTGTTGTTCTGGCTGCTACAACTTTCCCACTTGTGCTAACATACTCCTTACCCTCTGCTCGAAAACTTTTCCTGTTATTTGCCTTCCATTCTTTCCCATTTTTACGTTTTTTTCATGAATTTCATCATCATTGAGATCATTCTGAAAATCTTCCATGTTGAACACGTGTGACATAGACATTCGTCAACAGAGGGCGCTATCTGTATGTGTATATTCAGTCCATGGTGTATAACAAAGACCCAAGTCCTGGAGTTGGGCCTATCTTTCATACATGCCAGTTCTCTAGCAGGCTGTAGTAGTACTTAGAGAGTGGACTTGGGCCCATCATTCATACACAAGGTAGTCCTATGTGTAAATGACAATTTTTTATGTTTAACTCAAACTGGCCAAATTATGGACTCGGGCCCTTCTCATATTCAGGTATCCAATTGTTCCTGCCTGTTGCAGTTTATTAGGAACACCACCTCAGTCTTCATCTGTCTCCAGTATTGGGACTGCATTCCTGCTAAGCCCTTTGGTTCTACTGTCAAGCAATCCTGCTTCGGCAAGGGTAATCAAGCTCCTGGCTTCAACCCCGGAACGGCCACTGGCCTGTGTGTTGACACGCCCCTACCCTCTTCAGTCATTACCAATTTAGCCTGACTGCTAGCCATTGTTCCGGGCTACAGCCTTTTCCTCTTCTATTACCGTATTCCTATTAATAAATACTCCCTTATGGATTATACCCTGAAACTGCGTTTGGTTCCTCGTCTGGATCATATCAGTTTCCTACATTTTGCAGTTTCCTGTAACACAGAATACTAAATGAACATAACTGATGTTTCAGTTAGGAATGAATGAGGTCAATACTAACCTACCCAAAATGCACAAAAAGTCATATATCTATATATATTTTCACTTTTTTATTCTGGGTGACGGTGTAAAATGGTCCTCCTTGTGTTAAAATACAAAAATGATAGTACTGAAAATGATTTTCTTCTTTGTTTTTTTTGCATGCAGATATGTGTTATGATCCAGACAAGGAACCAGATGCAGAAACAGAGTACAATCCAGTATTAGGGTTTATTGATAGTAATAAGGCAATGTCAGTGAGGGACAAAGCCCTGAGTAGGATGGCACAGTTTAGTGCAGATGGAGTGGGCTTGAACGTATGCCGTATCCCTGCCTGGCCAGTGGTGTCTTAGGGCAGTAGCCAGATGGAGAACACTCTCGTCAGAGCAGAACTGTCAGATGGCAGAACTGGAGAGTTCAGTAGGAACGCGGTCCTAATCCCAGTGACCACAGAAGACTTTGGAGGTGTTCCTAATAAGCTGGGCAGAGGAACATATTGCAGAGTGATTAAAAGAAATGCGGTCTTGATTTTGGAGACCGAGACAAAGGCTTGGGAGCTTATTCCTGTTACTGAGACTTGGAAGAGTACTTCCTTGTGTTATGCCCTCGGATCCGGGAACGAGGCATAATGATGGAAACACTAATAGCTCCTCTATTTTGTAGTAAAATGTAGATATAGTTAACACACATTTAGTGGCATGGCGGCTGTGCACTGTGATTGGTGACTGGTTGGGTAAGTCGGGACGATGCCTTGTGTCCTGATTGGGCAGTGGTTGGTCATGGGAGGGGCGTCCCTTTTAAATAGGCCAAAATCAAAGGTGGTTTTTGCGATATGCCGGACCCCTGATCTGCTGAACGTCTTTCCACAGTCTTTCATTTTCCGACCGCGTTCTCATGTTTTTTGAATCGCCATCCATCAGTTGACCATGCTTTTAGATATAACTCACTACGCTGAACCAGAGAAGCCGAATACCGCGGAGGTATTCGCCGGTGGAGTGGCCGCTTGGGTTAGCCTTGTGTTACGGTGCCGTCTTGAGGGGAGGTAAGTCCCGGCTTTCCTTCTACCTTCACCAGTCCGGGCCAGCCTGCTGTCTTTTACAAGTGAAATTATATCCCTAGACAAACGTGACCGCGACACTTGTTTAACTAGTATTAAAGGTTACAAATAATCTCTGAAGATGATAAACTCTAGACTGGGAAGATACTGACTGGTTGCTAAAAGGGCATATATTAAGTGACAATCCAGCAACTTACACTCTTAAAGTGAGGGGTATATATGCGCCACACAGGCGTAAGGGAATGGGAAATACTAATGCAAAACACCTGATGGGGGAGATACGCAGGATGTCAAACCAATCAGAGGAGACTGTAATGTCTGGTGCCCTGGGGAAGACGCAGGGGCAGCAGGAGAGTGTGAGACGTTGAGGATCCAAGTGCGGAAAACATGGATTTTAATAAGTACACAAAGTGCTGGTAACAGAAATATGAACCACAAAAGGTAATGAAAGAACTAGAAATGATAAGTGTTTTTTACTAGGTGATACAGTAGTGAAGTTGCAATGTAAGGCTACCTGCCTAAGAGTGAGGGGAAAGGGGTTAAAATAAAGCGAGATAATTAATAGAAGACAGGTACTAACAATTAAGCAGTGGCCGGGGGATAATGGGATGAGGCAGGTAGCTGAAAGGAACAGGAAGGAAGCATGACAGAGACAATATATCTAAAAGACACACAAGCTTCTGAATGGGAGGAGACATGAAAGGGATTCACACAAGGGTCATGACAGAAATGTGCTTTCATGAGAGAATGTTAGAGTTTTGTATGACTTTTTTAAGTGTGTGTGCGTGATTGTGTTTTGAGAGAATGCTTAAAAGTATCATGACTTCATGTGCCCTTGCATGAGCATAGGTGCAATGCGTGCAAAGGCATTTTGGTGTGTGTGTGTGTGTGTGTGTGTGTGTAAATGCATACGTGAGTGCCATTGTGTTTATGTATGTGAGTGTTTATGACAGAATGTTTCAGTGTATTATGACTCGTAACTTAATGTCATATACCTGCATATGCAGGCAAATGTGAATAAGCTTGTGTGAGAGCAGGTGTATGTTTCTGTGTGTATTTATTTTTGCTCTTGAGTCCACGTACATGTGTTTGCAAGTGCACATGCAAGCGTGCATATGTACTTATGCATGTGTGCTAGTGTTTATCTATTTCTGTGTGTCCATTTGTGTGTGTGTGTAAGTTTATTTGTGTTTACCTGTTGTGTTGTTGTCTCAGTACCGAATTCCCACAGCTCAGATAACACAGGAAGGCAGATGGGTTTGAATAAACAGGTAGAATAAAGAGACACTCGGCAATCTGTTTAGAGGAGACGAGGGGCAGGGGCGGGAGGGTAAAACTAAAACTTTGGGGGAAAAAAAAAGAAAGTTTTTGAGCTGTCAAGAATCTTCAATAACCTCCAGATGATGAGGAGAGCAAATTTTTTGCCCTTTGCACTTCTGTTGCTGTAAAATTTCACTCTAATCATCTGGCTGTATTCTGTGACTAAATATACAAAACATAATCCACAGATTACCTCAAGAAATCTAAATCACTTACTATGTCAAATTCAAGCAACAAATATTTAGACTGAGTGCCTAAGTTTGTTTGTTTATTCCTTTGTGTGAATATGCGTATTTGGCTGTTTGTATTTTGGAATGTGTATGTGAGATGTACAGTGCTTAACAAATTTATTAGACCACCACCCAATGTAAGGTTTATGCCACAGCTGCCCTAAATTAACAGTGTTGGTAATTACCAAAATAATTTTTATGTTTCTGTAATGGTTAACCCACCAGTATGCGCAAGCTCTTTAACTAAATTATATTTTTAATGCTAAAATATTGACGTTATCCATGAATTTTCGAATTTACTGTTTTACAAAAAAGCTGAAAAAATTTTTAAGCACATTATTATTTTTTCATTAAGATGCCAAATAAGTTATTTTCTTGCATTCCTGAACATAAAAATTAGTTTTAGTGGTTGAATGCAAGAATGCAAGCTGATATCAAGGCCAAAGGAGGCCATACAATATATAGTTTTTTTGGTTTTTATATGTGAATAAGGACTATTTATTGGTTTCACTTTGTTATTTGCCAAAGAAATAACAAAATAATTTTTAGTTTTAAACAAGTTTTTGACAAATTTCTTAAATATTTGTGTTTCTCGTTTCTTTATGACAGGTGCTCTAATAAATTTGTTAAGCACTGTAGATGAGGATTGAGAGGGTGAGAGATTGGGAGACTGAGACAATGAGGTGTGGTGGGAGAGAGGAAATTCACTGATGTTGACTCTGTGTGAGAGACAGAGAGGTCAGGCTGCCAGCCCTTGACAAAGATGACAGAGACAGACGGTCACATTTCTCTGAGGTGCATTCTGATACTTTGGTTGTGGGAGGAAGTGGAGCTGTCAAAATATTCAGCAGGCAGATGGCAGCAAGACCATGCACTTGTCTCAGTGTGCAAGAGCAGAGCAGCCAAGCACTCTTCCTGTCTGGCCTTCCCTGCCTCGATTTACTGTATTTACATACCTGGTCATGGGTCATTGTATTTCCCATGAGCCTCTGACCCCCCACATTAGCCTGCCTGTGACCTTTCTATTTCCAAATCTCAGCTTGTGTGTCTGTCTGCTCCCTCCCCCACCACCTCCACCCCTACCTCTGTTTCTAGCTCTATTTGGGGCACTCAACTTGAAGACAGAGTGAACACTCCCCAAACAGTGGTGAGAAAAAGCTTCGCGGTGGGATGAAATCTCAGGAGGAACCGAGCTACAGTGGGGGAGCCAATCCACTGCTGGCAAGCTAATTATGAAAGTTGGATTAAAGTCTAAAAAAAAAAAAAAAAAAAAAAAGAATCTTTATAAAATCCATGTAGTGTGCCTATAGCTCCAGGAAGTGGCGAGGCAAGGATGGGCTGGAACTGGGTCAGGACAGCAGGACAGCAGAGGCCAGCAACCACACAGTGCGGCACAGGACCTGAGTGGTCCATGGACTCTGTGTTCAAGATGGAAAGGATCCCCAGAAAAAGAGACAAAGAGGGAGGTTTGGCACTTAGTAAATCAACTGCGCACTAAATTAAATATGGCTCTGTGTCAGGTTCCAAGTAACACTTCAGGTAACTCTAAAAGGCATTTTCCCCTCCCTACCACACGGTGTGTGAAAATATGACTTAAGTACTTACAGCTCTAGGCTCTTCAATTTAAGAAGTACATTCACCCTCAACTGTATTGGTAACACTGCAACAATATTATTAGATGTTTTAACTTTTGAATTCAACTTGGGATGGACAATGAATGTGGCAAGTTTCAATAACGAGGAGATGTGACAAAGGTGATGTCAAACAGGTGTTACAGTTATAAAAGGAACCTCCAAAAAAGGCCCAGTCCCTCAAGAGCAGAGAGTTGAGGCTCACAAATTTGCCTGCACATGCATTCCCTTATCATCTATTACAATGCAAATAATATTCCCCAAGCACAAATTAGGAGGATTTTTGGCACTTAATCCTCTAAAGTGCGTGATATAATTTAAAAAATGGAAGGAATGTGGCTGAATCTTGGTGTAGAAAGGGCAATGCCAAAAAAACCACTTCTGAATGTATGTGATCTCTGATCCCTCAGAAGTCACTGTACCATCATGTTATTGTGATAAAATATCATGACATCGACTCAGAAATACTTAGCTAAAATTTTATCAGTTCACAACATTTGGCATTGCCTCCACAGAGGCAAGTAAACGCTTTATTATGCAAAGCCAAAGCCATATATCAACACTTTCCAAAAGCGCTGCCAAGTTCTCTGGGCTCGGTGTTATATCGAGGGCTGACTGCAATAAACAGTTATGTCCAGATGCTATATATTGGACATAACGGTTTATTGCAGTCAGCCCTCGATATGAGATGTACAATAGCACTGTTGAAGCATGTTTTGTGGTCTGACGAGTCAACATTTCAAGAGATTTTTTTTTTTTTTTTGCAAAGACAGCTGCTGTGTTTTCCAGTTAAAAGAGGACAAAAACAATCCAAGCTGTTATGAGCGTTAGGTCCAAAAGCCAGCATCTGACATGTGATGGGGGTGTGTTAGTGAATATAGCATGATTGACAGGCACATTTGGAGGGCACCATTGATGCAGAAAGCTCTCTACAAATTTTAGAGGAACATATGCCGCCATTTAGCCTTCTGATTCACAAACGTCTCACATTTTCCAGAAAGACCACATTCTGCATGGATTACAAGTGCATGGCTGCTTAAGCAGGTGCTAGATTGGCCGGCCTGCAGTCCTGATCTGTCTCCAATTGAGAATGTATTGCTCATTAAGAGGTAAATATATATGGCAATGAAGACCCTTTACAACTGCGCAGCTGCAGACCTGCACAATGGAGGAATGGGGGAAAATTCTGCTTGCTGTACTTGACCCACCAGTATCTTCAGAGCCCAAATGCTGAATAAAAGTAAATATAAGGCATGGTGATGGTACAAAGTGGAAAACAATTGATTGTGCTAAATTTTTTTGGACAACTTGTCATCACATTGTATTTTCAATAAGCAATGAAAGTTCTTTCTTAGAACAGCAAATAATATCTTTTCTGCTGTCGGTATTGAAGAGGGTGAATGGACTTCATCAAATTGGTCCATTTTTACTTATTTGCATCGTCCATGATGCGCAAACTTTTTTGGAAGCTGGAAGTAGAGAGAGGCCTGGAACTGTTACCTGCATTCACATATTATCAAAATTTTTTTGTTTACCATGGATTGATTTTCTCTCTGTGTCGAATACTTCATCAGCGCTGCAATGCACTCCTACCACTCCAGGGGCTCCTGTGATCTTTTCACGGTTCTCCAGAAACCACAGCTGGCACATCTTTTACTTGGCATTCCTTCTTCCTTTAAGGCCTTAGTCTGCACTGTGCTATAAGGCCTCAGTCTGTGCTGTGCAATAAAGCTTCAGTCTCCACTGTGCTATAAGGTCTCTGTCCGTGCTGTGCAATAAAGCTTCAGTCTGCACTGTGCTTTAAGGCCTCAGTTTACATTGCGCTATATAAGGCCTGAGTCTGCGCTGCAATACGGGGACTCGGTGTGCACAGCACTAAAGGCCTCAGTCTGCATTGTGCTACAAGGCCTCAGTCTGTACTATGTAGCAGGGCCTCAGTCTGTAGTGTGTAGCAGGGCCTCAGTCTGTGCTGTGTTATATGGCCTGCTTAACCTGGCAATATCTTGTGGACCGTCAGAAAATGTAATGGAACAATAGACAATTAATCAGAAATTCTTTGTAAGTACTCCCATCTCAGTCCCTAGGCTTCACTCTGATTGCCCATGTATGTCCCATGTCTCTGGAAAGGAGGGGCTTTGGCCCTGACAGTCAGAGTGCTGGCCAGTGGTGAAGGATTTACACTCAGATGGCAGTTTTAGAATTCAGAGGGGCCGGTTGCCATGGCAGTGCATTGATTTTGCCTCCACGGAAAGCGAAATGGATGAGCAACAATCTTTTTTTCAATCAGCTGTATCCAGGAGAGGAAAAAAACTTCTCCTGAACCAACAGAAAGGTGCACACTTAGAAAAATAAATGAATGATATGGTTAAAACATTTTCAAATTTCCCCACTTTTGCATTTTTTTTCCCTTCAAGTAATAATTACAAACTAAACTGAAACAGGCTGTTATTTGTTCTGCCTCACAGCAGGAATGTTGCGGGTTTGAATCTAGCCTGGGGCTTTTCTGTCCGGAGTTTGCATGTTCTCCCCGTGTTCGCGTGGGTTGCCTCCCAATGTTCAAAGACATTTATGTCAGGCTAACTGTAGACTCTAAATTGCCCATAGGTTGGAGGGTGTGACTGAAAGGTGTGTTAATGGTGTGTGCAATGGATTGGCGAGCTGCCCTGGGTTTGTCCCTGCCTTTTGCCTATAGTCAGCTGGGATGGGCTCCAGCTCTCCCGTGACCCCAATGAGGAAGAAGCAGTGTAGATAATCGGTGTTACTTGTTCTTAAATACTTCTTATGACTATTGAATAATTTACTATCCTAGGAATGCACAATGTCAGCAATAGTCACGAATTATAGAAAGAGCAAATGAGGATAAATGTCGCCAAGACGTATCCCAGAACTTTTAATTGAAAGAACATCTGATGCTTGCATTTTCTGTAAAGTGCTCCATAACAAAACTAATCCTTTCCCAAAAATCTACATTTTTTTTCATTGATCAAATTACAGACTGTCAACTCAAAGTAATGTGGTGCTAACTGTGGCGAGTGCAGGCAGCCTTTTTTACTTGGTTGTTCTGTGCAAACTGAAGAGCTTTGCTTTCAGTAACCTTGATGAATCTGCTCTTTGGGAACAATAAACTCAAGTCTGCACTGGGAGGCTCTAGCATTATTTTATATTTATTTGTTCTATTTTTTAGCATTATTTCACTTTAAAAAAATAAGCAAATTAGCAAAATTTCCACAGACACACACAGAGACAGGCGCGTAAAAATGGCAAAGTGTGAGGAGGTGAGGTGAAGTGAGGAGGTGTGTTCGTGGATTCCCCCGAGTTTATCCTTTCGTTGCAGAGAGTATGAACAAATGCCACCAATATGTTAAAATTAGATATCAAATGTTCTTTTGGGACTATTTGATGCGATTTGGTGCAGTTTTTTTTTCGGAGGGGGACGAATGGGTGGCCAGTCTGTCCATTATTTTGCACATTATGCTCGTGGGATGCACACTGCCATCCAGTGTTTTGGACATCATGCACATTGGGGTGACAGAAATAATGTGAAGTTGAAGAAACCTGCTCATTGATAGGCATGATGTCCAGTATTCTGGATGTGGCTTATTTGAGCTATTTGCCTACCATGCATAATGTACAATACTGTAGTTTTGACAGAGCATAAAACTGGGTGTATTCTAACCAAGACACATGCATTACTAAACTTATGTGTTTCAGTGTGTGCTATATAATGTATTTCATTCCTCCGACCAGAAAAAGTTTGATCAAAACTTTAACAATGTAAGAATATTTCTGACTTACGTCAACTTACCTCTTACTCGTGTATGCTGCCATAGTGATTGTAGTAAATCATGACTAATTGCAAGAGAAGCACTTATTGGGGAAATTCTGAACAGGAAATGTCCAATAAAATGTATATTACGTGTTTTCAGGGTACCTATGAGCCAAGACAACATAAACCCCCCTTAAAACATGTCCAAAATATTGGACAACATGCGATAAAGGGTTAACCAGTTAACTGTCACTGGGCCCTAATTAGGGCCCCATGGAATTTTCAAACAAATTTTGAATCCTTCATTTGTAACTATGACTTAAATCCTCAACCAATCCAGGCAAACAATATACCATTTGAAAGCTTAGACGCTCGGGATTTCATTTCTACCCACCTTTTTGCCTGTGTCAGTCATAACAAATGCAATAAATCAATTTCTCAACATAGACACCACATACTTGAGTGCAATGAAACTTGTCAGTCCTCATCATCAAAGTTGTGTTGTGACGGTCAAACCATGTTTTATCCCTTCCATTTGGTCTTGTTCGAAAGCTAAGAACCTGTGCAATCAAGATATCCACGTTGTTTGTCCCAAAATTGAAGATTGAGCTGTATAGTTTATGTAAAATACTCATAACAGCAACAATAGACACGCAGTATTTTGTGTAATAGAACCCTTGTACGTGGGAGCAGTGAGCATTTGAAATGTGGTATACCAATCTGGACCAAATGTGAGAAAATGCAGGTGACAGTTAAGATGTTAAGGGCTGGACCCCCTGTAGAAGCTGTTCTCCTGAGGCAGCCCTGAGCTCCAGGCTGTGGTGCATTTTTATGGAAGAAGCTGGAAATTCCACAAGGTGGCAGCCATTTTAACTCATGTTCCTGCAGCCCCCTCCCCCATTTCACTGAGGCAATCTCACAAGTTGATTTGACACTTAGAATAGATGAAAATGAAGTCTACCATCACAACACTGAGAAACTGCTGGGTGAGCAGCAGAGTGATAAGACGTAGTGGCACACAGGATCCGGCTGGATTTAAGATTAAATGTCCCGTCGATTTTCAATTTCAATACTATTCTAAATTTCTAGACCAATGCTGTTCGTGGACGACAGCGAGGTATATCCCTGAACCTATAACCCAGAACTATGACATTTTCCCTCCAGGCAAAATTCATATGTATTTTGGCCTAGTGGAGGCACCTCAGGGACGTGTGCAAGGTCCAGAAAATCAACAGAAGAACTAGTCTCAGCTCCAGTTGTGGTCCTTTCGCGGTAACTAAGGCCATTGGTAACCTCACCATTCAGTGCTAAAGTGCCTGGTCCTCACCCAGTTTACTTTGAAGGATTAGCACCAGTAGCTAAAACTAATTGGTAGAATCATTGTCAAATTTGTCTTTGAGTGCATTATTGTGCATTGCATCACAAAGTTATGAGGCATTTTCTTCTGCACATAATTAACGATGTAAAATTTAAATACGTCTATTAATTCTGAACTCATGTAGCTCATGAAATGGCAAAGATTTACAAAAATTAGTTTGCAAGGCTCATTCAGCAATTAGGTAGGAGAATCGATTCTATACTCTGAATATTGTCACAGCTAAGTGTCTGTCTCAACAAGTCATTTAGTCTTAATATTAAACCTAACTTCTTAGTTTTTCTATCAAGTAGCAAATATGGGCTTATTTTAAGTACCGTGAGCTTGACAAGTGAAATTTTCTGATCCCATTGGCAAATCTTGAAATGAATCATAATGATCTAACCCCATTGGCAAATTTTTGTCTTACTAAGAAAAAAATTATAGAAATAAGTGTTTTAAGTCTTAATAGAAGATTAAAATACTAGGTACGGTTGATTTTTCAGTTTTTGCAGTGTAAAGGGTGTTGCGAGGCATGACGCACAGCAGAGTGACACTGTAAGGATGGCGATAATCCGAGTCCATGCAAAAAAAATCCAAGAGAGATGGAAGTCAGCGAAAGTTTTGGATTTTTTGCATTTATTCGCGGATTCCTGCCATAATTCCAATGTCACATCAATTATGTAAATGCAGCCAATAGGCAATCACTTTGTCATTATTATTTCTTAATCATTACAGGTCATTTATTTGGTCTTGATTATTCAGTAAATCAATTATTTTATTGTTAATCAGCATGTGTTGACTGGAATTCTTATCAAAGTTATTGTATTTTGAAAAATGAAAATCTTGGCCTGAAGATGGTGTTGTGAGGAAGGTCAAAGGGTCACCATCATCAGCTCTATTCACCAGGAACAATCTCAGAAGATTTGTCATGATTCCCATCAGAACTGAGTTATTGCATTTGGAAATATCAAATTTGGTGGTGGTGACGCCACAGGAAACATTACAGAGCCAACACAATGAATAACTTGCTCCTCCATGCACAGTGAATGTTGAAAGCAGATTAGACAAGACTCTCTTTCAAGTTGCTGTTTCTGAAATTGCAAAGTTTGGCCTGTTGGTGGTGCCAAAGCAAAGGTCATAGGGTGACTGAAAGCAGTATCAGCCCTTCTCTATGCACCAGAGACAATGACAATAAGCATGAAATGAATCCGATCAAAACTGTTTTGTTATTGTATTCGGAAATAAATGTAGTTTTATTCCGTGGCGATGCGGCTGGAAAAGTTGCAGGTCAAACGAAATGATGGGGTCCATCCTCCATGCATCAGCAATGAACACAAGACAATGCACGTCATTTCCATAAAAAAAAATTTTCTAGTGATCGTGCTAACACAAAATATAAGTGACGGCGTCCTATGCAAATCTATAGTATCCTCTAAAACTCAGTGTAAGGGAAATTATAATCTGTTCTGATGATCCTTTCCATGTTTTGCGTGTGTGAATGTGCCTCAGGCGGACCTGGGTTGGATGGGTGGGTGGGTGCTGGGTGTTGGCGAGTCCCTCTGTGTACGTGAGGTGATGGAGTACACGTCAGTGTTCCCCTCTCTCTCCCTCTCTCCTACTCTCTCAGCCAATGGGAGAGCAGGTTATGATCTCATCTAGAGAATGGCTGGGGGGAGGGAGTGATAGCAGATAGCACTAAATCAGCTTTTAATCAAATCTCCTGGATAAAAATACCCAGAGAGAGAGAGAGAGAGAGAGAGAGAGAGAAGGGGTGACAGAAGAGAAGTGGAAGAGAAGTAGAGGAGAGAGGAGGATAAATGGGAGAGGTAGAGTGGTTATTTCCAAAATCCCCGAAAATTAGAAACCATCGCCAAGCCTGCAAGGAAATATTCATAGAAACCTTGAATCTAAACCCTTGCCTTTGTTTTTGAACCTAAACATACTTTCAAAACAATTTCAGTCAATTCAGATTATATGTATGCCATGTGTTTCCAATCAATAATAACAGCTCATCATAATAACAGCATTAGTAAAACAGACGACAGCAACAAACATAATTTTTTATGATGAAACCCGTTTTTGCTCATAAATGTGGGATCACTGTCACATGCATTATAGGAAAAGATAGCTTGTATAGGGATAAAATGGAGATGTCCCCCAGTAGAGAGCACAAATAGAGAAATCATGCCTAACCTAACAAAATAAAACAAATGGGACACCTGTTTTACCTAACTTGAGTTTCTACTCCCTTGGGAATGATATCGACTAATGACAGAACCAATATGATTTTAGACTGCAGCTCCAGAGCTGACCACTGGGCTAGTCCTGTCAGGTGGCACTACATTTCTTTCACTCGGAACTTCTCGGCAGATTCCGCTGCTCTTAATCAAGCCTTGGATGTGCGACAGAAAGTTGATATGTTGCTCCGCCTGACCGATTTTTTGCCGGAAGACCGATTTATGCAGTTGTCTAAATCCACGCCCTACATCACCACCCAAAAATGGAGGCAAAACTGACCTTCGCAAAATCTATGTGTGGTGACGCTTCTTCGTGTCTTGACACAAGAGGCAACACGATTTTTTCACCAATTTGACATCGATCCCAGCGCTGCTTCCGCTGGACGCCGCCATGTTTATCCAGAAAAAAAAGTTCTGGCTACACTGCAAAAAGTGAAAGATAAAAATACTAGGTAAGATGAATCTACTTACAACCCTAATTTCGAAAAAGTTGGGACAAAGTGTAAATTGTGAATAAAATCAAAATGCACTGACTTTCAAATCACACCAGCCAGTATTTTATTCACAATAGAACAGAGATAACAAAGCAAATGTTGAAACTGAGAAATTTTACAATTTTATCCATAAAATGAGCTCATTTCAAATTTGATGGCTGCTACAGGTCTCAAAAAAGTGGGGACAGGGGCCTCTTTACCATGGTGTAGCATCCCCTCTTCCTTTTAAAACAGAGTGGAGGCGTCTGGGCATTGAGGAGACAAGTTTCTTGCATTTAGCCATTGGAATTTGATCCCACTCTTGTTTAATACAGGCTTCCAGCCGCTGGAGAGTTTTGGGTCTCCTTTGACGGACTTTTCTTTTAGTTATGCGCCAAATGTTCTAAATCGGTGAAAGATCAGGACTGCAGGCAGGCCAGTTCAGCACACGGACTCTCCTACTACGAAGCCATGCTGTTGTAATAGCTGCAGTATGTGGTTTTGCATTGTCCTGCTGAAATACACAAGGCCTTCCCTGGAATAAATGTCATCTGGAGGGGAGCAATGTTGCTCTAAAACCTTTATATACCTTTCAGCATTCATGGTGCTTTTTAAAACATGCAAGTGTCCCACACCATATGCACTAATGCATCCCCATACCATCAGAGATGCTGGCTTTTGAACTGAACACTGATAACTGGAGGGGTGGTCTTTCTCCTCTTTAGCCCGGAGGACATGACGCCCATGATTTCCAACAAGAATGTCAAATTTGGATTCGTCTGACCACAGGACACTTTGCCACTTTGCTACAGTCCATTTTAAATGAGCCTTGGCCCACAGAACACGGCAGCGCTTCTGGATCATACTCAACAATGGCTTCTTTTTTGCATGATAGTTTTAGGTGGCATCTGTGGATGGCACGGCGGACTGTGTTTACAGACAGTGGTTTCTTGAAGTATTCCTGGGCCCATTCAGTAATGTCAATGACAGAATCATGCCGGTGAGTGATGCAGTGATGTCTGAGGGCCCGAAGATCACAGGTATCCAGTAAAGGTCTTCGGCTTTGTCCCTTACACACACAGATTTTTCCAGTTTCACTGAATCTTTTGATGATGTTATGCACTGTCGATGATGAGACCTTCAAAGCCTTTGCAATTAGACGTTGAGGAACATTGTTTTTAAAGTATTCCACAATTTTTTTACGCAAGCCTTCACAGGTTGTAGAGCCTCTAGCCATCTTTACTTCTGAGAGACTCAGCCTCTCTAAGACATCCCTTTTACAGCCAATCATGTTACACACCTGATGCCAGTTAACTTAATTACTTGCTAAATGTTCTTTCTGCTGATTCTCTTAAATATTAATTGCTTTTTCAGCCCTTTTTTTGCCTGTGTCCCAACTTTTTTGAGAGCCAGAAAATTTAAAATAAGCTCATTTTGTGGATAAAAATGTAAAATGTCTCAGTTTCAACATTTGAAATGTTATCTATGTTCTATTGTAAATAACATATTGGCTCATGTGATCTGAAAGTCTTTGCATTTTGATTTTATTCACAATTTACACTTCGTCCCAACTATTTCGGAATTGGGGTTGTATTTTAAGACTTAAAACACTAATTTCTATCACAATTTTTCTTAGTTGGACAAAAAATTTTGAGGTGATTTTGACTAGTTGCCAATGGAATAAGAAAATTTCACTTGTCAAGCAAATAGTAACTTATTTTAAATTACTATTTGCTTGACAAGTGAAAATTTCTATTCCATTGGCAACTAGTCCTTCTCCAACCAAGAAAAATTGTTATAGAAATAAGTGTTTTAGGTCTCAAATTAAGTAAATTCATCTCACCTAGTATTTTTATATTTCACTTTTTGCAGTGTAATGGCTTCCGCAGTCACACATCCGAGGTTTGATGAGGAACGAATCGGCCGAGGTTTGCCAAGTGACATTTCTTTGTGTGTTTGCATGACCCCACCCCCCCAGGCCCTCACAGGCTTCCTTCAGATTATCCTGTTTCCTCCTACAGTCCAAAGATATGAGAATTGAGCCAACGGGAGACTCTAAATTACATGCAGTTATAATAGTGAATGGTGAGAGTAAACGGTGAATGTGTCCTGAGATGGTTTTGGAACCTGGTGAATTCCCCCCCAATTTATGCCAGGATAGCATTTCAGTGCCCAAAATACACCCGCCCCTGATGCTCTCCTGATGAAATGAACACTGGTTTGATGATGAACAGAAGGGGTTTGGTGGAGGCTTGGCTTAAATTAAAGTCACCCTGTCCTTTGTTACTCTATAAATTCCCATAGGACCAGCGTAATGCCACAAGAGAAGATATGCGCACTGTACAGTGATTAGTTCATTGTAAAGAAATCTAAGGATGTAAAATTATATAAAAAAAATATAATACTTTAACCACAGTGAAGTGACAGTTTTTAATGGACTTTTGTAAAATTTGCTTTTTGGCATCAGAGGCTTAATCAGCTCCAAAGTCTCAGGTAACCACAGGTGTTTGCCAGCTTCTGGAGGAGTGTTAGTCCCTGATCCCTAATATTTCAGACTGAGAACAGCATGTCCTGGAACAAACACTCCACTTAGTGGTGAGAAACCACAACGCAATGCCACCAGTTAAACAGTACGATGGATTTTTTTCTTCCATTGAATGTCATTTTCATTGAATTCAGCAAAAATTTGAATTGTTTTCATAACAACATCACACTACTAGCCCGTAAGAAATCAAAAGTGAGCCAATAGTTTTTGTTTTCAGTGCATTTATTGCCTTGTAATATAAATAATGACATAAATATGAGAATTAGTGCAATTTTATTGTTGTCTTTCCCAAACAAAGGAATAAAATAAGTTTGGATGGCCAACAACATTACATATCACACCTCAGTATTGCATATAAGTAGAATCTGAGGATGTCTAAAATTAAAACATTAAATAAATCACAAATAATTGTGCTTCGGATAATATATTAGAAAACAGTAAATAAAAAAATCATTGGTCCATTGGGAGAAACCTGGCAAGCTCAGAAAGAGGAGGTGCACGTATGTTTTAACCCTAGTCCAGCCTCTAGGCGGCAAATGCTTATCGAGGACCGGCATACAGGGAAATAGCTACCGGGGAACGAAACATCGACGACCGGCACGCAGGGAAACGAGTGAGGGTCCTCTACATATCGGCGAGTGGCAGGACTAGGGTTAAAATGCATTTTTGAAAATATGTGTCCTTCAGAATTGTGGTTTTGTGGTTTTTGTGTCCATATATAATGTGGTCTGAGGCATGTCATTTAAACTGTTTTTTTTTTTTCACTAATTTAGGAAGACATGGCTACTTAAAGACACAAGTGTTAAACATAATAAAGCCATTGCTGTATCATTGCTGAGTGTTTTGCAGCATTGGGAATGTCATTATTGTTGACAGTACATCAAAACAAATGTCTGCAAAGTGGTTGCACTCTAAAGCTATAATCTGACCAAATTTGCATGGAATTAAATCTGAAATTCAGCCATGTGACAGAGAAAAGAATACCACACAATATGTGCACTTGGATGCTCAGAATTAACGTTTCAGATAAATCACCATGATATTCTCACTTGAAACGTTCCTGTCTTCTCCCAGCAGTTAAACTCAGACTGTATTAACATCAAAATACACTTAAAGCAGTACTATGAGGGTGCAGTCAGCCCTGGTGTGTGTTTTTCTAACAATACCTCTGATAGACTAAACACAAATGATAATCTATCATATGTAAATAGCCTTAAACTTCACCCACCCAAGGACCATTATGATGTTTGTTTTCTAAAATGCGGCTCATTCACAGGGTCGATCATGCTGGATAAAGCGATGGTATATCGCATCACAATGAGTTAACTAAATCAAGCTATGGTCTTCTATATCAACAGATGGGAAGAAACTTCATCGAGCCAAAAGTATGTTGTTTTCTTGAGCTGTCTGCTCTCTCCTCAGCTCACTCTTACAACTGGTTCAGGTTCAAATTACTTTCAATATGGTTGCACTGCCCATTCTAGCAATGATAAAGCCTCTTTTTCAGTCAAATGATTTGGTCCTGGAAAACAGGCAAACATATCAGTGTTTTCTGCATTTCATCCAAGTTCCACTCAAACACTCTGAAAAGCACACATTCCTGTAAAGAGCTATCCTCAGTGGAACTACATGTCATTCCTGTGAGCATTAAATTTCCCCATGCAAAACGCACTTGCATTTTTTCCCTGGCTTCCAGATAATTCTGTGGTGTGCCACTGTATACCCCCGGACACTTTTCAATTCCATCACCCAAGGCAAGAAAATCATGAAAGATCATGATTAGCAGGGATAAATTACCGACAGCAGCTATATCAACATGGTGTCAATCTGTAAAGTCATTTATCAAGTACACCTTAATAGAAAAAAGAAAACAACCAATTCTCATGCTACACTTGCATATGAAAAATCCGTACCTTCAGCTACGTGATATCTTATCAACAGTCATGTAATAACGTAAACTATAACAACAAGTGGCATCAGTAGACGATGCTAACGAAAGTTTAAGTAGTCAGCAAGAGGAATTATTATACAAGGTAGATGCATAACATGGTACCAAGAGCGCTACATCATTGGAATGCAACACACTGGGAGGATCTGGAATCAACTTCATCGCATAGACTGAAGTGCTCTTTTGGGAAAGATGTTCTGCTTTTATTTCTATTCTGAAATGGAATTTTTAAAATACTATTTTAAAAGGTAACATTTAGGTAGTAACACTAAGTCAAACTTGTCTCTGAGAGTGTGGGAGTAAAGGCAGAGGTGGAATGCCACTGCTTCGATTCACACCCTGAGTCTCCCATCTCTTTAGAAGACTTCTGATCATCATTTCAGCCGGCTCTTATGAGGCTCCATTCGCGCCCGTATTTCACTGACCTAAGAGCTACGTGGGCCAGCATTTCACTGTTTTCTCAGATTTCAGTAAGATAGCAAGGAAGGTCATACAGCATGGTTCAATAGAAGTGACAAGCAGGAAACCTGAAACTGCTAGCATAAAGCCCAAAGCCTCTACGTTCATCTAAAACTTCATTTGTATTTCATTCACACTCCGCAGTACCAATATCCCCAGTCTGCACACAGGTCAATGCTTGGGAGTACAAACTCAGGAGTACAGAGGTATAGTCACATGTTTGAAATTTTTTAGTCTGGAAGTTATGTGATATCTGACCCAAGACCTTCAACATTAGCCAAAACTATTGGAGAACTTCTGATGATACTCACATTACATTTAGTAAGTTGCATTCTAGCATTCTAATTCTAGCATTTTAAGAAGCACGTTCATTGGCTGGTAATTAAAGTTTAATCATCTGTTATCTCGCTTGCATCTACATTTGCAGCAACTACCCGGCTGAGAAAAAATGTGAACTGAGACCAATTCATTAGCGTGCTAAAAGAACTATGGCCTGGGCTTACAAGCAGCAATTAAAAATAATTTGTCCAGAAAACATGATGGATTTGGTGTTCAGTCCTTTATAATCAGCGAGTAGCAATCAAGTGTCCTATGTGAAAGCAAAATGACAATCTGCCACATACTTTTGCCGTTTTAAAGATATTCAGAACTGCATCATGAAACGACAAATGCAGGCAAGGGCTGCGCCCTCTTCAGAATCGATGATGGGAACGAAAGGGATGAAGTCACTGCAATTCCAGAGAGTGGACCAATTAGTTTCAGTCTGTAGCCTCTTACTTAACGCAATAAATGATAAAGAAATCAAGCTCAGTTACATTTAAATAAAATTCCAGCTTTTTTAATGTGCCAAGTTGTACCTTGCTGGTTCTTAGAGCTTGCTGTGAGACATTCCTTGACATTCCTTGACAAAAATGGCAAATTTTACACTAATTTTCATCCTTAAATGTGCACAATATATCAGGTTAATACATTTTACCATGCAAACTTTTAAAGCAGCATTGGTGCAGCTCAACTGATTCACTAACCTTCGGTGCAGAAGTTCCAAAAATTTACAATCCCCCAGTGTACATTGTAGCATTTTTACATTGAAAGGTTGCACTGGGCCACCTTCTGCAATGTGTATGTGCTAAAAGCCCAAATCAGTGCTTTTGCAGGCAGGTTTGTTAAATACACCAGAGCCTAACTAGATGGCACCAAATATGATGCATACATGTATTCTTAATCATAGTGAATAAACATAAATATTTCCAACTAAATCATGCTGCAATGGCTGCCAGTCAGCCCATTCCACACAAGGAGAGAAAAACGGAGCTGGGAATTCACGAGATAAGAAAGGCTGTATTTGGAGAGCACTCAAATCAATTCCACTACCAGGGTCAGATTTGGCATTTTCCACCAGATTGATCTGAATTTTAGCAAGCTTTCCACACAGGGATTTAAAGGCTGGCATTTTGCCTCACAACCCAGAAAAATAAAAGAAAATAAAAAGATTGCTGTACTAAAAACAAACGCTCTGAGCTAAAACAGCGCGATGGACTTCCTGAGCGGCAGTAGTTGTATTTGTGCTTCCTTAGAGGATAGCTCGATTTATGATGCCAGGAGGCAGTTTGGTTTTTTTGGCTCTCCTGAAAAGTGTTATTGAGAGCACTGGCTTTTGTACTAGCAGCAGTGTTTTAGCTTATTTGCAGACTGCAGACAGATTATGCATGCTCTCTCAAACAGTCCATATTACCCAGGTCTCAATTGCTTAACATTTCACCAACCAGTCCATCTGCAATTACTTTTATTTCACTCATTTGACCCCTCAATTAAGAAAACAGAAAGCTGGATCAATAAGAGTGAGTGCGAGTCTGCATGTGTACAATATACACATGCGTTTGTATCTTAGTAAACGAGTGTGCAATTTTGTGTGTGTATGATTGTATAGATCTGAATATCTACGGCTTGGTGTCTCAGACTGGACACAGAAAAATACAAGTTTGAGGCCAGATGTGTCACACAATTTTTAAAAATGCAATCAAAATTTAAAAAGGTAATAGAAAGTACCCAGACAATGATAAGGAGCTTCAACACAGATGTAAGATATCCACCAGAAGAGGGTGCTGTTCAATATTAACGTTCCCTACAGATGTACTGGGGCTCAGTCTGTCTATCAGGGAAGGGAATTACATCCCAGAGAAGAGGAGGTATAACTACAGAGTGGAGGACATAGACTACAGCTCCCTTTCCCTAAACTACTCTCACTGCCACTGGTCAGGCCACTGGCTGTAGCACGACACCGTGAGAGCTACAGAGGAAGATTATCAGCTGCACAGTAAGAAGGCCTGCCAAAGAAAACGGCCAAGCTGTAACAAAAGTGTCAGATGTCTACCTTTTTCAAATAACCAGCAACACAAAGTCAAAAACATGCCACATTCCTGCAAAACTTCGCAACACAACACTTTGAAGTCGATACACCCACAAAAACATGCATCATAGGAGCACTCCTACTGGTGCCCCTGGCCAAGGAACTGGCTTTAGAACTGGAGTTGGTCCCCGGGCGCTGCTCTGTGGCTGCCCACTGCTCCTAACTATAGGATGGGTTAAATGCAGATGACAAATTACCTCACAGGGTTCAGTAAAGTGTATCTTATTATTACATTTTCACCAGAAACAAACTCACAAAACTGCACGGCCTGTGACAAACCCACAGACGAACCAACTGAGCTTTCAATTGTGTGTTGCTGGTTCTTTGAAAAAGGTTGACATCTGACAAACTTTTGTTACAGTTTGGCCATTTTCTTTGGTAGGCCTGGTAAGGGACCAGGGTAAACAACAGCATCTCTGTGACAAAGCTGTCACAGATGTAGCACAGCAGTAGCCAGCCCAGGTTCCGCAGAGCCAATAACTCTGCAGGATTTTTACGGTGACTCCACAATTAACTAATTAATTAACCCCATTAAACCTATAGACCTTTATATGGGTTTGTCAAATGCAGCTGCTTTATTCAAACCTGTGAAACCTATTTTAAATTCTAGTGGACATACCAGGGTTTCCAGAGATCCCAAATATGTCCTGCTGAATTTCAGGAAAATATGTATAAAATAATGCACAGGATTAAGATATTTCCTGATTGTTGTAATGTTGTGAACATAAAAACAGCATCCTGGGTTAGAATATTTCACTCAATATTAAGTGTAATGCAGCTTCGGTGAGGCGCTGCAACCAGCTGATACAGAATGTGAATGTGATATTGTCCAATAATATAGAAAACAATGGGTTTTTTTTTTCCTGATATTGATTTCAGGAGAAATTCAACCAAAAATCTGAGTTTAAGGAGTTATAGCAGTCGATTATTCAGTTAATTGACTCTGCACTTCGCTTCTAGGGCCTTAGGTGGTGCACTTTTGAGGTGAAAACAAAAAGCGACAGATCCTGTGAGTTCACAGGACCAGGGTTGCACCCGTTACTGTAATGGCTTTAAGGCATGCAAGATTTACATTCCTGAGAACATAGAGTGCGCCCGCGTTAATTAGTGTATTAGTTCAGAAAACCTGACGGCACGCTTGAGCTCTGTGTGTATGCAGGGTGCTGGATGTTATCTATGAGTGAATGTGTATGTATGGGGGTGTGTAAGTGCTGTGTGTCAGTGCGCTTGTTTCTGCGACTGTGTGTCTGAGAGAGCGTGTGTGTGTGTGTGTGAATTCTGTATTCCTGTGAGTGTGCCTGTGTTCTTCCGAATCAACAGCTCTCCTATCCCAGCTGCATCTGATTGCACACTGTTGTAAACTGACTGAATTTAACAGTTAAATTCACGTATTGTTTCCTGGGTATTTTAACTGTAAGCAGAGTCCTGCGCGCATTTGACTGTGGTTTACACTTAACATACATGGAACTCAGTCGCAAACTTACTGTAAAATTACAGTTAAAATTACTGGCAAAAACAGTGCAAGTTTATAACAGTGCAGATCAGACAGGCCAACCTAAATGCTGGAAATAGAAGAGCTAACTAAAGTCTACAGTGGCTGTTTTCCAACATGGCAACTTTAATTTGTTCATCCAGTTTTAAAGCTTGTAGTGTGCAAAGTCTCCCTGAGTGATTTGACCTCAGAGAGAATGCAGCAACTGACCCATTTTTTCAGCAATGAAAGGGAACTGGCTTTTGCCGTGTAGTGATTGTTGCGGCTATTCAGCAAATGGGTTGAATCAATAGTTATGAACAAGTTTTTATACTAGGAATGACATCACTCTTTTTAAGCCAATCGGACTGAGCAATGAGGGGCCTAAAGAGGACGCCTTAGAGAAAAAACACGCAGTAAATTATTATATGTGACTGCCGACATACATACAATACTATACACTCTCCTGCATGCTTCAAATCCTCTCAGTAAAACTACAAATAAAACTAGAACATTTATTATATACTAATGAATACTACTTGAATGCATGTAATTTAAATATGCTGAGTTATAAGTGTAAAAAAAAGGATTCCTCAGCATCATGGCCATTCAATTTAAATGAGTAACATGGAAAAAACCTTTGGCTGATTTTTGCAGCCAACTATACATGTATACTTGTATGGTGTTTTTGTTTTTGTTTTTTTTCTTTTTGAATTTAAAGTGCAATTAGCTCCAAAGTAAGTACAGCTAATTGAATCGGTGAATTCAATAAGAGCCCAGTTCCATGTTGAAAATGTGTGGAGTTGGGCCCTTATTATATTCATCAATTCAATTTATTTTTCTGATGTTCATAATTTTACGGTTTATGCATGCAATTTGAGATATGGAAATTCCTTAGCTATGCATTTATGACCCTTCCCTAAAGCAATCCTATTTGACATATGTTTCTTTCATTTTAATTTCCCTTTAGTTTCATCATTAAATTAACACGTTTTGCTAAGCTACATACATAATTCAACAATGGATTATGGAAGTTTTAGTTTACAGCCAGAAAAACTAAAATTTCCCACTGAGCTCGGTGGCTCTGGGCATCAAAACAATAGGAAAACATTTACAAACTGAGCTGCTCCCCTTAGTAACACTTTAGGGACTATACATTGTGTTTTGTTAATTGGCTCAAAATGAATGGGACATAAATAGTCTTTATTTCTTAAAGTGACCATTCTGGGCTGCCAGTAATAGTTCCTGACCCTTTGTGACCTTTACCCTCACTCATCCTCCCTCCGTAGGTCTTGGCAGTGGTTGAGTGACCTGGCACAAGGGCGGTGGAGGTTGTTGTGCTTGTTCCGGTTCTGTTGAGCGCAGTGTTGGGCCCCATTGGTGGTTGATGGAGTCGCTAAAGCTGGGCGCGGGCAGCACGGCTGGGGTGAGTCAGCCTACTCTTCCTCGTCTTCTTCCAGGTGCAGCTGCAGAGGGCGCCCCCTGCTGGCTCAGGTAGAGGGCATGGGGGCTGTCCTCTGCCTCCACCCGGCCCGGCGTGCTGCGCCCACGGGACGATTGGGTCTGAAGCAGGCGAGAGGTGAGAAAGAGGTGGTCAAAACCAGAGTGGAGTCTGAGGCAAGGACGTGCTACATAACCTCTGCTCGGGTGGGCAGGGAGAGAGAGGTTGCACTTTGTCACTTTTCAGTTTTAGAGACGATTGTCTGGATAGGTTTTTTGGACGGGGGTATGCAAATAAGCCCTACCCTCTTACTTACCCTGGGTTGTGAGTAGTCACTCGATTAACTCCTGCGTCTCAGAGAACTGCAAAAACAGGACAGGCATCACACACAGCTGATCTACAACACAGAATGACACACTGCAGAGCAACAGATCAGAACTGACACACTGCAGAGCCACGGATCAGAACTGACACACTGCAGAGCTACAGCTCAGAACTGACGCACTGCAGCGCTACAGAGCAGAACTGATACACTGCAGAGCTGCTGATCAGAACTGACGCACTGCAGAGCTACAGAACTGAGCTTACACTGCAGAGTTCCAGAGCAGAACTGACACACTGCGGAGCTGGAAAGCAAAACTGTTTTTTTTTTTTTTTTACATTGATAGGGGTGAGAAACACTGCAAAGCTACGGCCCAGAACAGACACACTGCACAGCTACAGATCAGAACTGACATTTTGCAGAGCTACACATCAGAACGGACACACTGCAGAGTTACAGACCAGAACTGACACACTGAAAAGCTAGAACTCAGAACTGACACACTGAAAAGTTAGAGCTCAGAACTGACACACTGAAAAGCTACAGCTCAGAACAGACACACTGCAAAGCTACAGATCAGGGCCTGTATTCACAAAGCATCTTAGCACTAAAAGTAGGTCCTAACTGCCGGATTTAGGAGAAACTCCTAAAAAAAAAATGGGCGTGTCAGTCGTAAATTTAGGACTCCTAATTATTTTTACTAAGGGTTATTCACAAAGCATTTTAGGCCTAAAAGTAGCTCCTAAATCTGGGAGAGCTTAAAAGTAGTGAAGAGGACTCCAAACTTGCTAAAACCTATTCACGAAGATTCGCAAAATAGCTGCTGCTGTTGAAAGACGGAATGACTTGGAAATTCTGAAAGATGCGTAGTTGTTGAAAAGATATCGGGTCGACCGAGAAGGGATTTTATTTGTTGTTGACTTGGTGAGGGAGAGAATTACGTCTTCAACCATGAGAAACAACCCAATAAGCCCTGAAATAAAATGTTTGACAACACTTCGTTACTTGGCCACTGGAAAAATGCAACTTTGCAATGCGATCAATTTAGGGATTTCACAATCATCTGTCAGTCGCTCAATTCAACAAACAATCAATGCGCTCTGTGAACCCCATATTATCCGAGAGTTTATCCGGTTTCCAATGGACATTCGCCAACAATACAGAATCAAACTTGAATTCATGCACATCTCAGGTATGCCCGGTATCATCGGTGCTATTGACGGGACCCATATTTGAATTATTTCTCCGACCCAAGTTTGAAGATGTGGTATTTGTAAACAGAAAACACCCAGATGCGATTGCAGCCCATACCACCGCTTCTCGCTGTCGTCTACCGTCCGAGACACGAGGGGAATGCAGCATTGATCTGTAGGCTGATATTATCCCACGCATCCCGCTTGGATTTGCTGTTCACCCCCGAGCCAAATTTCCCTTTGATTACATGCTTTCGCTCCAGCACCAACTGGGCCAGCAGCAGTAACTGGTCGTGGCTCCAGTTGGGCTTTCGCGTCCGTTTTGAACTTTCATCCATAACAGTTTAAGGCAAACAAACTTGAACGGTCCGACATTTAAATGATCGCAACATATTCTCATTGGGTAATAAGTTGCTAATTATCGGGGCAAATGACGCATTTCATTATTGCCTTGTTTAATGCTATTGGCATTTTTACAACTATCTCTTTCCTATGTATGTTTATTTGCCTAGAGCGTGATATGTGGGGACTGTGCATAGTGCATTTTATGGAGTGCTCAATGTGTTATTATTTTATGGGACAGACCAGCCTCTTGAAGTATTTCCTCATTTTTTCCTCCATGGGTTGTACGTGGGATAATTTTTTCAATGAGCCACCCTGTCACCAAACAACCAATCACCGTGCTCATTGTTCCAAGGCTAGTTTATGAGAATTGACGTCATCCATAGCAACGGAGATTTACTCCCACCTATCTCAGAGCTACGCCTAGTCTAGGAGTTACCAGTTTTCTTAACTAAAAGTTGCTCTCAGCGGCTTTGCGAATAACTTTTAAGATTTTACTCCTACATAAAATGTTTTAGCGCGACTTAGGAGTACTCCTAGCGGTAAGATAAGATCCTTTGTGAATACGGGCCCTGAACTGACACACTGCAGAACTACAGATCAGAACTGTCACACTGCAGAACTACAGATCAGAACTGACAAACTGCAGAGTTACAGATCATTGCTGACACACTACAGAGCTCCGGAGCTAAACCGACTCAGTGGAGAGCTACAGTGCCGATCTGACACACTGCAGAACTACAGATCAGAACTGAAACACTGCACTACTGCAGATCAGAGGTGACACACTGCAAAACTACAGATCAGAGCTGACGCACTGCGGAGCAACAAAGCAGAACTGACACACTGCAGAGCTGCAGATCAGAGCTTACACTTCAGAGCTCCACAGCAAAACTGCCATACTGTAGAGCTAAAAAGAAAAACTGAAACACAGCACAGGCAGGTGTCACATATAGGTAGGGGTGAGATTCCCCCTCGCCACTGCAAAGTGCATTGAGTCCCAGAGAGAAAAGCACTGTATAAATACAATTTTTATTCATGTTATCCATGCCGAACAAAGGGATGTATGGGAGAGAACACCTGGAGGCTGGAGTTGGCCGAGGGCGGGGTTATCGGGTTCGGCTCCAGCAGGGGGTTAATAGGGGCAGAGCCAGGCAGGTGTGTAGCCCGCCAGTAGATTTCTAGGTATTCAGCCAGGTGTTCACAGGCATCTTCCAGCTGGTTTTCATCCAGAATGACGTCAAACATGTCCTAATGGAGCCAGCAGTGGACACAGTAAGGACATCTGTGAGAACAACTATGAACAAATTTTGGGAACAAGAGTAGAGTTGGGAATGGGAGTGGAAGGCACTGATGGAGCAGTGTGAGTCGGGTGTGTTTCTGTGCATGTATATGTGGGTGTGAGTGCGGGAGCGTGTACCATATGTATGGGTGTGTATGCGTTATTATGGACCCCACCTACGTTGTCGCAAAGACACGCTCCCCTGGAGCATGCAAGCGCTAGGATTGGCCAGCTGTTCAAGCACTAGGATTCAAATCCTAGTACTGAAAGCCAGGCCAATCCTGGCACAGGGATGACTGGCCAATCCTAGCACTTGAATGCTCCAGAGGGGTGTGTCTTTGCAATAACATAGGTGGTTTCCATAGTCACATGGTGTGTATGGGTGTACTAGGCACACTCACAGGGGGACACTGGGCTAACTTGTCTCCTGCCATCATCTGCACATTGAGATGCTTGCTCTGCGACTTTCCTCGAGATTTAATCAGCCTCTGAAGTACCTGGAGGAGAGGAGGAGAGGGAGAGAGAGGAGGAGAGGGTGGGAGAGGGGGAGAGAAATAAAGGGGAGAGGTAGGGAAAGGGGGAAGGAGACAGACAGAAGCAGAGGATAAAGAGGCAGAGTCACAGCCAGCCTGTACAGCTGAGTACAGATGTGTGGTGGCGCATTGGGACAGCGCCTCCTACCTTAGGCGAGGACACTTTGACGTACACAATGATGGGGGCGAGTGAGGTTTTTGACAGTTGCGCCGGGTGGTTAACTGTGTCCGCGTCTAGCACCACTAGCTGCAGGGTCTTGGCCAACTCGAAAATCCGCTCGATTTCACTCTGGACCTCCGCTTGGGGGCAGGAGAGACACATTGATCACACTGCAAGAAGTCTTAACATTTGTTTTGGTCTTGCAATAAGACTTAAAATCTTCATTTTATCTCAAATAGAAAATACTAGCCTTTTCCGGGGTGCTTGACGTGAAATTTTCTTCGCCGATTGGGAAGTTGTGAAATGAGTCAAGATATTTCACCTCAGTGGCTGTGTTTTCGCCTTATATAGCAAGTAATGGCGATACAATTCCAATATTCACTACAAAGTTTCATGTCATATGCCTCAAAAAAAACCAAGAATAAAACAGATCAGCCTTAATAGTAATTTCAAGATATAATGATGCTGTGACTATTCTCTCTGGAATACACTAATATCCTGAGATCATGCAGTTACAATTAACACGCTCGACCTTTAACAATACACTCCACTGGTGGATATATCAGTATCACACACTGTGCAGAGCTAGCCACTCAGTGTACTCTCAGAAATGTGACTCAAATGCTTGACAGTGACTTCAGAGCAAAACCCTTGTTTTGGTTTTTACAGTGTACCTATTCCCACTGGTGCAGCCCGGTGCTCATAGATGGGCCCGGTCTAGTTCAGTCAGCCTCATAACAATAACAGGTGACTCATAAACCCCTCTTGTCTCACCCAGACTGGAGCGTGTGTTGGACCTCTCCAGGATGGCTCTCTTGTTGAGGACAGATCTTTTGGCCAGAGACAGATCAGCTGTTACCCGAGTGATTGAAATCCTGAGAGAGAGAGAGAGAGAGATAGAGAGACAGAGAGATAGATAGAGAGATAGAGAGATGAGAGATAGATAGATAGAGAGATAGAGAGATAGATACCCTGAATCACTCCATACACAAACTGTTGCTTGCTTGCCCTCCACAGGAGACTGTTATAAAAACTACAGTAGTGCATCACTGTGCCATTGAAAGGCTGGGACCTTTTCTCAACATAAGTAGAACATACGTGCTGGTTTAGAGTTACTGACTGCTTGACGAGTGAAATTTTCTAATCCCTTTCGAAAATCTTGAAGGGAACTGGCCCACCTCATTAGCAATGTTTCGCCTCATTTTGCATAAAAGTAAGCCAAGTAAGATTTGAAATTTAAACTAACCTACTTGGGCAGGTTGACTTAATTTTTGGTTTTTGCTGTGTATGAAACAATGCTCATTCACATTTTTTTACACACTTACTGTCCATACTTATGATACAGTACGGTTTATGCCAGAGAATGTGCCATACAACATAACATTTTATTTCTGTACTGCAGGCTGTTCACTGTTTGTTTATTGCTGATTCATTGCCCGGCCCATAGAGCTGGTGATCTGGCTCAGATGCTAAATGAAGATCTGTAAATTGTTGAAGTGGAAGTAACAGCAACTACAAAACTGCAGCATATTAGGCTGATATCTTGTCTTGCTGCATTAATGGTTGCACATTTTAAAGAATAAAGGAAGTAATAAGCGAATGCAGCTATCTGCGTAAGACGTCATTGCTGGATCAGCCATAGACTCACCTGCCTTCAAACCGGTGCTTCAGGAAGTCGAAGAGAGCTTTCTGCATCATATCTGTCACCTGGGGGGTGACAAGAAGAGAAAAGTAAGGGTCAAAGGGCACCTTACAGAAAGCCATATCCCCCCCCCAAACAAGCTCTAACGGCATTTATTGTACGGTCCTTTTCCTGCAGATTACAAGCGTTTTCTGTTGCCATGGTTCAGCGCCATCGTGGTTTTGATAAGCCAGGTAACCAATGGACTCTCACCTCGTAACCTTTGAGAGAAGGTCCGACCAGAACCACGGGCCGCATTGAGGGGACCACATCATACGGAGGAAGTTGTTCTGCCTGCAAAGCGACACAGGTACGTCCATGAACACGCCTATTCCAAACTCAACAAACTCAGGGAAGGTGTCCATTTGGATGAGCAATCCTTTTGACACACAATCCAGCCATGTCCTGACTCTCAGCTTGACTTGACCTAATTTTGGCATTCAATCTCTCTGAAAGATAAAACTTTATTTAATTTCAAGAGAGAGCATAAGAATTTCTCTTTGCCTCCAGTTAGGAAAAAGCATTGACTTTTTAAAGAACTGACCTTTGAAAAATAGCATGCGAGAACGTCACATCAGAGAAGTACTGATGCAGTCTCACCTTACCTAAAAGCTTGTAAATAAACAGTGATGTGGAGTACTATACACTACCAGTCAAATGCACACTTCACTCTTGTTTCTCTTAGTGTTTTTGATTTTAACTTGCATAGATAACCAAATATGAAGATGTTAATCGCGAGTAGTCAAGAAGAGTACATCTCAGAGGATAGTGAACAAATATTTGGAGCTAATAAACAAGTAATTGCACTGAGAATATAAACACGTAAACTAATTATTTCCATTTTCCAACAAGGGAAGTAAAATCAAGGACATTCGGGACAAAGTAAACAGAAAAACCAAGAAGAAACAAATTCGCAGTGCATCTGCGTAAACCGTAGTAGTGTAGGGCACAAACCTTCAGAACCATACAACTGTGTTCACAGAAAAATACTATGAATCTGCTCAGCAGTTATTATAGTAACAGGTGGAAATTCTGGAAATTTCCACTTCTTTTCTCCTTCTGGAAATTGTGGGTGAACTCCAGTATGTAATTTATAGAGTGGTTTAGAGGGTCAAGACCTCCTCGATATTATAAACATGTCAATAAGGCCCCCTCAAGAACACAGGCGTAACAGCATCTACTGTGCATATCAACCCCCCGATGTTCAAACCAATGTTACCCCCTTCAGTGTACTTAATAATTTGACTGGCAGTGTATGGGCAATATGGATAGGGTGTGATCATTAAGTGCTAGGGGTAGAGCAGGCTTTATGACACTCCTACCTGTTTCTGCTTCTGTTTGGCTTGAAAACAAGAGAACATTAATCAGAGGAGCCCAAGAGAGTCAGCCTGAATGGGCAGTCGCCCTTCCTTCTCCCCACCCCAAATCTCATTAAAAATATTAATTAATTGCCATCAGTATTTCCTTAATAATCTCAAGGTTTGTTTCCATCCAAACCTTTCCCAGCTTTACGGATGCTACATAACCAAGAACAGACTGCAGTATACTCAAACTGTGCTTCAGACAGTCAATCATGACATAGATGAGTGCTGGGGATAAAATACAATATTTTATTTGCGGTTCACCTAATTAAGGGGGTGGGTACTCATGCACTGTGATGGTCCTCAACATTGGACTGCATTTGTTGATGGACAGAAGTTCCACTCAAATTTGTTGAGTGAAATCTTCCATTTTTGTGCTTTAAAAAACAGGGGAATCAAAGTTTTCTGCATGAAATTAATCTCTCAAAATTCAATGAATTAGCTAAAATTTGCAGAAAGAAAAATTCTGTTTGCCTTTGTCCCCAAACCTGAATTGCTGTGCGGATCATCTACTCAGTGTTGGGAGGCCGTCTAATGACGACCCTCATTCCCTCCCAAAGAATCTCACCTGCAGAAGGGGGTGTGGTCCTCCTGCCGGCCGCTCCTGTAGCGTTCCCGCCCATCTTCCTGTCAGACACACAGGCCAGAGCACTCACACCTGATCATGCAGCACACCTCATTCTACAAATCACAGCCTGGAGCTGGCCGAGGGTACTTGAGGTGCAGTTTGGAAACCACTGTACTAGATCATTCAAGAGCACATTTGACGAAGACAACACTGTGCGTAACATTTCAGAGCTGCTCATGCTTGCTTTTAAAAAGAGTGGACAGTTCCTGTTGTTTACTTAGAGTGAGCACCATAATTCATTGGACAGTGACACATTTTTTTTGGTTGTTGCTATTTTGGTTCTGCTGACAGAGTCATTCAGTTCTGAATCCAAGTGAGCATGCATTTTACATGCTGAAGAGGACATTGAAGACAAGAAATGCCCGAAACAGGCAAGAACTGAAGGTTGCTGCTGTCATGGATTCGCTCCCGCTGGATGAATATTGCAATCCGGCGGGAGCTAGGACCATGGGCCTAAAAGAAAGAGCAGGACCCAAATGCCAGGCTGGTAAAAACTGGAGACTTTAATAAATAACTCAAAACAAAAACAAAGTTAAACTGGGGAGCAGCAACATTAAATTAAAAGCAAAATGGCACTGCCAGCCCTATATACTGTGATAATCACCTCCACCCTAACGAGCAACAGATGCAGCTCGTCAGGGTGGAGGTGAGAGCACGCCACAGGGGAGGGACTGCAGGGCAAAACCCTTACAGCTGCAGTACAGGTCAAGCAAAACACCACCTAGGAAGATAGCCAGTGTCTTGTGATGTCTATGCATCACAGACTTCAAGCAGTCATTTAATACAAAGGATACAAAACCAAAGGTCAAAAAGTATTACTTTAGTCTAAATTAGGGCTGCCCAATCCAGTTCCTGTAAATCCTGTAGGTTCTCACACCAATACTACCAATACACACCTTGCTCAATAGGTGGAGACATTGTCGATCCGCTAATTAGTTGAGTCAGGTATGCTACATTAGGGTTAATGTTAAAATCAAAAAGATGGTAGACCTTCAGAGAGAGGATTGGGTAGCTCTGTTCTACAGTATGTTAAATTGTTCAATATTTATTTATGGGCTGAACAATGGGGGGCACAATGTACAAACAGTGCTGTCATTTCTAAAATATTCATCTGGTATGGATGAAAACTTGCACAAATTACAGCCGACAGTCTGCACTTCAGTCTCATTCTGACTATATCTTTTCTATCAAAGGCTCTGGAGTACAAAACCAAAATTAAAAAATGTGCCACTGTCCAATGAATAATGGTCCTGACTGTAGACTACTGCCAGGGGAGGTGAAAAGACAGAATTTCAGGACAGAAAACACCGTGGCGAGATCTGCGGCCTCTCACTCTTGGGCCGACAGGCACCCCCAGACCATCTCCTGGGTTTAACGACAAAATTTTTTTGCCCTGACTTGCCCACAGTGGTGTTGGGCAATCTAAGCGTCAAAATCACATCCACCCAGGCGCTAATGAGCTCATCATCTTAGGAGAAGCATTCTTTTTCAAGCCAAAAACTGTGCGTCTTTAAAGACACACGTGAGGCATTATACTGTGGCTCAACTCAGAGCAGCAAGAAAATTTTCTGCATGTCAGCACAGATGGGACAATGAGTCACGGAAGGCTGGGAAGAGAAATCTAAAGACGTCCAGAAAATAAATAAATAGAAAGGAAGTATTTGAAATAAGAGGAAAGATAAAAGCGGGAAGAGTGTGGGCTGGGAATGAGAAGATTCAACTTGCATTAGGGCAATCTACTATATGGCCAGTGTCCTCTGTGGAGCGCCTTTGTGGAAAAAGCAATAAAAGTTTCGGTAATGATTTATTTCATTTAATGAGGAAAGTAAGCACAAAAGTATTACATTCTCAACAATTAATATTTACTGTACTGCCAAGTAACACTCTCCACCAAAGAGAATGTCCTCTCCCTCTGTGCCACTAGGGGTCAGACAATGAACAACACATAGGGCGTGCATATAGGGCATGCAGCATAACATTGGGACAACAGACATCTGATGGTGTCTGTGTTTTTAGCTCACTTAATTAAGAACGCCATCAGCTTCACCAAATGTGGGAGCTACTCCATCCTGGGTCCAAGGCATAACACTTATTTCAAAATTGCATGCATGTGTACTCTAAACATCACAGTGTCACCATAAAACATCAATGACACCCTCCCTCTCCACCCCTCCTCATACAAACGCGCCCTAACAGGCTCTAAACATTAACAAATAGGGGAAGAGGAAAGGACATAAATGTTGCTCAGATAGAAAAGGCTCACTGTGCAACTCAGTAATCTTTTGATTGATTTAATGGGTGGGGCTGAGAGGTGGGCTTCAGGAGTGTCACCTCTGCTGCTTCTGTTCCTGCTTCAGTCTGATAGCCTCCAGACGGAGGGGGCTCGGGATGAAGGCGATGTCGGCCCCCTCCTTCACCAGTCTACCGATCCACCAGTCATTGTTAAACTTCTGCAAGAGGACGACCAGAGAATAAAGTTATCATACATTCACTCGACATGTAATACGATTCTGACAAATATGTTGTATATTTGAAGCTTAATGCCTTTTCTGATCAGCTTCAACGACTTTGTAAACTTCATTCAGGGAGACAGGTAATATATGTAACAGTGGTGATGCTACACTATGGATTGATGTTTCTCTAGGGTAGAGAATATTTCAAAAACCGCATTTAGTGTTAACTCAGTTATCCTAGTCTAATATTCAAATTAGTTTGATGATCTGAAACATTTAAGTGTGACAAATATGCAAAAGAAGAAATGGAGAGGGGGAAGCATTCAGTAAGTTTTCATAGCACTGTAATTTGGGATTGAGCCATCGACTCCGCCAGTAACCCCACCCATTACCCCAGCTCCTCTGCGGTCCTCTCACCTCTTTGATATGCAGAAAGTCTTTGGTTTCGAAGTTGACTGCCGTTCCTTGAACCGGACATTCTTCGTCCAGAGCACCACAGTAGCCCACATTTGTCTTGACAGCGAATGCCACCGGTTTTATCTGGAAGGGAGCAAGGCTTCAGTTGGTCTCCATTTCCCAAAGGCTAATTACATTCTGGCTCAATATGACCACTTCACTACAGACCAGGAAAGGAAAGCTCCATATTTCAGTGGTTCTCAATACTGGTCCTGGGGACTCCCTGTAGTATGTTAGGGGTTTTTTTTTGCCTAATACAACTACAATTCCAGAATTTTAATGAGGTGTTAATTTTCCTTAATTGCACATTTTGCAGATAATTTACCCTTTTAAGCTACATTATGTAAAATATAGCTAGGGATGCCTAGAAGCTTAATATTACAGTGCATTATAAAGCAATTTTTTTTTTATTTGCATAAAAAAGGGGAAAATATTAACTGATGAGATTAAAGAATGAATTGGCTTGTAACTGGTGAGTGTGGACACGTGGTAACGGCACGCATGTACTTTAACAGTCACCAGGGGTCAGTGTTGCCCATGAAACATTGGCGTACTCTATGAAACATCCACTGCAAATTGTCAGAGTTTTAGAGCATTGACTCAAACTTCGAGAAAAAAAAAAAAAAACATTTGAAAAGAGTGACTCTACGAAACATTAAGGGCATTACTTCCCCAAGTTTTGAGCACTACTTCTTCAAATTTACCATCCATGGAAAAAAGGGCATGTTTTCATCTGAGGCAGATGTCAAACCAACCCATGCTTTAGGTTAATTTATTGGTTTAAACACCCACCATCTCAAATGGTGAAAAAAAAGATATTCTTTAAACTTTTTTGTGCAAATGTTTATTGGTTTCACAAATAATATTTAATTACTATGGGCCAAGTCATCCATTTTGGCTGCAGATGTTTTTTTTTTTTTATCTTAACTCTCATTAACTTTAAAATTACAACTTATGACCATGATCATTGCAGAAATCAGGACATTCCATTAGGGACATCTAGTGGACTCTTCGGGTGCTGCAGGTGCTTCAATTAAGATAGTCATGATAATGCGATAAATTTGGACTTTCAATTCTCCCGACAGAAAATATAACTATCAAAATTTTCAAAGAGTTCAATCTATCACGTGTACCGAAATTAATCTGAGAATATCAGCTGCCTAAGTCTTGTCCCACTTAGTCCAATTGTATTGAACTCAGTTCAGTGGTGTTCAGAGGGCTTAAAAGGGAGGTGTTTGGTTGTTGTTTTGGATCCCTTGTCCTTTAATCACTATAATCACCATAGCTGATCCAAATCAAAATCATACTTTAATGTAATTGAGTAAAAAAAAAAAAAAAAAATCTGCAGTCAAAATGGCCTACCATATAAATTAGCTAGAATAAATGAAACCAATTAAAATTTTTATTAAAAAAATGTTTCAAGAATACTTCTTTCATCAGAGTACTCCATCAGTCTCAGCAACATCTGAGACGGTGGGTGTCAGGCCTATGCGAATTGACACAGAATTACTGAGGAGTATTTCATGAAGCATGATTATAAAGCAGGACTTTGCTGCACTTATCAGTGTGCACACCGGACAGCTCTTTTTACTCCCGCCCAGGTTCCAGAGTTGGGAAGGATCCGAGTTTCTCTTGGTGCAGTTAAATTACCTCTGCGGCGTCTGCTCGTACCTTGGCCCTCTCAAGCTGCAGCTGCGCCTGGCGTTCGGCGTCACGCCGACCCGCCTCCTGGTCCTCCTCCACAGACACGTCGGAGTCCGAGGGGCGACTGGTGTAGGAATCGGCTGAACCCTGAGGGCAGGAGACGAGGTGGATTTGACATACAGTCCGAGTTCCATTTACAGCACCAGGCAGCCACCCAGCTAACATAACCTCCACTTAACCTCTACATTTCTGACAGGCCAGCAGTGACTGTGCACTATTTCCACTGCGGGTGCAGCTTGACCAGTGCAACCTGCTCAATCAGAAGAACTGCAGCAGGGTAACGAGGAACGCCCAGTCGGCCATTGGACGTGCAGCTTTGCAACTTAATTTCTTAAACTTAAACTGACAGCAGCAGCATTTGGACTTAGTACAAAGACCATGGTCACACATGTTGCTTTACCAAGAATGCTTCGTGCATACACGATGTGGCCCGTTGCAGTACTGTGAGCAGCGAGCACATTGACCGGGTACACATGACTGTGCATTGCAGAGACTTTTAGTAATGACGTCACGCGTGATTTGTAGGCAATACTGTACAGTATTTCCGCCATTTTCAAATTTTACTTGTGGTCTGATGGCCAGGCTGGCAGGTGCTTCTCCAGAGTCAGCCAATCAGAGCTCAGTGCGGAACCATTTGCCTCAGGCGGAAAGCAAAAGAATCCCCAGGTGCCACACACAAACCCAGCTCAGGACAGCACTGGTACATACTGTCACTTTCTGTTCTTCTTCTCCTTTTTGCCTGCTTTTTTTTCTCATCTGCCTCCTCCTTTCACTCATTAATTGCTTTTTACCCTTTTCCATCTCACTTCGTCCCTTGTTCCGTTCTTGTCACAACACTTGTGTTTCCTTAATTGGTTCCTCCACCTTTCCTGCAGCCTGCATGTGTTTTATGGTTTTGTCTCCTTTAATTGATTTATTGTCTTGTTTCTCCCCTGGCTCCCAGGTGTTGTCATTTGTATTCCACACTCCTTATGTGAAGTTCTAAGCTATATAAGCTTACTTTGCATTTAGCAGGGCTATTGGATTGTAATGCTCCATTCCCTACAAAGCCTTTCAGTCAGTTTGTATCTTCTTGTTTTTAGCCGTGCTTTTACATGTGTTTCCATGTTTCTTTGAGTCAATTCATTAGGAATATCCCCAAGCCTTCACTGGTCATCAGGATTGGGTCTGCGTTCCTAAAAAACCCTTTTGTTCTACTGTCAAGCAGTCCAGCTTCGTCAAGGGGTATTTGTCACCTGGCTTCTACCAAGGACGGCCACTGGCCTGGCGTAGACATGCCCTCTACCCTCTCCAGTTATTACCAACTTAGCTGGACTGCCCTCCCCCCTGTTCTGGGCTATAGCCTTTCCCTCCATTATTACCGTATTCCGATTAATACATACTCCCTTGTGGATTGTACCATGAATCTGCATATGATTTCTTATCTGGATCATAACACTTCTACTCTTCCTCTCTCCATGTATGCCTCTCTTTTCCCCTCCATTCTATTCCTGTTTTTTCTTCCTCACTGCCCATTTTCCCTCTCTCTGCTTCCCCTCCCCCCTAATTTCATCCAGCTCTCTGTCTTTCTGACTCTTGCTCAGTAGCTGCATGATTGAGTCTAATTTGTTCCCAGGAGTACGTCTTCAAATATTCACATCCAGCGAGCTATGAGTTTTCAGTTAACCACGGCCGCTCTTCAGTCCAGGAGTGTGCCTGTTTCTCCACATCGGCTTCACAGTGCCTGAAGAACCACACCCCATATTCCCCCACTCAGGTAAGCACACAGTTATCACCCCCAGATCCAAGGGCGGTACAGTAACAGGTTTTAGGACAGACAACTTATAAAGACTCATGTTTACACAAGGTTTTTATTAAGTATGAGTCTTTAGACGAAGAACAAAGCACGTTGAAAAGATGGTTCCCTGTAGTCTTTACACAAATAGCTGTGATAATACAGTGTACAAAGGCAGCAGACTGTCCTTGTTTAAATGAGGAAAATAACAACTTACGACAACAGTGATTCAATACCACACCAGCGCTTTTAAGCTTCTGGAACCCTGTCTCTGCCTTGCATCAGAACACTCCCCAAAAGACATGTCTCACACTTACTTTTGCATACGCGCGCGCGCGCACGCACGCACACACACACATACACACAAAATCGCAGTGCCCGTACAGACACAGAGGCACATGCTTTTCCACACTAATGGACATTCACACAATGCAAAAATACAATATGCACACAGACAAACATGCATACATGCATCACACATACATAAACACACTCAATACCACACTCACATAAGCAATACAGATACCTCTACGAACACATTACTGCAAAAATACATACACATGCAGACAACACACTCACACAAACATTCAAACTTACACACACATACACACACACACACACACACACGCGGCAAGCCGCATTATCCAGTGATAATACAGGGATGCACCCAGTAAAAGAACGAAACAGCTTTTCCCCAGACCTCAGACCGCTGGTTGTGCTGGAGTGAGGCTGTGCAGAATGAATGAATAATTTAAATAAGTGGTGGGCGAGGGAAGCCAGGCTTAACTCTTCTGTCTGCCTCAGCAGTCAGCGTTTGGAGAGAGGTCACATGATCACTGGTACCACTAATATTAATGCCCTGCCCTCAGCAGCTTGTATTGGCAGCAATAGGAGTTATCAAAAGTGCACAGAGGTACTTAATAGTAAGAATATCTGGTTTTATAGGTATATATAAAATTCTGATATGGGTCATTCTACATGAAACCAACAAATACTGTCCCCAGAACTGAGTGCACTTTCCAAAGCTATACCAACATTGCATGTGCAGCCATTATTACAAAATGCAATATTTATTCAAACTGCAGTCAGATAATACATTGAAATCTATGATCAAAAAAATTCTTGATTTGCTTTTAGGATGACTACTATGACAAAGCTACCCCACTTCCTGTGTCCCCAGATTAGAAGTTGCATAGATCTGGTTTAAATCTGTTTTTTTCCCAATAAATGATTGTTTTTGTGTTCCTTGCACTGCACAAGATAATTATCTATATAAACAATACTTTTTCCCATCAATTCATGTTCTTTGTGTATTTTAGGGTAATTTTTGCCTTGTCCACATTTTTTTGCGTAACTTCTGTTACCCTGATTGAGTCATAATGCCCACAGGTGTCAGTCTGACAGTTTTTTTTACAAGAAATCCTCTGGAGCCCATTTGAGGGCAGCACATCATTGTTTAGCAGTTTTCAAAAGGTGAGTCAGTGACGTGCTTTTATCTGTCTTTTAAGTTTTAACATTTCAGGAGTACTGATATGACAAGTAGCTTCTGTTATGGCCATATGTCATTCATAGATCCTGGAAACCATAAATTAACATGCACAAAATAATTTGTTAATGAATTATGTTGTCATAAATGTGTTCATTGGGTGATAATAGAGGATTACTCCTCCATTTCTTAGAAATACTCTCTTAGAAGTAACTTATGTTACTGCATCTTCTGTTACCACTGGTATCTTCTGTTACGTACATGTAATTTCTGTTACTCTACCCAAGGAGACCATTATGAAGGTACACTGAATATTTGTCATATGATGACTATTTTTCTATAATTAAGACCACTGGAAGCAACAGTTTTCTGGGCAGGTGGTAAAATTTAAAGGTCAGATTGTTACATTATGCCATATTTTCTGAATCTCAAGGAACAATTGAATTTAGTGATCAGTATAATTTTTTGTTCTGAATGTTACCACTTCAAAACAAATTGGTATATTTTATTTAAATTACTTTTAGGACACATGAAGGAGATAAATCTCAGTTAAGGTGTATAATATTTGATGATTATATTATAGCATAAAGGGAGTATTTGTCCAGTAACAGAAGTTACTTTCTGTCAAATTTATCTGTCCTGTTGTAATAAATATTATATATTATGAACTTGATTAAGCTTGCATACTCTGTCTGGTTGACCCTTGATATGTTAGCAATAAAATACTTTGAAATCAATTGTCTTGACTACATCTTAATTTTTGTTAAGTACCCTAGCCAAATTGTTGGTTGTGTGTAGAATGACCCATATAATCATGATGGAACATGCCTAATTCAAATAGCACTCCGATTTCAAAAAAGTTAGCGCCTTATGGAAAATGCAAATAATCAAAAAGTAGTGATTTGAAAAATTCATTCTTCCTGAACTAAATTGGAAACACTGCATCAAGATATTATTTGATGCTTTAATTTGTGAATTCAATGGGGACCCGCCCGAAATCTAAAAATAGCCTGTACTTAAGGTGAACGTCATTCTCCAAACCCGGAAGTCGGGCAAGCGAACAACAGGAGGCAATGTGCCGAGTTAGAAAAAGTAGGTTTTTAGGCAATTTTATCAACTTTTATTTTAGATCTAACTTGTGTTGACAATGGGGACTTGGGGTGGGTTTCCCAAAAGCATTGTTTTTTTTTAACTACACTAGCAACTTACGTAGTTCATCCATTCACTGTTAATGGCTCCAACTATGTAAGTTCGCACCTGTTCTTTCGAGAAACGCACTCCTGGCTCCGCAGAGCAGACCCAGCAATAGCAACAATGGCTCTGAAAAAATTCACTTCACCATCGGCAGCTAACGGGGAAACACAGATAAGGGGCAGTCCAGGTAACACAAACCGCAACAATAACAACCCTTTTTTCATTTGCGCTTAGCCAGCTACAGAAATGCAAAAGCAACGTGTTCAACGCTCGAATCACGGCAGGATAACGAGGAAGACTTCGTATTCATACTTTAATTTGTGAGCCCTGTGACAGGTTTATAACGGCAAGCTAGCTTGGTAACAGTTCGTTAACCTACTTGATAATACACTAGTTGTATGATTCTATGCTCGAATTTGAAGTTATTCCACCTATGTGTGAGGATTTTCTTTCGCAGCGGCTGCGATTCATTTGTCCGGTATTGTTCATTTTGGTTCGAAAGTAGGCATTTTTAGATCGCAAATGTGATGCGATACCGCTTATTTCAAACCTCGAAAGTGTATGTAAAATATGTTGATGTTCGAGAATAAAGCTAGGTAAGGGAACAAAGCTTGTGAAGACTACTAAAGGAGTTTTGTACACCTATCGCTGCTGGTGGGTCTACATAAGTATCAGAAGGCAGCAGGTTAACCAGGTTACGTGGGCGTAAGCCGCAGCCCGGGACAGGGGAAAAAGGGAGGAGTGTGAGTAAATCTACCGCTCGTCATTCGCCCATTCATTTAGTGTAATCAGTTAATATTCATTCAATATATGCCTGGGGAGGAGTAATTCTATTTTCAAACTACCTCTGAGCACACATTTCGGCTTCATTCCATGGAGAAAAAACGAATAACAAGCAGTTTAGTGCGTCTCGTTTTCGATGGTTCTCTATGGCAGATGCCCAATGCTTGCCCGACATCTGCATCGTGTGACGATTATTCACATTTTTCGTGATGTCATCCGGGCGGGTCCCAATTGTTCAAGCTCTTATCAGTGTCACGCATGGGCGACTAGCATATTTGTGAGACCACCATTAAAGCAGGAAGATATGTACAATTTAGGAGCAACGAATGGAGCCATCCTGACGTAGACTGTTCTAGTGATTATACCTGTTTAATCAGCTATTCATACTGCGCATGGGAGATGGTTTGATGGATTTAAGATTTAGATTTTTTGTAAAATAAAACTGCGTGTGTCCAAACTTTTGACTTTTACTTTAGGTGTGGGTAAATCAACTACAGTCTCCTCTTCAATTATTGGCACCCCAAATAAAGATGACTAAAATGACTCACAAGAAATTCAATCTGGTGAATTAGCTTAATCTCTGACTTAAAAAATGAGGATAATTCGACCTTTAACTGATATAAATCTATGTTGGGAATAAAATTCTATTGAAAATATTATTGAAATTCTTAGTGGCTTGTGCCACAGTCGCCCTCCTGTCAGTTTGGACCAGATGGGATAGCCTTCACAGCCATCGTGCATAGCCTATTTGAGTACCCAAAACCCCGTTGCAGGTTCATGGCTTGTCCCTCCTTAGACCACTGCCAGTAAGTACTCTCTTCTGCTGACAGGAGGCACCCCAGAAGTCTTGCCACGACAGAGATGCTCTTACCCACTCGTCAGGCCACAACGATTTGGCCCTTGTCAAAGTTGTCTGTTCTCATTCCTCCCACATCCATCATATTGAAAACAAGAACTGACTGTTTGCTTACCGTCTAAAATCTGCCTGCAGACCTTGACATGTGCCATTGTCATGAGATAATCAACATTATTTGCTGTATCTGACTTGCTTGTATGTTTTTGCTCATCAGTGTATATGAGGTGACACACAGGCAAAATTCCCATATTCATTCATCAACATGGGAAAAATAAAAGAATAAACAAATCAAACAAGGGAAAAGTATGTTGACCGTCTAAAGTCAAGGAATGGGTATAAAAGTGGCTACTCACCACAAGATGCCATATGTATCTTTATGGCAATAATTACCCCTACCAAGGTGGTTATGTTCTCGCCTGTGTATGTTTATCTGTCTGTCTGTCAACATTAACTCAAAAAGTAATAACTGGATTTTGGAGATTTTTTTTTTTTTTGGACGGACAAGGGATAGGGAATGGCCCAATCGGCTTTTGGGGGGGACCAGGATTACAATCTGTATCTCGGAATTTCATAAAGAATTTTTCAACCTTGCAGGATTGCAACCAATGCAATTCATCTTAAAATCCACAGCTCACCAGCTCACCAATGGCATGATTCAGGTAATCAGTTCAGACCAAAGACCAAAGATGAACAGAACCATCCAAGGGTAGATTTTCCAAAAGCATAGATTTTCACGAACATAGGTGGAATCATTGACTATGTATGGTAAAACTACGAAATTTGCTAACGTTAGCAACTATGCTTGTGGGAAACGCGCCCACACTGTTACTAGCACCCAAAAGCCACAGTCTATCATGGTATGGCGTTGTGTCAGTGCCCATGGCAAGGGTAACTTGCGCTTCTGTAAAGGCACCACTAATGCTGAAAAGTACACAGAGATTTTGGAGCAACAAATATTGCCTTCAAATCGACTGCTTTTCCAGGGACATCCATGCGTATTTCAACAAGACCATACAAAACTGCATTACAAAGTCATGGCTGCGTAAGAAGAGGGTACTGGTGCTGGTCTGGCCTGCCTGTGGTCCAGACTTGTCCCAAATAGGGAACATGTGGCACATTTTGAAATGCAAAATGCAACAACAGAAACCCTCACTGTTGCATGTCTTGTGCCTATTTTGCAGGAAGACTGGGACAAAATTACTAGTGAAACAGTCAGTGTCTTCAGGCCCAACACATTTACTATATGTTGTGAAAAAGAATGGCAACATTGCTCACAATGCAATGGTAAACAATGTCCCAAATTTTTTTGAAATATTTTGCAGGAATCAAAATCGCAGTAAGTGTTTATTTTGAAAAATCTAAATTCACATTGTGAATAATCAAAAAAAAGGGGGGTTGAATTGGTTTCAATGTTCAATGTTGACAAACGTTAGCAATAATCCTCAAATCATTGCTTTCAGCGTTCATATTAATTTAATGTACACTGTTATAAACTGGCACCTTTTTTTGCCAGTTATTTTAAGTGTAATGTTAGAATCAGTTTATCGTAAAGGTTCCATGTATGTTAAAGGTGACATAGAATGGTTGAACAGGGTATTTATCCTTGTTCTGTGATGTGACATATAGACAATAAAATTTTGGTTGGGTCTGTAATGCCTCAGAAACTTCCAGGTGCACAAACCTCTCTCAAAAAAACTATGTTAGGGAAACACAAAAGTGGGGGATTTTGAATGTCACACTAGTTGTTTTGCACCTATTTGGTTATAAACGACCTTTTTTTTTGCCAGTTATTTTAAGTGTAATGTTAGAATCAGGGTTCCATAACTGGCAACCTCATTATGAAATGCAAGCACTTGACGCTGATTGGTTGGCTTTGCTGCCACTCAAAAGAATGTAACTTTGCCCAGAGCGGAAGGGAAAGTGGAAAACACTCGCCGGCTTCGGAACACGGACAGACCAACTTCATGCAGCTATGGCATATTCAGAGATTCAGCCTTAAAGTTTGAGCCCGAATCGGATAAGGACACTGAATTGGAGGAAGAACCAGTCCAGCAAAGGCTGGATTTAAACGTTTCTGAATGGTAAGTATTTTTGAATGTTTTTTTTCCCCAAACGTAATGCGCTTACGCATTCGGAGTGAGTCTCTTGCATTGACGTTCTGTGCCGTAGTCAGCAAGTACTCAAAGCGCACTGAAGAAATTCATTTGCGGAATTTAAGTCCTTGTGCAATAAATTAATCCGTTTCACGTGCATTACAGTGGATTTCCCCACTAGTGACACGGGAATCGATGATGACTCTGGAATTCTCACACTTGTCTTTACTGAGGGATTGGAAGCAATGGAATTGCAAAAAGACGTGTATGCAAATTATTTTGAAGGCGAGGAAACAGAATAAGAGTGGGGGGGCAGTGAGATATATGTGACATCGTATCCGATGTCAGATTGGCCCGTTTTCTGGCAGTCATTTTAAAAAGAGGAATTTCTGTAAAACAGATGTTCAGAACGTCTAGCACTTTTCGTATGTTCTTGAATGCGGGTAGACTACTGTTATTCAACATAGACAAGGTAAAAATGGTTTTTGATTCTACAACCCCATTTCCGAAATAGTTGGGACGAAGTGTAAATTGTGAATAAAATCAAAATGCAATGACTTTCAGATCACATGAGCCAATATGTTATTTACAGTAGAACATAGCACATTTCAAATGTTGAAAATGAGACATTTGTGACAGTGCGTTCAGGAACCACAAGCGAGAGAGGGAAATCCAAAAAACGTATGCCTTTATTGAATGCCGGGTCAAGACCAATAGACACAAGAATTGCCTAGCCACAAAACGAAATCCAAAAACAGAGTCGACTAGACAGGCCAGGGTCAGAAGCAGAAAAACAGAGGTGCGACGGTACATAGACAGTAGGCAAAAAGTTGTAGTCGAATTCCAAAGCAGTGGGTCATACACAGGGCATCCAAACACAGAAGACGTGGTCATACAAAAATGAGTCAAAATTCCAGAGAGGCAAAACAAGACAAAAAGGGCTTTGGCTAAATTCTTGGTCGGACAAAACAGTCGAAGAGAAACAATAATCAATGGCATACCCAAGACTCTGCACAAAGAAATATTGATCAACGTTCTGACAAGTCAGAACAGCAGTGAGGACTCTAAATAGACAGAAGGGAAGTCACATGCTATGCAGGGAACAGGTGAATGGGATGAGAGCTAATTACAAAGGAAGGTACACATGGGGAAATCCTAAACCACAATAATTGGCGAATATAATTGGACACGGACGGGATTCATGCAGACATCCTATGACAAGTAAACAGCTCCAGTCAGGGAGTTCTAAGTGCACAGACAATGAGTGCAGGAAAGCATTATTAAGCAAGTCGATCTCTACAGAAATGTAGAGAGAGACAGGGAAAGCCCAGCAAGAGGCGGAGACTAGAACAGGGCGATTGCTGAGACTGAATTAGTACTAATTATTAGGGTGCAACTTTACAGAGTAACTAAAGTGCTCGTTAGTAAGTTAGTAATATATACATGGATTAGTTGGGTTGGTAAACTATGATACAAAATATAAATGTTAATCTTGTTAGTAATCTAGAACAGCAAGGCGAAAGAAGCAAATGAGAATTGAAGTAATAATATGAAACACCAGAAACCATTGAAATCACCCGAAGCAGGTAGGCACACAGACTGGGGAGATGGACTGAACCAACTAGATCACAAGACAGGGGAGACAAGTGCAATGAAACTGAAAATGGCGTAAACTGAAAACCTGAGAATACAATAACCAAAAAGAATAAAGAAAAGACATAATCATGAACATAAAACATGAACACAAAAACCAGAACCATGAGAACATTTTACATTTTTATCCACAAAATGAGCTTATTTCAAATTTCCTGGCTGCAACAGGTCTCAAAAAAGTTGGGACACAGGCAAAAAAAAAAGGGCTGAAAAAGCAATTAATATATAAGAGAATCAGCTGAAAGAACATTTAGCAAGTAATTAAGTTAACTGGAATCAGGTGTGTAACATGATTGGCTGTAAAAGGGATGTCTTAGAGAGGCTGAGTCTCTCAGAAGTAAAGATGGCCAGAGGCTCTCCAACCTGTGAAGGCTTGCATTAAAAAAATTGGGGAATACCTTAAAAACAATGTTCCTCAATGTCAAATTGCAAAGGCTTTGAAGGTCTCATCAACGACAGTGCATAACATCATCAAAAGATTCAGAGAAACTGGAAAAATCTGTGCATAAGGGACAAGGCCGTAGACCTTTGCTGGATGCCCGTTATCTTTGGGCCCTCAGACGCCACTGCATCAGTCACCAGCATGATTCCGTCATTGACATTATTAAATGGGCCCAGGAATACTTCAAGAAACCACTGTCTGTAAACACAGTCCGCCATGCCATCCACAGATGCCACCTAAAACTCTATCATGCAAAAAAGAAGCCATTGTTGAGCATGATCCAGAAGCGCCGCCGTGTTCTGTGGGCCAAGGCTCATTTAAAATGGACTGTAGCAAAGTGGCAAAGTGTCCTGTGGTCAGACAAGTCCAAATTTGACATTCTTGTTGAAAATCATGGTTGTCGTGTCCTCCGGGCTAAAGAGGAGAAAGACCACCCCTCCTGTTATCAGCGTTCAGTTCACAAGCCAGCATCTCTGATGGTATGGGGATGCATTAGTGCATATGGTGTGGGACACTTTCATGTTGCAAAAAGCACCATGAATGCTGAAAGGTATACAAAGGTTTTAGAGCAACATATGCTCCCCTCCAGATGACATCTATTCCAGGGAAGGCCTTGTGCATTTCAGCAGGACAATGCAAAACCACATACTGCAGCTATTACAACAGCATGGCATCGTAGTAGAAGAGTCCAAGTGCTGAACTGGCCTGCCTGCAGTCCTGATCTTTCACCGATTGAGAACATTTGGTGCATAATTAAATGAAAAGTCTGTCAAAGGAGACCCAAAACTCTCCAGCAGCTGGAAGCCTATATTAAACAAGAGTGGGATCAAAGTCCAATGGCTAAACTCAAGAAACTTGTCTCCTCAATGCCCAGAAGCCTCCACTCTGTGTTAAAAAGAAGAGGGGATGCTACACCATGGTAAACAGGCCCCTGTCCCCACTTTTTTGAGACCTGTAGCAGCCATCAAATTTGAAATGAGCTCATTTTATGGATAAAATTGTAAAATTTCTCAGTTTCAACATTTGCATGTTATCTCTGTTCTATTGTGAATAAAATACTGGCTGGTGTGATTTGAAAGTCCTTGCCTTTTGATTTTATTCACAATTTACACTTTGTCCCATCTATTTCGGAATTGGGGTTGTATGTCACCTTTAACTGTAAACCACAGTTAAATGCATGCAGGACTCTACTTACAGATAAAATAACAAGGAGAAAATACATTAATTTATCTGAAATTCATTCAATTCATAACAGTGTACTTTCTGAAGTAACGCTTCCTGATTTGATGCTGTAAATGAAGTAATGAGGAAATAACACAAACCTGAACATAGTGAAGCTGAGCAGCCAATAGCCCATTTTTGCTTGGTCCCTGAATGAAGGAGGGACCGGATAAACAAAGTGTTGTAATTTCAACACCACTCAACCTGTTTTGGATGTGAATGCCCTCAAATTACAGCTGAGCTCATGTTCATTATTTCATTCGAACTTTATTTTATGGAAGACTGCTAAAATAACAATACCTCAAACATGTCCAAATACTTATGGACATGCCAGGACCCATTAAAATACTTTTGAGAAAACCCTTAAACTTAAGCTGAAAGTCTGCACTACAAGCATTTCTTGGTTGCTTCATTTCAAATCCATTGTAATGACATACAGAGCTAAAATGATGAGAATTATGTCACGTGTGGACCTGGCTTTATATATGGATCCAAATACTAATAGTATAAGTCCGTTAGTGTTTCCCACAGAATTTTTGGAGAATATGGGGGCACAGTGTTTCCCACAGACCAGGAAGCAATGTGTGGTGGCAGACCGATGTCTGGGGGGGGGTCATTCTCATCTTGTTGTGCAGGGGGATCATTATTTTGTGCGGGGGGGGGATGATTCTCATTTTGTTTACCGGGGGGGCGGGAATTGCGCAAATTCCGCGTCTTCCAGTACCTTTCCTATTTTTCCGTTTTTTTTTCCCCAAACGTGCGCATGTATGATTAACTCGCGGCATTTGCGCATACTGAGATTATGGCGGGGGTAAATTAGATTATGGCGGGCCGCCATAATCCCGTCAATGTATGGGAAACAGTGAGTCAGTGTAGTAAATCATTCCTTTAAATTGCAGGAGGCAAAGTGTCCTCTGTGCCCTTATCAGCTGCAGACAAGAGCTGAAGGTTTCATGAGCAGTAGAGATATCCGGAGATGTATTGAGCTGTATTGTGTATCATCAGCATACCAATGAAATAGATCCTACACTTCCTGATGACATGACCTATGGGGAGGAGATACAGTGTACTCTCTCTGTACTGCAGTGTCAGTCACTATGCAAAAAAACATGCCGCAATTTCTCAGAATGCTTCTTGATATGCATGAAATTCCCTCAGATTAAAGATAAAAGTTTGTAAACTCCATCCTTTGTCATACTTTTATTTTCATTTCAATTCGCTGGTGTGCACAGTTAAATCAAATTTTAAAAATTAATAATAAATAAATAAATAAACATCATCGTCCAAATACTCACAGACTCAATAGTCGATGATCTCAATGAGGCCTCACTCTTATGCAAATAGTCCCAACACACAACACACAAACAGAGCACAAAACCAAGAATGTGCACTTAAGATATAGCCAGGTGAAGATTGTGCTTACTTAAATGAAACTTTGAAAATGTTTCTTATCTAATAATGTTGGCTGTGAGAAATACATCCAACTTTATTGAAATACTAAATGCACATATTTGCAGCAACTGAAAAATATTTAAAATACTATTCAACATTTTTTGGGGCTTGATTTAAGTATATAAGCCAAAAACTGTCATCAAGTATTCTGCATGTTTTTTTTTTCATATAATCACAATAGACTACAATAAAATAGAGGCAACACAATGAAGTCTATCGAGCAGTTTCAAAGAAGTGACTGGTCATATAGGTTGCTTTGCAATGTGCAAAAAAATTAAACCTAATAGAATTTCCACAGAGAAGTTATAAATGGTCTTAATTATGCCAAGTGTAAAACAATGTATTCTCGTTCAGCCTGCAGCATCAATAGAAGAACACGACTAGACATAAAACTGCAAGTATTTCTGAGATTGCTGAGTAGTGGCACAGTCTACCCAGCAGAGGGAGCTACTGCATCTAAGATGTTCTTCCGCAAGATTTCGCATTACATAAGTGGGAGTGTTACCCTGTTTCAGCAAGCACTGAAGCTGTGCACCTCGTGCAAAGCCAACCTGACTCCTTTGGTAATTTACATCAAATTTCAACATAAATACCATTTTAAACACACAATAATCAGCATCAAGAAAAAGAATTCCTGGCTAAGCAGTTGTCATAACCAGTGGTTAGCAATTTGATCATTTTTGAACCACACAGACTGTTACACTATAAGCAAGTGAGTGCAAACACTGTATATGAAATGTTTTGTTATTTTTTAAGAAATGTTAAAGACTGCATTTCATTAAACTTTATAAACACACATCACCAGCCCCTCCCACAGGAAAAAAAGAAAGCCAAACCCGAAATTGCAAAGATTTCCATACACGGATTCACTATCTCACTGTGTTTTAATGCTCTTCAGGTTTGACCAATGAGCATGCGGACTGCATTTCATGGGTCGCATGATTCAAAAATTCAGGCAAAATCATGACCACACCAATCTCAATCATGAGCCCTCCCTTCACTAAAAGTAGCACTGTCAACAAACAAACCCCTCCTCCGTTATGCTGGAGCAGCTAATTGCAGACATTATACAGCCACTAAATTGGAACATCAACAAAAGGAAATATACTGATCAAGAAAAAATGAAACATTCAAACCCAAGACAGTAGCTGTTCTGCCAGCCTGTAGGGTGGTTATACAAAAATGAAAAGAGTAAAGAAGAAGAGGGAGACATCAAAAAGCTGCACAACTAACATATGGGGCGGGGTGAAAAAACAGTAGTGCACGTGCAGGAACTCAGAGCAATAACCGGCCGAACAGGTGCTGCAAACAGAAGGATGGAGTATGGCCTACCTCGCCGATGAGGATTGTAGCGCTGTTATCAGACACAGACATGGGACTCCGTCCCGCGATGTTTGCTGTTCTCCATGGGAGCAACGCTCCAGCAATCCAGCTTTCACGGGCCAAGGAAGCTGAATGCCCGCGAAAATGCGCTCAGCCCGCGTGCTCCATAATGACGTTACCGCGATCCGCCTGCTCTCTGAGCTACCATTTCTCCATACATAATTGATGCACTGAATATCACGCTGGTGCACATCCGCTTCGTCTGCAGGCAGGCAGGCGGGGAACATTCCAGTCTCAGAATACGCAGATATTCGTTTCAGGCAGCACCCTTGCAGCCGTCCTTTCCCGTAAAATCCCCTCTTGCAGAGGAAATCAGACTCCTCAAAGCGATCATGCTGAGCGGGCGGTGCAATTAGCGGCAGATCTAAAAGCTGGGCACGTGAAATATGATTCTGAATTATATATTTGAAGGCTGCACTGAAGACTACCCCCATTTAGAAGTGAACAACAACTCTCCTCTATTGCACTAGATGAGATGCAGGCTATATGTAGGTGAGGATTGTAGGCTGCTGCAGAGCATGGCCCATAGTTCCACAGACCAGCAGGCACAATGCTGAGCTGCTTTAAGCCAGAAGCCCTAGATAGCTAGTTCATCCCACACATGCTATGGGAAAACTCTATATCCAAATGGCTTTCTTGTAGGCCTTCGTAAAAACAAAAAAAGAAAAAGCATAAAAAGAAACCTGGCCTTAAAGTGAATAGCCTAATATATGCTATTTAAATTTTCTTTTTGAAACAGAACATTGCCACATAAAACATATACAGCACAGCCACAAATAATGAAACTGCAGTAGGATGTCAGGGGCGAAAACCATTAATCAACAAACTTACAAGCCAAACAAGGTATGAACGTTAAATTTAACAGAATATTTTGTGATAAATCAACACTAATGGTCCCACGTGTGTGAATATGCTCTCTGTTAGAGTTGCATTAACACTCTACATTTTACTGTGATGACTGGTCATAATGATTATGAATCTCAGTTAGGTATCTTTGGTGAGACAACAAAGAGAACACATGATCTACAGATCCCACCAGCAGTATATTTCACTATTGGCTTATAAAATGTGAGGTCAACCAAAGAATGGAACCATTTTAAAAACAAAATAGAATTGATACATGTTGAGATAGAGGTATTAGCTTTATAGAACAGCAAAGTTTTTAAAGACTATATTAAGTATGTTTAATGTTTGTTTTATAGTGTGACTCAGTTATCTGGTATTTTACTGAGGCATATTATCAAAACATTTTGCATTATCATTCTAACTCCACACATTCTTTACTTATGTTTTTTGTCAAAGTTGGAAATACCTTGTCCCCATACATTACATTGTCAATTTACCAAACTATGTATAATTCAAATAAAATTTGCAAACAATCTTGTTCAGGACCTCTGATCTGATTGAAATCAGATTAAAGATATCTAAACTCTCACCTTAAACAAAAAATCTTATTTTGAATCCACTGGTGCTCTCGAGGTTTATGCTTCATAAAAAGGGCTAAGAGGATGTGCCATCACTAAAGGAAACTCTCAAAGAGGCTGTGTTCAGAATACCCCACTTCAATGACGATTGTGTCCAAATGTTACATGTAGTATCCAGAATGTTATCACCAGGAAATGTACCAGTATAACAAAAATACCCAGATGACATAATATTCTACCCAATTTTCGCAATAAGCAACCAGAACTGTCTTCATGGTTTGTTGTAACCCACAATGCAACACAGACAAAGGTAAAATACCAAGACCCAGTTGATCCTCATAGCCTGGACATCATGTTACAGTGTAGTGCACGACATTGTTACTGGTTACTATGTTTCCTCAGAGAGCATGTAGAAGCTGTATGCTGGACGTGGTAAACAAGTGATATATGCGATCTGAAACAAGGCCTTGGTTATTGTCTCGTACTGGCTCCGATACTGTGTAATATTATGGAGAGTAGCATGTTGTATCCAGTATATAGTCCGGCGGCATGCAGTAAACAAGCATGTGATTCCAAACATGATCAGAATCTTTCATTGTCTTCTGTCGCCTCTGGCGAAAGGGAGACATAGGAATGCACCCCATCCGTGCATGTGTGCGTGTGTCCGTCCGTCCGAAAAGTGGCGTTAACACTTTAACTCAAGAAGAAAATGTATTACAGAGCCCATGTTGTGCATATAAGAAGATTACATTATGAACCAGTTTCCTATTTAATATCAGTGAGCTTGATCTATTATTTGACCTTGCAATTAGCAGGTCAAATATTGGTACTTGACCTATTTTTTTCAAACTTGATTTACAAGCTCAAAATTGTTCACTGTGGTGTTCTGCGGCACTCTCTTTAACCTGATGGTCAAATTTTATGGATCCAGTTCCTTGCCATCTTTTACTAAATATCCACTTTCACGTTGAACAGAATTGATCTCTTTTAAGGTCACAGGGTACATATTTATTTTGGCGACGAGAGACCGTGGGCCTCGCGGCCAGCTTCTTATCTTTGCCTGTCACAGAACGTGACAGCAACTTAGCACTGCACTAACAAGATGAACACTATCCAAATGGGTAAAGCTTGAGGAGATCACTTCCCCCAGTGAAGTGCAGTTTTACAAACTGGCTACTATTGTCATGATCTAGACAAGGAACCAGGTGCAAAGACAGAGTACAATGGTGGCTCTGTGGTGGACCTCAGACATCTGCGCAAGACATTGCAGAACAGGGAGGGGTCAAGAATTGTTCTGCTCCGGGACCCAGGGACGGTCACCGGGTCTGTTCCTCTCCTAATCCACCAAAAACTGGCACCTGCATCCCCCACGTCAGACATCTAGGATCTGAAGCAAGGTGTAGGCGGAGCCACCATTGATAAGCCTGGAGGGAGGCGGAGAAAGGGAGGGAGGACTGTAGGGAGTCAAGGACATTGATTTTAATTTTGAGACACAAAACATGGGGTGGATCTTACGAAGGGGAGGAGGAAGGAGGAGCCTGACCACAGATGGAGACAGTACTCTTGTATTAGTGAATAAGCCTATGAACCGAGGGTTGAGCGTCTTTGACATCCCACAGTTCAGGATATCCTACGTGGCCAATCACACCTTCTGTTCCACTTAGTAAGCAGAAGCTGGATTGCAACGACAGTTACCTTGTTTCTGGAAGGTGGATACGAACTTGTGTAGCTGTGCATGGGCTCTTCATCCCCAGCATGCACAATGAACCCTGAGCAGAGCAGAAACGGTCACTTTCCTCTCCTCAGACTGTAATAAAGGCAATAAAGTTTGCAATAAAGCCTCTCCATGTTATGGTTAACCTCTCTGTGGAATCTAGAGGACAGGAGGACAGTGGTGCTCACCAGTGTGCAGAAAGTCTTCCAGAAGTGGCTGGCAAACTGAGAGCATTAGTCGGAGGCCACCTCCTGAGGACCACATGATGTAATAAGAGCATGGCAGTCTCCTTGACCGTGGGCAGCTTCAACAATGGCACAAAATGTGCTGCCTTAATGAAGCGGTCCATAACGTAGAGGATGACCATGAACTGTCAGACAAAGGAAGCCCAGTAACAAAATCCGTGGCAACGGTCCCCGGTATCTTAGCAGATGGCAGGCCACCAGAGGCGTGAACAAATGAGTGCTAGAGTGTGGGTGATGCCGGTATGGCATGCTAGCTTATAAGCGTAGAATCAGGAAAGGATACTGCTTCTCACTCTCTCAGGAAGAAGAGATGGTTGGGTAGACTGTCTGAAGGTGCAAGACATGACCGCGCTGCCTCTTCAGCTTCGCACTCCATTTGGAGCTTAGTGGCTGCCAGAAGGCAGTGGCCCAGGAAGATGTTCTCAAGATGAGCATCAAGCACAGGAGAGAAGAAACGAGACAGAGTCAGGCTTAGTATTTTTGACACCAGGACTATAGGTCAAGACAAAGTTAAATCTGGCAAAGAAGAGGGACAATGAGCTTGCCTGGGGTTAAACCATTTAGCAGTCAAGAGGTATTCCAGGTTGTTATGGTCTGTCCAGACAAATAAGCAGAAACTGGATCCCTCCAGTCAATGCCTCCACTCTTCAAAGGTCAGCCTCACCTCCAACAACTCCCGATCGCCAATGGAATAATTTCTCTCAGCTGGTGACAACCGTTGAGAAAAGAAGGCACATGGATATACAGTATCTTACCACTGGCTTCTCACTTGGAGAGGAGACAAAATGAACATTATAGGCCTTGACTTCAACAATGAATGGTCACCGAGGATCTGGGAGCATGACAGGAGCGGTGATGAGATGGCGGAGGCAGCCTAGAGGATCCAGTCGAAATGAGTCTTGATGGACGTGAGCACTGTCAAAGAGGCTGCCACTGTGGAGTACCCTCAAATGAACCACCGGTAGAAAGTGGCAAACCCAAGGAAAATCTGTAGCTGTTTATGGTCCTTAGGGTCCAGCCAATCCAGCACAGCCAACTTTTTCATGGTATATCTCCAAGGTGCCCTGCATTACAGTCAAGCCCAGGAAGGAGACAGTGGTGCAATGGAATTAGCATTTTTCTGATTTTAAATAAAGTTGATTCTCTAACAATCTTTAAATAACCAGGCAGACATGATGGGTACTTTCCAAGGTTGGAGGGAAAACCAGGATATCATTTAAGTAGACATAGACAAACCGTGAGACTTAACTTGGAGGACATCATTATGAGATTCTGGAAAACAGTGGGTACGTAAGCAAGCCCGGATGGCATCACCAGATATTTGTTTTAGCCGGAGGGGGTGATCAACACTGTCTTCTGTTTACTTCCTTTCTGTGTGTGCACAAGATGGTTAGCATTGCGCAGGTCCAACTTGGTTAAGCAATGACAGCCCTGGAGGCTGGAGAATGCCGAGTCCATCAGAGGAAGAGGGTAACAATTTGTGATAGAAATGAGAGTCCCTGATAATCCATGCAGGAATGCATAGACCCATCTTTCTTAGCCACAAAGAAACCAGCTCCGGCTTGTGACAAAGAAGTGCAAATGATTCTGGATGCTGGGAATGATTTATGTACTCCTCCATTGCTTTGAATTCTGGCACAGTCAGAGAGTACAGTGAACTCCAGGGGGGAAATGTTCTAGGTAACAAATAGAAGGCATAATTGTTGGGTCTGCATGGTGGAAGTGACGTAGCTCCAACTTTACTGAATGCCTGACGGAGGTCATGACAGACAGCAGGAACTCCTTTTAGGTCTGGCGGCTTCTCCTGTTGGTCTATGACTATGGGCAAAAGGCAGGGACACATCCCTCGCAGAGTCATACCTACAGGCAATTAAGACTCTTCAATTAGCTTGACATGCAGGAGAAAACCTGGAGAAAACCAACACAAATGCGGATAACATGCAAACTCCACACAGAAAGGTCCCAGGCCAGATTCGAACCCGCAATTTTCCCAATGCGAGGCAGAGTTACCAAATTAAAAGTATTAGCATAAATAATTCTTATTTATACTATAAATAAAATACTTTATCAGACGTGTCCACAAAATAAAGATGAGCACCTTAGTGAAAACTCACGAAAAAGTAAATTACGTATGCACTATTCTCTTGGTATTGAATTTTACCCAGCCTTACAATTAGACGTATCACCCCTCTTTCAATCATTCCTACTTGTAGCTATCGCACAGTCCGTGTATGTATTTAAATATACACAGAAGAACCACTCCCTCTGACGGATCACGGAAAAGATTGGGATAGTCCTGATAGTCCTCAGTCCTATATGATAGGAAAAATCAGAGAAGTCGACCAATTTTAACTGCCAAAATTTCCTTGCAGAATAGGAGGCCAATTTGAATCCAATGGCTTTCATAGAATCTTAGAGGGGAACACAGCCAATCCAAATGAAGCAGCAGCGGCACAAACAAGGTGACTACTGGCCTAGTAAGGTAAGCACCACTTAACGAGGCAGCACTAAAATGGATTAATGAAAAGCAGGGGACAGGGGGCAAAGCCAGTAATGTGGCCCCTTTAATGAGGTTTCTCGAGATGGGGGGAAGGGACATCTCGGGAGATGCCAACTCTGTTTCAGGTTGATGAAACCCTTTCACCCGGGGGGCAGTAAGGCCTCACTTCATCAATGGTGCGCCCGTCTTTTGACCCAGCAGCAAGCTCTGGTTATTCAGCTTGGCTGGCCTTGCCTTTGCCTGTCCTGTAAGAGCCCTATAAATGGATGCCTCCCAGCCCATCTTCTGTACTTCACTGTGCCTGTATGTGTGTGTGAGTACTTTTGTGTGAGTGAGTGTCCGGGCAAGCGTGTTTTTATAAAGCCCGTATATTAACAAGGCCGACTGACTCCTTTATCCTCCAACGTTTCTCTCTCTAAAGAGAAGGGTAGAGGGACAGCAGTACTGGAGAGTTTGTTACCTCCTCATTAGCACTGTATTCATCATTTGTCAAAAAAAAGAAAAGGGAAAGAACAACTCATGCTGTACAGTCCAGAGGGCAAGAAAAAATGTACAGAGGGAAATGGAAAGAGAGACAGATAAAATTAGGTGCTCAGCAGCTGAAAGAGTAAAGGGAGAGACTGATTAGTGCAGTGAGGTATATTACATAAAGAGAGAGAGACACATAAAAATCCAGAGGGGTCGAAAACAAAGAGATAGGGTTCAATTTGAGTGTTTGGAAAGGCATCTTAATGTAGTCTCCAGCCATACTGCTCCCTCTCATTCTGCCCAGAGATCAGTCAGCACATGAGCAACTTGATGACCTGTAGCAAAGTGTTCCGAGGGGGAGGGGCACGAAGGAAACTCACAGCAGAGATGAGAAGGAGCAGCTCTTCAATACTGCACCAAGGTCTTGCATTTACTGTGAATAAGCACTTCTGGGTTGAGTCTCAGGACTCACAGTCCCTTTGCTGACCCAGAAACAGACAGGTGCAGCATGTGAGTCACTGGAGCCGCCCCTTTGCAGCTCAGCTGCATCCAGGTTGCGGCTCTCTCTCACGTTGGAGAATTTTGTTTCTCCCCAGGTGCGAAACTCCCATTGCTCACTGTTGCTGTGGACCCCACACACACTGCCTAAATACATACAAATATGGTGGGCTTCTGGGAAGCCAGAGCTCAGTGCTGCAAGATGAGTCTGTAAGAATCACATGAAAAAAATCTGAAACCTGCTGAAACCTCCTGCTGAATTCTCCACCATGAAGCCTCTCCCAGGGATGACTGGTTTTCGGTCCAACGGCCTGAACGAAGGGCCGATGGACTATTGGGATGATGCAGTGTCCGGTGTCCGTCCGTCCGTCCGTCCGTCTTTGTCATTAGCAATTTTCCAAGCATAATCTCCGAAACCTTCAGCCAGAATGACTTAATATTTATTACGGAGTGTCCTTGTTACAAGGTCTACCAAGTTTGTTCGAACAATTTGAAAATATAGATTTTTGAATTGTGTCTGAATTTTCATTTCTGTGGTAGTAATATTTATCAAGTGTATAATTACAATTTCTTACATGTCTTTTCATTGGAAAGTGGCAGCATGGCCTTATGAAGTCTCTCTAATTTATCACGTGGAAATGTTTAACCATACTGATATTATTACCCATTAGTCACGACAATATCGTTGGTATCATGACCTTTGACCTTGAAACTTTGAATTTGTAGCAAAAATTTACAAAGTTGTTCTAAATTCTTTATCTTTGGCAGGCAAGAGATGCAAGCAGGTCTCAGCCCCGCAGTGTTGAATAAGCGCGTAAAATGCTGGATTTCAACTTGGTAATATTATAAAACAGCCAAGCTCAGTCATTGCTATGGTCCTCTGCCAATCTGTGTCAGTAAACATCTGTGTCTGAGCAATACCCAGCTTATCTATCTGCATTTGTTATTCCAAAATGCTTCCAAGCTGGTACTGTGCATGACCATTTTTTCATAATGAATCATGTCCGAAATGCACTTGGCGAATTGAAGGAGGAGTGCAAGAGAAATTGTTTAGCTTATGGACTGGCTGCTAATTAGGCTACGGTGATGCGCCTTGGTTAATGAAAGACATGCTGGTCACCTATCATTGATGTTAAGTAGCTGTCAGTATTAGCTCACTAATTTCAGTTGTTTGACCTTGGTTGGTTAGCTATGATGGAACAAGCAACAGAACCAGTATTTTATAAAGAAACAAATGAAGATTCGAAACCAATCAGTTCCTAGAGGCTAGCAAGCTATCAATAGCAAGGTAATCAGTCATAGATAACAGATCAGATATTCCTTCTGTTTTAAAATCCTCCTTTCCTAAAGTTCAGTATTGTTACCAGAGATGACTGCAGTTTGATAACTACAGACTCATCTGCGGTCGGAGAGACAAGCTGCATTTCCATTAAATTTATATATTTGGTGAACAAGCAGGTTGTAATTTTTCTGGCTTAATTCCCCAATTTAAGGAAGCGGGAGGGCGCCCACCCATCTGCGTTAGCTACACAGCAGGCAATGTTTTTTTGTAATAGATAAAGCTGGATAATGCAAACTGCAAACTGCAAAATAAATTAAATTAAATGCATAAAAGCAGAAATGTATTTGTGTGTTTTTGAGTACACATGGCTTCTGAAACCCACTAGTGTAAGCTAACCTGCTCCATTGCCATTGAGCTTCAGCTATTCACACCGTAACTGCTGAATCTGACAGCTAATTGGGAGTTTTTGCGATCCAATATGTTTGACAGGCATGTCAGCAAACTTGTGACAGCTTGACTGATATTAATGAGCAATGTGAGGTTACAAAGTTACCAAAAATGAACAAAGATTGCTGCACTCAGGACACCACACCGAACTGATGAGTACTACAGGTGTGTAGAGCTAGTATAGTAGAAAAAAGAAATTCTGCTGTGAGCTGCCATAAACGTGCTTTTTTACAGGCCAGACTGATGTTTTTTTTCACAGTGTGCAGTCAGCATTTCTTTTTTCTAGGTTACAAAGTTACCAACAGCCAGCCAAAGCATTTTTGGTGATCAGATAATGTTTGCAAAGTTGAGAATGTAGACAGAGCAATTTTTTGATTGATTGGCGAGGCAGGGACGCTTAGATGGGACGCTTAACTGGCCACTGTTGCTGATTTGAGTACCTGTTAGGAACTGTTTACATATTTATACTGTTATATAAATGGTTGCACAAATTGGAGCTTGAGTGCAGTACGGCTGTTGAGTTGTGCGCGAAACAAGTTTGATGTAGGCATGTAGACATAACATATTATGTCCACAACATATCCAACAACTTAACATATCCACAAAATATTTCTCTATTGGGTAAACAGTGCACTAGTTGAACAAATCAGCACACGAGGAGACATCAGATGTAAAACAAACACAAGGTAAAAGTCCATTGTCTTGAGAAGAAAAAAATCATCCACTAATTATCCACTTCGCATTTTTCATATTTTACCACTGAATTGCACTGACAAGTGGTCTGAATGACTGGAGCCAACTGAAGTAAAGCTAGTAACACCTAAAAAAGACCAGGGAGTGTTTTCCTAAGGCTTGTGTCTATGCGAGACTACAAGTTAGTGGTCACACACCAGCTTCTTTTGGCAGTCTCTAGCAGACTACAGAGCTTGCAAGAATGAAGGTGCCCAGTGAACGTGATCAGGTATCGGAAATTCAACGGAGAGGAAGCACGAATCAATACATTAGCAGTCCATTTCCAGCCCCCAGCATCTTCATGTGAAGCCTCTCCCAGCTGCATGATCGAAGACCGCGTGGCACTGCCACTGCAATTTCCAGCCCACTGCAGCATGGAGCATGCAAAAGCTAACTATAAAGCACTGGACAGAGAAACACCCTCCCACTTCAATCTTTGCTTCACCTTACCTCAGTATTGTGAATTTTGAATGCGATCATTCAGCAGTCACAAATCAACAGTCTTAGTTAGATGTTGATTAACAGATGTTTTATCTTGTCATTTGCAGTGGAGGGTGTGACAGCCCCAGTGCAGCTTAAACCTGGCTTATGGCTTGTGCAGAGCCTATGTCAAACCGATCAGCCCACACAGGATTCTTTTCACTTTGTACATTTTTTTTTTAACTATTGCAGCTCAACGCATGTACACTACAACCGCTGGATCGAACACCTACTGCACACTCAGTTTCACACGTGCAGTCGATGCGCACAGTCCTCACGGACGCAAAATCCTGTGATGCACGGACAGTCCATGTGGACTATAAAGATGACAAAATTCGCATCATGCACACCATATGATACATTTTCCGGGCACACAAATGGTAAACCCAGCTTAAAATGCCATTTCTGCAGCTACTCCACTCTACGGTCTCTCCATATAATAAGCCATCAGCAGTCTGTTATACTAACATTACACTATACTAATGCATCACATCCAATAATTATCCACTATACAGCACTCTCTCACAGCTACTTTAAAACTAACTCATTACCTTGCTTTTGTTGACCGCCCAAGATGATTAAAAGAAAAAAACAAAACATTAGCGTGGTTTTTGCATTAGCCTTATAAGTGGTGGGGACTTAATGGATACAGTTAAGATATTAATCGCCTGCATTAACAGACACTAATGTGAATTTCGTGAGGGAATTATGCCCATTAATGGTTGGGGAACAGGAATGAAGACTGTAGGGTACCTGAATTTCAGGCTCACCGACCTAGGTCTGAATAAGGGAGGATTTTACCCTGAGGTACTCTAAACACCAAGGGAATCTCGAGTCAGCGCTCTCAGATTAGCACAATACAGTTTTAAAATCATATCCAGTATTTTAATATCCCAACCATTCTACCATGCAAGCAAAGAACAAACTGAGAGGCTAAACTCAGCGACCTAGTTTTTCATTCAGTGATGGAATTATGTATATTTAGGCATGTAAACAAGTTAACTATCCCTTGAATTCTTCTCTTTTTTCAGGAGCTTCCATGTTATCATATTTGCCTGTTTTTCCAACCATTTGCTTTTTTTTTGTTATTCTAACTGCATTTTGTTTGTTCTAAAACAATTTTAACCAATGACTTATGTTCCAGGGTCAATGGTGGAGTCCAGCTGCAGTCCCCTTAAGAAAGCTATTACACCTCATCCTTGTGCAGAATACTGGGTTTAACCTGCCCTGATATACTGGGCACAACTCTAAAAAAAATTCAACACACATGACCATTAGCATTATTTTTAGCATTCATTACGATTGCACAGAGATAGTCTAAATACCTATCACCCACACACACACACACACACACACACACACACAAATGTTGACACACTGTCTTTCACATTCATTGACACTTTCATAAGATGCCAACAGTCCCACGCATGCAAGCAATATATGCTTGCACACACAAACGCATACACACAGTGCTGTGCTTGCCCTCTCACGAGAGCAGGCTTTTAGTGCTCGGGCTCATGCAGTATTTAATTTGTCCTGCGAAAGACCTCACTGCCTCTGACACCACATACAGGTCTCAAAACTCACCAGAAACAGGAAAATATTTACTACTAAACCAACACCACTTGTGATTATTCCATCTGCAAGTCCTCGCAGTTCAAGTCCTCAGGACCAAAATGGCCAAGTCCACTGCACTGGTCAGCAAATGTGCTACAAAAACTCTGCCGCTCCGCACAAGCCCTAGTCTTTCTTGAGGTCACATTTTTCAAACACAAAATATTTGAACAGTAAGGGATAGCCATCATATGGATAAGGCCCTAACAGCAGATGCGGAGCTGGCCTTGATGCAGAACTCAAACTAACAGAGAGCAATTCAGTCCAACACAGAGAGAGAGAGCTTCCGCTACCAGTGAGTCACTGGCGGTAACCGAGAGAAGTGCACGCTAACAGAAAAACCTCCCTCTTAGGGACAGATTAAGCTAGCAAGCTGCAGCTCATACAAACAGAGAAACCTCTCGGACTTCCAATACTCACTCAGTCTGAAGCAGTGGGAAGGGAGCCGGTGTTTCTCTCCGCTCTCGTCACTCAGTACCGATGCGTTTCCTCTCTTGGCTAGCAGTGAAGTGTACTGTAGCATGCATTTAGAATACCACTCAAGAGTCTCTCCTTCTCCTCTCTTGCATGCACTCTCTCACCCCCACCCCCCAGTAACACCACTACTTTGCTGGCAGCGATGTCATCATAGTTCTATGGCTTCTGCTGCCTCACTCACTCTATCTCTCTCTGTCCGACTCTTTCTCTATGCTTAATTGATCATTTTTCTATACTCTATCTTTTTTCTCCATTTTTCTTTGCTATTTTTATCAGGGTGAGTTCTCCAATTAACGCAACCCCCATGCTATTCCCTCTTTTGCCATCGACTCCTTTATATCTTCTTTCTCAAAATGGAAAACTAGCAGCGAGAAGCACTTCATATGCCCCTCTGCACAGAGCACCTCCAACAATTTTCTAGCACCTAAAATCTTTTATGATCCAGACAAGGAACCAGATGCAGAGTCAAAGCACAATCCAATAACAGGGTTTATTGATAGGACTACAGTAAGGACTGAGAGCAATTAGGAAAGTTCAGTTAAGATGGTAGATGGGCTTGGGTAAGAGGCGTGTCCGCACCTGGCCAGTGGCGTCCCAGGGCAGAGGTCATACGGCGATCACTCTCACCCGAGTAGAACTGTCAGGAGGCAGATTCTGAGATTTTTTCAGGAACACAGTCCCAATCCTGATGACCACAGAGGGCTTGGGAGGTGTTCCTAATAAACTGGGCAGAGCAATAAGTCTGAGAGGCAGGTTAACAGGAATGCGGTCCAAGTCCTGGAAACTGGGAAATAGACTTGGGAGCTTGCTCCAATTAAAAAGACAAAGAAGAGAACTTCCATATTTTGCTATCATTGAAGATTACAATGTATGAAGAGTTTCATTGCAAAACGCAATACATGCCACTTTTGACATTTTTGAACCACCACTGCAGAAAATTCATCACTGGGGGGCTGGTAGTCATGCCAAGTTCAGCCCTTGGCAAAACATTATATATCCCAGTGTTTAGAATACTTGAACATCAGCTTTCATTCCAAACTGCAATAAACGCCAAGCCAGTTTTTTTCCACTAACTGCGATAACTGTTCACTTTCCACAACCTTCACTAAATGCAGCAAATCACCTCCACGCAGTCACTAAACCTGCTCAGTTCTGGTAGAGTGGACAGTGTAACTAATTGTGTGGATATAGTTACGTTAGCTAGCTAGCCAGTTTGCAATCTAGTCTAATCTGTGCGCTGTACAGTTTTCTTGAAACATTAGTTACGAGCCTACGACCAAGATTAACACTTTAGATTAAACCACAAACAGTGTCTCTGAACTGGACAAAGCCACCAACCGTGGGTGCACTGACATTACATCGGACTGGGGCATCTTACATTTACAATGTTGCGTTTCTTCCATTTCCCCCACTGATCAAAAGTTGGTCAGGATATGTTTCCCGACCATCCCTACCCAAATCTACGCCTATGCATTCACACGAAGGTTGTGACAGGTTACATTATGTTTTGTGATGAAACTGTTCATATATTTTCCGTAGACAATACACTCTCAAGCTAAGAAGACAATTGACTGAGACTTAGTTTTTCCTGATCTCCAGACCCCTGTTCCACGCCAAACTCCAGTGACAAAATCACCACCTGTTGGTCAAGGTCCTCATTAGTTTCAGGACTGAAGCCAACTTCCTTAGCCCTCAGCCTTGGCCCAGCATATAGGGGTAACCACTGCTAAACTCTCTACATCCATCTGCTTGCAAGCCATTACTCGGATTTCACTGGTGATATCTGTGAAGTCACCAGTCCCATGGGCCTACAAGGCTATTGATGAGTACATCTCCAAAGCCCAGGCATTTGGTGTCATCCATCCATCATCTTAATCAGTAAAGCCACGAAAGATGCCTCCCTTCAGACCAGCGTCAGTCACCACAATCTTGATGGCATAACCATAATAAAAGCAAATGACTTCCTCTCATCTCTCCCACCTTTTCCTATCTCCATATCTCAGTTATTTCACTGAGTTATTTTACTCAGTTATTTTAGTTGGATCTGTGCACCTGATCCAGATCTGTGAAGGAGATGAGTGGAGAACTGCCTCCAACACCCCCTCAAGGCTTTTAAGAATAACTGGTGATGCCCATCGGGCTAACTAATGCCTTTACCATCTTCCAAAATGTAATCAATAATGTACTCCACGAAATGATCTCACACTTCATGAACTTGTACTTTCGTGATATTTTGGTTTTCTACAGGTCCCTATGAGAATACATCTGCCTTTCCAGTCTGTGTCTCTGACCAGTTTATTAGGAACACATCCCAAACCTACATCATGTCTCCAAGATTGAGACAGCAGACCGACAGTCCTGCCTCAGCCGGGGTTAATACCACCAGGCATCTGCTCCGGGACGCCACTGGCAGACATGCCCATAGCTCTAACCAGTCTATACGAACTAAGCTGGACTGTCCTCTTCTTACTCTGGGCTTCAGCTCTTTCCCCAGTGATTGCCGTATTCCTTTCAATAAATACCCACATCAGATTGTGCCCTGAATATGAGTCTGGTTCCTTGTCTGGATCATAACAGTTTGTGAACAGACATTTAGAACCTGTTCCCATTTAGCTTAATATCTTTTGGTCATTTACTGTGACAATTTCATGAACTCTTTCTTGGCTAAAAACCAACCTTGAACAAAGTTTCTTGTATACTTTTTTCATATCTCATTGACAGACAGAAAGACACTACAAATTGATATCTGCCGCCACTTCCTTGGCAGAGGTAATTACATACTGCAAAACCTGCACGCCCGACAACCGTGCAGTCCCACAGACCCAGATAAAGTGGAAGTACGCAATACTACATTTACTACAAGCGAATCACAGTGAGGGACTGCAACTAGACAAGTCTAAATGTCAAGGAGTACATGATCACCAAATAACAGCATAAAGATTTGAGATCAGAGGGTGCAGATTTAAGGTATTAGGTTTATGGACAAAAGCCCCAGAGGTAGTTGAGTTTCGGGGAGGTACGGTGGTACAGTATGCGAGCACTTTGATGTAAGGAGGTCCTGATGCATATCAGTAGAGGTGTATTCCCACTCCTGCCATTGGCCTGTGGCAATGATGCATGAAATGCAGATGACTATTTACCCCCTGAATTCAATAAAAAAATCTTAACTTCCTTTTATGTGAACGGTCAAAGCAAAAACAAAATGTGACAGGCACGAAAGGAGAACTATTAAGAAGCTGGCATTAAAGGTCCACTATCATGTCACTAGGTGCACAGCCAGTTAGCCATTACAACAAGCCATTTCAAAAAGTGTTCTTTGTGACATCACAAAAAGGAAAGACCACCGAGAATAATGAAGGTACTCACTGACTGGTTCGCTGAAGCTGATTAGTCCTTCTTGCCTCTGGAGGCCAGTTCCCCTGGTGATATCATGACCAAAATTATTTTAATATAGCTTGTGAAAGCTAACTGGCTGAGCACTTGGTGACATGATAGGGGAAATTTAAGTAAATCATAAGTTGCTCCAAAACTGCTTAAGACAGGGAGAGGTCTGTATAACATCTGATCCATTGTCTAAAAAATCTAGCAGGATTCTAGCAAAAATTTGTTGTTAGAAAGACAACATTTGTGCATCGTATCGGGCTTAAAAACATCCAGTGTGCTCTCACTCAAGACATCTGCCTCCTCTTTTACCTCGGGGAAAGTTTGCTGAAATCTAAGCTGGGATGAAACCCCACCCCAGAGTCCCCTGTGAAGGAGGATGAGGACACATTACGCGCTAACTGCAATTACTGGCTGAATACCCATTAATGTAGTGTTGAACCTAATAAAAATTGGCCAGGTATTTTACCAATGTAAATACTCTAGCTGGAACAAGATATTCATCAGAGCAGGACGAGTAGGACTGGATTGCCTCTCTACAGTTTTGTGGAAACAGTGGAAGTACAATTTATAATTGATAAAGACATAATACACAAGACAGACAGGAAGAGAGAGTAAATTGGAGAGAAGGAGGGGACGGAGGAGAGGAGGGGAGCATCTATCCAAATTCAGTTAGAGCTCTGTGGTGAATAAAACATTCACTTCAGAGCTAAAATGGGAAACAGCACCTGTAAACATGCGAACAGCATCTCAAACATTCCTCTCATTAGCACTGAAATACAATGTTCAGGCACCTGTTTGTCCGTCCACCTGCTGGTGGATCAGTAAATCAACCAGTCATTTAGTTATTTAGTGTTGGAGAGTCTATCAGTGTCTTTATCTGTCTTTTTCACAACTCTAATTCAGGAGGATCTGTCAGTTTCAAAGTCCGTGGGCTTGAGAGTCTGTCAGGCTGTTGGAGTTTTTCAGTCTCTTTCTAAACCCCATTCTGGCAGCTGAAATTTTCAATTATGTAACTACATCGCAAAGCTTTGCAAGTTCAGTCAGTCAGTTGCAGGGATAAACTAAACAGAATGGATGATAAAAACAGCATAACCTGGCGGTCATAATCACAAAAACACCCAAACTGATGAAAGGCAAAGGTTGTTTACGTTAATACCTGGGCTCAGAAAATAATGAACTAAAACCTTAACCCATGAGCTTTTGTTCTATTGGTTAAATGAACCAATACAGGAATATTTTCACAGATTCAGAACATGCATGTTATGACAACAATCATCTCTAACCTGGTCATGCTTCATTCATCAATGGATTCAGCAGAAGAGGTCACGTGCACTCAGCTCAAAATTATAGAAATTCCCAGACAAAAAATAGAATGCTGAAGTATCCTTGAAGTGTTAAATGTGAAAATGCTCATTTGTACAACAATGCTTAGATTATATTGAGCATTTTTTCACATAGGTCATTACTTCCAATAATGTTTATGTTTTGCTGTAATCCTCAGTGAGTTCGAGAACAAATGCACTGCACTTTCACAGAGATATACAGTTATGGAGTAGGAAAGAAGAAAATACCGTACAACTCCCTTCTTAAAAAAGCAAAACAAGGTTCTGCTAGGCATTTGACCACAAAACTTGACCAGGTGCTGGCGGTATGCTCTGAAATACTTTCCTTTCCCTGGCATACATACAGTCCAAAATGCAAATGAGTGAGTCTGAGTGTCTGTAATAGACGCGACGGACATCCAGGTGAAATGCAATCTGAGAGAGCATTTAGGTCAATGAAGGTTCTGAGGGACATATTTCTTTGATAGCTTTAAGGCACAATCACAGTTGACATCAGCTTGCGCGCCTGAGCTGTGGAGCAATTCATTAGGGAATGCTAATTATTCTCGCAGAGTGGCTGCTGGCCATTCGTCATGGCAAACAGTGGGATGGATGGGAATCACAGAGAGAAGGCCAAAAGCTGAATAAAATAATGTGTTCCTATATTTGAAGCAGGGTCAGTACAAAAATAACTGATTACTCAGGCTACCTGTAAGCTAGCTTGAGTCTAGGTCCACAGTTTTGTCTATCTATCTATCTTTTGTCTACATCAAGAAATGGATCTTACCTAGAGGCGTTTGGGTATCATGTCTGAAAATATTGATACGAATGAGGGAACTACCCCTTTCTATCTTGGTCAAGAGTGAGTGAACACCTGAGTGTACGCCTATTTGGCGTCTAATTAGACAAATAATGAACATATTGAGTTCAAAAAAGCTGCTGAGATACAGTAGTCAAGGATAATGGTTAAAAATTGATATGAGGTTGTGGGATTGATTCGAAGGTGAACAACTGGAGTTCGGTTGTACACTTGGAAAACTCCTTACTCCAACTTTAAAAACCCACCAAAATGTATATAACATTCTGTGCCGAAACAATACTACCCTAGGGAGCAATACAGATCTATTCAAAAGGTATTGTAAAAACTTTTCTTGCCTATTGTAATGCTTTGCTAACCAGCTGATTGTTCTGCGCTATTGAGCTACTCATTACAGCCCACCTGGTCTAAATTTGTACAGGTCACAACTCTCATGAACAATAAACAACTCACACAGACATGTCACGTCCTGAGACGTTTTCTTGTTTTCCCCTACAATCCAGCAATCTTTGTCAGATTCTCCTTCATTTTCACAAATTAGTTCTCATTTTTTACCTATTGTCTTGTGCTTTGCCCTGCCCTTCGAGCTCTCCGCCTCACCTGTTCCCTGTTGTTAATTGTTGTCTTGAGTCTTTAAGTTCCTAGTTTAGTCTTCCCTTTGCTGGATTGTTGTCTTCCATCCTCGGTGTTAATCTGAAAAAAGCAGGTATTAGGGAAACTCTTCCCAGAATCTACTGGGCTGATGAGTGGCTTCTCCTAGTCCCTCCTTCACCCCAGTTCTAAGGAGTACACCAGCTCAGTGTGCCTCTGGTTCATTCGAGTTGACATCCTGGTAACTCACCTCGGACCAGTCCTTTCAACTACGCCTATGCCTGACCGTCACCGCTCCTGTTTGCTCCCGCCTGACTTCAGACTGTTTCCTGAAAACTCTCAAGGAGAAGAGCCTTTTAAATTATACTTCTGTTAATAAAGAGGCCAATTACGGCATTATCTATGATCTAAGCCTGGTTTCTGTCCTCAAATAAATGACACAGGCATACCAAACAGCAAATGGTACTGTCTCTCGCTGTCTTCGGACAATGATGATACAATGACAGCAAATTCTCACCAGACTTCTCTGTTCAATGTTCCGTTCATCTTCCCTCAATCTGTCAGGAATGTATATTCACAACCTGTTTCATGCTGGTGTCTAAATCCCACTCTTTTACTCCTCACCTCAATGTTTTTATTGAAACAAATCAGCATAACCCTGCTCTCCTATTTTCTTATAGGTCATAAAGCATCCATAACAGCGGCACTTGATTTTATCTAGTCTGTCCTTAACTCTATTATGGTTTGAATACTGTATGGAATAAACATTTGTCTGGAAATTCTTCGGCACTTAACTACATTGTGCATTGTGAGGGGAAATACTAAGAACGAGAAAGGTCAGATAACAAGAGACAGTCAGTCAAAATGGGAGAGATTAAGTCAATATAAGCACGAAAAAGTAATAGCTCTTAGAGATCGATTCTTCTGACAAGTATCTTCTCATGCTTTATGCAACTTTAATCTGGATAAGTAAATTTAGTACTTTGTTTAGAATCCATATAAGTACAGTCACCCATAATATCTAGAGGCCTATGAGGCGCTCCCAGCAACGCTTTATTTGCCTCAAGTGTGCTATCGGAATGCAGAGGCATCTAGCCTATTGATAGGACTGGTCGGTGAGGGATGTATTAGGCGGGCAGGCTCACCGAAAAGATAGTCTTAAATTAAAATAATTTTTCCCATCCTATTGCTGCTTGTAGATCTATAGTGAAAAATACAGGGTAATTATTCTTAATGTTGACCCCATCGCCCTGAAAACACAACACATTTTCGCTATGATATAGTGGAGGTTCGATTCAGGCTGCGCAGCCACTTGAAAGCGGAAACCAAACAACTTCTGTTCTCGCTATTAGTAGATTATTTTTAGGCTATACTTCTGTTATTCCAGTATGCATGTTCTGAACTTGGAAACATATGTTTGAGTTGTTATACTCGTCCACGATAAGCCCTCCCAATATTAAAAACAAGAACCCTTTAATAAGAGATAAACTAACCTCGTTAAGCAAAAAGACGCTTGAATTCGAGAGGGACATCCGTGATTTAAAAACACCCGGTCAGAGAAGACCAACTTCTGGGAACGTAGTTCCAGGGCTACGCAAGTAACGCGGATTGTCTCTCCGTCGAATCATTTTCACCAGACTCTCAGATAGGAAATAAATAAATACAATAACTTAATTTGAGTGGATATGTCCGTATTTTCGATGCTTGATGAATGATCGCATTCATGAGCTAAAACCGGATTATCGTTTAGCCAATGATGCTTTCGGACAAATAGATTGATTCCCTTCAGTCTGATCAATAATTAATCTACATTTTTCACGCTAAACCTCGAAATCGACAGGATCTGTGAAGGTCTTCTCCCTATTACCAAATGATTCTTTTCAAAAATGAGCACCGCGAAGGATCGTGTGCTCATATTTTCAAATCAGCGCAGAATTGACGCTTTGGTGTCGAGAAATGTGATGTTGTTGGAATGGTGTATTGCTATGATGTCTGAGATATCTCCCGCAGTGTTGAGTCACGCTATCAAGTGAACCCCTCCTATGTTAGAGCGCAGCCTAAATAGACAACGAAGGGATAATAACAAGCAGTCCACGAATTCATCTGCAAACCGGACCAATACTTTCGACGCAACAGAGGAATATGCACGATAATAACAGAATGAAAATGAGTCGACCACGAGGAGCGGGGCGTATACCCTTATAGAACCCAAGCTGACTTTATGAGTCATTCTCAGTGTCTCCTGCCCCAGATGGGCTATTAGCTGAAACATTGTTAAAACAACATGTGCGTAAGCAAGTAATAGAATTTGAGCAGGTGGTACACGAAATTCTGTTATGCTGCAAATAAATTTATTTATTTATATAAATACTATGTATTGGCTACTATCATATTACCAGGATTAGCCTACGTCTAAAGATGTGTGTAGATCTGACATTGAATGACGATGGGATCAGCTGAGACATTTTTTTTCATCTTGTATTTAAAATCTTGAAAGCATTTATTGTCACTTTCACTCACAATAACTTTTGTTTTGGATCTTGCTTTCATCGTTTTTTTTTTTTTTTTTGTGCCCAAGAATGTGGGGGAGACCGGGGTCACTTCGGCCACGGGGTTAGGTCCGCACCCCAGTTTTTTTCATTGGAAACGCACTGACGGGAAAACGAAAATGTACAAATTATGTGACATCCCAGCGACGTCATCTCTTGGAAAGAAGAAGGACAGGTAGTGTCATGTAAGTGTTTTCTGCCTAAATAACTGAATTTTGACCCAAATTGTAAACTTTAAGTTTCTGAAAGAAATGCGTCTAGCTTCTTTGAAGACAAAGATTTCCACGGTGGTTTTACTGTTTCATAAATGTATGTAACTAGAGTTATTTACAACACATATGATAAAGGCCTGCACGATCATCTATGAGAGATGCAGCCTGATATCCAAAATGGCTGCACGGGGCTACACTGGTCAAGCAGCATGGGGTTAGTTCGTCAGGGTTAGTAGCCCTGGGTATGCCGAAGTTGCCCCGCTTGTACACAACTTAGCTGTCTGGAAGCCCCAACCAGCCTCTCTTGCCCGTGCAACAGCCTTCACCAAACACTCAGTTTTTGATTTCTTCACCAAGTTGGGTGAGCTGCATGAACAGCACAAATTTGAACCCAAAGACATTTGGGTGACAGGTGAAACCGGTGTTCCAACGGTACAACAGCCTGGGTACGTAACCTTGTGAATAAACTGTAATAATTTAATGTATGTAATGTAATTAAATTTTACCCCACCCATCTGACGAAGTGACCCCGGGTATGGGGTTGCTTCGGCATGTTTGTGATATGTCAAAAATTGAATATTGTGACGTAAATATATGTTATATTGAGACTGTATCAACACAAGTTTTGTAGGTGTCATTCTGCACCACACATATACCGTAAAGGTATTTCTCTAAGTTTTAGCAACAAAGAGTTATGGAGCCAAATACAAAATCATGACAAGGTAACCCCCCCTGTCTCCCCTATTGAACCATTTACTTGCTAAATAAATTAATAAGACAGCACTGTTAGGGTTAACTTTTGCAGATTACTGTTATCATATTAATTATATAATTATAACATTTTTGCCATAAGCTGTCATGTAGCCTAACGGCACAAACAAATATATCAAGGGCCTACCACAGTATTTATATTGTTACCATTGACTGTATTTCAAGATGGACGGCACGTCTCCCCCTTCTAGCTTATAAAAATGGTACCAAAATATTATTGATTCAGATGCTGCCATCTTGTGCTGACGATGTCATTTGGAGCCAGAGTCTACGCAGAAGTGATAGGGGAGTCGAGCCATGGTATCAAAGTCCCACCCATACACCCTTCTGTGTACCCCTATGAACTTTTTATGAAGACTGTCTGGCCCACTGTGACCGGTTTTTGCTGCTAATTGTACACAGAGATCATAAAAGACTATGTCAGTGTCAGGTTCTACCATGACTGAAAATTTTTTTTTTTAAAAAAAGGGTTAATTTGGATTTTTTAAAGTATGATTGTATTATGTAGCTACTTATCCATAGTCAGTGTATTGCCTACTGTAGATGGCGGCTGGAATGCCCCCAGCAGCAGAAGGTATTTTAGCTACCTAAAAGAACTCAATACGTTAAGTGTACACTATATTTAGAATATGTTCTCCTCTTTGGCTTCCCATCACACAGCCCTTGCCTTTGGCACTAACATTAGAATTTATGAACTGTAACTTAGAACTTCACTGTTCCCATACAACTGAGAAAATGCTGTGTCAAAGAGATGGGCTGTCTAATGGCAAGGTAAGGCAGTGAAAATATTTCAAATATAGTGTAAATGCGAACAGATATAGATTTTTTTGGCCAGGCCTTTTTAGGTTGCTGTTCACTGCTTTTCCCGTCCATGGCAGTGCATTTCAGCTTCTGCGCCCGTGTTTGGTGAGGTCTGCCATCTGCTATCTACTACGTTGCTAATACACTGACCATGGATAATTATCTCATACAACCTTATTTCAAAAAGTCCAAACCACCCCTTTAAAACAAGGTAAATACATTCAAAGAGTAAATAGACCCCTTTGATCGTGTTTTCTGATGCTAGTTCTAACTAATTAGGTAGCTGGGTAAGGTGAGTTGTTACCAAATCTAGCTTTACTAGCTAACAAGCTAGCTGACTAGTGAATTGATTTATCTTCCAAAAATTAGCACTGCTGACGGTACATTATGCTGTCTTCAGAGCAAAGAGCTTTTTACCATCGATTGGTTTCTAATTAAGGTGACCTGTTATGAATCTTGCTTTAATAGCTAACTAGATAAAAAGATTTTACTTGCCACTGGTAGCTTCAGTGCTAACAGTTCATCAGCTAGCAGAAAACATTTACCGTAGATTTTCAATGCTGATTAGGGTGACCTGTCACCAAGCAACCTTGCTAGCCTACTGATTATACTTCCCATTAGCAGATTCACTGCAAACAGTTCATTACTATGTATTCAGAGTGGGGAGCATTTTACTGCTGCTTTTCATTGGATCATCAAAATCCCTACAGGTTTATGTATGCGTAACCTTAAGTTCAATCTCCTCTCAACGATCCTAATCAATTCACCATTCCTGACAAGATGTTTCTAGGATTCTTTGTCAGTAATTCGCAAAGGTGTCAATCATGACTGTACATCCCCTTTTCATAATATCAAATAACTAATTAAAACAAGACTTATCAGAAAAAAATAACACTTGAATATACTATATATCAGCATGGTTAGAATTACCTGAAAGGACAGAAACCATGATTTGGCAAAAAATTTTTTTTAATTTTTTTTTTTTTGGGGAATTTTTTCCTTTATTTGACAGTTGTACAGTGTAGAGAGACAGGAAGTTCTGGGGAGAAGAATGGGGGAAGACATGCAGCAAATGACCCGAGCTGGAATCGAACCCAGGTCGCTGCGGGAAGGACACAGCCCCCATGGTACGCGCGCCTAGACCGACAAGCCACCGGGGCGCCCGATTGGGCAAAAATTAACATGTAATGTACTTTGATTTTTTTTAGTTTGGCCCATGTCCGATGCGCTAATGTTGAGAGGTTGGGATTTATAACCTGTGCTGGAGTCAGCCATGAGGGGGGGATCTAGATGTTTTTTCTCACTTTTGGGGAGCTGTCTCGTTGGCCATTGTGGTATGCAGTCGATGGTTGTTACCACCGAGTGTATATAAAGGTCGATGATGTGTCTCCACTTCCTAACACTGTACAAAAATGGATCCAAAACATCCTTCATATGGGTACTGCCATCTTGCAAATTTGGAGCCAGAATCTGCTCTGTAGTGATCGGGGGCTGAGCTGCAGTATTGAGGTCTTGCCCATACACCTGCCCTACTCAGTTGCAAGCACATCCACTGAACTTTTTATATAGCCTGGCTGGCTGCTTCGCTGTTGGCGGTCAGCGCCGCTTATTGTGCACAAACTAGAGACCTTGGGTGTCTTCAGTGACACCTAACGTTAGCTAACATTAGTGATAGCCAAACATAATCTATTTTTCCTTGTTTGGTAACGAAATCAGATGGTAGGCCTATTGAGTGCATCATTCTACTACATCTGAAAGCTAATTAAAGGGATAGCTATTTCAGATTTTTTTTCCAAATGGAGTTTTATGAGGAAAAAAATGCATTTGCTGCTTCCCTCATCCTTAGCAGTACATTGCTTAGCTGCCATGTCTATGTCCCGTGCTCCTGTCAGCTTGTACAATCTCATGCCGACTGCGAGCCACTAGCTAGGTAACTCATAAATTGACTACAGACAAGTACCTCATACAACCCTACTTCAAAAAAATCCAAACCAACCCTTCAAACTGAGCCAAACAGACTATTTAGACTCCCCACTATTGTGCATTTTACCATAAGTGCTAACTACCTAGCTGGCAAGGGAGATAGCTAACTAAGGTGACCTTTCACTGAATCTTGATTTACTAGTTTGCTAGCTAACTGTTTTTCCTCATTCGCAAGATTCAGTGATTGGTCACTTAAATTAGCAATGAAAATTGATGGTAAAAAGATCTTTGCTCTGAATATATCTGCTAACAATACATTACACTATGTTAAGAGTAAAGTGTGTGTTACTATTGATTTCCACTGCAACCTATGGTGACCTGTCATAGAATCTTGCTAAACCTAGCTAGTTAACTGGTTTTACTTTTCAGCACAGTTTGTGACGCTATGATCAGAGCAAAGCCCTTTTGACAGTCAAGTTTCACTGGGCTTTCAAAATCACTTTGGGTTATATACAGTTGTAATGGGGCCTAGCAACTTATGCATGTGTGAGGTGAAGTTATATCTCTTCTTAACAGTCACACTCTTGCTCTATACAATTCCCAAAAATAAATCAGCAGTCGACTTACTTATACTTCACTCAGTGTAGCTGTCAATTGCAGCCAGCAATTATGACTTTACACCCCCCTTTCACTCTAACAAATGACAAAATTAACCAAAATTATCAGTAAAAGTGAACACTTGAACACACATCAGCGTGGTAAGAGTTACTTAATATGACAGAAACTGTCCATAAAGAAAAATAATTTAACACGTACTTTAATGTTTTAGTCAGGCCCAGTTCCTTCCGGGTTAATTATTTATGCTGCAGCCAGCTACCATAGACGGGGCGCAAAATTTTTTTTCGTAGGAAAAGTCTGGGAGTTTTATAAATATTCAGAAGGAGCCATCATCTGATTGGTTAGGGTTAGGGTTAGGGTTAGCCTACCATGAACACCAAGCCAGCGTCAACAACGCAAGTCAACTTCGTCACTGCTAATCCGATGACGGCTCCTCGTGAATGTTTATAAAATTCCCAGACTTCTCCTACAAAAAAAAAAAAAAAAAAAAAAAAATCGCTTACGGGGCGATCATTGGGCAATCAACATGTTTTGGCCTCACTTTTGGGGAGCCTTCAGTTTGTCCCATCTTTTTAGTCAATAGCTGTTGCGGAAAATTAAAAAAAAAAAAAACAAAACATTATGCCCGTCTGAAGCACTCCATATTTCAATGGTTCTACAAAATCAACGCAGCAAAGGATTGGCCCAACGACACAGATATTGGCACGGACCTGATAATAACATCGAGCACCTTTGTTTATTGCGGTAAATGCAGAAAATTCGGAAAAACCGAAACACCGCGCGCTTGCAATCTCCACAATTTTAACGTCTGACCTCTGTAGGCCAAAAGTATAACTACAGCTAAATAGCTACTACTTTGGGACTGTCTTCGCTCGTAAAAAATGCTTTGGAGCGGCTTCTTTTTCTTGCCCTCTTGTCCATCTTTTGTGGTCATATGATTATTTAGCTGTAGGTGTCTATTGACTACCAATCCTGATGGAAAGAATACTTTATGCAAAAAGTGTGGGTTCTTGGTCTTAATTTTGGCACTGTATGCTACGCGTAGTATAAGCCAATTCCTAAATGCATGTAGGCAAGTGCATAAAATGTATGCCGTGGATTCGCTTATTTTATACTTCAATTTATTTTTTTACATTTGTTATGTCCCTACAGTCATCATAGAAGTAAAGTAGACTAAGGAAATACTTCTGTTGACGTAAACCAGACGTGCCCAAATTAATTTGAGCAGGTGGCACATGTGATTTGTTATGCTGCAAAGAATATTGGCTTCCATGTCATGTTTCTAATTTTACGTCGTGGTCATGTTTCATACGTGCCGGTGTGGTATTGATTTTCTCTGGAATCAGGAAGGCAAATGTTTTTACTTGACTTTGAAATCCTGAATCATGCATGTATTCTGAGGTAATAACTATTTGACTATGATCTGGCTGTCGTCGGTTATAGTGTGCCCCAGAATATATGGCGCTTAAGAACTGAACTTGATAAATTAATTTACTACATGACATCACCTTTACGGGTGTCTTTTTGGGATTGCTGTCATTTTATTAATAATTCAATGATAACATTGTCTTCAGTATTAGCTATGGTATAGCCTGTGGCTAAGGACAACTATAACTGCAGTATTTATGCTTTATGAAAAATAATATTCTTGAAGCAAATTATGCCTGCCTGAAGCACTTCAAATTTGATCGGGACAAAACAGCAATGGATTAGACTAATGATTAAGATTTTGGCGGAGATCTTATAATGAAATCTAACTGCGTTATTTTTGCGGTAAACGCAGAAAATTCTGAGTTTATGTATTTCATGAATTCACTCATTCTATGCATCACATTTTTAATATTTGTATTGTCAATACCGTCGCTAAAGAAGTAGAATAGACGATTAAAATAATTGTGTTGACGGTAGCGTCATCTTGTGGCAAAAATAATAAATGCAGAGTCCAGTGAGGGACCCAAACGCAACAATGCGTGTTAGTTATTATTATATTAGCCCACGACATGAAGTGCTGCGGGGAATATTGCTCTGGAACTCGTCCGTCCATCAGTAGGTTTAAGTTTTCTTGCAAATTTCTGTAAGTAGATGAATGAAATTTTTGCTAATCGTGACTTTGAATAGGTTCAAAAACGGGATTCCATGGTGGCAGGCCGGGTGATATTGATGAAAATGCCTTTTAGTTATTCTCACGCTAAAGTGAAACTTTGTTCATTTTTTTTCATTTAGTGGGGCTTGCATTATAAATGTTGATATACATTATCCATGGCGATGAACAACTACTGAGTAGTCTCAGAATGGTTTGCGAGCAATAGCTCATGAGCTGCTCTGTTTTGTGTGATATATTAGAGACATCGAGCTCTAATGGTGCTGTTCTGAACATAGTCAAACCAAAGCACAAAAAGCAGCTTAGCACGGGTGAACAAGAGGATAAAGAATTAAAGCCGATTTACCCATTGAAGAATGTGCTTCTCGAAACATTATCCCAATTTCTGGATTAGAAGTGTTGATTCATCACAGTTTATGAACAGCTTACCTTTTTTAGGGATAGAAGTACAACATATCTAGTCCTTCCATCAGTTGACCCAAGAAAAAAATTTCATCCTCTTTTCAGAAAAGGACAGAAATTTCTACAATGTGGAGTTAACTGTCTTCTGAATCTCAAGCCTTATGTCACTTCTTAGAATCTCCAGAAGAACACTTCATGCTGACCTATCTGTCACAATCCACGTGTGAATTCCTCCTCTGTCTCCTCCCATCCAGCAGCTTGCATGTCTATTAGATTTTTTTTATTGTCTCTTTTGACTGGCTTACGTCCCACATGCTTTCCTCGCCAGCTGTGTTCCATTCATGTCTCCCTTCCCTCACGTGTGTGTTGGCATGTTTATACCCCTTACTTTGACTTTGTAAGTTGCTGCATTGTCACTTGCTATATGCCCTTTAGCAACCAGCATTTCCTAGTAAAGTGTATCGTCTTCGGAAATTATTTATAACCTTTAATTACAACTATTACGGAAGCTCCCAAGCCTTACTCTTGGTCTCCAGGATTGGGACTGCAATTCTATTAATCAAGTGTCCGTATGTTCTTGTGCCCAGTTTATTAGGAACAATCTCCCAAGCCTTGTGCAGTCTTTAGGATTGGGACCACATTGCTGCTAAACAACCACTGTCCTGCTATCTGACAGTTCGGCTCTGGAGAAGTGCACACTCCTTCTGGCAGCTGTCCCAGAAAGCCAGTGGCCGGACACGGATTCACCTTTGCACCCAAGGTTGTCCCATCCAAAGTGAACTGTGTCATTCTGCTTTGGGCCCCGTCCCTTTTTCATATCGTATCACGATCAATAAACCCTACTATTGGATTGTACTTTGATTCTGCATTTGGTTCCTGGTCTAAATCATAAAAGCTACTTATTTGTCTTAAACGGTGCATTATCAGATCACTGTAACAAGTGTATTACCTTTTGGCCTGCTATTTGCAAATGGTGGGCTCCCAGCACAAATGCAGCGTATAATTTTATGTTGCCTTGGCATTGCAATGCCAGAGCTAACAAGAATAATGGTGTTCCTGTTTCGTTGCTTCCTTTCACATAGTTAAGGAAGTAGACTCAAGGCTCCTCTTTTGCTTTCCTCTTTATTAGGGGCTTTGCACTTTACTCATGGCTCTCTCCATTCTATATATTCCCTCCTGTGAGGCGTCGCCTGTTTTATAGCAAATGAGGTAAACTTGTAATAAAGTAAATTTGCCATTCCGATGTTCGATGGCAGGCTTGCTCAGTTATTCTTTTGGTTAGTTTGGTAATATACTTTTATCTTCAATCCGATCGTGATACAAAATAGACAAACACTCACACATACTGTACACTGTGTCCTAATCTAGATGTTGGGAGTTGCGAAGTGTGCTGATCCTGCCTGTCTCCCTGAGGCCTGACTTGCATTATATATTAGAGACAGTTCCTCTGTCCTCCCATTGCCGTTATGAAGTGTCTACCTGGTTATTTAAGCAGATGAAATCTCTGTTGCTGTTTGCAGGTGATCAGCCGTTGCCATTGGAAAACCAAACCTGTGTCACAGAAGACTGGAATTACTGGAACAAATCAACGGCACTCACACCTGCTCTTAAGCCTCAACTGAAGACGTGCAATTACATGCAGAGACTGCCCTATAAGTTTAAAGTACAATCCCTGGCATTATTTGTTGTGCTCGTCTTGTATGCATTATTTTGGTCTCTCGTAAACACTTTTGACCGTATTTGCATCATGGAGTACTCTACACCATGGAGACTGCTCAGGCTGTGTACTGTGAAATTTGGCTTGTGTAGTATGTTATCCTGGTATTTTTGGCACACAGGTAAATGTCTTGTTGGTCCTGTATTATATACTGCTTTCCACAATTGGCCATATTCTGTAATCAAGTGGTGAATGGTAAACAGCCCCAGTCATTGTCATTCTAGTACTTGCATGGAGTATGCTTCTGCCCTCAGGCTGACTTGTGCATGCTTGAGGATTGCCATTTCAGACTTTTTTTTTCTTTTTTGAAAATTTTAGTGTCTTACATTCTGCATTGGTGTAGTGATTAACGACAACTATACTGGGGCACCACAGTGGCTCATTGGTCTAAGCGCGTGCTCCATTTCCTTTGGCGACCCGGTTCCATTCCGACTCGGGTCACATGCTGCACGTCTTCCCCAGTCTTCTCCCCAACCTTAAAGTCTCTCTCTACTGTTTGACTATCAAATAAAGGAGAAAATCCCAAAAAATAATCTTAAAAAAAAAAAAAACTACGACTATACTCATTTTAGTGTTTGTGCCACTTGTTCTGTGATGTTTTGCAAATCTCATCAGACAGGGCGTAGGCAATACAAAACAAACATCTTGTAATTCCCACAAAACATTTCTTATTAAAGGGCATCTAAAGTCGATTCCCATTGTTTTTGTTTAACGGCCAATCAGCGAGCCGCACCTGCGCAAACGAACTGAAATAGAAGGATTATCTACGCGTGTCCACAAAACATTGGTTGATGAATGAAATTGGTAATGTGACAATGCAAGATATCAACAAAAGCAAGTGATTGTTTGTAAACATTGGACGTTCAACGTCCCGTCTGAGAATCGAGTGTCGATGCTGTTTAAGGAGTGCTTTGTAAACTGTAGTTTTGGTAAAATTTGTTTTATAGTTTTTTTGGGCCCCATTGAAAAAATAGTTTATCATCCCCGCCGGCAATGGAGTTTGTGGCGGCATTAAATTTATTTTAAAGATAATTTTTAGTATTGAAAAAAGGGCAAACTGTAAGGTATCGCTCAGGAACCAGTCGCGAGAACCAAGCAGTGCAGTAAAACTGGATTTTATTATGGAAGGGGGAAAACCCCCGCAGAGCAGGAGGCAACAGTGCAGAGTCCACAATCCAAAAACCAAAAATCCAGAGGACGAAATCCGAGTCGTTAACAGGGCAGCAATCACAGTACTCGTAGTCGGGCAAAAAGGGTTCGATACACAGATGCAGAAGGTAATCCAAAACAGAGCCAAAATCGTAATCAGGGACGGTCCAGTCAGAGGTGAATCACAAAGAATACGAGGCGAAAACAAGCATAGCAAAGGGAAACGTTCTGACGGGGAACTGCTGTGAGAAGACTGCTTAAATACACACAAGGGAAGTCACATGCTATGATAAGGGACAGGTGAATTGGATCAGACTAATTACGAAGGAGCAAACACCAGGGGAAACCTAATCACATGAAATTGGCAAAAGCCAAAACGCGGACAGGGATCACGAGACAGCCTATTGACAAACATACAGCTCCGGTTAGGGAGTTCCAACGTGCACAGATAATGAAAAATAGAACAGAGTTAAGCAGGCGCGGAGGATCCGCTGAAACGCAGCAAAGTAGATTGAGTGAAGATAAGAGGCGGAGACTAGAACAGGGCGAGTGCTGAGAGCTTGTTAATCAATTAGTAAGGTGCAGCTATACAATCCCTAGTGCTCGTTAGTAAGTTAGTACTATATACAATGTTAGTCAGAGTTAGTAAATTTAACTAAAACAAGAAACTGTTAGTACTTGTTAGTAATATAGAAAAGCAAGGTGAAGGAAGCAAATGAGATTAGAAGGAACTATTGAAAACCCAGAAACCATGAAATCACCTGAAAGCGTGACACACAATACTGGGGAAAATAAGCTGTCACATAACACCAGACCAGACAGGGGAGACAAAGTGCAAAGCAAGGCAAAATGCAAAACAATGACCGGAATCTAACTGGGGAAATGGACTATGGCAGGAAAAACAGAATAAACAGAAACAAAACATGGCATGGAGACAAGGCATTGGCGAGACATGAACAGAACAGAGCAGAACAGAACAGAATCATAACACAATCGGCATAATGCTCTTAGGGAGTAGAGTGAATGTACCCATGGACAGACTCAAGCCGATAACTTGAAAAAATTATGTTAATGTGTTGTTCTCAGTCAAGTACAGGAAAATAAACAAGTCTTGACACCAAGAAAAGCATTTTGCGGACGCGTAAGTAAATTCTGTATAACAATATGTTGACTAAAAAAAAAAAAAAAACTGCTCACCCGCATCACGTTTTTCAGATTAAAAGGATGATAAACTAATATTTTTTTTATGTGGGCTCTTACACTGAAGAAAATTAAACAGTTGCACACTATTAAGTAACTTCAAGTTAATTTGATTGATTAAACTGGCCAAAAATGGAAGAATTTAATCAGATCTTACTTGAAACAGTTGAGTGCAACTGTTTCACCTTTTTTAGTGTAGTTTTCTCCACAGTCTGCCACTCTTACATTACTTAGTTTTGTTTGTAATGGGAGGACCCCTCCCCACCTTCCCATTTATTTCTGACACACGACTCTGCTCCCTGTGCTGTACAAAACACAAGTTTCACTCATTGCCTTTATTCTACCCTAATACAGGCACGTTTGCGGGGCAGAACATTGAGAGCTCTTAATTTTTTGTTTTGTTCCCTGCAACCCCACTGCACCAGTACCTGTCAGCCCCTTTCCACTATGACTGATTTTCATCTATAGCACCTTCACAAAGGCATGAAGAGCTGGCAGCTATCACCTGTGCATGTCTATTCCTGCAGGACTACAATGGTGTAAGACATCTACTGTCAGAGGTGCTGGACAGAGCGCAACTCCAGAGAATTCAGAGCAGCTCAAACTGTGCTTCCACCTTTCTCCCAGAGTGGTTTATTTCCCCTTTTCCTGCATCATGTCCTCGTTGATCTTTTTTGAGCCTGTTTTTCTTTGTGACACTCCTTTTATGCCACCTAGTACAATCTGTCAGCTTGACAGGTTGAATGATACTATAATGCAGCAATGCTCTTATATTTAAAGAATGACACCGGTGAAGTTTGAGGTTAATATAGTACCAAAGCTATCTTATTTGTGATTGAATTACAGTGTTTGCTTTTTGAAAGCTTCCCCACTGTTTATCGACTGTGAGCACTTCTTGCTTCCTGATTCCAGGTAACATAGTAAAATTTGTATAACCACCATATATCACTGAACTATAAAACAGATTTTAATTAGGCTCATCACATTCATACACCTCTGAGATTTGTGAGCAAGGCTTTTGAGAAATTAATAAGGGAGGCCATAGGTAAGGGACTACCTGCTTTAGTAGCACCGACCCGTGTACCCATTAAACGTACTGTATTTGGTTGCTGTAGTAACTGTGTTTGCCTTGCCCCTTCACTGATTGGAAAGAACTGACAGTTTAGAATGCATTTTGGGTAAGGACCAAAACAGGGGTTGCTTGGCAACATTGTACAAGTTGGCCAATGGGAGGGAGAAGGTTGAGAGGGTAATAGGTGCGGGTGAGGTGAGGGGCCCCTGGTCTAGAAGAGCGTGTATGAAGGAAATGAGAGGAGCCGAGATCAGTAAGACTCACCTATCAGTGGTCTGAGGTAACACATGCGGTATTTTGTATGGTTTGCCTGGACACATTTAGTCTATGACTAGCAGGGACACCCCTGTGCTGCTTGTTTAAAGCACTCAACACACTGACAAACGACCTTAGTGCTCCTGAAGTCTGACCGCTATTATGCCTCAATTCTGAGCGGAGCTCTATTGTGGTAAAGCTACGAGTGTCTGTAAGCAATAATAATAATTTATTATTATTATTATTATTGCATAAATGTACATGCAACATTTTATACACCACCTGGCTCGAAAAAATGGTGACAAACTAATATTTTGTTGGACCGTCTTTAGCTTTGATTTCGGCCCACATTCAGCATGACATTTTTTGGACAACCTCATGCATTCCCACAAAATTCATTTCCGTCTGGAGTTGCATTCATTTTTTGCCGAGATCTCGGATTGAAGACTGGAGTGTCATAACCTCTCTGGTAAAGTTTTCTCCAGCTCATTCAAAGGACTTTCAAAAGCACTGGGCAGTTCTTTACCCAGTTCCACTTATTTCAGCAATCTCCTTAGTTGTTTTCTTTGCTTGATGCTGGCCTATAATTTACACTTCTGAAACACGGTAACATCTTTTCCACTAGCATGGGATATGCTTTCCACCATAGTTGTTTAAGAAATGAGAAGCTACACGCTGCAGTCAGGCTAAAAAGAATTCTCGTCAGCTGAAACGTAATTATCATGACAATAGTGATCCAGTCAGGCACTTATGTATTTGCACGTTTAAATCCAAATGTCGACTTTTTTGCCCAGGCAGTGTACAAGCTTTTGAAGCAAGGGGTGATATCACAGATCACAATTCAAAATTACTGACATACAGCACTGAAGTAGACAGCTATTCAGAAAGAGGCAGCATATGTATGTGCGTTTGTGTGTGATTGTGTGTTTGTATTTGTGTGTATGTGTGCGTGTGTGTGTTTGTACAACCCCAATTCCAAAATAGTTGGGACGAAGTGTAAATTGTGAATAAAATCAAAACGCAATGACTTTCAGATCACATGAGCCAATATGTTATTTACAATAGAACATAGATAACATTTCAAATGTTGAAACTGAAACATTTTACATTTTTATCCACAACATGAGCTTATTTCAAATTTTCTGGCTGCAACAGGTCTCAAAAAAGTTGGGACACAGGCAAAAAAGGGCTGAAAAAGCAATGAATATATAAGAGAATCAGCTGAAAGAACATTTAGCAAGTATTTAAGTTAACTGGCATCAGGTGTGTAACATGATTGGCTATAAAAGGGATGTCTTAGAGAGGCTGAGTCTCTCAGAAGTAAAGATGGCCAGAGGCTCTCCAACCTGTGAAGACTTGCGTAAAAAAAATTGTGGAATACTTTAAAAACAATGTTACTCACGTCAAATTGCAAAGGCTTTGAAGGTCTCATCATCGACAGCGTATAACATCATCAAAAGATTCAGAGAAACTGGAAAAATCTCCGTGCGTAAGGGACAAGGCTGAAGACCTTTGCTGGATGCCCATGATCTTCGGGCCTTCAGACGCCACTGCATCACTCACCGGCATGATTCTGTCATTGACATTACTAAATGTGCCCAGGAATACTTCATGAAACCACTGTCAGTATACACAGCCCGCCGTGCCATCCACAGATGCCACCTAAAACTCTATCATGCAAAAAGAAAGCCATTGTTGAGCATGATCCAGAAGCGCCGCCCTGATCTGTGGGCCAAGGCTCATTTAAAATGGACTGTAGCAAAGTGGTAAAGTGTCCTGTGGTAAAACGAGTCCAAATTTGACATTCTTGTTGGAAATCATGGGCGTCGTGTCCTCCGCGCTAAAGAGGAGAAAGACCACCCCTCCTGTTATCAACGTTCAGTTCAAAAGCCAGCATCTCTGATGGTATGGGGATGCGTTAGTGCATATGGTGTGGGACACTTGCATGTTTTAAAAAGCACCATGAATGCCAAAAGGTATATAAAGGTTTTAGAGCAACATATGCTCCCCTCCAGATGACATCTATTCCAGGGAAGGCCTTGTGTATTTCAGCAGGAAAATGCAAAACCACATACTGCAGCTATTACAACAGTATGGCTTCAAAGTAGAAGAGTCCGTGTGCTGAACTGGCCTGCCTGCAGTCCTGATCTTTCACCGATTGAGAACATTTGGCACATAATTAAATGAAAAGTCCATCAAAGGAGACCCAAAACTCTCCTGCAGCTGGGAGCCTGCATTAAAAAAGAGTGGGATCAAATTCCAGTGGCTAAACTCAAGAAACTTGTCTTCTCAATGCCAGACATCTCCACTCTATATTAAAAAGAAGAGGGGATGCTACACCATGGTAAACAGGCCCCTGTCCCAACTTTTTTGAGACCTGTAGCAGCCATCAAATTTGAAATGAGCTCATTTTGCGGATAAAATTGTAAAATTTCTCAGTTTCAACATTTGCTATGTTATCTCTGTTCTATTGTGAATAAAATACTGGCTGGTGTGATTTGAAAGTCATTGGCCCTCATTTATCAAACGTGCGTACACCAAAAAAATGGGTGTACGCCAAATCTCCCGCAAGGATCGGCATTTATCAATCTGAACGTGAGCGAACGGTCCGCAAAAATCTCACGCCAGGTCTGACCAGGTGTACGCAGATTTGAAACCAGTGAACAACATGCAGGAACGAGTGCAGCTGTCAAAATGATTAATAAACTATATGCAGCGATGCGGATGTCATGCTGTTGTTGCTCTTATTAGTAAAATTAATAAATAGGCTAAACAGATAAATAGGCTAAATTAATAAATGAATGAATGAATAGATAAATAAATAAATAAATAAATAAGACACCTGTGTTGAGAAATTAATTAAACTTATATTTTGAGACAACCTGCTTGTCAAGCCAGACGGCTGACAATTACAATCAATTTGATTAAGCGCAATGTGTGGCTTGGCAGATATGCAGTGTGGTATGTCAGATGCTCATCCAGTCAGATATATAGCTACTGAACAACAAAAGAAATGCAAGTTAATTAAAGGCAGACTGGAAAATAAGTTTGCGGGTAATTATTTTAGAAAAGCAAATTTATTACTAGCGTGTGCGCATTTACACTCGTTTCATCAAACTTTTCTTTATTTTGCGGTCACTTTGACTGAGTAACCATAAGAGTACATTAACTAACTAGCTAACTTGCGTTTCTTTTGTTGCTCAGTATATATAGGCCTACTGACACTTTGACCGTGATCACAGTTTGACAATGGCACATCTTCTATTGATAGAGGAATACGCTTCTGTACGACGTGAGAGGAACTTTCGGCACAGAGAAGATCTCCTCCGGGAAAGTGACGAATGGCTGCTTGTTTTGTTTGGTACCCAATAAAATGTCATGGAGTAATACTAATAAAAGTACAATGAAGAGTGATCTCTGCAGACTGTATTTTAGCAGTTACCCTCATGCAGCTCCGATCGAGGCGGTGGAGACTCATCCATATCCCCACCGCCTCGTATTCCCACGATGCAGGGGGAGCCCATCAGTGCTGCCACGCGCTCCTCGAACGGTGACAGCTGGAGGTTCGAGTCTGGTTGGCCTCCACCGGTCTGTGCGCTGCTGCGCTTGAGCGCCGCAACCCGTTTTTTGGTGGCGATCTTAAAATCGGACCACTTTTTTTAACCTACATATACAGTAAAGCATTTGGATTGTCAATTATGTAGGCTAGACTGTACACCCTGACAGTGTTGTGAACTCAAATGTTTTGTGGAAACCGATTACCCCAAAAAAATTGTGTAGGCCGACTTAATTGCATTGTGTGGAAGGAACCTAAAGAAAATAAGGTAAAGTTATTTTTTTTTACGTTTTAAGCGCTGTGAACACAAGATCATTAAGTTGGCATACTCAATTTTTTTGAGGTAATCAGTTTCCACAAAACATTTGAGTTCACCACACTATCAGGGTTTACAGTGTATACTATAACACGAAATATCATGGATCTATAAATTGAATTTATTAAGGCCGATGTTATTCGCACTTATACGTGTGGCCAATGCTGAATTTTTTCTTGGCCACACTTATAATTGCGCCAGTTGATGACCATTCCAGTGCCGCTTATAGAAAGTACCGCTTAAAATAAGTTTGGCCAAGAAAAAATTTTTAGCCTTGGACACACTTAAAGTGTGGGCAAATGAGAAATGTGCATGTTGGCCACACTTATAAGTGCATCTAATGCGAATTTCGATCAATTTTTGTGCTTGGACGCACTAAAATAAGTGCGAATAGTCACTACTATTTATTAATGAATTAAATCAAACGTCTGCTGCACTCCGGTTTTCCACCTCAACGGTGTTTACAGCAGCAGCAATAGTTTTACTGCAGCCTTCTTGGCTCCCTTTATGCCACTCTTAAGGCTTCCAAATAAAATTATTTTGTTTTTCTCCACCTCGGACGTGATAATTTATATTTCCTCCTCAGTGAAGTTCTTTCTTCTTTGCCGTCTTTCGAGAGTCCATGTCGTAAAGTGGGCAGGACTATGCCTTCCGGAGCATGAATTTATAGGGGCGTGTCATGTAAATTAAGATGGTTTCAGCCGCCAGATTTATCAACGCCATGCCAGTTCTACACCGAAATCAGTGACGTACACACTTTTAGTAAATCAGATGTGACACCTGGCGAACACTGAATCAGAATCTACACCAGATCCTACGCAAGTTTGATAAATGAGGGCCATTGCGTAATAATTTGATTCACAATTTACACTTTGTCCCAACTATTTCGGAATTGGGGTTGTACATGCGTGCATGCATGTTTGTGTTTATACAAATGAGTGTGTGTGCATGTGTGTTTGTATTTGTGTGTACGTGTGTTTGTGTATTTGCTGTAGCTTCACCAGACTTTTTATTCGGGGGGCGCACAGGGGGGGCGCAACAGTTTGATGAGGGGGCACGACCATGGGGGGGCAGGGGGTCGTCTTCATTCTGTGGACCGGGGGGGTTGTCTTCATTTCGCTGACCCGGGGGGGGGGGCGCTTTATTTATTTATTTATTTACGTATCTTAAATGGGGGGGCATATGGGGGGGGCACGAGAAGTCCGTGGGGGGAGCACGTGCCCCCCTGCCCCCCCCTTGGCGACGCCACTGTGTTTTTGTGTTTTTGTATGTTTGTGAGTGTATTCTGTAATTGTGTGTTTTTGTGTATGTGTGTGTGTTTGTATTTATTTGTGTACGTCTGTGTGTGTGTGTGTGTGTGTTTGTGCATGCGTGCGTGCATGCATGTGTGTGTTTATACAAATGAGTGTGTGTGTGTGTGTGTGTGCCTGCGTGTTTGCGTGTTTGAGTGTGCGTGCATGCATGTGTGTGTTAATACGAGTATATATGAGTGAGACTCAGTAACAAAGTGAGCCCTCACACACTACTCCACCAGAAGCCATAACAGGGTACACCACCGGCTATGCAGTGCAAACCAGCGTGCTGAACACTGAGCAAACAGCGCTTTGTTTACAGTCCACGTTCCTGAGGTCAGGGAAACACAGCCTTTATGGAAACCAACCGAACAATATTTGTTGTATTTACCATACACATACTTCATCACAAGAACAATGATAATAATAATGATAATAATATTTTTTTTCTCTCTTTGGTTAATGGTGTCCAATTTCATTCCCCTTGATTTATAAGCAGGAAACTGAATGTGCTCACTATAGACTACTGACACAAATACTCCATCTGAGGGCTGCATGGTGGCTAAATCTGGTAAATGCGCCGTTCTAATGCATTTTTAGTTGGTTGGTAGCCAAAGGAGAGTGGTTCGGTTCGCAGGCATCTGTGTCTTACTGCTCTGTGGTGACCCTGTAGGTCAATGAGGCTCAGTTAGCAAATTTGCTGTGTATGTCAGGGTGCATTTGCTTGTTAGTTAGACCTGAATAAAATTTAATTCCGTGACAAAGTCGCAATACTCAGTTGTGAAGAAATGCAAGCGCTTTATCACTTCACAGCTGGGCTAGTTAACTAAGCAGAATTCAGAGAAAAATCCCACAGATAGTTCAACAGGCTTTCATGCAAGTGGGATTGCTTATCAGGGCTTATCATTGCCGCTTAAATTTCGTGGAAAGAAAAACTATTATGTGCGTCATGAAGACCATACGTCTTTGGCGGTCACAAAGTTCAAAACCATGCACTCACTCCGTTTGCAACCGGTAGTTCCTGTTTGTATAAAACCCTCATCAGCACAGCAGTCAACATGCAGGTATAAAGTTTTCCAATGCCTTAACTGGTTACGAAAGCAGTAGCCTCATTCAGCGTCCTAATTGTTGACACTCTCTACCTGGGTAAAGACCTGCCACCAAAATCAGTCACCCAAGGTCCTCTTCTCTCTCCCTACAGGTACTGGATTGAGCTTTACCTCTCTTCAACCTGTAGATAAACCTGAGCAGTTTATTATAATGCCTCATCTTAGAAATACCGGAACTATTGCCACTCCACTTTGCTCCACTTTATCCTCTGTTAGTGATTACATCCTGCAGTTTCTTAGGGACCTTGCATTATCCTGTCGGCTCGATAACAGCTTTCTGCTAGATCTCTTTTCATCTACAGTGCCTGTGCCAAACTGATGTCTGTCAGCTGAGTTTAAATATCAATTAAATATCAATATCAAAAATGGAAGACTTTCCTTGCCATATGGCTACACTCGGAGCCCATTTTGGCTGGTCAGCTGAAATTTGAGGAGGCGCAATAAAATTCCTTTCAGCAATGAGTAGTCTTGACCTGTTTTTAATCATATTCTTTAATTCACACGTTTTCTAATGATCGGAAAAATCATTGGCAGTTAAACTGCTTCCTTATTAATGCATTGTTGCAGTGAATAAATTGTAAATTCAATTCATGAAAAAGTTTAATTCACTTTACAATAAAAGGTGAGCCACTTCATTCATTTGCTATTAGCACATCTTGCAATTCAGGCTGTCTACCCTGCATTTCACAATTGTCAAAACTACAATAAAGAAAACAAAGATTGGCAACAAGTATCCATAATTGAAAAATTTTGATTGAAACGCAGTTTTGCTGCACAATGACGCATTTTATCTCTCATCTTAAAGAGGAGAACTGGCAACTCCTGGTTGCAATGAATGTTTTTGGAGATCATGTGCTGTTGATTTTTAAAATGATAGAAAGCAGCTCAAGACCAATCATTAGTTCAAAGGCACGTTCTGTGCCTGCTCTATTTTCAGCTCACTAGCCACCACTGGTAGGAGCATGCACTTTGCGTGCCCTGTTTCCTAAAAGCCAGGTGAGAATTCCATTAAAAGCTTGATTTGGCATCTCTCATTAAAAAGCCAATCCCCCTGCACAGGATGGTAGACATATCTTCCCCCTCCACTACCAAATAATCATGTAAAATATGCAATCCGGCGCACCATCAGCATTTTTTTTTTTTGCATGAAGTTGTTGTAATAATATGCTGCAGAATGATAAAGCCTGCGAGATCGGGCTGTGCTTGTAGCACGGTTAAATCCCTTCATGTGGCCAGCTCTTGGGCCAATTCTGTTGCAACCTTGAGTCGTGTATATAAAACCTGGATAGCTTCAGGATATATCCAGCTCTGGAAATGAATGGAAGCCAAAATATTAAAACTATAGCTTTCACTTTAATACTATTTAGGTCTGTCTGGTTAACCATCTCAAGACTGTGATCACAAATATGAGCATAGAATGCTCTCATTAGAACAATCGGATGCTGATGTAATAATCACTACTGGTAGGTCAAAGCAATGGAGGACTAGAGCACTGCCTGAAAATGTTATCAAAACATTACTAAAAATCTGCTCTTCAAATGGATAGAGTTTTAGAGCACTTAATAATTTTAGGGAAAAAAACACTCCTGAAAAAAACGAGCCCAGTCTCATCTCGACTCATCATATAGTGACGCTACCTGTCCAAGCGTCGATATACAATGAAAAAGGAGGCTTTTGACATTCTAATTTGACTCCAGTTTAAAACAAACCCTACCCTCTAACCCTTAACCCAAAATCTTACCCTGAATGGCACATTAGGACACCAAAAGCCTCCTTTTTCATTGTATATCGACGCTTGGTCAGGTAGTGTCACTATATGGCGAGTCGGGATGAGACTGGGCTCATTTTTTCAGGAGTGTTTTTTTTCCCTAAAATTATTCAGTGAGACTGAGAATGCGTTGAAAATAATTACTGTATAAAGGGTTAATAAAGCTTATTGAGAAAAAAAATGAATAGTAATGATGAAGAATCATCATGGTCATGATTGTGATGATCATTATCATCATCGCCATCATGTTCTTCATATTTTTGATCTTCAGTAACCTCATTATTATCTTCATTTTTTTATCTTCATCATCATTTGAGTACAGATACTGATTTCTGGTCCATCTTCAGATCCTATTTAATGCACTCGAAAGCTCTTCCTCTGAAATGTATGATTTCAGCATAACCCAGGCCCAGCAAAAAGCTGCAGGGGAGCAGAGTTTGAACATGGCTGCCTGGCTATTAGGAGTGCTTCCATTTATGGACCGATGAGCACAGCACTATCAGATCTCTTCTCTCTCATTGATCGCTAGGCCTTGTTCACAACCCTGTGTTATGTGGTGGGATTATTGGCTGTGGTCCATCCAAATGTAAAAAAAAACCACAGACACCATGCTCACATACACTCATACTCACACAATTGTTGATAGTGATTAATATTTGGCAAAGGCTATTCCCCCCACCGTTGGGTGAATTATAAGTGTCAGTTTTGTTATTCACCCAACCAATCTCAGCCAATGAAATACGAGGAATATGTCACAAGCGACATGTTTTGGTGAAACTTTTTGACGTCATTTTAATGATCTCGTCTGGAGCACGGCATCACGAAGACGGTTGGGGGAATAAAACCAACTTTCCCTCCTGTACCAACAACGGTTGGGGGAACAGCCACTGTTGATATTTAGTGATCAATATTATCATTTTAAGAGACTTCAAGCGTCAATTTGCAATGGCTGCGACCAAATAAGTGTATACGTCCTCGCATGCATGTATTTTCACACATAAAACCTCACAAAGACTTGACCTCAATGGCAAATTTGGGGTCAGGGCTAACCTGCACTATTGAAAAAAAAATCTTTTACTGAGTCCAATAATGCTTCCCACAGGCGTCTATAGGACAAAAGGTTCATCAGTTATGAAAGGGGACATAAGGAGAGTACAGGGCAGGGAAAAACATGAAAAATGAACTCCGCTTAGTCCAGTGATAACTCCCACAAGTGCCAAAAACAAACGGTTAATGAGTCATGAAAAGACACACGACTAAAGTGTAGGGGGCAGTGCAAACATCACTGAAAAAAGAACTTTGCTGAGTTTAATGATGCTTCCCACAAGTGTCAACGACAAGCAGTTCATGAGTTATGGCAGGGGATGTTGCAAAATGGTATGTGCATGTGTGTGTCTCTTTACAAAGTTTGACCACATTATGTGAATCCACAGAGAAATTATGCCCCTTTTTGTTAGAAGCTACTGGCTCACCCTCTTTTTGCCAACTGGCACAAGCAATTAATAAGCTGCCCTTTAGCTCGTGACTAACCTTTTCACAAAATTTTTTGCAAGTCTGTGAATCCATTTACACTACGTGCCTTTATGGAGTTAGGCTATTCCCATTGCTACCCCCCCTTTTGTCCAATTGCTAAGAACACAAACACAAACCACACACAAATACTTACCATGCATGCCAAAATTTCAGCCTTTTAGGGAGAAAACTGTGGCCACCAGAGGGTGGAGAAATTTTGCAAGTCTGTGAATTCTTTTTGAAGTTATGTGCCTTTTTGCAATAAGTCACTCCTATTGCCGCATCCTCTTATAACCAATTGGCATTAACACACGCAGAGACACACAGACACACACATACACGCGCGCGCATACTCTCCTTCACACACACATGACGTTCATGCCAAATTTCAGTCTCCTTGGGTGAAACTGTGGCTGCCAGAGGCTGGAGAAATTTTTGTGGCCCGACCAACAGAGCGAGCTGTGGAGCTGCTGGTTCAGGCTAAAAAAATACATTTTTCATAATATTATTTTCAGTATTTCTTTAGTATTGGCAAGCAGCCATCAAAGAGGAGTGATGTTCTAACATTTCATAGTCTCTGCCCTGCTCTGCATATTAAGCAGCTAAGTTACAGATCTATTGGGACTCTGGGCTTAGGTGACATATGCCTTTTAAACCTGGGGGGTATTTCACAAAGCAGGATTACTGACTTAGCTAGATAAATATGCTGAGCAAAAGTCAGGATTGCACCTTATTTCGTCTGTCCATCTTTCAGATTTGGGAGGGCGCTGTATTTTACATTGTGCATTTATACAATTAACTCAATAATCAAGATTTGTGAATCAGGACCCTGGACTGTTACTGAGACAGTGACGGCTTACCTGCAGGGGAGTTGATGCCTTCATCAATCAAGCTAATAATATATAGTGCTAATTACAGTATGCAAGGTAACCCTAGAATTCTTTTTTGAATGCCCAGAAATCACACAAAATAAACATTAGCTGAACATCTTTATTTCTTGTCCTTTGAACCATTGGGGCATTCTCCGGAAAACTAGAGTGTTGACACATGGTAACATGGTGCACTTCCAAAAAAAACTGTGTAAACAATGTGGGTCTTCTTCGAAGGACCAGTTTTACCCGTCACAACCCATGTGTGAAACCCTTTAGTGTCTCCACATACCCAGCAGCTTGCATGTATTTTAGATGTATTGTCTTTTTTGATTGGTTTAAGTGCCCTGTGCCTCCCCCCAGCTGTCATGTACTCGTGTTTTCCCATTTCCTCACGTGTGTGTTGGTGTATATACACTCCTTTACTTTGAGAGTGCAAGTTGCTGGATTGTCAATTGCTTTATGCCCTTCAGCAACCAGTCCGTATCTTTTCAGTAGAAGTTTATGGTCTTTGGAAATTATTCATAATCTTTACTGATAGTTAAATACAGAAGGTCTCTTCTATGTGCTATTAATAGGAAAAAGCTATCAAGCCTTACTCTCAGTATCTGGGGTTGGGACCGTGGTCCTTTGAATCATCCTTCAGTCTGTTCCCCTGCCTAGTATATAAGGAACACCTCCCAAGCCTTCAGTGGTCATTAGGATAGGGACTACATTCCCGCTAAATCTCCTTGGTCCTGCCATCTGACAGTTCTACTCTGGCTAAGTGTGCACTCCATCAGGCAGCTGTCCCAGAACGCCACTGGCTGGGCACGGACATGCCCCTTGCCCTCAAGCCTGTACCATGCGAATTGAGCTGTGTAATTTAGCTCTGGGCTCTGCCCCTCTGTCAATACCATATTACTCTTTATAAATCCAATGATTGGATTGTACTCTGACTCCTCATTTGATTCCTGAGTTGGATCATAACATACCCACAAGATGACTCAGCCAAAATCAAGTTGCGTTGATCAAAAAAATCTGCTTGCAGGGAGCAATTGTGAATAGTCTGCATTATCTCCCCAGACGGCACAGAGCATGGCGTACAGTTCTTCTCTGTCAATTCTGCCGCTCTCTGTAAAAGCTCAGTGTCTGCAACAGCATCATAACATTTATCCAGAATGCTATCTGAGAGAGCTGCTGTGAGCAGCAACCCATCCCCCCGATTGTGTGGATCTGTTTCCTCTTCATTCTGTCTCACACAAAACAGAGCAGGATTTGAGGAACATTAAGACAAAATTGCTGAGTCATCACAGTCCAATGCATTCCAGGTTCACTTCTCGAAGACCACCATGTCCCACAGTGAATTCCACATGTTGTAAATGTCCCGTCATCGATGTCAGAAATTTTTTCTACTTTTAATCCAGTACCACTGAACTTTTCAAAATAAGCACTATTAAGATATTTATCAATAGAAATGTCACATAATGAAGTTTTTCAACCATGTAATAAGCAATTTATATATATATATATATATATATATATATATACTAATACTACATACACTGCTTGGCCAAAAAAAAGTTGCTTTTTTGATTTAAATTAGCAGGCATTTAAGAGCTTATGATTGATTCATTATTTCATTGATTAACAAGTTTCAGTCGGCAACAATTTTTTTAACCCTGACTGATGCAGAGTGTAGCTTCTCATTCCTAAAACCACCATGTCGGAAATGGAATCTTGTGGTCATGGAAATGATGTTCTTATGCTTTAAGCGTGGCAAATTATTGGCCTTAATCAAGCAAAGAAAACAACTAAGGAGATCACTGAAATCACCAAAACTGGGTTAAGAACTGTCCAACACATTAATAAGACTTGGAAGTATTGGAAAATGGGACGAAAATCGACCAAAAAAGATTCACGAATGATTGTGATTGAAAATCACTAAAGGGCTTGGTGAAGTCTCATTGCAATAAATCGACAGTAGAACTCATGGCAATGTTTAATTGTTAGTGTAAGAGCATTTTCACATACATAATGTGACTAGAACGTGTAGGACTGGGGCTTACCAGCTGTGTGGCCACAAGAAAGCTACTTGTTAGTGAAGTTAATCAGGCAAAAACGATTTCAATTTGCTGGGGGCCATAAAGATTAGACAGTGGAGCTATAGGAAAAGGCCAAATGGTCTAATGAGTCCAGATTTACCCAATTCCAGAGGGATGGACATTTCAGGATAAGAAATGAAGCCCATGAAGCGATGCACCTGTAATGCATAATGCCCACAGTACAAGCCTCTGCAGTGTTGTGATCTGGGGTTGTGTCAGTTGATCAGGTCTTGGCTAAGCAACATTACTCAGCAATAAAATCAAGTCAGCAGACTATCTGAATGCACTGAATGACCAGGTTATCCCATCAATGGACTTAATTCATGACGGCACAGGCATATTCCCAAATGGCAATGCCAAGATTCATCGGGCTCAAATTGTGAAAGAGTAGTTCAGTGAGCATGAAGAATCATTTTCACACATGAATTGGCCACCACAGGGCGCTGACCTATTGAAAGTCCCTAAGACGTGCTGGAGAAGGCTTTACAAAGTTGTTTGACTCTCTCATTGTCAATACAAGATCTCAGCCAAAAATTAAACTCTGGTAGGAAATACATGTTGTGACATTGCAAAAGATTATTAAAGCAATGCCACGACAAATGCACGCTGCGATCAAAACTAAAAGCGGTCCAACAAAATATGACAGTGTGTGACTTTATTGGCCAGGCAATGTATTATTCAGTGCACTCAACAAAGGCTCTAAAATTTAAAATTAAAAAGCAAACTAAGTCAAAAAAAATCCCTATACTGTATGCAGAATGTCAAAAGGGATTATAAAATGGTGAATGGAAAACAAATCGGTTTTATAACAAAGTACACTTCAATGTGCAATATTTTGACAATAAATTACTTTTTACAAAGCCTTTGGCTGGGTAGCTTTTAAACAAAAAAATCATAACTACTGTGTTAACACCATACAGATAAAAATCGTTTATAAAAGCCAAATTTCATATACCCATGATTAACCCCTTTGCGCAAAATACAAATAACGCCAATTATTCCTGTTGTGCATGAGCCTATTTAAGGTTTTATAACTCAGTATTTGTGCCACAGAGGCTCTGGAACATTATTCCAGGGAAGCAAAACATTTGGAAATTCAATTACAGGGTTATTTAGCAATTAAATTTGGAATTTATGGACGCCGGTGTCCAAATCTGCACAGAGGGGTTAATTTTTTCCAGTGGTCCATCCCCCATTTTTCTTGAGCCAGGCACTTTCTTTTATGAACACTTCTATGATGCCTTCCTGGATGAACCTTTGTATTCTCCTTCAGAGAGTGAACAGGTCCAGTGGTAGACCTTGATGTCCCTCATCTCCTGCAGTAACTGCCTGATCATCCCCCTCTGGCTCTGGCCTTCGATGGTCTCACATCCCTCTTGTGGACTGTAGAGGGTTTTCTCAGCCATCAGGGAGGACCTCACCAGCACAGCCACAAAGCACTCCTAAGACAAATCGTGTTTGTGGGGTGGTGTATCCATGGGGGCCAGTGCTTAGTCAGTGCTAAATGCTGGCAATGCATAAAGACTCAATGAGATGTAATCCAGGCATTGTCTTCTTGTTCATTAGTTGAACTCTTAGGAGTGGCATGTGCTCAGATGACACGTGGGTCTCAGTTTGATCCATTTCTTGTGAGAAACAATGTTTGACTTGATCTTTAAAAAGACCATATTGATTTTATCCCTCCATGAGGTCAAGACTCCCGGAGGCAGTCATGTCCTATGAGAAAAGTCATTAAAACTTGACAGTGCCTCTGCCTTCCCATCATCCCCAGTGCTCTGGCCAAGTGCAACCAGAGCCTGGACCACGATGATTGTTACTATGTCTGAGACCTCCTAGCCCCAATTCCTCCCCACCTTGAGAAGGGTGGCTCTACCAATCCTTTCTATATTACTCATCCAGACAAAATGAAAACCTAATCAAGTATTGTTTTTACTGACGGCCTTGCCTGGAGGGCACACCCTCTCCATGTAGAGGAGAATGGGGAGGATTACTGCTTTGAGCACAAGGATCTTACCCACTACGGTCAGAGGCTGCATGCTACAACTCAAGATTTTGTTTCGAACCTGGCAGAGGTCTCCCTCCCGGCTCACCTTAACTCCATTGTCAACCTCGAAGGTAAACTTCAGGAACCTGGTCATATTTCTGCAAACAGGGAAAGAAGTGGTTAGCAGATCACTCCAATGTGGGGACTCTTGTGCCTTTTGAACAGGGTGCCAGTGGCTACACGCAAGTCAAACAACAGTCCTGAGGTGTTAGCAATGGAAGGACAATCTGTTGCGACAATGACAATGTTGTCCATGCACACCATTTCCTTCTACCACTCTTCAGTGGCCCCAGTAGTGGGTTGCCCACTGGTCCTGGGATGACCCTGATGGCCTAGAGAAATTATTTGAGGTAGATGACATGCAGGAGTGATACTTGGAGGCACCCCGGCCTGAAGCTGGATCTGATGGCAGACGATCCAAGGGCTACCGGTTTAAAACTACACTGCCCATCATGCCATTCAGACAGATTTTCAGCCTGGGCTGGAGGGTGCTAGCAATTCTCATCCATTAAAGCAGCCGCTCAATGCATACATGACTTACTGGGTCAAAAACCATCTCTTGACCTAAACTGAGAAGGTCCAAGGTGGATGTACATTCCCTGGTGTAGATTATCAAAGCCCTATTGAGTAGCAAGTTGTCAAAAGTGTACCTCCCACGCTTACTGCATGTCTGGTCCAGTCTAATCGTGTATGGTATTAGGTCTTGGAAGCTCCTCATCAGTGCTTTCACCATGTTCTTGTAGTTGACTGAGAGGAGCTCAGATACCCCTTCATTGAGACCGAGAGAATGATTTCCCTTCCTTTCTGTCCCTCAATTATAAATCGTTATTTCCTCTTGGATTTCTTGAATGTTATGAATTTGATGTTCCATGTTTGGCATTTGAATTGCAAATGTGGACACTGCACCATCAAGACAGGTTTGCGACTACTCACAAAATCATATTGGATGAGAATGTACCATCAAGTATTGGGAATTCTGTGCTCACATTAGGCACTGTATAGGAAAGGAACATACTTCGACATGCCAAAGTATGCATGACAAGCAACAGTACAGCTACCATCACCCAAAATACACACGGCTTCTCTGACACACAAACCCCCCTGGAAACAGATTACATCACATCTTTTAAAATAGGCTAATAATACCTTGGGGCTGGAAAAACTGCGGCATCAATACTGTATCAATAGTCTGTCTGCCCACAACTACAAAAACCAATTGAGAAGTGAGATTTTATGAAGGCCAGGTTACATGATATAGAAAGCGTAAAAAAAAAAAAAGGAGCACCCTCCAGACAATAAACTTCTCAAGGTGCAAAAAATATTTTGAATTCATATAATTGAAAGAAGAAAAACTGTTTGGTTCATATAAACACAAATCTCATATAAATACAGTCTCTCTGTGTGGCCATGTAAAGCGACCTTGGGTTAAAGAAAGGTGCTATATAAATAAAACATTATTATTATTAAAATGAAATAGCCCCTTCCATTCTGACCTTTGAAAAACTTCATTCTTTTAGATATTTTCTTGAGATTAAAAATGAAATATGATGAACCCTGTAAACCATGCTCTTCTAAACTTTCAAGGCATTGTCAGTCTAAAGGTCAAAGAAGATTTTACTTTGTACCTGGATAGACATGACATGACTCTTGCATATACTTGATTTTAGTTTGCAATAAGCATGCCAATAAATTATTTAGAATTGTTTCTTTTCACTCAGAGCAAATTACATATCACAAAACTGCCTTGTGAATGTCACAATACAAAAAGAAAGCCTCAAGGTGAGCAATATTGCATGCATGGTAACTCTGAAGGCAATGGAAGGACAAAGACAATGCCCTTTAATGTATGGTCAATTATAAAAAATTTTTATCACCAAATAAAATACCCCACCAGCAACTGAGAGAAGCTGATGATCCTGTTAAGTGCTATTAGCATTGGGGTTCCCAGTCATATCTGAAGAGGGCCGTGCATTTATTTATGCATTTTAATTTTGTTGAGAAACCCTTGGTTCGACTAATGAAGACATTGTGCTCATCAATAAAGAATCTTGATAGGTAAAGTCAAGTGTCTGCACTCATGGCCAATTTCAAATAAGATTGAACACCCCTGATTTTATGGAAACCCTCCATTCAATACACTAAACAAAGGTGAAGTAACAGAAAATTCTATCGAACGAGCATTAAAGCCAACCACAAAACTGCTCAGCTCCTATAGTGCCTGTCACCATAGGAGATTTTATCCATCACCACTAGGCGCTGACTGACTACCCTTTTCTCTTCTCCCCGCTCCTCTGTAACCAGCCTTGTGTTTTCAGCTTTAGCCCGGTTTGTTAGTCGACAACCAACCCTGTACTTGTAGAATAATGCAGAATTCTTTAAATATACCTGCCTCTGGCACAAAAACTGCAATAAAGTCTTCAACAGACAAGATGCTGTTTTTGAATATACACAATTAACAAAGTAGTGATTCAAGGGTGATTCTGGCCACAGCCGGATTTAGCTAAATACTGTGATGTTGTCTAAACAGAGAGTGAATAGAAATCGAACAAACTTGCACAGACCATGAACTTACCCTGGCAATAATCAGATTTTCCAGCCTGTTGCTTATCATATTGATGAATGCATTATTAAAATTAGTGCCTTCTCCATAAATTAACTTACTATGCCCTATCCCAGCCTTTTAAGTGGCACCATGGACAGCTTTAACCATCTCACCCCCAAACTAAGTCTGCAAAAGCCCCAGCTGAGGTAAAATTAAGGCCGAATTGTCCTGGTTTGCAGACCTCTGGTCAGTCTCATCTGCTTTACTTTTGCTGTTGATACCAATTTCTCACTGAGAACCAACACATGCCCACACTCATGCACACACAGGCACACCAACAAACAGACATTCACACGCGTGCACACACACACACACACACACACACACACACACATGAAATGCAAGCAAACAAAGGCCCAACACTTCAGTCTATTGTGGTTTAGAGCCTGTCAACTTAACATGAGGTCGTTCTATTTCCTGAAAACTGATCATTGTGAAAGTGTTTAATTTCTACCAGCCTTCAATATGAAGTATGTTCTGAGGTGAAAGTGGAGAGCTCAGGCAAAGTGAGTAAAGACTGCTAAGTTGCTTGAGGTGCATTTCTCATAGTTACTGTGAGTGTCAGTGATCTGATGACTGCTGTTTTTAATGTAATGAAATTGGCTCCTAAAACATTTCAATGGGATGCCTATTGTCAATAAAGGGTGTAAGTAAAAGACGACTCATGTCTGTGAAAATGGGTTGTCTCCTTAAGAGTGTTTGTCTCAGACTTACTTCCAGCATTTTTTTTTTTTTTTTTTTTTTTGTAAATAGTTTGTCATTGTGTGTGTGTGTTGTTGCACATGATAATTTTCTAAAGAATACCCTCAAACTTGTTTAATGGAACTCGCTATGCGATTATAAGTCATGTTTTAACCACAAAACAAAGTATGTGGCTGTGAACATTGCGGTCAACAAACAAATTAAAATGAATTAAAACTTGGGTCTAAATGGCGTCTGCCGCCCTTTGAAAATACCTTCACTTCATCCAGCGCCATTTATTTTATACGTAATCAAAAACTTGTTGCCAAACTTAAAACGTGGCCAAGGTAATATATTATGACCGTAATACAGCATTTCAGAATCGACTTATCTTCATTACTGTAGCACTAAAAAGGACATTAGCAGTGCCTCCTACACATACTCATGCACCCGCGCGCGCGCACAAAGGCGCAGGCAGACTGAGCTACCTGTAGGGGAACTCGAGAGCCGTTAGCGCCTCTGCGTGTGTAGGCTCTGCGAGTGTATGTGCATTCTCGGGAGAAGGAGCCGAAGAGGCAGGGACGGCGAATGTAAATGTAGAGAGAGCGGGACGAGAGCTTAATGCATTATTGCAAATGTGAAACCATCGCCCTAGTCCCTGATGCACGCGGATGCAGCCGCGGGAGCCGCTTTCACCCACACCGAGGACAACACAGCGGCTTGGACGGGACTGTTCGACTGGGAGGGCAGTGTGAATGTTCCTAAATATTATGTTCGCGGTGAGTCCTTGGTCTGTGGAGGGTGTCTTGTCCTTCTGTGTGAGTGGCCGTTTTTTTTTTCTTCTGAAAATCGCATTATTTTGTTGGAGACTACTGCCGTGAAATAGCTGCCAAACCGGCCAAACGGACAGTCAAGCTGCTTTCACACCGGACGCGAAACGAATTTTTCGCACGACAGATTACATTCAAAGTCAATGCAAAGACGCGAATACACGCGAAACGCGTGTATTCGCGTCTTTGCATTGACTTTGAATGTAATCTGTCGTGCGAGAAATTCGTTTCGCGTCCGGTGTGAAAGCGGCTTCACTGTCATATCTGCGGTAATGACGAAGCTTGCCTGTTTTTTTTCTGGATTGTTAGGATCTCTAGAATGCGAGAATGGGTGCGCAGTGGTCTGCGTGCTGTTTCTAGCTGTGTGCGGCGTTATGTTCATCCTCAGTGTTCGTCTCTCCGGGATATTTCTTATTGCTAGAATCGCTTCTTGCGCGTTTCAGTTGAGCCCATTACAATGTAGCCAACGTTATGACATACATCTGTCAAGTCGCGTATCATAAAAAAATAGCCTGTCGCCTGAAATGTTGGTTAGCTATCCTCTGCTGAACACGACGCATTTGCGGAGGTCGCAATTGATCAAAGTCAAAAAATATATTAATACAAAAAATAAAAAATAAACTCAACCAGCTTTTTGTGCCACGCAAATAAACAAACATAAACTGTAACAAAACAAAAATGTAACATCAGATATCTGCGAGGAAAAAAAAAAACAGAAGGTCGATATTTTTTTGCTCGGAAGTGGCATATCTCAGAGCGGGTTAATGTGGACCGCGGTGCGCTGGAATGCAGGCTACACAGCTGAGCTGGAATTATGAGTAGTCTGTGAATTTTAAATGAAGTATTAACCATTTCGTTTTCATTTTAGGGGGCACGTCAGTGTCTTGGAGACGTTCAGTATCGGTTTCCGACATGGGTTTGCTAGTTCGAGGAGACGCATATTTGACAACTGAGTGCGAGTGACACACTGCGCTGGACAAGAAACAGCACAGTGTTAGCAACCGTACTGTAACTGCAGCGAAATGGTCATTGCTGTAATATGTAATATGGTTGTCACATACGCGGAGCGATCCCCGGTTATGTAATCTGAGTGTGCACAAATAGCCTACTAACGTTATAGCCTACTAACAGCATTATTTGACATGCCGTTCGGCTTCATTCTATATATTTTGAAACATTGCTGTAGTGTTGCTGGCTGATGGTTAATCTTGAAATATAAAATACCAACATTGTGACGATAACACACCCATTTTCACTGAACTCCTTGTTGTGAGCCAAACTGGTGCAACATCTTTTTTTTTTTTTTTTTTTTTTTGATGGCAGCCGTCGGCAGTGAACAGTTATGTCGGACACAAGCTCCTGCAATTTCACTGTAAGCCTATGTTGCCCAATACCCGCGTGGGGTTGATGATCTGTCGTTCAGATGTTGGCTACTAAGACATGCTTTCTGCGTTTCTGACATGGAAATATGAACGCACAGCCAAGCGCGTTCGGCGTAGAGGGCGCTTGGAATGAACTGAAAAGAAGAATCCTACAATGCGAAAATTAGGTTCCCTGGCGAGACTTATGTTCCGATTTGGGTCCAATTTTCTCATTAGGCTACATTATAACGTATTCATTCGTCATGGACTAAAAATGAGTAAATCTTCACTTGACGGGTGATTCAGTGTTTAAAAATGAATGGATATGGTTTAAATACCCCTTGGCGACTCTTCCTAAATAACTTAACATAGTCACCGTCAAAGCACGTTATCCTGCCTTCTGCCCTAACCATGTTTGGGGCCACGAACCGACTGAATCCGAGCCCGGCTCCATCGTGTCCATTGCAAAAAAAAAAGTTCAAAGAGCAGGACTGGGTGAAGGCCTTGTGCATATTTAACTGACGTTGCCCGCTGACAGAAGTATCTTGTCCGAGCCTTTGGAATTCGTTGACAAGCGGAAGCTTTAGTTATTTCACCCGTAGACCCTAGTAAACTGATGGATCCGGCTCGAAGTGTGCAGCCTGTGTACACATTTTATAATTTGCGTGGAAGTGAAACCCAGCAGAATGAAAACAAATTAGTATACTGTACGCAATTACATATAATCCCGTGTATATGGACTAATTTTTGAGGTCGCTATATCCTGAGAGTGGACACCCAAGCTCTCAGGTTATGATCTGGCCACCCAAAGCATTGTATGAGATAGTTTGAAAACGTGCACTTGATCTCTTTGAGAGCGGGTTGGGTGTGTGTCTATTCCTGGTATTCCTGACTCTTTGTAACTCAACTTGGTGAAATTCGTTGACAAGCGGAAGCTTTATTTCACCCGTAGTCCTTAGTAAACTGATGGATCCGGCTCGAAGTGTGCAGCCTGTGTACACATTTTATAATTTGCGTGTGGAAGTGAAACCCAGCAGAATGAAACAAATTAGTATACTGTACGCAATTACATATAATCTCGTGTAGATGGACTAATTTTTGAGGTCGCTATATCCTTGAGAGTGGGCACCCAAGCTCTCAGGTTATGATGTGGCCACCTAAAGCATTGTATGAGATAGTTTGAAAACGTGCACTTGATCGCTTTGAGAGCGGGTTGGGTGTGTGTCTATTCCTGGTATCCCTGACTCTTTGTAACTCAACTTGGTGAATACATATTTGTGGGTTAAGAAAGGCTTGTAGATGTGGTGGAAAAAAAGCCGCAGAGACTGTGTTAAGTCTCTGTGTATTTTTGTCCTGCTGCTGGCTTTTCCAAGCTAACTTCCTTATTTGGGAAACTTCAAGTCAGCGTTGTGAATTAAGTTGAAAAATTAAACTACCTCTTATGCAGTCACTCCATGATGAGATTATATTGGATATGTCCCATAGTACCAATAGAAGACAAGTTCTGCATCATATTTCTGTCTGTCAAAGCCACAGATGTGACCACAGGCTGATGTATCATCTAGGCGGTGGGTAATGCTTGCAGGATTTGAAGACTGCGATTTTGCAAATGTGGACTCCCACAGAGTCACCTGATCCACATGAAGACTGCACTGGGCCTATTTGTTAATTCTTTGCTTATTTGTGTGTTTTGTTTGCTGCTGCAGGTGCACAGAGGATAAGCATTGGCAGAAAGACTCTACCCCAGTCTAGTGCACCGGTTCTGTGGTGGCAACGAATTCAGGACTGACCCCCAAACTTCCTCACGGACCTCACTGTTCAAAACACACACTCTCACACACACACACGCACACACACACACACACACACGCTCACACACGCTCAAACACACACCACTGCCTTATTACTGCGTAGAGGGATAAATGCATGCCCTATTCCAAGGGAGCAGGGTTGGGACACTAACCGGAACCCACACAGGTGAGACACTTGGAGGCATTGGCCACGCTCCCTAGAGGTCAGTCTCATTACTGCCTGGGTATATTTTGATTTGCATATTGAAGAATGATAAGAACCCACTAGAAAAAAATGCTCAACTAGCCTATCAGCCCTGGGGCTGTAGTTTTTCCTATTTGTCTGCATGACGATTATGTCATATTCCTAGGCCCGCAGGCTTGCATGGATGTAAATAGTAATATGCATTTTACACCCACAAGTCATGTCGTTTTCCAGTCTTTACGTTGGAATGATATTATGAAAAAAAAAAACTAGCGGAAACATGATCCATCAGTCTCAGTGAATTTCTTGTGTCCCTTGTCCTCAACCCTGCCCCCTAGCCTTGGTCTATGTCTCAGTAGGATGTCCTGGGTCAGTGGGTTCTTAGTTGCACGGGTGGACGACCAGAAGTCGGCGTGGGGGGAGCGAAATGGCAGCAGGTCCAAACGGAAAAGCGGCTCCCTGTGCAACCCTCGCTACATGAGCTGCCTGCGGGACCCAGAGGCCGCGGACCCGCCCCCTCAGACTCCACCCCAGCACCGCGGAGGCGGGACGGGGCGGGCGGCAACTTCGGCCAGCGCTGCGGCTGGCAGGAGGACCACTACGGCAAGAAGGGAGGGGGCGGGGCGGAGCTGGGGCTGAAGTCAGTGGACCTCAGCTTCGAAGACGGGGATCTGAAGGGGCGGAAAGGCTGGGGGTCACGCGACGCGGGCCTGGAGGATGGCGGGGCGATGGGCGGGGTCACTGCTGCTGACTGCTGGCTGCGGGTGGTCCAGGTGTTTCAGTCTAAGAAGTTCCAGTCTGCCAAGCTGGAGCGGCTGTACCAGCGCTACTTTTTCCGCCTTAACCAGAGCTCGCTCACCATGCTGATGGGAGTGCTGGTGGTGGTGTGCGTGGTCATGCTGACCTTCCACTGCGTCCACGCCGAGCCAGACGTGGCCTACTCCTCTGTGCTCTGCGTGGCTATGGCCCTCTTCTTGGCGATGATGGTGGTGTGCAACCGAAACGGTTTCCACCAGGACTACATGTGGATGGTCAGCTACCTGGTGATCGGCCTACTGTTCGTAGTGCAGGTTTTCGGCGTCCTCAAGGTGGCGCCCCGCAGTGCCTCGGAGGGTATCTGGTGGTCAGTGTTCTTCATCTACATCATTTACACGCTGCTGCCAGTGCGTATGCGAGCCGCTGTGCTGAGCGGGGCCGTGCTCTCCTCCATACACATGATCGCCGCCTGGAGGCTGAACCTGGATGACAGCTTCCTGTGGAAACAGGTAAAACCACTCTCCGGCTGCCAGTGCGGTACCCAATGCCACCAGTGCTGTCTGGGTGTTTTCACAGAGAGGGGCTAGAGAATGTAAAATGTGTCTCCGACTGACTGGTTGGTAATAGTTGTTGAGCGCTCAGTTTTTTTCTTGACCCATGTCCCTGTGTTCGTGTGTGTGTGTGCGTGTGGGTGCGCGTGGTGGTTGTATAAACTAATGAATAAATCTATGCTAGTGAAATTAGCAATTTACCAGGAGCTATGTGTATGGAGGTTGACACAGATTAGTTTCAGTTTCAAAGATAATGCTGCTGTTGGGCTATTGGCTGTGTACTTATTTGTGGTGTCAACAGAAGAAATGATGTGTGTGTTAGCCAGGTGGAGTAGGTCTGTTTGAAGGTCTGACTGGAAGAGCAGCGGTGTGTATGTGTGGAACAGGGTTTTCATTTGTTCCTGGTTGTGAAATGTTTGAGCGGCCTGTGAAATTGTTTTTCGGTAGAGGTCTTCTCGGTATATTCTTGTCTCGGCCTTCTGCGTGGCCAGACGCTGGTCAATCTTTCAGGTTCAGGGTCTTCCAGAAATTAATATTCAGTCACAACAGAAGCTGATCAAGAATATTTTTTACCTTCTGGAATTTCTTTAGGTACTTCTTTTTAAATGTAATCCTCAGAAAATGTTTAATGTGGCACTCTTTGAGCTTTTTAAATGTAATCCTCAGAAAATGTTTAATGTGGCACTCTTTGAGAACGTCACTCTTTGCTAACATGGTGAACTAGTAAAGAGGAAGGTAAACAGGGAGGAATGGAAGACTGCTTGCTGGTATCAATAATCTTCATTCGTAACAGAGTTCAGTCTTGGGCCATGCATGATCTGTGACATTGTGAGAGCTACTGATTTGCATGTCAGAATGAAGGAGGTTCCCCTTCAGTAAGGGAGCAGAATTATACAGATGCATCAAAGCCTTGAAGTAATTTGTTCCCTTAAATGGGCTCATAAGTGCTAGATGTTTGCTGACGTTCCATCATGTGAATTCAGATATTAACCAGACTATCTGAAACTGAGCAAGGGACTCAAGTTCAATTTGTATCTATTTATGGCATTTTTTTTGTTATATCCTTTGAAATACCCAATGTACAGTTCTCTATTTTCACGTGAATGTAAATTGTGAAAGCCTATAGCTTGAACATTTGCACATTTGTATCAAGCAAGATGGAAAAAAGTAGGAACATAATTTATTTCTGGGTTTGGTATTTGAACAAGATCTTTTTACCCTGGGAAAGGTGCTCAAAGGTAAACAAAGTTGGTTTAATGCATGGCAGTGTTGGTAGTTCAGCTTTAATGAAGTCACTGGTGGGGGTGGTTGACAGTGGTCTTATTTCTGCAGCTGGTTGCTAAACTCTTGTCAGAAGTTGTAGAATTGCACATTATGGGCACGTTCAAGGCAATACATAGATGGCGCCTAACTGTTGCGATGTACTTTTTGTTACCTCATAGCCTGGGGCAAAACAAAAGTATATAGTGATGCAGAAACGACAATAATGTTCAGGCAAAAATGATTGAATTCTTCACTTCATATTGAATCCTGCTTGTAATAGCTGAAAAATAGATGCCTTAAATGGATATGTGAACTCCGAAAAGGCTACAAGGCATTCACTACACATGCTCTTGAAAGTTTTGGCTAACCAATATGAAGTGCCCTCCAGCTTTGTGTATATTTAGGCAACTGTAATTATATAGGCTGAATACACAAGGAACAAATAACTATAGCAGGCTTCAAGAGAAAGGATACTGCTTTTTGAATGAAACAGCACTAGCGTGTACTGTAATGTAATCATATGATTCTCCTCAAAGTGCCGCAGAACCATGATCTTTCAGCTGCCTGTTCTGGGTGAACAGTTGGAGTTGTGCACAAATTGGTAACCCGGCCCACATTTATTGTGCTAGCTTATCTGCTTATCTGTGCATTTCTGACAACAAACAGTCCCCCGAAGAAGGCCATGCAAGGCTCTTTTTCCAGGTTAAGGGAGCCTCCTCCATATGTGAAGCTCATCATTTGTATATTTTAATATCACATGAATCGGACGTGTTCTTTACTGCTCTGATGAAAATGGCACCAATTTAAAGCAAACTCCGAGGAAAGACTGAGCCTCACAGCTGGGGAAGGATGTTAAGTGCTGGGCAAATGGCTCCTTGAGGTTTCCCAATGCTAATGGCGCCGTTCATCGTTTTTGAACCCCTGTTTGTATTCTGTTTATGGCCGTCTGTGACATTTTAGTTCGCCAAAGAGGTTGGTTATCAGCTGTTGTCTTTCTGGCCCATAAACACCCATACTTTGTTCCGGATTAATCGGTTTAAAAATAGAAGGCGATCTGCTTGCTGCTCCAGCATTTCTGCCGGGCCTGCCTCCTGGGCAGCCGGGAGGAAGTCAAGGAAATGGTACTGTTGCCATGGCAATGGCTCAAGCTCACTCAGAATGGTTGCACATAAGAGTTTCGCAGGAGAAACAGTCGAATGTTCAGGGGATGAGGAGTGCCACAGCATAGATCAGTCAGCAGCAATGTGAAACACTGAGCTCCATCCCTGCAAAGCTCTTGCTTTTATTTTGTATTTTTTTCAAAGCTGGAAATGCCCTGTTGGCATTGTGGCAGAAATGAGCTGCGGGAAGCATGTTTGCCTATCAGGACCATTGACCGGCTGTGTACCTCACGCGTGTCCAAATAAACAATTTTCCTGGGGTCAGATTTTAAATGCTTATCGAATTTTTCCGGTGAAAGTCGAGATTGATTTTCAGTCCTATTTAGGCATGCATGCTAAAAGCTGCTAAAAAGGTGAACTAATTTGCCCGGTCTGACCTCATGCTCTGCATTTAGTGTTTGAGGTTGTCTGCTGCCTGAAATGTATGACCGTCCTCTGCATCTCTGCCATTATGTGCAAACGCCGATAAACCTTGCTGGTTTTGCATGGTTGGTATCCTTGTTTCAGGTGCAGATCCTTATCTGATAAATGTTTTTAGAAAGATATTCTTGGGGATGAGATGGCCTTTCTTAATTTTTGGCCATTGGCTCCATAAAATGGGAAGTATACCCCAAACAACCTTTGAACATTGTGAAGGTGAAGCATCAGTGAATGTGAGAATTTCCATTATTGGTGGTATACAGGTTAAATCAAACAAAAAGTTCTGTTTCGTTCAGGGTATACTGGAAGGCAAACACTCCCGCTTACTTGTAAGCTGTTAACCAATCTGTTTCTCTCCCTGAGTTGCAGCCCGCACCAGCGCTGTTATCAGTTTGTTGCCCAAGAGGTATGCAGTGTTGTTTTTGTGTCGGACTTAAGTTCCCCATATGTCATACAGAATCGCTCAGTGCTTTGACTTACTGGCACTTATTGCTTTGAGGCAGATTAATTATATCACTTAAAAATTGCTAAACTGCCATAATAAATAATGAAAGAAAGAATAAAAAGGGGGAACTGGCACGATTTGGGCCTGAGGCACTTGGAGTGTAACGGGTTGCGAGACACTGCCTCTGTTTTTATAAAGGCTTGTTTTGTTAAAACTTTCTGCAGATTTTAAATTGTTGGGACCATATACACTCATTTAATAAAGTCTCCCAAATTGTAGTCCTCAAAGAGATGAGTTGACCACACTATCTCACTTTTCAAACTCCTTGTTTCAAAACTACATTAATTAGTACGACACTCTGAGGTCACTTTCATTCAGAGTAATGCATAAATGTGGACCATTTCAGTGTAACTCTCAGGAATACTTAATGCCATAAAACCTTGACAAAGAGGCCCATTAGCTATCAATAAGAGTATTGTTATCTTAACAAACTCTGATTCGTATTGAAACCCGTATCGGATGTACTGATGGATGGATAACTTAGTGGCACAAAATTAAAAATTAAAAATTATCGGCTCTTTTGCACTTGATTATTAACTGGAAATGTACATCTCACTATGACTGCTGAGTTCATTAGAAAATTCGTTGAAAATGAGTGCAAGTTTTAGAGAATGCAGTATAATGAATTGAAAAGTAATGTGCCTTTTCATGCAGTGAGTGTGCACATTCTGGTGTCTTCAGTGCAAGAAAAATATATTTAATTCATGAAGAGGGTTGTATCCTGCTCATGTGGTTCAGCAGATGTGACTCTAGTTCCTCTTTTAATCTCACTGCAGCGTACAGGCCGTACTTGCAGAGGTACTTGACCAACTGTTCATATGCAGTACAATTAAACTACAGAATGAGCCAATCTGCAGCCAAGTGTCAAACACATTTTTAACAAGTTGCGCAAGTTAAATGCAAAATCTTGTTTTCATTTTTCGGGGGTTGAAGATATTTTTTTCCGTTATGACGTTAACAGTTGAATCTGAATTCAATAAGGGCCCAACTCCATGGTGAAAATGTGTGGAGTTGGGCCCTTATTGAATTCACAGATTCAATTAGAAACAAGTTATTTTCCTCTGCCATCTTGCTTATTCACGTTGTGTTATTCAGGATGAAAATGAAAGTGGATAATTTTAGTTCACTTTCGCATTTCTGAGTGCCTCTCAGTTGCAAACTGCAATGTGTCTGGGGTTTCAGTTCATATAATATAAGGAATATTACATATTGGTTGCGCCATTTCACATCTTAAACACTTTAACCTTTCATTAAGTAACTGACGTTAGAACTGGCATCTTTCATACTTTTATTTTGAAAAAAGATTTCCTTTAAGACCAGTTTAGAAAGTATCTGTCAGAGCAGGAGTGGCTCTGTAGGGCTGGGGTTTCCAGTCAATTCATTATGGGCCATCCAAAGTGCCCAAAGAAATTTTATTTCCTGTGTGGTGCATTCTGTTTCATGCTATCCATTGAACTTTGCCTGTTGAGCTCAAATTTCGCCCAATATCCAAATTTCCTAGTGCATATTATATTATGAAAGAAATGCTCCATTTCTCTTTAGGATGGAGATTGGAGTTACAATTGTCAACTACAGTTTTCAATACAGTCAAATACAGCCTTTCTGAGCCACACTGGAGTCTCAGACCCCTCCAGCGCCAGCCTGTGTGTGGGCGGATCCAGGCTGGGCTGGTCACCAACCAGCCGCGGCTCAGTCACATGACCCAGAGTCATGCAATAAGACTGCTGGCCCAGTCTTCTGTGTCACTGAATGGAGAGAGCTGGTCATGTGACCCATGGTTAGATAATTTATTTATTGTAATTTTGTGTGTTGGGAGGAGAGGGGAGTGGAGGGGCGGGGAGGCGGGCTGAACCTCTCTGCTGTCTCTAAAAATACGAGCAACTGTTAGGCAACTGTCACCGTTATCAGCTGTGACCTCATAGTTTATTTGCTGGGCGCTTAGGGACAGGTCAGGAGACTTTGTTCTTCTGCAGCAGGACATGGGACATTGCTGGCTCGACACACGGACACTCTGATAGGGTATATGCTGGGGCTCCTCCCCTTTTAGAGGTCGTGAAGCCGCATTCTTTAATTACGAGAAGCCAGTTAAGGACGCAGTCAGAACAATGATGATTTGATAAACTGTACAGGATCTTTTTTTGTTGAGCTTGTTTATCTCGGTGTGGGGACAATTATTCTGGCATATTGACAAATGAAAAGGGGTGTTCCTGATTCAATTTTGCTTTGATGCAGATTATGTGAGCACCTTAATGGATATGTGTATCAGCACAGTGCTGCCTGTCGTATTATTGCTAGTATTGGGTTTGACTGTGTTTTGTGCTTTAGGACAGGCTGCGCGCTTGTGTGCTTATGAGTGTGTGTGTGTGTGTGTGTGTGTGTGCGTGAGTGAGTGCATACATTGTGTGCCTGAGCGTGCATGCGTTTGTGTATGTGTGTGTGCACCTATTGCGTGCTTATGCGTGTTACTGCCTCAGCGTGAGTTGCGCATGTCTGTGTGTGAGCATGTGTACCTGCGTTTCGTGTGTGTGTGTGCATGTGTGTCTATATGTGTGGCTCTAGGGCTCTCTGTGTTCTGTAAGTCAAGGACGTGCTTTTTGTTGAAGGTCAGTTGGATCAGCATGAGCCTGTTTGGCTGCCTAATGCCTGAATATCATGATAATGTTATACAGCTTGACTGGGGGCCGCAGCTCGGAGAAACAGGCCCTGCTTTGTGCTCTTCCCTGGGCTGGGGGGGTGGGTATTGTGTGCATTGTAGTTTCCACTGCCCTGGATTGGACAAAACAAAAGGGTAAAATGAGAACTGAATATATAGAAGGAAAAAAAACAATGACATTGTACTGGCTTGTGTAGCGACTGTTCATATCTAGGGTCATACACAATGTGTAGAGTAGCAGGCTTCAGTTTCAGTTACCTGACCAGTAGGCTTTGAGCTGAAGCCCAAATTCATCACCTTGAAGTCATGTCCACAGTCCTACCCTGAATCTCCCTGGCATTTAGTGAAAAAATTGTGGATTGTGGGCCATTGGAGGGAAAGAAACGAAGACTTGACCAGAAGTTTCTGCTCAGCACTGATGAAACGCCAAGCTGTGGGTTCCTTTCACTGGTGATTTCCTTGTGACAACTTCTTTGTGATGGACTTTGAATATCAAATCTAGGCATTTGTAGGGACTCTGGTTTTGTGTACCCACACAGTACATTAGTATTGGTGGGGGGGGGGGGGGTGGTGGTGCTGTTATTGGCTAGAGGGGGTGTTGTTATTGGGGAGTGGGCAGGCCATGCCCTCCCGCTCAGCCTCCCAGGGCTCTATCTCACAATTTATTCTGCTCAAAGCAATGGAAGTAATTTATTTTGCGTTGTGTTTCTCTCTTTATGGCCTGGGATTCCCATAAGGAAGGTGAAGATACAAGCCAGCACTTATAGAGCAAACACACTTAGGTGGCTGTTTATGGATAACATAATTAGATGCATTACTCCTCATAACCACACAGAACACAGATAAGTGCTGGCATACTGTCACATGTGCAAGCCCATTTGCATGTCTGTTTTTTCCTCAAGCGCCTATGGAAGAAATTTTAGTTTTCAAGTACAGCAGTTTGGAAACAGTCAATAAATAATGCCTAATTAATTATTTTATTACTGTTATAGGAAATCCAGCGACGTGCGGTCGCGTGTTCAGGGGGCCTTTCGGTAACCTTAAACCTCACTGCTTGACTGTCCTCTCACTGTTGTCATTCAAGTTCGTCTGATTAACAATCAAACAATTTATCGACTGAACGACCAAGACCAATCCATTTTCCTTATTAAGAAATGATAATGAAGAAATGAATGCCTGTTGCCAACATTTATATAATTGATACAACATTGTTAGGATGGAAACATAAATGCAAAAAATCGGGAACTTTCGATGACTTCGCAGCAATTATTTTTGCCATCACTCAGCTGTGCATCGTCCCTAACAATGCCCTTTAGCTGTCACTACATTCGGCTATAGAACGGATTCTCGGGGCTTATTGTTCAATGAGCCTCGCAAAATAATTTAAGCAAATCTGTGCTATTTCACGAGCTACATGAGCGCAGAAATTATAAAGACATATTGATATTTTACATAGTTATTGATGTGCGGGAGAAAACGCTGTATAATTTCGTGGTGCAGTGCATAACAAGGCTTTCAGAAATAAATTAGACTCTTGTCAGTTCTACCAATTAGTCTGAGCAACTGTTGCTAATCAGGAGAGGTAAACTGCGAGAGGTTTAGGTCATTAAGCAGTGAAAGGTGAGGTTATTGCTGCCCCTGTGTTTCAGCTGACGGACTGCCAATGAGGAAATCTGACTAACAAAATTTCAGAACAAAGAGCGGTACTTTTTGAGTTCAAACAGTGGGTTGTAACCCTGAGTGGGTTAATTATAGTTTGGAGCATAAAGAGGTGAAACAGAGCAGGCCTCTGTGCATATTCTCACTGATGGACAGCTTTTCTGGCATTAGTAACACATTTCCCTCCAAAACCACTGAATCAATTTGTCATCAGCAGAACTCTTTTTACACATCAAGCTGAGTGACCATGTATTCTGTAAATGTTTAGTTTGGGTGTCCCCTCTTTAAGGAAGGATAAATTTGGTTGGAAGTATGGACTCTGTTTCTCCTTTCCTGGACTGAGTTTTGTTTGAGAAGAAGCTGGAGGACTTGACCGTGGAGGCTCGGAGGTCTGAAGACTTGATGATCCTCTGCAGTGTGTGCTGTGAGGTTCGCAGGCTCCTCTGCGTCCCGTGAGCAGATTCCAGAATAAACCCATCTCGGGCATGGGAACGGCATCTGGGCCGCCTGGCCCCGGTTCAGCGGCAAATGGTTTCCATGTGTTTGTGCTGGGAGCAGGCAGCGGCAGCGCCTGCACACTTTCAATAAGGCGCGGGAGATCGAGACACGGCAACTCGAAATCAGCAATTTCCGCTGAAGCTCGCTGCGACCCAAACACGCCGGCGTTGCTTCTCCGGCCCTGTTTGTGTGGCCATGTGATTTTTTTTGCCCCACCCCATATTGATATTGGTTGCCTCTCTTCGGTCCTGGTCTCGTGGTGTGTGTGTGTGTGTGTGAGCTGTACTCGGTCACGCTTGCAGGAGGGAGCTTGGGTGTGTGTGCCATCTGCATAGCTGTGCGTTCTGTAGGCCGCAAGAACTGACTGCCAGCATGCAAATATTTCCCCTTCGCACCCCCAGTGCAAAGTTCAATCTAGGTCTCTACTTTGTATTTCCAGTGTTGCATAACTGCGTTACCCAATATTTAAGTCATGAAAAGTGACTTTGCAGTGAAAAATAAGCACTGCTGTAGAACCTGACATGATAACTGCAAGCTGAAGGGCACTCTTAATTTGAAGGAACACGGCAACTTCCTATTCTGTGCTGAAGTTCAGCACCTTTAATTTGAAAGAAAAAAGCAGCAACATTCTTATTCTGAATTGGTTTTTCCTGTCACTGGGAGCTGGTCATCCTTTGAATTTAAAGTTCTCTCAGCCTAGTTTTTCCGGAGCTTTCCTGGCTTATTAACAAACTGGTACCCTGGCTTCTGTGTGTGGCTTTTCACAGTAACATTAGAAGTCTGGAGTCTGAAAAACCTGATACATGAAAAAAGTCCCTGGGGAGAAATGACAAGAGAAGAAGAGCGAGTGATGTATCTGTATTAGCATAACTGCAATCGGGACATATTCAGATTGCATGGTTTTTAGCACCGATTTATCAGCTAGCATTGCCTCCTGTATCAGCTGCTCGGTGGAATGGTCGAGTTTATGAGGACCGAACTCCTACAGAAGCGATGGGGTGGCGTTGTTCGGCTCTTCCCCTGTGCTGCTGGCCATGAGATCTACGGCCAGAGCAGGCCACAGTCAGCCGCTGAGAGACGGGGGGGAGAGAGAGAGAGGGAGAAGGAGGACGGAGCATGGAGATCGCGGGGTCCCGCCCAGCTCAGAGGGGGCGCGTGGTCTGCCCCCTAATCTCTGGAATGTGCATCTCAGAAGGAGACCTTGTTTGATTGTTTCTCTCTCTCTCTCTCCCTCTCTCTTTCTCTCTCTCTCTCTCCTTCCGCATGCACAGGCTGCTCTGAAATCCAGAATTGAATTCAAATCTAATATTGGCGGGACAAGAGAAAGCAGTGCATCTAGGGATGAGCTCATTTTTATTTCCTCCCCCTCTCTGCCCTCCTCCCTTGTCCTCTCGGTGTGGGATGGCGTACAGTCCAGGCCGAGAGGTTTGGGTTTGTGTTGGGTGGGGGGAGGCCGTTGGGACAATGGCTGTCTTTGTGAGATTCTCAGGCTGTGGAGTGTGTGTGTGTGTGTGTGTGTGTGTGTGTGTGTGTGTGAGAGAGAGAACGGCTGGGGACGGAGAGAGTGAAATGGTACTGGACTGACTGATGTGGCGCTCGGAATGAGAAGTCTCTCCCCATATACCTCACCATCCTTCTTCTGCCCTTCCTCTTGCTCTCCATTTCCTGCTCTTCCCCATTACCCAGTGATCTGTCACCCCCTCTCTCTTCCCCTTTCCCTCCCCCCCCCCCGGCTGTGGCGTGCTGTGTCTGAGTGGCGCTCGGGGAAGGGGGACGGTGAACATCAGCAGGGGGCTGTATGTCTGCACGTCCAGTTCGATCACAGGTACACTGTGTGACCGCGGGAGCGAGCGAGCGGCTCCCCAAAGTAATGAGCTTATCTGAGGGGACAGAGTGCAGAGTACTGACAGTGTTAGATCAGCACGTGTCTGTTTCTGTCTGTATGTGACTGTGTGTATGTGTGTGCATGCTGACTGTGTCTGTTTGTGTGTGTGTGTGTGTTCTTGTACTCGCTACGAAGTGAGAATAGAGTGGGAACATTTTTGGGGAGTGATTACATTTTTGTGTTTCCTCACGACGACAAAAGCAAATTGTAAGTTATTAGTTGAGGTTAGGAGTGAGGTTAGAATTAGGGATAGGTTAAGGCTAGGGTAATGGTTTGAGTTAGGCACGCGTTGCTTATTGTTCAGATTAGGGACAGGCTGTAGAGCCACAGGTAGAGTGAATGGAAGTCCATGTAATGTCCTCATTAGGATAGAAGTACAAGTATGTGTGTGTATGTGTGTGGGCTTTCATGTGCATGTATGTGAGTGTGAGTGCGCGTGCGTGCGTTTTTTGGAGTGTGGAATTTCGTTGCTGAACCACTTTGGTCCACTTTGAATAATGATTCATTTCTTTCTTAATTGTTTAGTATTTTTCTGATGTCATCATGTTCAGTGTATTTTTGCTTGACCTCAGTTGTAAGAATTGCTGGGAATATCCCTGCCAGTCCTCAGAGGGCACGTTAAGGCCTCTCGCTGGACACCCAAAGAGCCCTTGTGACCGCGCCGGTCAGCCAGCCGGGTCCAGGTTGATGCAGGCGGCCGCGAATCGGAGCGCATGATTAATGGAGCCGTACCAGTAATAACAGCATCGCTAATAATAGCAACAGGCTAATAATAGCGTGCTCCGGTGCAGCATGGCATCCCGCGGTGCAGGTTCCGGTGCATTAGGGGCACGTTAGCGGATCCGGCAGCTCATCTGGCACTGTTATGAAACCCAGGGGTTCCCGAGCGCACATTCTGATCCAGATCTTGAGGGACATGTAGTTTACGGTCACTGCGGGCACTGGGGTTTCAGGTTTGATACAGAGTGAGGGAACAGATTGTTTGTTTGGGCAGCAGTGTTTTACAGGCCAGGAGGCACGGAGTCCTGCTCCTAAAAATATTCTTCCTATGGGCTCTTTCAAGCATCGTGTCACATGGATTGACCCCATCTCCATCCCTCCCTCCCTCCCTCTCACTCTCTCTTCCTCTCTCTCACTGTCAGCCCTGTCCTTCTATTTTTCTCTCTCTTCCTCCCTCTCCCTCCTCCTGCCCTCTCTCTCAGCTTTCTTTCTCCTCATCTCCTGTTTCTTTTCTTTATCCCTCTTGTCATCTCTCCCTCTCTCTCTTCATACCTTGACTTTCTTGTCTCATTCCTTCCAATTTCTTTCAGTCTTTACTTGCTCCTGCTTGCTGACATCATCCCCCCTCTGTTTCCTCCTCTTGGTTTCAGTATTAATTGTTGAATTTTTGCCCTTTGAGTTAGATGATGATTTTCAGCAGCCAGCTGAAAACGGGGTGATACAGCTCAACACTAGAGCACCTTCTTCCCAGCTCTCAGTTCCTCCCTCAGTGTCTCACTCTCTCCTCTCCCCCCCCCCCCCCGAGCTGGAGGAGCTGTGTTTGGCCTTTGTGTTTGATGTCCTGTACACAGACACATCAGTGTTTTGGCTCAGAGTCTCTGTTAGCGGTTGCAGTGCTGACATTCCGCCTACCCATTAGAGATCTCTCTGGGTCCTGTTTTTTGCACTTTTTTCCCCCCATCCTATGGGAAAACTGATTTGACAGCACTCAGCTTTTAAGAATGTTCCCATCATCACCTTGTCAAGGCCACACACTCCAGTTAGTATTGTTTTTTTGAAGTAAACCCAGGGAAAGAACATGGTTGGATGCACTGGGGCTGCCCGACGCCGGCCTGCTCTCTGATTTTACAGCAGTGTAGACAGGTGGATGGACTGTGCTGGGCTAGGCTGTACTGGGCAGTGCTTTGTTATTTTGTGCTGCATTAAAATATGTGATTAGGTTACAATGGGCTGTTCCATACCATGCTGAGTGGCTATATGATGCCGTGATCGACTTTACTGTGCTTCGCTCTCTGCTATGCGATGTTGTGTTACACTAGTCATAGTTTTCACGTGACATCACCATCTAATGGGAACGCCCACCTGGATGGCACAAGAAGGATTCCTCTACTTCCCACCAGTCATTCTTCCCGTATTGTTTGGCCAAAACGCCTGTTAGTTATTGTTCTACTGGATGCAGAAACCCACAAAGAGACAAGCTTGGACTGAGCTTTTAGAGAATCCCCTCCGTGAAAGAAAACCCAGAGAGGAGACGATTGTGGATTTATTGCTACTATTACTACTATATAATGACTGTTAATGGCAGACTAACGACAAACACAGTTAATATTAGCTAGTTAGCTAGCTGGCTGATTAGGACTCACTTTTGCTTTGACAATGAAGATTTCTTGTCCTTCATCTCTCACATGACTCCATTATTCACACATCTAGACCAAAATACATAGAACTATCTATCCTTTTGTGCACTGTCATCCTGGCGGCAGTGTAAAAGGACGGATTCTCTATAACAGGGGTTCCCAAACTCGGTCCTGGGGCCTCCCTGTGTGTGCTGGTTTTTGTGCCAACCATAATTGCCATCATAGGACTTTAACAAGCTGTTAATTTGTCCAAATTGGGTGCATTTTGTGTTTAAATATGTTATTTGCTGTTTTAAGGCAAATTTTAATAGAAATATCCATTTGTGCCATGAAGAATAAAAGACGCTTGCATATAAAGTTTTTTTTTTTTCTGTGTGGCAAGCAATTTCAGGTAATAACATTTTTAAACAGATCAAATCAGGTACTGAGAAAATCAGTAACCTCCAAATTAGGTTGCTGAAGACAGGTGATAAGAATTCTTTCAAAATAATTTGCTTGCACTCAATCACAAAAACATAACATAAAACAGGTTTGACTCTGTCATTTGCTTGTTTAGTACATTGTTAGTTTTTGCAACCATGTGCCCACAGTTTCACCAATTGGGAACCCATTGATTTTTTTCCTTTGATTGGGCACATTTTTTCCCTCTTTTTATGCAGTTGTTACTCATATATTGCAATGTGGATGCAGAATGTATTCCTCACTGTTTGTATGCATATCTGTCAAAATACTGTTTGTCAAGAGAGGATAAATTGCTGCTCTGAACAAAAATGCACATAATTAAGACAAAATAACAGCTTGCTAAAATCTAATGATTGCAAACCAGGGTGGAGCAAAAAACCAGCATACACAGGGAGGCCCCAGGACCGAGTTTGGGAACCCCTGCTCTACAAGATAAATGTGAACATCGCTAAAGTGGAGCTTGGGTAATGCAAGGGACTTACTATAGTTATTTTTAATGAATGAAATAGGCCTACTGCAGCAGGTGCTGTATATGGATCGCAAGTTCCTGTCGCTTGGAATTTGATTCACATATTGCTGATATTTTTTCGAGAGGTGATCTAGATATCTGTGAGTAGACGCATGAAAAAATGTCATGCTTGTGTGGCAGCTCTGTGGGTTGTCTGTTGACCGCTATGTTGAAATGATGTGGTGCCCTCCAGGGGTATGCAGCAGTGACGTGACTGAAAACTGAATTGTTGGCATCGCTATGCCATATTGCGCTATGCTGTGTTACGTTGCGCTGTGTTATGCAACATTACATCGTGCCATGCTATTCTGTGTTCTGCTGTGCTATTGTAGGACATGCTGTGCTCAACTGTGTAATGCTATGCGGTGCTATTCTATTCAATGCTACGCTACATTGTGCCATGCCATTCTATGTTCTGCTGTGCTACTGTAGGACATGCTATGCTAAATTGTGTACTGCTATGCTACGTTGTGCTGTGCTATGTGATGCTGCACGTTGCTGGGGATTGCTCATCATCCCAGATTTCAGGCCTTACAGCGTTCTATGCCTGTCCTACACGATGCCGCTGACGGGCGAGAGCAGTTGAGCAGAACGGATGCTCTCTCATCATTTTCACAAATGGGGCGACACATCCTTGGAAGCCATTCTTTGTTTTTAGCAGCTTCTGTTGTCAGCCGTCATCTGGCATGTTGCATACTCTGTGTTGACGTGCACTAAGCTCGCTCCTTTGGATCATTATTAGACTAAATGCAGACATCAGTATGATGGAGGCAGGCCTCTCTCATGGATAATTACTGGTAATGAGCCGGCACCATGCTAGTCGGGCGCAAAGTGACTGCTGCATGAGTCGGGCGCAAAGTGACTACTGCATGCTGACAATTTAGCGGTTCTACTCCTTTATTTTCTTTCTGCCCCAGTTGGTTGCATACAGCGTGTGTCTCTATGTTGCAATGCTTCGTCGGTCTGCTTGTTGCGGCTGCTGTAAAATGGTCACATGCATTGGATGGATTTTTATCTAGGCTTGGATACAGGAACAGGATTTGAAGACCACAAGGGGAAAAATGATAAAGCCGCTTTCACACCGGACGCGAAACGAATTTTTCGCACGACAGATTACATTCAAAGTCAATGCAAAGACGCGAAACGCGCGTGTATTCGCGTCTTTGCATTGAATTTGAATGTAATCTATCGTGCGAAAAATTCGTTTCGCGTCCGGTGTGAAAGCAGCTTAACTGTCTCATTTTCAAGTTGTGGAGAAATGATGAATTAAAAATTCAAAACGATCTTAGAAACAAACCACTTAAAAAATATGCAAAAAATATAAAATACAATATTTAGCAATATTATATTAAATAAAATAAACAAAAATATAAAATTTGGACTCCGATCGTTTAGAGGTCTTCTTTTGTATTCGGAGAACTGTACTGAGGACTTCTACCTCTGACCTCTGGGTTTGTTTTCCACCTCTGACTATATTTGACTCTGAGTGACACTGGTCGTCCTGCATTAGGCCTACTGAAAAATAAGTGAGTGTTAGTTTTTTGTATTAAAAAAGCATTAGTGCTTCATGGGGACAGCAGGCAGATTTCAGCTTTCTTCTCATTATCGCCTCATGGCTGTTTGAGCTCACTATTTATTCCTGGTGTGGCCCTAGATGGAGATAGACAGATTTGAAAATTAAAGCAAGTCTGAACTTGATGGACGGAGCTAGCTTTGACTGCACAGTTTTTTTTATTCTTGCTGGAAATGTCGGTTTCAACCACATCCTCCTTAAAAGGAAGCACCTCATGGCATTTCGCAGGGTCCTGATCTTGAATACAGAGAGCAAAAAATGTAAACTGTTTAATATTAACTGTTAAGCTGTTAATATCACTCAAATTGATTAAAAGCCCAGTGTGTCTCAAGCGTTATGTTTTTTTGGCTGTCGGTGTGGAAATAGTGCTGTCGGTCTCCTCCACACCGGATAGGGTCTCATTACCGCTTCTCAGATGATCTCAGTCATCGACTGCTTCCCACTTATATCCCAGAATTTTATCTGTCATGCAATGGAAAATCCTACCTTTTCCCCAGCTTACAGAGACCGTTTACCTCTGAACTTTCCCCTATACTCTAAACTCCTGTGTTTGATATAGTCCATAATAAGCTTACCATGCAACCACTGTTGGTTCTACCTGCATGACTGTGCACACAAACTCAGTCATGCTGCTGGGCTTCAAATGGGAACTTATGTTCTGGCTATTGGAACTGCTGGTATGCTTGAAAGGTGTGGATAAATCTTCAAAATATGCTTGATATTCAAACAAGCGTGTGATGTTATTAATCGCTGGCTTCTGGAAATGGATGGTTCATTTTGGGCCTTTGCCATGAAAATGAGAGAGAGAGACATGTTGACACAAGAAGTCCAGTCCTTCAGAACTGGACAATCTCTGATCGAATGCTCATTTTGCAGTTACTTGAGTTTAGAAGATCTGGTACGTTCTTTCCATTAGTAATGAGCAGTGGCAAGGTTGCACCTTTCGTTTCATGACCCAGTCTGCCTTGCAGTACCGTCTGTCATGCGTGTCCTTGGGACTCATGCTAGTTTGTTGCTTTGTTTATCTCCAGACTTAGCAAAAATGCTCAGCAGAAAGTAAGTCAGAATTGCTTCACACTGAAAACCAAGGGGAAAAGTCATGGAAATGGTAAGTGTGAGTAGGGGCCATGAATATCAGCTGATATTAGAAGCTGGTGGGCTGCTCTTAGGGGGTCTTCCTGTAGAGCCCCATATCTGAGAGCCACCTCACTTTCAACCTGTTTCGCTAATTTTTCAGGCATACCAGGCAGTCCCAGACTAATTTTCAAGATCGGACTAAAAACAGCTAGTCCCTGAACACACAGTGTGAGAAGGTCAGCACGTCACGTCCCAATCTCCCGATGCAGTCTGGGACTGTCATCAAGATGGGTTTCATGAACTTGTATTGAGGTGGATTTCATAAGATGGTACTACAAGGCCTGGGCAATGAGAAGTCACACAGTCTAATATTTTGTTGGTCTGCCTTTAGCTTAAATTGATCAAGGCACGCATTCGTTGTGGCATTGTTATGGCACAATATCCTGGAGACAGAGAGAGAGGCTCAGGAGCTTGCTCCTAGAATAACACTAAGACAAGTTCTTCTGTATTTAAATATCATTGAAAGTTGCAAAAAATTTCCCAAGACGATTAAACATTGCAATTTCCGAAGATGGTAAACTACTAGGAAGATACTGACTGGATACAAATGGGCAGATGGCAAGGGTGACAGTCCAGCCACCGCACACGCAAACTAAGGGGCATATGCCTCCACACATGTAAGGAAATGGAAAATCCGAATGCATATCAGCTGGCGGACATGGTGGGACATAAACCAATCACAGGAGAGAATATATCTAAAAGACATGCAACCTGTTGGATGGGAGGAGACACGAAAGGGATTTACACAACGGTTGTGACAAAAATGAGATTATTAAGCTGGAACTAAGATGGATTTACTAAGCTGGTACTAAGGTGAGTTTAATGAGCTGCTACGTTGATTGGTTTAATAAGCTGGTAATGTATTGGTTTTAATAAACTGGTATTAAGAGGGGATTAATATGCTGGTATTAAGATGTGTTTCATAAGCTGGTATTAATATGGATTTGATTGGCTAGGACTAAAATGGGTGTAAGAAGTTGGTTCTAAGATGGGTTTAACATGCTGGTACCGAGACCAATTTAATAGGATGGTACTAGGCTGGCTGAATAAGATGGCATTAGTTCAGCTTAGCGTTGTTTTCACTGCTCTTTTCTCTCTGCATACGATAAGACTCGCACATCTCCAAGCCTATTAGTCAATGCAGTCCAGCTGAGTGTACCAAACAGATGGGAACATGACCAGTCTTTAGGGAGCCTGACTGGGTGGGTGTGTTACGGTACAAGCCCAATTGTGGATTTTAACTGCTTTGCGTGGGAGCATTGCCACATAAGGGCTTGGAGCTCCAGGATTGTAGGCTAAATTGCCAGGCCTTTTTACACTTGAGCAAGATACTTTACCCAAATGCTTCTGCAAAGAATAGAAAGTGTGTGTTTTAGTTTTATGTAGTTCACCCTACAATTACAATTTCATAGACTGTAATGTAGCTTAGAGTGTCCTCCACATCTTGCCTGAAATAGTTTATGGATGGATGTGACTGAGAGGGTGCAAGAGGCAAAGCGACAGGGTATGTGTGAATATGGATAGGAGGGTGATCTTATCAAAACTGTCATCATTAATAGATGTCATTATCATTTAATGTCATGTCGGTTCTCCGACTCGAAATATGACACATTCTGCCTGTCCTCAGTTAAACCCACTACAACAGCGGAGTGTCTTTCAATCCCTCTACCGAAGGGCAGTTCGGTTTTTTGAGCTGGTCTGTGTTTTAAAGGTTTGCCTGCGGTCTGCAACTGTTTTCAAAATAATGCAACGTCTTCCTTGGGGAGTTGGACTCATGTACACAAAGCTCTTGTTTGGCTGGTCATTTGTATGTGACTTCATTGAGTATGAGTGTCTGCCAGAGCACATTTTTGTGTCACTCATGGCTGTGATTATAAAGTTTTCAGGAGCATTTTCCTTTTTGAGGAATTTCAGGGTAATTTTGGAAAATTTATGGGGTCTTTTGCAATTTTCCAGCGTTTTGCATACTGTTAACAATATTTTTTTTTTTTTTTTGCATGTTAATGCATATTTTTGGTTTTATATGCATTGCACCTTTTTAGGGGTCACTTCAAATACGTTTCACACATTGTTATGAAGAAAACCATGGGTTTTAAAACATGTTAGCGTACAAGATACTGGTTTATCACAGTGTACTTTTAAAAATGCACTTCAACAATAAGTATAGAAAATCAGGAAAGATTAATATGAATAGATTTCAGTCCACAGTCTGACTTGTAAACAGCTAACTGGAGTATTAGCAAATAGATACAACAGTAGGTTGGTGTCTAGGCTTTGATCCTGACACACCCTATGGCCTACAGACCTTTAAGAGAACCAGGGGGAGTCGAGGGAAATTCAGAGCCCATAGGTGCATGTTGGGGTGGAGGCAGGATGTTAACTAGCAGCAGGCAAGAGTGATGCTGCAACAGGCAGTGTTACTAGGAGCAACAGAGAGTGGTGCAGCACAGCAACAGGTATGCAGCAAGTATGATGGATATGTAGTTGAGCACCTTCATATTCTCATTAGAATAAGGTTAAATTTAAAAAAAAAAAAAAAAAATCAGCTGTTTGATCTTGGGAAATTATGACCTTAATTATGTTTCATCTACAGAAAATTGCTTGCAAAAGCATGGGACTGAAATTTTTAAAGATTGACAGAAGTTACTGTAAGTTACTGGGGAAAATTCCCAGCTTTGGGCTAAACAATTACTTTATAACAGCTAGCGATAAGGATTCTGATACATACGCGATCTTATTCCTCAATGGCAATGATTTCGCTGTTTTTGTTTCTGGGGGTTGTATAGAAAGAAGCACTGCTTAGGTCACCCTATATTGTGCTGTACTGGTGCTGGGGACACATTTGTCTTTGACAAGTTCTATGACAGACTAGCTTCAAACCCACCTCTTTATGAACATTTAACAAATCAAATTATGCCTTATGGTGCTAAGAACAGGGCTGTAGGAAGGACTGGCATGCCACCTGCCTACCTCGTCTAGCAAATGTTAAATGCTTCTAACACTGAAGACTTGTCTCAGTTTCCGTGAAATTCTAGTGGACATTTTAAATATCTGAAAACCTAAATGCAAATTAGACCACGTTTTCACCTGCTTAGTACAATTGGTTCATAATACTCCACTTAACTTCTGTGAAAAAAAACTTGAATAATGGACAAAATGGGCCACGAAATAAACACTGGCCAAGTGCTGTTACAGACTCGTCTATTTATGTTTTACAATGTCTCTGGTTTGTCATTCATTTAACTGAAATAGCAACCCTCAATTCTTGGTAAATTCATGAATCACGCTGCTGCTCTCTGACTCGTATAACTGTGATGTGTCTTTCGTGTGAGGTTCAGTGATATTTGTACTTCATCCTAGGTCCTTTACCACCTGCCGTCTTAGGCCACGTTTCCCATCCACATCCAAGCAGAATTGCAGTCACATGTCTTTACTCTATCCAAATCACATTTTTATTGGATAGATACTTAGGTTTGCATCATAATTATTTGCATTTATTATTGAACAAAAAATGTGTCCACCTTAAAATGTTGACGGGCTCGTGTTCTTGGCCAAGATCGTTTAGGCAGTTCGCTATCTACTGTTAAGCAAAACGTGCCTTGTTTACATTTGTCATTTATATAGTTCTCTGTTTTTGTCATTTAGTTGAATGTAATTGTTTGTCAAGTGTTTTATGGTTTGTTTCATTTTGAGAGATTTGGTACATTTGGTTACTTGAGAAGCTGAAATAAGTGGTGTTCATTATTTCTTTATGTTAGGCATTTAAATTTTCAAATGAGATTTCCAACAGAATCATGGGAGGGATCCCTCTCAGCTCCACCCAGAAAAACTGTGATTCACATTTTTTAATGAATCATGTAGCCCTACCACTGTTAAAGCCCTGCCCATGGTGCACCACACTGACCAGTAGCTCTCCCACTCACTTGTGCTGCTTCTTTCTCTCTCTCTTATATCCATCCCTGCCCTTTCCTTCACTCTTCAGCTTTTTCATAGCTTTTCAAGTGCATTGAATCAGTGTGACAGTGTTGGTAGACCGGAGATTGAGCCTGCAACCTTTACACTGGGCTGCAGTGATGTGACTGTACCACTCACTGTGTGGACATGTATATGCTGCCCAGATGAATGTGTTTGTCTCTCTTCATGAGGCTGAGACAGCTCTCAATATGTAAGTGTATGAGAGAGATGAGCGTGTTTAAGAGCTACATATTTTTTATAAATGCTAAGACCAGAACACTTTTTTTAACCAACAAAGTGAGGAGATTTTTGGGAAGTGTGGACATTTTGGCCTGTCCCCGCAACTACAAAGGCAAATTTGAATTATTGATTACAGTTGGGGCTTAGGTTGGAATTGGGGACAGGTTAAGGTTAGGGTAAGGGTTTGGGTCAGGCACGCTTTTGTGATGGTTAAGATTAGGCACTGGTCACACAAAAGAATGAATGGATGTCAATGTAATGTCCTCGCAAGGATAGAAGTACAGAGATATGTGTGTGTGTTTGTGCGACAGCTTTTTGGCAGCTGTGTCATAGTGGGGCTTATCTGCTGTCCAGCAGGCCCTGGTTTATGACTGTGCAAGTTCGCCTGACCCCACAGAGGCAGCGAGAGCGCCCATATTTCCCTCACTGCCTCACAAGCCTGATGGGAACATGGTCAGTGTGGCTGCCACAGATGAGAGCTGTTATTAATCACCTGATGAAATTTACCTGCAAGTTGCTTTTCATACAATTGTGCTCAAATTGCTTTCTTATGGGAAGCAGGCTCCTCTCACACACACACACACCACACACACTCACTTACACAGACTATAGACTGGATTCTGAGAATCAAAATAAAACACATTGTATTTAATGTGAAAAATATGTACATTATTTCCAAACTGGTGAAACAGAATTAAAAGTGAACTTTGTAATGGTACTTGTTCGGATTAGACTATGAGAGCATGATGATCACAGACACTGGGTCTTGTAGTCTGCTTACTAGTACGAGTGTACTAATGCCTTGAAGATTAGACATGGGTGTGCACTGCAGCAACATGTTTCAGGACTGGCCTATCTAGGGCCTTTAAAATGTATATGACAACTTTTTTTCCTGTTTTTTTTTTTTTTTTTTGGTTGTTTGAAAAATGCAATAATCAATAACTGTTTTAGAAATGATGAATAAATAGTTTTTGTTAATGTATGTCGCCCAAAATACACTGATTTTTCCCTCTAAAATTGTCCCAGAAACTGGGTCTGAGAATGCCGGACTCGTGACATCAGTGTAATTGATTGCAGTCGCAGCGTCATTCAGCTTTGAGTCATTTCACTTACATTTGCTCACGGAAATCAACGCGGTGTCGCTGCACGAATTTGACCCATTTTGCCCTCAAAGTGGAATCTGTGGGCAAACACACGCATCAAAACGCCTGGTCTTTACATACTACGTACTATACTGGTTGTTTGGCGTTCCAGCCACACAATTTCGGCTACCTTCTTTCACTGCCTTCCTTTTGCTTTCCGCCGTGTTTGGTTAATTTGTGAGTCAAATTTACTGACCTTACAAAAATAAATAATGTGATTTATGCGTCCTTGCAACAAATTTCAAGTGGAAATAATAGTATATTTGAATGTAAAAAATGGGCCCAGTTAAATTTTAGAAGCGTATTAATGTCAGAATGCTTTTTAAAAAAAATAAAAGAGCCGAAAAGCTGTAAAGAATTTTTGTCATAGACACTTTGTAGAGCTTTGCATCGTAATTTGAAGGTGGCTGTTTGGTAAGGAATCTAAAAATGAAGCAAAGGCAGTTCCAGCTGATTTAATGTTTACACAATGGAGACCTGGGGCCTGTATCACAGTGCAGGATAACTGATTTGCTGCATAACTAAGGTTTAACCTGGACTGGTTCTTGTAGTTTCAGTCCAATCTCTGGCTTTTGCCTTGCAGTTCTCCTGCTAACTCTGTAATCCTGCTTCATGACGGAGATTGCCCCTGTCTGTGGGGCCATGCCGGTCAGGTGTGGGCAGATGCTCTTGTCGACTCAGGCCAGGTTGCGGATATTTTGTTTAATAAGCTTTGTTCTTTTATATCCAAGTTCAGCTTTAATGTTTCTCAGCTGGATCAAACAAACAGGAGGGCCATTTTCCATGTTTGTCGTTAACGTAAACACTTCCCTGCTGCTACTTTCCCTGGACAGACTACACTGTAGTATTAAGTTGTCTTTCTTTAAATAAACTCCACCAGTGATAATTGGATGGTCGGGAAGCTTCTTTCAGACTTTCATTCTTTTTACTGAAGACTGAAAGTGGGTCAGTGACGAATAAGGAGTTCAAAATGACAAAACGTTAAAACTGGTTGAAAATGCAAATAAAAGCTCTTCTCATCTGTGTTCATATGTTAGTATGGTACTCGTTTATTTCTAAAAATCTTACTTTCAAACTATGCAATTTTCATATTTTCATTAAACGGACACTTTGCCGATTTTTAGCCTTATTGCCATCTGTCTGTGTTTGGCATCTGAAGTTCTTGCTAATCATTTGTATATCGATGGATATTAGCTGCAAAATCTGTATACTTCCCCCTCCAGCTCTATCCTCTGACGCGTACAGTGACATAGTTGGAGGTAAGCAAGAGCAGCAAGTTACTTTAGTTTGGATTTCTAGACTCCACCCCTGGGAAACTGGGGTTTCTGCCCTAGATTCTGCGCAGGAACAACTTGATTTTGCTTTTATTGCAAAGCAGCTACACTTCCAACAGCGGAAATCGCACCCCAAAATATGAGTGCAGAGGATGTTATGGGTGAATATACATAAAAGAGAACAGAATTTAGATAAAGTGCCTTCTATAACATTTCCTTTTGATCAGCTTGGGAAGGTTTTCCTTAACTTGTGATTGTAGCAGACTGGAAGAAGGTAGAGTCGCTTTATACTGCGAGTAGCGACAATGGGGGGAACCAAAAAAAAGTTGGTCACGTGACACGTGGATCCATTTTGTATCCATCAGGTTGATCAATTTATACTATTGCCTAAGGAATTCTACTATGTTCCTGCATTTCGTGTTTTGAAAATAGGAAAAAAATGACTGGTTGTTGTGCCTTCGGGTGTACTAATAGATCTGAGAAGGGGTTTAAGATATTTAAAATTTCTTCAACCACTTTCATAACTTTCATTCTGTTCATACATAAGTGAATCGCAGAATTTCATGGAAAGCAGATGTAATTTCCCTTAGCGCCCAATGTATGTTAACACTGCGCTAACTACATCGCTCTGCTGACTCGGTCTCTGAGTCACAGACATTCATGGCTGAACGAGCAACGCTGAGGAAATTCTGTCAACTGAGTAGCTAGCTAATGTTAGCTCGCTGGGTAATGCACGAATGTTACATATTGGTTTTGAAAAAGTATTGCATGCACGCTACCTAGCTAAGTAAAGTGAACTCAGTTATGTCAGTGGCACTTAACTAGCCTCCTGCAGCACTGAGCCATACTGATTCAACCAATGTTACACTCAGTATTCAGTTTGGCTTGGTAGAAACAGCGAGACGTAATGCTAAGCGATTCCCCCCGCTCCCAGCCAATACGATTTTCGCAAAAGTGATATATAGGGTAATATCAAAAATATGTCATGAGCTGGGCTATGGGAAAAGCATTTCAGTTATGCGATGAACCTTAAATTTCTTAAGAGCCATGTTCACTCAGCAAGATTACGGCTGTGCTGCCTTGGTGGAGGTTTGCACTCTAGGGGTGCCTCTAGTTAAATTCTGCACTTGTTCAGCTTGTGAAGCAGCACAGATTTAGGTAATTTAGTCTGCGAGGCTCATTTAGCAATAAGACACCAGAATCGGTTCTATATTCCGCCAAGGAGTAGTCACGGGTTAATTTATTTGTTGTTGTTGGCACTATGTGCAGCTGGAGTGACAATCGTAAGGATGGCCAGAAAAGATTAATGCCAGGGATTTTTTTTCTTTGCATGATTATTCTGGATTCGAAAAAAAAAGGCATCCGGTTAGTGTAAAGACCCTTATTGTTGTTGTTGTTGTTGTTGTTGTTGTTGTTCCGCCAGGAGATTCCAGATCCGGTTTTTTTTTTTTTTTTTTTGTCACACCTCGGGCGTTGTCCAATCACACACCATCTGTGCTCCAATCACACCACTGATTGGAATCATGGACCCGGGAGCTCCAATCTTAGTGCAGTCATCTTCGATCGCTGGCTCACTGTGCCATATCATGACGGCCGGAGAATGGATGCTTCAAACATACAAAATCCCATTTAAACTTGTCACATGGGTGGTCCTGAAATCTGAAATCAACATCATCCCTTCGGAGATCAGAAATCTCGGATTGCTCTTGTTGTTATTATTATTATTATTATTATTAATCAATATGGCGTTCAAATACTGAGTTATCGCTACTGTCAGTATAAAGGGACCCTAGAATATTAGCAAAATTTCAAAACTGGAAAATTTCAGTAGCGATTTTGGCAATACTTTACTGTTCTGGCTCAGTCAACATAATTTCTGTGAAGTATCAGTAGCTATGTTGTAGTATGAGTTGCCTGCAGCTAGCAGAAAATTTCACCTGTCATGAGTTCGGTAGCACACAGTTTTGTGATCAATCCGCTGACTAGAAAACCTAATTAGCTTACTCAACTATGACTCCATCAGTCGTCCTTTCTTCTCCAGCGATGGTTTCAATGGCAGTAGTGAATCTTGATGTTAAATCCTTTGATCAAAAAAGGGTGGTATGGCCACAGCGTTAAGAATTCTTTTCAGAGGACAACCCAGTGGAGATCTCGTTAGTAGCCCTCAAGAAGAAAATGCTTGCTGCAGACGCTTTCATTTGTAAACTTATTTGCATGCATGTCTACTTTATATGTCGTGTTTGTAATGGCCCATTGTAATTCTTTCCCCTGTACTGTATTTGCAGGTAATGAGTGGAAAATTTTGCCTTGGGCATTGGCCTTTTTGTAGTTTGTGCACTCAGGAACAGAACAAATTGTTGTCATTATTATTGCAACTAGTCCAGTTCACAGTAATGTGAATTATGCTCCAATGCAGTGCAATGATAGCTGTACGCAGTTGATCCATACGGGGTTGAGGGCATGTCGTGAGTCATGAGCTAGCGAAATTCATTGTGGTAGTTCTTCTTACAGCCAATGTATAGGGAAGCCATGGGGGTTATAAATATATGAATATCTCAAGCTGCTGTGGGAAAATGTGTATGGTTTGTGTGCAACTTATTTATACAGAGCCTGCACTTTAAAACAATGTATCGTTTAATTATCAGCAAACTGCCCCCTTAAGAATCATATGATGTCATTATAAATGATGCAAAAGTGTTGCTTTTATATTTGTATATGATGTAGTGCCATCTGGATGATCAGAGATCAGGGGTATTCAGCTTTGGCTGGCCCCTTGCCCTTTACACACAAAATTCCTCTAGATTCTTTGAAACTTTAAATCATATTATGCACTGTAGATGCTGAATTATCCAAATCCCCTTGTATTTTTCTTTGAGAGCCATTGTTTTTAAACCTGTCAATGCTTTTCTCATGCATTTATGGGCAAATTGTCCTGTTCTTTTTTTTTCCCTTGAAGGACTTGGCCTTTCCTGGATGCTGCTTTTATACTAAATCACGATTACATTCACCTGCTCATGTCAGCTGTTTCAAATCAGATCTTTCTTTTTTATTTTTGCCTATTACTACTCCTACATTTGAAATTTGTTGCAGGCCTGAATGGCTGGAATTGATCTGTATTTGCAGACAAAATGAAACTGATCAAACAAAATACTAAATATCTTGTCTTTATATTGTCTACAATGAAATACAAGTGAAAGTACATTTATTAATCACTTTTCTATGTTCTCATGTGGATTTTCCATACCGCCCCAACTTTTTCCGAGTTGGAGTTGGAACAAATTGGCATCAGGCATAAAAATTGACATGCCACATCACTGGCCCAAGTACAGCTGCTGCAGAGATCAGTGAGTGATGCCAACATAAATATCTATGATTTTTTTTCCTGCTCTTATTCTGTGTTTCTGTGTGGGAGCTTATATGTTATGAATCTTTCCTCGCTAATCTGGAAATCCACTTAGTGAATTGCTCCATAGATTTGTCATTCAGACACTTTTGTTGGGGGTGGCAGATCAATGTTTGTATAGTTTCCCTTGCTATATTTTACATTGATAGGGATTTAATTGATTTATATTCCTGTTCTGTCTCTGCTCCAGTTGAATCCAGTGTCAGTTATTTCTTGTATTGTCATTTTCCATCCAGAAAGTGTCACAAAAATGCAAAACTATCTAACATTGCCTGGCTAAAGGACAATTTTTTTTTGCTGTTCTCCATCCGGTTGTGCTGTGTGAGCCAGCTGCATTCACTCTGTCATCAGTGGAGGCTCTGCGCTCCACAGTGTGCCCGACCCGCCGCTCTCTCGCTGATAGATATACTCGTCACTAGGCAGGCTTATTTTAACAGGCATTCAGTCACTGGTGCGATCGGCCGCTGTTTGTCACGAATGACACCGGGGGTCGGAGGTGGGGCTTCCCCTGTGGGGGACCTTAGACTGAGGCCAGGGAGGTGGGGCAGGCCACTCATCCCCTGTAAAACAGATCTGTCAGACTGAGGACACCCACCTGATCTGTCCTGGTCTCTCTTTGCCTGTCTTTCATTTCTGGGGTTGGCGTTGTTGCACTGGTGTTTTCAGTTTTATTAGTCATGCATGTTTTTTTTCTGAGATGCCACCTTTCTGTTGGCTGGGTAGCAATGCTCTGTTCTATGTAGTACCTTAGCTCTGCTTTGTGTGGTACCTTCATTCTCCTTTGTGTAGTGCCGTCTCTCTGCTCCGTGTAGTACCTTTGCTCTGTTTTGTGTAGCATCTTCTTTCTGTGTTGTGTAATTATTTTGTTGTGCTTCAAGAAGTACCTTCGCTCTGCTATGTGTGGTACCCGCATTTTTCTCTGTGTAATATCTTCACCCTGCTCTGTGTCGTACCTTCATTCTGCTTTGTGTAGTACCTTTGCTCTACTCTGTGTAGTACCTTCACGTTGCTCTGTGTAATGCGTTTGCTCTGCTCTGTGTAGTAGCTTCATTCTGCCCTGTGTTGCATGTCTTGTCTGTTTTGTTATCGGTGCTTTTTTGGCTATAATTTCAGGCCATGTGTAAATTCTGCCTGGAACAAAAGTATGTCCATGTTTCATATACTTTTTGTTTTTGTTTCAAATTGTAATCCAGCTTTGAAGATTGGCTCCTTCATTAAAGTGTTGGTAACTTTTGCCTCCTTTGATAAAGGAAAATGCGAAGCACCTTCATAAGGGCTGTTTAAACATCCGTAGTTGCTTCTAATGACTCTAGAAGTGTCCTGTGCGAAATTTGTAATAAACTCACTTGTGTGAATGGTAATATTTTTTTTGTCCTCGTAGTAGTAGTTTCCATAAATCATTTATGGCATTTATATTGCACAAAGGGCTTGCCTTGTGCTAATTAGAGCATCTTGAATTATGTAGAGCTTTGCATTGGAAGGATGGCTGAAATGCACTGCTTTTCTGGGATGTGGATCAGTGCTTGTGTGGAGTGGATGAGATAATGGGTCCAGCTTACCTGGAAAACTGGTTGCTGTGAAACTTGCACCCTGTGGAGCAGCTGTCTGTGTATCCAAGCCTTTGACCTGCGAGGAAAAGGATCCTGTCCTGAGACTCCCAGTAGCCTCTAGTGTCTCCACTTTCACTATTGAGTTTCTGCTGTTGCTCTCAACTACTGATGCACCAGACCTGTCTACAGCAAGAGGAGACTCCCCCTGTTAACATCATCAGCAGTGGGATGAGCCTTGGGTTGAAGATTTTCATAAGTTGGAAGTTCTAACATCTCGAGGGGGAGGAACTCTAACAGCATCAAGTGGAGGAGCCTGTGATTTACATCATGAAAAGCGTGGTCTTAAGCTACCTTCTGTCGACCTACACATTCATTTAAGAGTGTAATTCATGAAATAAAATGAAAAGTTGACCTTATTTCTATCTAAGGCATACTAAAATGCATTGTAAGAAATTTAGATTATAGTGCTTAGGCTAGGTGGCTCACTGAGTAGCACTGTTTCCTCGCAGCTAGATTATTGTGGGTTTGAATCAGGGCCCTGAACCTTTTTGGGAGACACGATAGCGCAGTGGTCAAGTAGGCTTGACTTGGGACTGAGTTCAAGCCCGCCACGGCCACGGCCTTCACGGTGTGTTCTTGGGCAAAACACTTCGATCCCACACTCCACGCCTCACTCCACCCAGGTGTATAAATGGGTACCAGCAAATAATCAGGGAAATTTGACTAAGAGCTGGGGTAGTACCTGCGATGGACTGGCATCCCATCCAGGGGGAGTAGTAATACTCCTAGTTCCTTCATGCTATGGCAACAGGGGTTAAGCACCGGCCCGATGGGCCACTAGGCTCGTAACAGGCTTACGGTCTCTCCTGGACCTTTCTGAGCACAGTTTGCATGCTCTCCCCGTGTTCTCTTTGGCTTTTTCTAAATTATCCATTGGCATGCATGAATAGTATGGGCTTTGATTGCCTACATGTTTAAAAGAGGACAGCGGGCGACAAGATAGCTGAAAATTTGCAAAAAGTGTCATTGAACAGTAAAGAAACAAATGCCGCTGAGGCTCATTTTTGAGTGAGATTTTTTCACTTCATTTAGAGCATCAGTGGTCTATCCAGTGAGTCATATCTATTGCAGATGTTCTCTTTGTCGGACTGGTGCATCAGAGCAATAATAATCTTAGCATAACGTAGAGTTTGTTAACACTTGACACCTGCATGACTCATTAGTTATTTTGCATCCCTGAGAATCATTACCAGGAAGAAAGCCCACATTCCTAAAAATCTGAACATCCTGCTACCATTTCCACTGTATAACACGTCATCGTGACTGCAAGGCTCGAATTTCACGACCTGTTTGCCGTGCTGCCCACCTATAAAAGCCCCAGTTCACGGCAGTCGAATGCCGTGCCCTTTCCCAGCATTGCCGTAAGTGCCCCTGGGCCAAAACACCTACCCAAAATAAGTAAATCACACAGCATTTCCCGTTTTTACCAGTGGCGGTTCGTCGGCCGTAACAAAGGTAAGCCCAAAACCTCGCCCTTCAAAGCTTAATGACTTAAACATTTAGCAGTTTACTTTTCTTGATCAGCAGTTGCTCATACGAATTGGTAGAAGGACAGTCAATTTTATTTTCGATAGCAAATGACGACGCAAATTATCAATACGTCTTTATAAATTAGTTTGCAAGGCTTCTTTCGCAAGAAGCCACAACAATCCGTTTTCTATAATTTTACTATAGAAGTAAAGAATGCGATGTTGCACAGCTTATTGCTTAATGAGCATCACTAATCAATTTGCGAATCTATGCCGTTTCATGAGCTTCTTAAGCTCGGAATTTATTAAGACGTAGGCCTATAGTAATTTGTCGTAATTTATGTGTGAAAGAAAACCCCTCATAATTTCGTGGTGCAATGTATAACAATGCTATCGAAAATAAATTGGACTCAATTGACTGTTCCTCTAACAATCCGTATGAGCAACTGCTGATCAAGAAAAGTAAACTGCGAAAGGTTTAAGTCATTAAACTTTGAAGGGCGAGGTTTTGGCTTCCCTTTGTTACGGCCGACGACCCGTCACTGGTTTTTACAGCTGTCTTTTTCGCCCTTTTGTTGCGATCGTGGGCGCAGAATTATTCTTGAATAATTTATGTATCTCCTCTATTTTTATCTCCGATCACGATGCCGACAGGTGAAAGGAACAAAAAAAAAAGAGAGAAAAATGCCGAATTACAGTCGGCAGCCGCAAAGTGCGGCAAATTGACGAAGTTATGGAGGTACTGAAATTCTCTTAGGTTGCGTGTTGTGTGTTGATAAAGCTTGGGAAGTGGTCTTTATAGCCAGTATCTAGCGCTGTTGTCAGTGTGAGTGTTGGAATGACAGGAGAAAGTCCGAATTTCGCGGGTGGCAGAAGATGGACAAAATGGCTAAATATGATTATTTTTTCAATGACCTGGCGATTGATTGGAATGTCCTTTGCTTGTACTTGCATTATAGCAATGCCCAAACGATGTCCCAGTGCAAAAATGAGCCAATTTCCAAGACGGCAAGCGAGGAAAAATGCGGGAAACGTTTTCTTTCAAGAATGGTCTTGATTTGCATAGTGCACGCTGATTGGTCACTTTATATGAGGAACCTCTGAGACTACGGACCTTTACTTTTTAATAGCTAAAGTGATGACCTAAAGCTCCATGGTGGATTTGCTGCTGTGCCCCCAAAGTAGCGGCAGACTTTGCTGTGGTGCACCTTATATGGAGGCACATTTGCCGCAGTGCCCTTTTATTTTCAGCATGGACCACGGCAACTTTTGCCGTGCCTCTTATCGCCTGTAGTTCGAGGCCTGTGACTGGATGACCATATTCTGAGCTAACAAATAAACTCTGTATTGTGCTGCTTGTTCCTATGTTGTCAGATCTCAGGGCTGTTATTTCACGGGAGAGGAACTGAGCACTTCATAGGGTCGACAGCCGAATGATTATTTAAAATATTTTGTCAGAAAGACTGAATACTTCCTGCAAACCTAAATAAGGTCCATTGCTTGCAAATGCATGGTGTTCTTGAATTGCTATTGAATGAATATTGAAATTCTAATCAGCATGCATTGAAGGTATGAATGCAGCTATACTGTTGGGGAAGAATAATGACCTTGTGTGGGAGCTACCAGTGTGTGTGTGTGTGTGTGTGTGTGTGTGTGTGTGTGTGCGAGATAGGCAAGGAGACACTTGGGGGCAAGGTCTCTCACAAGGGGCCGCTTCGTTTTCAGAGTACCCAATGAGAGCGCTTGTCCTGGGACCACCCCACGCGGAGCAGCCAATGTGGACAGGCCTGTTACCGGCACTGACAAGGTGCTCATGGAGGCCAACACACTGCCGTATAGTGCAAACAAGGAGCCTCCCGCAACTGTGTGTGTGTGTGTGTGTGTGTGTGTGTGTGGATCGACTGACTCTTGTCTATGTCCAAGCACAGATCAGTTGCATCTCACCGATAGCGTTACTGTCAACATCGTTCCCTCTCCATAGCAAATCATCATTATTCGATCACGTCCTCTGTGACGTAACTGCTCGCGTGAAATTTTGCTGTATGACCATTGTATTCAAGAGTAAAGGCAGTGAAGGGGTTTGGTACATTAAGTCAATATGCTGACACGAGAATGGTGTGGTTCAGTCCATCTGTGGAAGCAGAATGAGACCTTAAACAGAGAGGCCACTACACAGCCCAGCCCCCTTATCCATTATCTGTCACGCTGTGGTTACGACCCGGCTGATAAAGGGAGGCATTACAGGTGAAAGGGCCTGACGGTACCTGAAGTTGCTGAGTTGATAATTGTTTTAATACCACTCGTGTTAAGTTTAGCTTGACAACAGAAGAAAAACTTTGACCGCTATTTCATGAATTGTTTCTTCAATGAAAAAAGTTTGGTACTAAATGTAACATGCTGCCTTTTACACTTGGTTCCCACTGTCCTGCGCTCCGTTACGAACGCCACGATTGGCCATTCGTAGCTGATCGTGGAACTTCTCTGAAGCTGCTTTCACACCGGACGCGAAACAAATTTTTCGCACGACAGATTACATTCAAAGTCAATGAAAAGACGCGAATACACGCGAAACACGTGTATTCGCGTCTTTGCATTGACTTTGAATATAACCTGTCGTGCGAAAAATTTGTTTCGCGTCCAGTGTGAAGGCGGCTTAAAATTTCAGGTTTGGATATGAGGTGATGCGATGATCACGATTGACAATTAATCGTGTTGATCGTAGGAAATTTTTTGAACCGTCCAAAACTTTTCTACCATCAACACGATTGCCACGACTGACCTCAAGATCTGATAAAATCTGATATGATCGCCACGATTACTCCACGATTAAGACCACGATTTCAATCGTGCTGCGAATCGTGATAGTGGGAACCTAGCATTAACCAGAGCAACTGGTAATTAGCAAAAGCTTCTGCTGTTTATTTTGTTATTTCTATTTTATTGGGTATTTTATTGGGGAAACGACACCAGGTGACTGGAATTTTATTTATTTTTTTTTTAAATAATTGGTCGTTAATTTTTTTAAAAAAAAAAAAAAACTTCTCTGTGAATTTCCTGCTATCGAGTCATTCACATTGAACGTTTAGCTTGCAAATAAGTATTTTTTAATTATTCATGAAATTTGCATTATGTTCACAAAATAAAGATCACGAAAGTGTATAACATGAAGTGAAAGAAAGAAGATTATTATAAATGATAAAAGGATTTTTTTCCCCATATTTGCTGATGCTGCATCCATTAGTGCTACCCCACTGAGGCTGTATCACAGACAGTCGCCTCATCTCCCTCTTGAATAGCACATTCACTCGGCGTCGTTTCTAGTTGCGTTTTCCTGATGTGTCTGCTGCTTTAGTGACAAAATATAGCCTCAGGCCTCGCATGGGGGGGACGTAAGCACAATATTTGTCTTGCATTTTCTCATGCAAATATCAGTGTATCTGCTGCTTTAGAGGGACAGATTCTGTTGCGCCTGAACGGAGCTCATTTGAATGTGAATTCGCAGGAGCGGGTGCGGAGGACCCCAGTTGAATGTGAGGGTATTGGACTGAGTGGCTGAGTGGTGTTTGTTCAGACTGGACTGTGAAACACATCTTACTCAGAGATCTGCGCTCTCACAGAGCTTCAGAGGCCTTGGAGGTATTGGCTGAGATTATAAAAGGAGTGTTAATTCCCCCGTGATTTGGAACTGGGAGGCATTTGGCTATAACAGGCTGGGGGAGGGAGGTTGTGTGAGAGAGGCTATTATGGCTGTTTGTTTTTTTCCTGTTTATCATATGACAGATGTGTGGCTGGGCTCCCAAGCCTCCAATGCGCTCCAAGCCCTTGCTTCAGTGTCAGTTACGGTTTTTATTTTTTTCTGTATTTATTTTTTGAATGTGGTGTATCAGTGGTCTTCTGCGTCCATACGGAGTTTAGATTTTTCCCTAAAGTTCTAAAATGAACGCCAAACTTAGCTGGCTCAGCTCCCAACCTGGCAACCAAAAATCCTTCCTTCTTTTTGGTCTGGTTTATGGTTGCCATGTGATTTCCTGACAGATCAGAACTGTTGAGCAAACCCAGAACAGCTGCAGTGGCAAATACTGCAATGACACACACACACACACACACACACACACACTCATACATAACATCTGCCAGGCAAAATAAAGTAATCATAAAGGCTCTGTCCGTAGTGATAATAATATCGTCCAATGAAAACCAGCAACAGTCGCTCACATGATGCATGCTTTGGAGATAGTCCAAAAAGTGATTTTGTTTTTATTACTCATTGGTGACATTACATATTGCAGATGCACATGGGAGAAATGGTTGGACAGTCTATTTTTCAATGAGAAGTGGGGTGCTGGGGTCTTGGTAATGGTTTATCTTTGAATCACCCCATTCAAGATCAGGGAAATCACCATACTGATACCATCAAGGCCCTTTGCTCTTGCTGGGACTGCCTAAACCAAAGTTAGGTTTCACTCGAACCCTTAAGAATCACCCTTGTCAAGCTGCTAATCATTAGAGTGTGGTATTCCATATAATGCTTGCAATGAAGACCTACAGGATTGTACATTCAGCAGTGCTGGGTCGGTCAGCTGTGACAGAAAGTGTCTGTTAATAATGAACAGAGATCGAAACATTGTGTACCATGAGCTGGGCGAATGGTGGAACCCGAGCGTACAGTGCAGGTGAAATTAAACCAGGCCGCAGGTATCGCTCAAACGCAGGTCTCGGAGAAGCACCAGTGAAGTAGGCCACTGAACTGCGGTCTCATTTGCGTGTACGATCACGCATACTGCAGAGACATCATTACACATTTTGAAAGAACGATCTGGAAATTCTCTTTGCACGCAACTGTTTTACCTCTGCTGGGCCGGTGGTCATTTTCCAACCGTGTGTGTGTGTGGTTGTTTGTGTTCTTGCTGAAGCTTTTCAACGGCATTAAAACCGAAAAGAAAAAAACTGACGTCAAGGACGGGCCATTCAGCCCCGCTTGGCTTATCAGTCTATGATAAAATGGGTGCACTCGAGATAATAAACAATCAATATAATAACCTGTAACATGCGTAGGTATGCTAACCGTCTGTAGCATGTATGTGTGCAGCCGGAAGCACTGGTGCGTAGAGACTCTTCCTGCCTGTGAGATAAAGGGACGAGTGCACTCTGGGTGGGAGGTATGGAGGGGGAGCCTGAATCTCCGAGAGGGGCGGAGACTCTGACACGGCCATCGTCAGAGCGACAGGACTGCTGTGGGCGGGGCCAGCGGAGTGTGAGTCAGGACAGGGGCTCTGAGGATTCGCAGAGCTGGACCTCTGAGAGGGGTGAAGACTCCGACACGGCCATCGTCAGGGCGACAGCCCACTGTGGGTGGGGCCAGCGGAGTGTGAGTCAGGGCAGGGGCTCTGAGGATTCGCAGAGCCCCGCTTGAAAGGGCTTCCTGTGGCTCGTGTTCAACAGCGAAAGAGATGAGCGCGTCCCAGGAGCCTGCAGCCCCGGCGGGAACCAAGTCGCGGCCTCCAAAGCAGCCCACACTCCTCACAGCTGGCATCTCTGTCAGTGTTATCACCCACCCCCACCCGCCCATAGCCAACCACAGCTGTCCTCCCCAGCCAGTGGCCTACGCTGCCGGCCTTCACTGCGACTTCACCCGTTTAGTGGACAGCTGTCGCTCCGTCAGGCACGTCGGCTGAACCCAGGGCCACTCTGTGACTCCCCCATGTGTCGCCATGTGAGTGCCCCTCCGTCTGTCTGTTCCAAGTGTCCCACCCACTGAGAGGCCTGGGCTCTTCAGCCTCATAGATTGTCGAACGACAGAACCCCCTGATCTCCCACTGTGTGTGTGTGTGTGTGCGTGTGTGCCCCTGGGAGCGTGTGCATATATATAAGTGAATATGGTCGGAGAGGATGGTTTTTTTTTTTTTTTTTTTTTTTTTTTTTTTTAAACTGGGCCTGATTCATAAGTGTGTGTGTGTGTGTGTGTGTGTGTGTGTGTGTGTGTGTGTGTGTATGTGTGCCGGTGTCATCCTATGCATGTATGAGAGATGAAGAGCTCCTTTGTTTGGGCATCAAATCAATGATTTTGGAGCAGGCCAGTCAGGGAGTTTGATTACAGACCTCCCCCTCCCCTGTCCTGTCCCAGTATTGGCTGATCCACTCTGTGTGGGGACCCTGTTTAATTGGCCTGGTTTTGGGTGAGCTCTGAGAGGCTCTTTGGGCCCAGGCGTTTGGGACACCCTGAAGAAGAGGCCTGGATCACTCTGTAAGGCTCAGGAGTGGGTGACAGGGATGGACATCACCCCGCGTGTCTTTGTTTCTCATTCTGTTTGCTTCACATCCTCCTTCCCTCCTTCCACAGTTCACCTCCACTGCCTCTTATCATATCGTCATTTTTATCATGTTACATATATATATATTCACGTGTAACACTGCTGACAGAATTACAGACTCGGGAATCTGTCAAAGACCGAGGTGAAGACACATTTTTCTGCTCTGCTGAGCTGTCGGGCTCAAAACGAACCAGTTTCACACCTTTCGCTCATCACGTTTCACAGCATCCTATTATGCCATTACTGCAGTGAGACGTTGCTACAGCTAGTGAACAGTTACATTAAAGGGCATCTAAAGTCGATTCTCAGACGGGACGTTGAAAGTCCAATGTTTACAAACAAATCACTTGCTTTTGTTGACATCTTGCATTGTCACATGACCAATTTCATTCATCAACCAATGTTTTGTGTACACGCGTAGATAATCCTTCTATTTCGGTTCGTTTGCGCAGGTGCGGCTTGCTGATTGGCCGATAAACAAAAACAATGGTAATTTACTTTAGATGCCCTTTAAAACAGTGTACATAATAGAAATTTAGTGGCAGTTTAGCATTTTCCCCTGAAGGTCAAAACTTCTGCTTTGTTTTCTTTATTTTTAATAACAATTTTATAAGTAGCCATTACTCACACTATTGGTGTCTTCTTCTGTTTTCTCACAGTCATTATGTCTCCCCCCCCAGAGAAAGAGGGGAGACATATTGTTTTAGGCTCGGTTCCCGTTCGCGTCGGCGTTCCCACTTCGTTTCCGGAGCGTAACTCCAAAACCATTTGTATGATCTAAATGAAACTTTGCTTACTTACTATCAGGTCCTGAAGTGGTGCCTTTCGGTATGTGCCTGTCCGTCCGTCCGTCTGTCTGTCCGTCTGGATGTAATCAAGTTTTGTCCGGAGCATAACTCCAAAACCATTTGGATAATCTTAACGAAACTTTGCATACTTACTACTCAGGTCCTGCAGTGGTGCCTTTTCGTATGTGCCTGTCTGTCTGTCTGTCCGTCCGTCCGTCCGGGGTTAGGCAGGGATAGGGGCCGGGGGGAGACGTCTGTTTTTACAAGTAAAACACATTCTAGTTAACTCTGTCTCTGGTTGTTCCCTTTCTTATATGCCAGTATGAATAAGAATCTTTCCCATTAGCTTCTTTGTAAAATATACTAAATTGGTCTGTCATTCAAATTCATCATGGTTGTAAGGTCAACAGTCAAACACTTGGAACATGTGTAGCAGTATTCAGTGCATCACATTGTATTCTGTTCACAGACTGTACTGTTGTTTTTGATGCACATATTCAAATGTTCTGCGTGGCAATGTTGGTCGCGTTCAGGGGCCTAACTTGTTAGTCTAAGTGTGCTGTGCAGTAGGGCGTTATGACAAAACGAGCGAATAGTTGGTGTTTTTTGATGTTGAATAATGCCTTTTTTGCCCAGCACCCATTCTGTAAAAATGACAAATGACTTTAGGTCGCCGCCTGTACCCATATGTAAGTTCATCTTTAATTGTTGTAATTATGAGTGAATTGTTATTTTGCTGCTGACCGTGTTTGCATATGATTCATCCATATCCTGGTCATAAGCGTTTTCGCAGTTTCATTACGTTGATGGCGTAAAATTAGTAATGTGCGTCAGTCGGCAGCAGCGCAGAATGTGCATGCTCTCCTCTCTGTTACTCTTATAGGGACACAAATATGCATGGATCAAATATCAAAATTACAAATTGAAATATTATTCCACCATTTTTAGCTAAAAATTCTGAAAATATGCCAAAGCGTAATGTGCAGCCACTATTTAGATTTACATTAGACAATCGCAGCAATGAGAAGTAGAACTTGCCAGAGACCAAATTTGGGACCACTGCTAGTTACATGTGCATATGACATCTATAGCATGTGAATTGTCCTTTAAAAGAAAACTTTGGAAATATACAAACCTGACAACTCATTGCAGGACTTAGCATGAAGTTCACCACCATGCCCAATTACTAAATGGAAATATTGGTTGGAGGGCTTCTTTATCTATTGCCTGGTAAGCTGACGGAATTGTTTATTTGATTGATAAATTAAGTATTGTCCAGTGAGCCTTGATTTTATTTGGACATTTAAATAGTGCAGTACAATGTTTTTCCAAAATCTGTGGGATTTAATGTGGTCTATGATTAGTTTATCACATTACTCCCAAAACACACCTACCCATTAAGGAATCTACATAGTCCAGCCCTTTTAAACCTTTCGCTTGACATTTTGCTGGAAATAAGAGCTATCAAACTATCAAAATCCATCTGACCATGACCTCTGTAGGCTTGCTACCTGTGCCTGTTGAGTACTCATTTAGACTGTGAAGATGGGGCCCTTATCTCCTTAAAATCTGTCTTCTCACTTAAGTTTTCCTTTAAGTTGGCTCAAAGTCTGAAAAAGCATTTTTTTCATATTGTAGGTCAGTGTCGCGTACATATTCTGTATCTGCTGGCTGCAGTGCCTCACTGAAGCTACATCACACTTACACTGAGACTCATATTAAAATCCAAGATGCCATGTTTTTATTGCGACTGCATTACATCCATCCATCATCTATACCGCTAATTCCTCATCAGGGTCAGGGGGGAGCTAGATCCTGTCCAGGCTGACTATAGGCGAAAGGCAGGGATACACCCTAAACAGCTCGCCAATCCATCACAAAGCACACACACCATTCACACATCATTCGTGCACACACTCGCACCTACGGGCAATTTAGGGTCCCCAGTTAGCCTGACATACATGTCTTTGGACTGTGGGAGAAAACCAGAGTGCCTGGAAGAAACCCACGTGAACACGAGGATACATTCAAACTCCACACAGAAAGGCCCCAGGACGGATTCAAACCCACAACCTTCTTGCTGTGAGGCGGCAGTGTGACCCACTGGGCTGCCATGCTGCCCTTCTGCATTGTATCAAATGGAAAATACATTATTGTATGTCATTTTGTACACATTTCCCTGTAATTCAGCAGGACATATTTGGTATATAATTGGGATCACCGGAAACGTTTGGATCTCCTCGAGAATCTAAAATAGGCCTGAAGACGAATGAGGTTTGAATACAGCAGCTGCATGGGTCCATAGGTTTAATGCAGTTAAAGTCAAATTTTTTTCTCTCGTGCAGTAAATTTGTGTGTTTTAGATTACTGTTTATATGAATGAAAATCTGTTTCACGCTTTTCAGATCTTGTTATCGTATTGAAGGATTCAGACAGTTGGTTTTTGCAGTATATCTGAGATTGAATGCTGATCTGGACAAGTTGATCTAAGACTGTGCTCTCAAGGCTAAAATAAGGACATGACATGCTCTGAAAGTGATGTCCCTTTGATCTGGTCATATCTCAGCTTAGATTTGCACGCAAAGTCATATGAAAAGAGCTTGTACTCCTGAACCAGTCCCCCCGCCCCCAATGTACCCTGAAGTGAGTGTTTATGTGTGTGTTAAGGCTTGTATTGGGAATGTTTGTGTATTTGGAAGTACTTGTATTTTTGTGTGAATATTGCATTTCACCTACAGTGTAACTTCTAATTATTATTGTTTGGACACTTGAAGGGTTAAGTCATCTGTGAAACATTTGATACGTAGCTGCAGTTTTATTGCCTTCGTTCAAGAGTATTATGCAATAACAGCATTATGCCTGGATTCAAACTGACAACCCCCTGGCTCTGCTTGCAGTGCCTCGCTGCTGGTGGTCTCTATCTGCGGCTCGCTATGGCAACTCCACCTGTCTTACACAGACTTAGCTTCATTTGGCTGGCTGCTTTCTGCCATGCATGCTGAAAATGCTCTCAATCTCAAAATCCACATTCTCTCCCGCTCCCGCACACACACACACAAATCACTGCACCTCCCCCTCCCCACGGGCTCTGTTTAACCTCACCTTGATGTTGGGAGTGGTGTGAGTGTGGGCGGCGGGGGTTACTCCTGACTTTGTGATGAAGGGCAGGGGTTTAATAATGACAGTTTCTCAATCTGCTGAACTAAATAGAACCACCGAACCACTCCGGACAAAGGTCTGGCTGCCGTCCACGGTCTGGAATCCATCTTGGTAACTGCATTACAGCCGTCCCAAAGGCCTTTTGTGCTCTGCGTTGGTAGAATGGCACCTCCCCTTTTCCGAACAAGCTGCCTCACAGAGACGCTGCGTTCGGCCCACTTCAGAATAAGCTTTCGGGAGAGTCATGTTTTGATTATTTTTTGTTGCGTGTGCCATTACAGCCACAGTGTGACATTTAGCCATCGCCTTTCTGTTCGCTAGGTTTGCTGTCCGCCCTTAGTACTTGTTCCTGTCGCCTTTTCACATCCTGTTGAAGATCAAATGACTCAAACTGACCTTGTGTCTGGGAGTGTTCAGCTAGCATTCGCTAGCCGAGGGAAATTGAAATTGTTAAGGTTACCACTCTGTTAAAATCCTGAAATAGCTGAATGTGATGTGAATCTCCGTTCAGACCTCAGTGTAAAGTGCGCTCATTTCTCTGTCAGACAGTGGTGAGAGGCGTTCCCCTTTGTACAACCGGCGGTAATTACTGGCTAATGTCATTTATTTGGCTGTGTAGCCAGTGTTGGTTTAGTTGCTAATGGCTTCTGTGTTCGTACAAGGACTCCTTAATTTGCTGTAGGCCTCAATGGCGGCCGGGCAGGTCGCCGTGTCTGGTTACCAGGATGTGTAAATAGGGCAGGTTTAATTTCTCTCCCTTTTGTTTTGGGACAATAGACCTTTAGTGTCCGATCGGTGCCTGCAGAAAGACCTGCTGTTGTGTAAACACGGGGCCTGTTCCTGTGTACAGTGCAAACGGCCATGGCGCCGCCCCGTGTCGATCAGGTCAGCGGTGCTCTCTCTCTCTCCCTCTCCCTCCCTCCCTCTCTCTCTCTCGATCTCATCCCCTCCGTCCCGCAGGCCCTGTGGCTGTCATTCCACCATGGCAGCTTTCTTTCTTCATTGTTTTGGCTCCTGTCATCTGTCTATTTCACTTCTTTCTCTCCATCTTTCAACAGCATCCTCTTCTGCATTCCATTCTTTCCCCTCTCTCTTTTTCTGTTCTTTGTGTTTGGTGTCACATGCGACTCCACCCTTCTACCACCCTCTCCTAAGACCTGTCTAATGAGTTCCAAATGACACGCTGAGAACACACGCACGCGCACACGTGCACACGCACCCACTTAGACAGACAGAGTGTTTCGGTTAAGTACCTGTAAATAAACTGGTTTTGATATTGATCTCAGAGGAGAATGTAACCCAGTCTGTTAAATCAAAAGCAGATCTTGACTTCAGATCTGAAAATGTGTTGGGCCCTCTAATGTTTAAAAACCGGTCTGATCAGGTGCAGTCAGAATGTTCTTAAAAATAAAAAATTGCGAGATCCCTGCTTTTCACTAACTGCACGTTCAGTACGGCCCCAAGAATTAGGGCAAGGAGCAAGTAATATGAATCTCAGGCTAAATATATATATACTTACTTTGTTCTTTTCATTTGGGTTGATTTTGAATAATGTAATTAAATGAAAATAAATCTCATATGTTTAGATTTAATTATCTGTGATTAATTTTGTCCAGGCACTCCCTTCCCTTCCGTTCAACATGAGATTTTCAGTCACTTCAGTGTGTTTTAATTATGTTCTGGGAAGGATCCATCCCTCCGTTTCTCTCAGTTTGTGCATAATAGGTGACCAGCAGGGGTCAGACTTTGCTCTGTCTCTATCGGAAGCATGTGATTTCATTTTCCTGGGTGCAAACTGGCGAAAGACGCCAGCTGAAGCCCCGTCGTGACTTTAACTGAATCTCTGGTTTCCCATTGGCCCCCTTCCCTGAGAGGAAGTGCTGTCTCCAGAGGAAATGCAGTGTTTTCAGGGTAAAGGTCAGGCTGCTTTCCCAGGCTGTGCTGCTTGGAGTAGTGGAGCTGAATTCTCCCAAATCCTAAATGAGGGAGAGGATCAGCTTCGAGGCTAAAGTGACAAGATTCGCTCACTTGTTTTGGCTCTTTGCCTGACTGCCTGCGGATAGCTGTGTACGTGTATGTTTGCCTGTGTGTTTTTGGTTTTATTGCTCGCTTGTGAGGGTACAAATGGTCACTTTTTTGTTGTTTTTGAGCACTTCTTTGTGTGTGCTGGAGTGTTTGGGATATACATGTTTGTCTGTGCATTAGGTTGAAATGTATGGAGCATTGTATTGCCTCTTTCCTGTGAATTTCAATAAGTAAAATAGGTGAAGACCTTTTTGTATTGAAAGTCTTTCAAAATAATTTACCTCATACGTTTCCTGTTATTCAGACCCTCTCTCGACTAAAAGGCCGCTGTTGTTATAGAATGCGGTCAGACATGAGGTCAGGCGTGTGTGTGTGGGAGAGCGAGGCTCATGTATATGCCTCATGTATATGGATTGAGTGTTCCAGTCTTCCTTCAGTACTTCTGCTCCGCAGTGTGGGGTCATGAGTGTTAACCTGACTCTATTGTATGTTCAGACATGTCTAATGGCCTCTCCACTCTCTCCTCGACACAGCTGAGCGCCAACGTACTGATCTTCCTGTGCACTAACATCATCGGGATCTGCACGCACTACCCGGCCGAGGTGTCCCAGAGACAGGCCTTTCAGGAGACCCGCGGCTACATCCAGGCCCGACTGCACCTGCAGAGAGAGAACCAGCAGCAGGTGCCCAGACAGCGAGGGGGGGAGGGAGGGAGGGAAAGGGTGGGCGTGGAAGGCCGTGAGTTCTTTTCTTTTTGTTTGTTTGTTGTTCAACTCTTCAATCGAGATTCTGTTATCATTACTATGCTCATTACTATTCTCTCATGGTGGTGGCTGTTATTATTTTTGATCGGCGTCAAGGGTGAATAAGAGAATAGGGACTTATTATTTTGGCAGTTTAGCATCATAGCATAGTTGTCACTGTTTATTACAACCCTAATTCTGAAAAAGATGGCACATTACGGAAAATGCACATTAATTCAGAAAGCAGTGATTTCAAAAGTCCATCCACCCTCTGCTGTATTAAAAACACTACAACAGCGCATTATTTGAAACTTTACCTCGTGACTTCAATTATTTGTTGAAAATAGACACTTAATTCAGATTTCATGACTGCAAATTTTAGACTCATAATAAATAACTTGACAAGTTGCACAAATATTGTGATGTGAAACAGTTGATGTTAAACAGAAGAGCTGCATGTGTTCTCGTGTAAAAGGAGTCTCCAAAAAAGGCCCAGTCCCTCAAGAGCAAAGATTGGTCATGGCTCACCAATTTGCCAACAGATGGGTAAGCTTACAATCCATCACTCTGAGAACAACATTTGCCATAGACAAATTGGTAGGATTTTGGGCATTTCACCATCTGCAGTTTGTAACATAATGGAAAGATGGAAGGAATCTGGTCAGATCTTGGTGCGTCAAGGATAGGAATGAAAACCACTGCTAAATGCAAGAGATTCATGATCAGTCAGACGTCACTGTCTTAAGAATCATGATGCAACTGCAGTGGGTATTATGTCATGGAGTCGGAAATACTTTGGTAGACCATTGTCATTTAATGCCATTTGATTCTCTATTCCCAGATGTAAGTTAAAGCCTTTCTATGCAGAGCCAAAGCCATACATCAACACTGTCCAAAGGTGCTGCTCACTTCTCTGGGCTCGGTGTCATCTGAGATCGTGGATAGTGGAAGCATGTTTTTCTTTGGGCCCAATGAGTCACCTTTTCAAGGGAATTTTTAGAGAAAGAACCATCATGTTCTCTGGGTAAAAGGTGGCAAGAATAACCCAAGCTGTCACTAGAGTCGGGTCTAAAAGGAAGCTTCTATTATGGTATGGGGGTGTGTTAGTGCCCATGGCATGGGTGAGTTGAACATTTGCGAGGGCACCATTAATACATAAGAGTTTTACAAATTTTGGAGCACCTTATGCTGCTGTTTAGATGATGCCTATTCCAGGGACCCCCCTGCATTTTCCGGCAAAACAACATCAAACCACATTCTGCACAAAATACAAGTTTATTGCTGAGTAAGCAGAGAGTCCAGGAGCAAGATTGACCTGCCTACAGCCCTGATTTCTCTCCGACTGAAAATTTATGGTACATAATGAATCAAAATATAAGGCAAAAAAGGCCCCATACCATTGTGCTGCTGAAGACCCTCATGATGGAGGAATGGGGCAAAATTACTCACTAGACGGGACCAAAAGGTGTCTTCAGTGCCCAAACGCTTAACATGTATGATTAACCCTCTGGAGTTGACAGAGGCAGTGACACATTTTTGATGTTTCTATTAAATATGTTTGCAATAATACAGCTGATAAATATGGTTTTAATGTTCCCGGAATCAGTGGAGTCTCCCATTTCGATTTCTTTGTCTCGAATGTCTGTGACTCACTAGGGGCTGAGATGCTCGCTTGGCACTTTACCCTGTGTGATTAGTGGGTTTGGCTGTCCATCTTTTGAAACTAAACTGTAGGGACACTGAAAGTAAAATCACTACCAGTGTACCCATCACTTTAGAGGCAATTCTGTTATCAACATGCTTATGCAAAATGGACAAGAAGTTTACTGCTCTCAATGTTCTTGCAGATGATTGGCTAGTGTTATAGGGCACTTTTTCCATCTTGGGTAAATGCCGCTTCTATGCGCTATATGCGTCCTCCGTGAAATTGATTTGTGTATCAATAGTCCGGAACTTTGTTTGACAAATTCGACGAGCCATTAGTAAAGGTGTACTCTGCGTTGAAGTTATTTTCTTGTTTAAAAGTGAGCGTTACTTAGCCTACTGATAATAAAGATGAATAGATAGCTTCTGTTCTGGCCATTGATTATTTTCTCTTACTGGTCCGAGCAGATGGCTTTGTCTTTCTTAGAATTTTATTTATACCATATTCCTCAGCTGTATTCTTGAAAAGATATTAATAGAACCATTGAGTTAAGCACGCCGCCGCTCCAGAAGGCACAAGACATAGTAATGTTACACAGCGTCAAACAGTAGGCTGTGCCAAATTTTTTTTAACGATGTTGCAGTCGTTACATCATATGCTCTCAATAAGACCTTAAGCCTTAGAGCACTAAATACAGCTATTGTCGCTCAATAATATAAGATATCAAAATCAAAGCTGTTGAAAACCTATCATATGATGACTTGTTTAAAAGAGCTCCCGCAGGGGAGTTCTTTTAAACAAGTTGCCACACGATAGGATTTCAACAGCACAAGATAATTAATTAAATTTATGTCATTTAAAAATTTATTTCAGCAATCTAAGGGTTAAATTCACAGGTTAGAACATCAAATTATTTGTTGTTAATCTGTTTTCACTATAGTAGAGTGTGAACAGACTTTTAAAATCAGTCCTTAATTTTATTTGCATTTTCAATGATGCGCCAACATCCTGAGAATTGAGATTGTGTAATTAGTTATCTGTAAATAATAGCCAGGGATAGGAAATTTTTGTCTTGCAAAATCTCAGTGGAAGAATACACCCACAAACACACACATTTTTGACTGTTCATAGTTTCGGGGGTGCAGAGTTGATAGTAACACACTCCCACTCGGCTACGTGACTTTCTGTCGCCCTCTCTCTTTCTCTCCCTCTCTCTCTCCCTCCCTCTCGTGCTCTTCAGGAACGCTTACTGCTGTCCGTGTTGCCAAGGCATGTTGCCATGGAGATGAAGGCAGACATCAATGCAAAGAAAGAAGACATGATGTTTCACAAGATCTACATCCAGAAGCATGATAACGTCAGGTAGACTGCTACCTGGAGTGGTGTGGAGGGCTACTGGGTTCAGTAAAGGTTTTCCAGACTAGAACTGTGCCTGCTTTTACCGTTGAGGGACAAATGAATGGTAACGTTTACACACGTGGTTATTGCAGCACAGGTGTTGGAGAGAAAAGGCAATGGTGTAAAGACATGCTCCCACTCATTGTCGCTTGCCAAGTATCAAATTTTATTGCTGCTGACATTTCGAGGAAGAGACTGTTACACTCAACGCTTCGGTGTGGAAAAATTCTTGGTGCGGTTTCACAGCTGGTTGATTTCTGAAAAATGAGAAATGGCACAATAGAAATGTTTTTGTTTAAAAATCCTTTCATTTCACAATTTCTGAACGTGTACTTAACAAGATCATTTATGGATGTTAATACTTTATGTAGAGTGTCAGAAATGGTTCCTGTGATTGGTCTGTAGAGCTGAGAATGGCTTCATTGCTCACATAAAGTGTATTTGCTTGCACGAGAAACTGTCGCGGGTTGGCATGCAAGCTACGAGCATGCATGAAGCCATTTATTCTCGACTCCTTGTTCGATGCAGATTTCTCTTGAAGGCCAGGGGGCGCGCAGTTAAAATATTCTGTTAAAATGGGACTATTAAAACAATAAGAAGAATAAGTGTGTTACCGGAAGAATATCTTTAATAAAGAACTAGGTTAAATTTACTGACATGCCCCTTCCCCTGTTTACACAAATAAACAAAAAGTTTCACAAATCTGACAGTCGTTTTCAGACTATGTTTAGAATCCCAGTGTTAATACAGTCCAATTTCTGTTCAAGTCTGCTTACATTACTGTAGCTGGTCAGGCTGTCAGATGACAACATCCTAGGCTGCATTTGCTAAAAGTGTTTTTCACAAATTTTTAACAAATGCTCAGGGTTGAGGAGCGATAATTGCGTCACAATATCTTCTATTCTGATTAAGTAAGGTTTGACCGAGCAGCTAGACATTTTTCAGAGCTTTTGAGCAGGTTCCATGAATATCCGGCAAATATTGAGCGCCAAGCAAATTTTACCCTGGTCGACTATGAGACTAAACACAGGCGTACCACCAAACATGGCATTGAAGTGAAAAGCTCAGCGCACACTATACATACCTAGTCACACTAATTCAGTGGTGCATGACCAAGCACCACGAGAGCTTCTGTTGCCTTCCCACACGACGCAAAAATGAGATGATGTCATTTTCCTCGCGGCGGGGAAACTACAGCGACCGTAAGCCAGGCTTAAGACTCATGCGTTTCGGAAGCTTTTCATGCTCATAAAACCAACATTAGAATTAAAAAATATGCGTTCTCTTCCACTCTCTCGGAGCAACAGAGCTGCTCCAGAGCTGCTCTGGTGATTTCTGTGGATTTGTACTTGAGAATCCCCCCCTCTGCCTCACTCATAGTCCCCATTCCCCCTCTCTCAGACTGGGGCTCGCTTGGACTGTGCCCTGGGGAGAGGGAAACTTGCTGCAGAATGTGCTAATTAACATGTGAGAGGGAATAGGTAATTACCAGCCCCACGTGTTAGCCCACGAGGAACTGCCCGCCGCTCCTTATTCAATTACAGAACCCAGCGCCGAGTTGCTCGCCTCAGAGGTCCCGTCGCCCCATGATGCTGTTGCCCTGTGATACGGCCTCTCTCCCGGGGTGGGAAAACATGAAAGGGCTGGTTTAAGCAGCGCTGGTGGGGAAAGGGTCACCAGAGATCGAGAACCAGGACCCAGACACTTCGCACCATCGTTCCCGGCAATTAGCTTCCTCCAGTTTAACTGAAATAAAACTACCTGGGGCTATGGAGGCTTTTGGTCCAGCACTGACTTTTACATCCTCGGTGCCGGAGTACGCCTTCATATGAGTATTAGAAGCTACCTGTCACGACCTTCGTTTGGGATTATTCTTTGAGATTTGTTTCATCAAACTAGCCTCTCAAAGATAGAGGGAAGCTATGTGTCCATCTGGAAGATTCCACTGCTACGGAGGCATTAGGTGGTTGCGTATTGCAGTGTTGCAGTTGGGATTTCTTAGTAGCTTTGCAGTAGTTGCAGTGTTCATTTCACTTGTACATTAATTTTCAAATGTAATTTAATTTGTTCATTTGTCTCCTTCTCTCTCTCTCTCTCTCTATCGACCTTCTCTTCCACATCCTGCAGCATCCTGTTTGCAGACATCGAAGGCTTCACGAGTTTGGCATCGCAGTGTACTGCTCAGGAGTTGGTCATGACTCTTAATGAGCTTTTTGCTCGCTTTGACAAACTAGCCTCGGTGAGAGCTCTTACACTGTCCTCTGATTACATAATACTGACCTCAGTAAGGTCACAAAACACTGACGTAGGTAAGAATGCTGCAATGTGTTTGCATTGTTTTTTTTACAATAGCTGCATTTCTACCAAACATTTTATGTATAGTTCCCTCAGAACAAGTATTTAACCTGTACGGATCGGTGCCTCAACCCTAGATGTGGTTTGCGTTTCCACTGTAGACAGTACTCTTAAATGTGGGCGGGACTTTTTACCGAATAGTCATAACCGCATTACCCACTCATCTTTGTCGAGCAAGAGTGACTGTTCTCTCTCGACCAATCAGCGAGCTGCAGTGTTTCCGGCTCCACCTTCTAGAACTGGACCAGTGTGCAAGGTACCTCTATCTACAGAGGTGTTACGAAAAAACAGGTTGCTTGGTGCGGTTCTTTTGGTACTTTCCACAACTTTTGCCAATGGAAACCCAAAAATAACTATTCTAAAGCATAACGAACACAACTGAACTGAACTGCATTGCTTGGTGGAAACAAAGCTTTGGCCCGTCTCAACCTCTCAAAAAGGATTTTATTATTAACATTATGTAAGTAGGTAGTTCTGCTTTCTTCCTTTTGAGCCAGTGCCCTTTTTATGTGGACCAGGGCCGTTACCATTGAAGCATAGCTGTGAAGGATACATTATTCTCATTGGAGGGTAGTGGTGGTGCACTCTGTAAAAAATGACCAACTTCTTTCACCACAGGAGAACCACTGTCTGCGCATTAAGATTCTTGGCGACTGCTACTACTGTGTGTCCGGACTTCCTGAGCCGAGGGCTGACCACGCCCACTGCTGTGTAGAGATGGGTGTGGACATGATTGAGGCTATCTCGTGAGTTGCCATATCTATATATATCTCTAACTAAATAACCCTAATTCTACCTTATCATTCCTGTTTCTCTCTCTCTGGCTTTCATTTACCTTCCTCTTGTCTGACTTTCTTTATGATTGTACCTGTAGTATTGTGTCTTTGTAATATCAGACATAAGTCTGTGGAAAATTCCATTCATGGTAATGTGTTTGTGTGCTTCTACAGGCTGGTGCGAGAGGTCACCGGGGTCAATGTGAACATGCGTGTCGGGATCCACAGTGGGCGTGTCCACTGTGGTGTCCTGGGTCTGCGAAAGTGGCAGTTTGATGTGTGGTCCAACGATGTCACTCTGGCCAATCAGATGGAGGCAGGGGGCAAGGCCGGGTTACACACACACACACACACACACACACACACACACACACACACACACACACACACACACACACACACACTCACGCAGACTTGCACGCACACACACACATACACATGCTCACACAGAAACATAAACACGCATGCACACACAGACACATTCACTCACACAAGCCCACACGTACACACATTTTAAATGGCAAATTCCCCACAGCATAGCAGTCTCAAGTACCCATGTCCTTGTTGGCCACTTGTCCAGGCGTATCCACATCACCAAGGCGACGCTGCAGTACCTGAATGGAGACTATGAGGTGGAGCCCGGGTTCGGTGGGGACAGGAATGCCTACCTGAAAGAGAACAGTATCGAGACCTTCCTGGTGCTGGGCTGCAGTCAGAAACGGGTCCGTACTTTCGAACTCTCAGCCGAATGGTGCTTTCTGTCGCTGACTATTGTTTGTACTATTATTGTTTACCAGTTTGTCTATGCCTCTACTGTTTGTGTGGACAGTTGTCAGTCTGTGCTGCACTATTAGTGACTACTGTTTCTGCTGTTAGTGACCAGTTTTTATTGTTAGTGTCTGTGTTTCTACTGTTAGTGTTAGCTGTTTTTGTTGTTAGTGACTCTTGTTTTTGCTGCTTTTTGTCTACTATTTCCACTGTTAGTATCTATTGTTTCTATTATCAGTCAGTTTCTGTAGCACCATTAGTGACCACTCTTTGTGCTGCGACCGTCTACTATTTCTGCTGTTTGTGACCAGTGTTTGTTGTTAGTTTCGACTGTTTCTGTTGTGGGTGACTACTGTTTCTACAGTTATTGTCTGCTGTTAGTGTCTTCTGTTTCTGTTGTTTGTCTGATTGTGCTGCATAATTGGTGTCTGCTGTTTCCTATGTGAGTTTCAACTGTTTCTGCTGTTAGCGACAAGTTTCTATGGCCTACTGGTTCCTCTGCTGGTGACTAATCTTTCAACTTTTTGTGATTACTGTTGCTGTCTACTGTTTCTTCTCTCAGCGATGAAGGTTTTTACTGTTATTGCTGTCTTTTTCCACTTTTGGCTGTTTTTAGTGATATTGTTCACTGCTTATAAAGTTTGTTACTGCTTTGTCTACTATTTCTACTGTCATTGACCACTTTTGATGCTGTTAGTGTTTGTTATTTCTACTGTTGGAGTCTGTTTTTTCTTATGTTCGTTACAACGGTTTCTACTCTTAGTAACTCCCATTTCTAGTCTTAGTGCCTACTTTTCTTCTGGTAGCATCTGGTGTTTCTACTCGCTGCATCTACTGTCTCGGCTGTATGTGTCAGCGTTCTTGTTCTACTGTCGGTCTCCTTTGTGTCTAACACTCATCTGTTAGGAGTGCCTTGTGTTTGTGTCATCATCATACACTTTTTCTTCTGTTTGTCCACTATTACAGAGTGTCTACTATTACCCTCTACTGTTGTCATGTACTGTTAGTATAGGTTTAGAGTCAGCTGTTCATGCAGAGATGAGCCTCTTACCATAGTATGCGTATGTGTATGTGGTTGGGTATGTATGTGCATTCATGCCTGGCTGTCTGTCTGCGTGTATGTGTGTGCTTGTGTGGATGCATGCCTGTCTGTTTGTGTGTGTGTGTGTGTGTGTGTGTGTGTATCTCTGTACGGTCGTATGTGTGTGCATGCATGCGTTTGAGTGTGTGTGAATGTGCATGTGTGTATGCGCGCATGCCTGTAATGTGTGTGTGCCCGGACGCTTGTGCGCGCGTGTCGTTTGCAGAAAGAAGAGAAGGCGATGATGGCGAAGATGCAGCGGGTGCGGGCCAACTCCACAGACGGCCTGATGCCTCGCTGGGTTCCCGACCGAAGCTTCTCCCGGACCAAGGACTCCAAAGTGTTCCGACAGATGGTGAGCTTCGTCCGCGGCCTGCGCCCTGCTGCCCACCTCCACCCCTCTCACACTCCGCCCTGCTGCCGAACAGGGCGTGCCAAATTCATTTGGGCTCATGCAGGTTAAAATCTGTTGTTCTCCTGTCCAAAAGATACACGACAAAGTCTGCATTTATACTAAATAGGGATTCTCTCTCTTTATGACCTCACACCCTTTCCATCCAATCACAGTCACTTTACTTGCTTTCTTCTTCATTGTCCTGTCTCACTGGGTCGTAATGTGTAGCTGCTGTATAAGCCCCATAAGCCATTGCTCAGTCCTTGCTGACAGATTTATTGACAGTGTGCAACATCGCCACCTGCTGCGTGCAAACGCTCCATGTGTCCGAATCCAGGCTGCTCTTCATTTGCAAGTCAGCCTCCTCTGGGAGGGCCAGCAGTCAGCTGGCTCTGATTGGCTAGTGTCTCCTCATGATAGTGCACTGAGCTGTACAACAAACCAGTACAGATCAAGGTGTGGTGCAGAGAATACTGTTTTAGCCGTGCGCGCTATGTCAGGGATGTACTGCCCAATTTATTGCAGCTCCCTGAAACTTTATTCCTGTGCCTTCATATGAAGTGGTGGTGCGACATAATTCATACTTAGTATGTGGAAGACCTGAGAATTGGTGAGTGTGGAGTGAAGACTAGGCAGACTGCAGTGCAGGCAGCGGCTTCACTTGTATTGTGACATCATCATTATCAGCACAGTAAGGGCAGTTTGCAGTGCTGGCAGCAGCTTCATTTGTATTGTGACATCATTATTATCAGCACAGCCGGGGCAGTTTGCAGTGCTGGCAGTGACATTTGCCGCTTCTCAAAGCGTAGGCTGCATCCTTCGAAGGCTGCATTTTTTGGGGTCGTCATTTACTTCCATCCGCCAAACTAACGTTTAGGGTTAGGGATAAGGTTAAATTTAGGGTTAGGGTTAGATTTGTGGCTAGGTTTGGGGTTAGGGGTTAGAGTTAAGGTTAGGGTTAGGGAAACCAGTGAAGATTTGCTTGAACTAAAGCTGTTTAACGGAGATTAAATGACCTCATGTCAGTTTGGCGGATGGAATTAAGTGAAGACCCCTAAAAATGCAGCCTTCAAAGGATGCAGCCTACGCTTTGAGAAGCGGCCATTGTGTTTATAGTGACTTCATCTTTAGAGGCACAATGGGGACAGAGTGCAGCACTCTGAGGTCATGTGATCAGAATAGTTATGTCATAATCACTGGGAGGCTTTTATAGATTGTCTGCTTATCAAAGCCCTGTATGTTTTTTTTTAATGAGATTCACCTTTGGCAATGAGATTCCCAAACAGGTTGTTTATCATTACAATGCACTGCATGTGGGCATTATTATTATCTGTAAACCAAATCAGCCAGTAATCTTCTCGCTATTGTACAGACTTTTATGTAATTTGTAAAAAAAAAAAAAAAAAAAAAAATGCTCTCCATTAGTCTGTCTCTCTTTTCTTATATTGCTCTGTGTGCTTGTACGTGCCTGTGTGTGTGTGTGTGTGTGTGTGTGTGTGTGTGTGTGTTACCGTTTATTAAATATACCTCTTGGGGCCTGTGCTTTTCTCAAAGGAACAATATTTGTGTGTGTGTGTGTGTGTGCATCTGCGTGTGTGTACGTACATGCATGTGCGTTTGCGTTCGCACGCGTTCTTGTGTGTGTGTGTGTGCGTGCGCACGTGTGAGTGTGTTTGTGTTTATGCACCTGTTTATGCGTGTTTGTGTGACCGTGTGTGCGGGCGTGTGAGTGTGTCTGTGTTTTCACACGTGTTTGTGTGTGTGTGTGCATGTCTTGAGGTGTCTGATCTGTGCCTTTCTTCTTCTAGGGCATTGATGAGAGCTCCAGTAAAGATAAGTGAGTATCAGCAGCCGCTGTGTTACATTTGGTTCCCTAATCCCTGCATTATGGGGTCCTTTACCAGCACCATGAGCCACAGCTGTGTGAGCAGAGTCTAGGATTACGCTGTTTAAAAGATAAAATGCATTCAATGTTATGATGTGGTGTAGAATTATGATACACCTTGGGGTTATGGTACCATTTGTGGTTATGGTACGCACTTGGACATGTAAGTAAATTGATATTTGATCACTTATTTTAATTTTCACCATGCTGGTTGAGAGAGACATGTACATTTTAGGTTGACATTTTATATTTTTATTAGTCCTCATTTCAGCTAATCATAAACACCAGATTAGAATGTCTAACAGTGAGTGCATAAGAGAATCAGAGGAACCAGAGGAGGAAAGAGGTGGTTAGATGACAGGGGGATGGATAAATGTTTCCCCCCTTCATCACCTCTCCCAGTCGGGGCGCTCAGGAGGCTCTGGACCCTGAGGATGAGGTGGATGAGTTTTTGGGGCGCGCCATCGACGCCCGCAGCATCGACCAGCTGCGCAAAGATCACGTCAAGAAGTTCCTGCTCACCTTCCAGACCCCTGACCTGGAGAAGAAGGTGAGCGCACACATGCACACACACACACACACACCACACACACACACACACGCACACACACACACACATACACACAAGCATATGAATGAGTATACACATGCACACACAGGTACCACTGAGCACTGTTCCTTTGCGTGTTTTGTGAGTGTAAACTGTGTCGTTGATGGTATGTCTGCGGTTTGTGTTTACAGTACTCCAAGAAGGTGGATGATCGCTTTGGGGGATACGTGGCCTGCACTGTGCTAGTCTTCTGCTTCATCTCCTTCATACAGATCGTCATCTTCCCTCAGTGAGCGACACCAACTCTCACTCACACACACACCCATACATACACAGTGCATACATTCACATGTACACAGGTACACACTTATGTACGCACAGCAAAATATATGCGCTTATTGAAATATGTTCAGTCTTGCGCATGCAGACGCATATGAATACTTTCCCCCTATCTCAAATACATCCACACTCTTATACATACTCTTCAACCCACATAAACACACTCAAACAGGGATACCGCATATTCCATTTCTTTCATGCACTAACTCATACACACCTTTGCTGTCGCACATAATACACATAAACATGCTCACATATGTTAACACAAGTACTCACACTTGCAGACCTGCAGGTTCACGGCAGACGTGGCACAAACTTGTTTACACATATGCTCAAACACTCAGCACAACTGTACCCTTAAATATACACACGCATGCAGACACCGCACGGAATGAGACAGGCGCATATTGAACATACAGGCCTGCTGACTGTCTGTAATATGAGTGGTCATCTCTTTTAGTTATCTAATGACGAGCAGCTTACAGTGAGGAATTTGACATGGGTTCTCTCTCTCTTTCAGTACCCCGCTAATGCTGGGCATCTACATCAGCATCTTCATCATTCTGGCCAACATCCTCTTCATTTGTGCCATCTATTCCTGCATTAAGGTACGCAGCTCAACTGCGATCTGGTTCAGAAGTGCTTCACCCAAATGATAAGCTGTAAAATATGTACCTTGTACCTGTAAAACAACTTTAAACTCTGGGAAAACGGCAAGGGACAACAATCACCCAAATGGCCGTGATGAGGCCATACCTGCTGCAGTCGTCTTCTTGTCAATGGTTACCATCACAAATGGTTTGTTTTAGTGGCTTTTCCATTTTTGTGGTCTGTCCATATCCCTCAGGGTGTTGTGTGCCAGCATACTGCGTGTGGAAATCTGTCACTCACTTTCTCAGTCTCTCTCACCCTCTCATTCAAATTCAAATGCAAGTTCAAAGGAAGCTGTGTTTACACATCAACGAGTTGTGTTTCCCAAACATGTAGGTGTGGAGGAACACTGAGCCCCATTCCTGCAGCTCTCCGCCCAACAACTGCAAATGCTGCCCTCCCTAAATGAATGCTGCCCACCCCATTTATTGTGCAATCCAAAATTATTTGGGTGCTCTGAAGTGCAGCAGTACGTGATGTTTTTGGTTGTGAACCGAGACCTCTCAGCCATAACCTTCATGCAGTGTTCTTCATGAGGGTCACTGCCGGTGTTATCTCCTGGGCTGTAGGTGTTTACATCTGAGGCCGTTCCGCGCCTCGGCTGTCTGACTGGAACTGTCGAGTTGCCTCTGAATGTTTAGCCTGCTTTTGCACACGACTTTATTTGAAGCTTACCAGGAGTTTTCTCTGTAGAATTCATAAGAAACCTAGAGCTGCTGGGGGCTCACTTGGTAAAGGTGCTGCTTGCAGTCAGCAGGATCACAAGAGCAGTGCTGCTCTGGTATGGGGTTAACACAGTCAGTTTGGGTTAGCACTGTTTGTTGCTCAGGCACCTCCTACTGGCCATCCGGGCGCTCATCAGTTACCTTCCAAGTGAACACATGTTTAGGTTTCCTCTGCTGTCGCTCTGCGCATGATAGCATACTGATCACGAGTAAAAAGAAGCGGCGGCTGGCCGCATGTTTTCGAGGAGAACAGGAAACCCTCAAATATGGCAGCATGACTCGCTGCTCAAGCTGGGGCATAGTCTGCTCATTAGATATTCCCCATACAGATGGGACTGGAGATTCCAAGTTTTTCAACAAAAACATTAATTGAAAACCTGCCAAATGTCTTACTAGGGATGAATTTTCATTAGTTGTACAAATGGCTGGTTGATGAATAATAGTGACAGTGAAAAGGATCATTGACTGCTTCACTTGAAAAACCAGTCAATGGATCACTCCTGTATTTCTTAGAACAGTTATCGCGATTAATAGAATCAGACCTTTCGAAGAAATGAATTTTTATTGAAGTTACATACGTCCGTGCAGCTATGTCGATTTTTTTTTTTTTTTTTTTTTTTTTTTTTGGGTATAGTGAAATAGCCCATTTTAATTCCCGGGGAGGATACATCACTGTCATGAAACTGTTTTGTATTGAATTAACGAATATATATTTATATATAATTTTTTTTTTTTCTCAAGTATCATTAACAGGTTGTAGTGCCTTCCTCTAGCAGCAATGACAGTCACCGTGATCTTTGCATTTTTAAATTGACTGCGGCAATTTACGCCTAGGTTTCAGGTCGAATTGCAAAATTAGGTCTCATTGCATGTGGGAATTTGTGATTGTCGCTGTGAATTCTGTGCTTGCTTTGAAAAAAGGGGGCGAACATTGACCTAAGATGACCCCTATTCCATCTAGATAAGGTGTTAATTTAAACATGGTCCAAATTTAAAACCAGGACAAATGATGTGGAATGAAGTCAGACTGGTTGCAGTTTGAGTCTGTGTCGTCTGTGGATCTGCGGGAGGAATGCAGTCAGAGTTGGGCTCTGGCAGTATAAAACCACCGCATTATATTCTGTGCTTTCAAAGACACCAGTATCAGGGAAAGAATAAAAGTTAAAAAATTTGTTAATTGGCTTAGATTGAGCTTGCTAGCATGGCCAGCTGCTGTTCCACCATTCCTCCTGCTGTGGTCAAACAGCAGAAGCTATGCATGTCTGGGTTTCTTCAGCGCCTTGATTTGAGTCCACCTGGGCGAAGGAAGTTGCTGCTGGAAGTGGTGTTAGTTGACTAAAGGGATTTGTACTTCCTTTTCATAAGATGAAGTACAGGGATTGGGCACTTTACGGCAGGGGATGCTTGTTTTGATTGAGATGTGACACCAAGTTTTTGACTGTCTGTGGTCATTCAAGATCCCATGTCACTCATTGCAAAAAAGACTGAATTCTGGCTTTTACAATCAATGTTAAGGGCTTTGTCTAGCTGTGAGAAAGTGCTATATAAATGCAGTGCTCCTCCTTTGTGCAAATAGAAGCAAAATTTTGAGTTTGGTTAGTATTTTTCATTCCAATCAAAAATATCAAATCATTACTGCTTCTAAGGAAATCAGTAAAGGAAAAATTAGGCCTATATCCCTAATTTGCGAACATTAATACCCCTTTGGGTTTTTAGTGTTGCCATAATCCATGTTCTAAAATGCCAGATAGGGCCCTTGGGCCATAGCAGGATAACTGTGTCTTACAACACTGTCACACAAACTACGTGCAATCTCAGAACAGCACAATAGCATTTTAACATAATAGAAAACATCACGAAGATGATTACATTACTTATTTGACCACCTAATAACACAAATCTAGAAGTAATTCCCTGTGGAGTTGAAAAGCACCACTGCAGGACTACATAACCATGTAAATGGAGGAGAATGGTGAGACGGTGCAGGCGTCGTGAGCACTGGCTGTGGTGACCGACAGACACCAGCACACCTGCCAGCACAGACATGACAGGGTGTGTTCGCTGTCATCTTCAGACTGTGGAAACTGTTCCGACAAATTGTGGAAAATACTAGTCGACAAAAGCCATGCTCTTTCCCATAATAGGGCCATCAGTCTCTCAGAGGGAGAGGGAGGGAGGGAGGGAGGGGGAGAGAGATGGAGGGAGGGAGAGAGAGTGTGAGAGAGTGTGAGGGAGAAAGAGAGGGAGGGAGGGAGAGGGGGAGGGAGAGAGAGATGGAGAGAGGGAGAGAGAGTGAGTGAGAGTCTGAGAGAGAGGGAGGGAGGAGATGGAGGGAGGGAGAGAGAGAGCGTGAGGGAGAGGGGGGAGGGAGAGAGAGTGAGTGAGTGTGTGATGGAGAGAGAGGGAAGGAGAGAGTGAGGGAGGGAGAGAGAGTGAGAGTGTGAGGGAGAGAGATGGAGGGAGGAAGAGAGAGTGAGTGAGAGTGTGAGGGAGGGAGAGAGGGAGAATGAGAGAGTGAGAGAGAATGAGAGAGGGGGGGAGGGAGGGAGAGCGTGATGGAGAGAAAGAGGGAGAATGAGAGAGGGAGAGTGAGGGGGGCAGGGATGGAGAGAGAGTGAGTGAGAGCATGATGAGAGAGAGAGGGAGAATGAGAGAGTGAGAGAGAGAATGAGAAAGGAAAGGAGAGAGAGAGAATGGGTGTGTGACTGAGGTAGCTCTTGTTTTTTTATTTGTTCCCTTCATTCAGACTATGAGTACTGGCACTATTAACTGGCACACTTTTTCATATGGCTTGTGCTGCCTGCTTTTATTTTAAAAAGCTGAATGTTGAAAAAATTGCCATACCTCTTGGAAAGGATTAAGTGTACCGCCATAGGAGTGTGTGTGCCGCCATAGTATAGTCCGTATTGTCTTGGGAACAATATCTCACACAAAAAAAAAACTCATAATAAAGCTCATTTCATTTTGAATGTATGGGGTGGATGTGAAATTTTTGCTTGCAATATGTGTATGCAGAGATCCTCCAAAGCATTATAACCATTTGCCTAATATGCAGTTGATCCTCATCGTGCCCCTGAAAGATCCTGTCCCACTGAGGCATAGACCTCTCAAAGCCTCTGAGGTTCTCCAGAGGTATCAGGCACCAAGACTATAGCAGCAGATCCCTTAAATCCTGTAGTTGGTAGGTGCAGCCGCCGTGGGCTGGACTTGTAGTTTCAGCACATTCCACTGGTGCTCAATCGGGCTGACAAACGGAGAGTATGGAGGCCAGGGTAACACCACAAATTCATGTCATGTTCTTCAAATTAGTTCCAAATATTTTATGCGGTGTGGCAGCGTCCAATATCCTGCTGAATGAGGCCACTGCCAAAAGCATCACACTCTCTTTCCCACAATGCATCCTGGTGCCATCTTATCCCGAGGTAAGGGCACACATGTACGCGGACGTGCGCAAAATATACAACCCCAATTCCGAAATGGTTGGGACAAAGTGTAAATTGTGAATAAAATCAAAACGCAATGACTTTCAAATCACACCAGCCAGTATTTTATTCACAGTAGAACAGAGATAACATAGCAAATGTTGAAACTGATAAATTTTACAATTTTATCCACAAAATGTGCTCACTTCAAATTTGATGGCTGCTACAGGTCTCAAAAAAGTTGGGACAGGGGCCTGTTTACCATGGTGTAGCATCCCCTCTTCTTTTTAACACAGAGTGGAGGCGTCTGGGCATTGAGGAGACAAGTTTCTTGAGTTTAGCCATTGGAATTTGATCCCACTCTTGTTTAATACAGGCTTCCAGCTGCTGGAGAGTTTTGGGTCTCCTTTGACAGACTTTTCATTTAATTATGCGCCAAGTGTTCTCAATTGGTGAAAGATCAGGACTGCAGGCAGGCCAGTGCAGCACACGGACTCTTCTATTACGAAGCCACGCTGTTGTAATAGCTGCAGTATGTGATTTTGCATTGTCCTGCTGAAATACACAAGGCTTTTCCTGGAATAATGTCATCTGGAGGGGAGCATTGTTGCTCTAAAACCTTTGTATACCTTTCAGCATTCATGGTGCTTTTTAAAACATGTAAGTGTCCCACACCATATGCAGTAATGCATCCCCATACCATCAGAGATACTGGCTTTTTAACTGAACGCTGATAACAGGAGGGGTGGTCTTTCTCCTCTTTAGCCCGGAGGACATGACTTCCATGATTTCTAACAAGAATGTCAAATTTGGACTCATCTGACCACAGGACACTTTGCCACTTTGCTATAGTCCATTTTAAATGAGCCTTGGCCCACAGAAAACTGCGGTGCTTCTGGATCATGCTCAACAATGGCTTCCTTTTTGCATGATAGAGTTTTAGGTGGCATCTGTGGATGGCACGGCGGACTGTGTTTACAGACAGTGGTTTCTTGAAGTATTCCTGGGCCCATTTAGTAATGTCAATGGCAGAATCATGCTGGTGAGTGATGCAGTGGCGTCTGAGGGCCCAAAGATCACGGGCATCCAGTAAAGGTCTTCGCCCTTGTCCCTTACGCACAGAGATTTTTCCAGTTCCTCTGAATCTTTTGATGATGTTATGCACTGTCGATGATGAGACCTTCAAAGCCTTTGCAATTTGACACTGAGGACCATTGTTCTTAAAGTATTTCACAATTTTTTTTATGCAAACCTTCACAGGTTGGAGAGCCTCTGGCCATCTTTACTTCTGAGAGACTCAGCCTCTCTAAGACATCCCTTTTATAGCCAATCATGTGACACACCTGATGCCAGTTAACTTAATAACTTGCTTAATCTTCTTTCAGCTGATTCTCTTATATATTAATTGCATTTTCACCCCTTTTTTGCCTGTGTCCCAACTTTTTTGAGACCTGTTGCAGTCAGAAAATTTGAAATAAGCTCATTTTGTGGATCAAAATGTAAAATGTCTCAGTTTCAACATTTGAAATGTTATCTATGTTCTATTGTAAATAACATTGGCTCATGTGGTCTGAAAGTCATTGCATTTTGATTTTATTCATGGAATTGGGGTTGTCAAAGAGAATGGGACTCCTGACCATTGCTCCAAGCTCCAGTTCCAATGCTCACACACCTATTATAGGTGCTTTAGCTTGTGGACAAGGCTTAGCATTGGCACTCTGACTGGCTTCCGGCTGCATAGTCAGTGACATACAGTACTGTTCAAAAGTCTTTGGCACATTTAAAACAATCCAAAAGACAAAGATGCTTCCCAGAATAATTTAATTAGAGGTTTCTAATTATTGGCAACTGCACTGTAACAAGCTGTAAACTGTTAAAAACTGAACAAATTAAGTATGTAATATGACTACCCATCGCCTCAAAAATAGCTACAGTGCCCTTTAGTGTTGTAGTTTTAGAGGAGTATTGGTTTTATGGTTGTTCCAAGCATACTACAGACTTGCCTCAGTTCTGCAGACTTAACTGTCTCACTTCCATCTGTCTCTACAGGTGAATCTCAGCAGTACTGATGATGTAAAGATCAGGGCTCTGTCACAGCTATATTATTTGTATCAACTATCTTTAATGAAATGCAAACATTTTTTGTAAGATTGTCATTTAAATTAGCACGTAGTGTCTCCAGTGTGCTTTTCGGCTACAGTGACACCAATGTGGAAAACAGAAAATAACATCCACTGGCAGATTTAAATGAAGAAGTTCACTGTGCTGAAGGCTTTTGCACAATACTGTAAGCAGCTCGGTGAGATGCTCTGAGTGACAGATTTCTTTCCATAACCATCGATAGAATTTTCAGCAAATGGTGCCACAGTAGCCTTACTGTTGATTTGGACTGGATGGGATAGCCTTCATTACCCTTATGCATTGATGAGACTCAGGCATCCTGTAATGTGTTCCCCTTGGGTCACTCTTGATTGGCGCTCTTCACTGCTGGGAGCTCCCTACAACGCTTGCCGTCTTGGAGGTGCTCTGACCCAGTTTTCCGGCCATAGCGATATAGCCCCTTGCCGCAGTCACTCATAAAGATGTGCTCCTGCCCATTTCTCCCACATCAAACTGTTCAAATACGAGAATGGACTATTTGTTTATCGTCTGTATTCCAGTGTGACGCGCCTTCGTTATTAGGTAATCAACACTGTTTGCTTCATCTGCAAGTGGTGATAATGTTTGGGCTCATCAGTGTGTGTTGTTGGTCTATCTGATGTCTTTGTTTGCGGTATGTGTGCGCAGACACGGATATAAAATGGATTTGTTTATGGTATGTTTGTGTGTAAATAAACACCACCTGTGTCTCCAACAGCTGTTTCCAGTTGCCATGCAGACCGTGTCAAAGAAGATTGTGCAGTCCCGCACCAACAGCACCCTGGTGGGCGTTTTCACCATCCTACTGGTCTTTGTCTCTGCCTTTGTTAACATGGTAAGGATTGTCCCACATTTTCACATCACTATTATGTATTTCTGTTATGTAAATGAGTACAATTGTACTTCGTCCGGACATTTGTATTTTTTATTATTGGACTTCATTGTACATCACATGGCATTGACTGGAATTAACAAATCTGTATATCTAAAGTGCTGTGAAAAGGTATTTGCTCCCTTCATGATTTACTCTATTTTTCAGCCCAAAACACCTCCTACTGGGGAAATGCACTGCGAAAACAAAAAATGTAAAGTCAGAAACACACAAACCTCAAAAACAAATGCAAGAGAAAAATGCTGCAAATCTACCTCAACAGAAACGCACTGCAATGGCCCAAAACATCTCCAATTGGAGAAACGCGCTGCAAAAACAGAAAGGATGCAAATCAAATTTTGAGCACTAGCCACAAAAGCAAATGCAAGAGAAAAACGCTGCATATCCACGTCGACACAATGGAACTGCTGCAAGCTGCTATGGGGAGCGCTTTGTTCCATTTTATATCGTGGCCAAAGTAATTGTGTGCATGTTATCATACCGTGTGTTCAATACGCCTAGATTATTAATGTACACACATTGAGAAACAGAAAAATCCCATCGTTTTTGTGATATGAAGTATGATATTTGCTCACGTCATTCATACACTTGTATCATTTGGAAATAAAACTGTGGTGGAAATTTTATTTTATTTGTGTAAGAAACACTCGGAGACAGAGATAGTAAAATAGGATCCAGTCTTTACTAGGGTTTGAATAATAAATGCCTGTAGAAAGGAGGAGAACAATAAACTATTGGGGAATATCTGCCGCAGGGGCATAATTTAAGGCGTTGTGCTCATATAAATATCCAAGCAAAGGGGAATCCCTTTGTCCTTGTTCCGCATGTAACTTGGACTCTATATGCATACAGTAAAGACTGGATCCTATTTTACTGTCTCTGTCTCTGAGTGTTTCTTACAGGAATAAATAAAATTTTCACCACAAAAACTTACTTCCATTCATATTTATATTTTTACCACTGTCCTAGCATCTTTTTTTCTCCTTTTATTCTTCATCTTTGTGTCCAGACAGGCGTGTTTTCTTCATCATTTTTCTGGACCACAGCTTTTAAACCATAGCCTATCCAGTGAAAAATGGACTTTTCTGGCTGAAAATTGATACTTATTTGAAATGATTTTTGAAAATATTGGCAATAAAAAATATATGGGCAAATGTGATAAATTTCTCAGTTTTGGCAGATTGGTGAACCTCTGTCCATCTTTGCTTCTGAGAGACCGCCTCTCTAAAGTGCTCTTTTTTTACCCAGTTATGTTACTGACCTGTTGCCAATCAACCAAATTAGTTGAAAAATGCTCCTCCATCTGTTTTTTATTATACCACTTACTTTTACAGCCTTTTGTTGCCCCTCTCCCAACTTTTTTGAGATGTGTTGCTGTCATCAAATTCAAAATGAGCTAATATTTTTCATGAAATGGTAAAATGTCTCACTTTCAACATCAGATGTTGTCTATGTTCTACTGTGAATTAAAAGTGTATTTATGAGATTTGCAAATCATTGCATTCTGTTTTTATTTACATTTTACACAGCATTCCAACTTTTTTGGAATTGGGGTTGTAAAATTAGTTGGAGGATCTGAAACATAAAACATAAGCAAAAACAGGAGAAATCTGGAAGGGGCAAATGCATTTTCACCACCCATTGCCCATGATTGGCCTGGGTACTTGCCTTACACCAATCAGTGGCAAGGTTTCTGGTTTTGCACGGGCAAACAGATTTTGCATGTGCTAAAGGTCTTAGTAAATCAGGGCCTAAATCTATATCTATCTGTTTATCTATTTATCTATCTTGTGTAATTCTGCATGTCTGCACCTGTGTGAGTGTGTGTGTGTGTGTGTGCTCACATGTGTGTATGTTTCCTACTGGACATTCACCGCTGTGTCTCTTTCTCTGCAGTTTGCCTGTAACACAGAAAGCCTGCTAAAATGCCTTCCCAGAGACTTCAACATCACTGAGCAGTCAGTGAACATCTGCATCATACACAACCTGTCACTGTCTGTCCAGGACAGACTGCTGTTCTGCTCTGGGGACGGCCCGCCCTGTCACTTCCCTGAGGTGAGCAGCCAGATCTCATACCTGTGTGTGTGCGTTTATGTGTGTAAGTATGAGTGTAGGATATATGAGCGTTATTGTGTAACTCTATTTCTCTGTTGCAGTACTTCCGTTACAGTGTGTTGGTATGCGTGTATCAGTGTGTGTGTGTGTGTGTGTGTGTGTGTTGGTATATGAGTGTGAGTGCAACTGTTTCTCTAGTGCAGTACTTCAGTTACAGTGCGCAAGTATGAGTGTATCGGTGTGTGCGTGTGAGTGTAGGTATATGAGTGTGTGAGTGTAACTGTGTTTCTCTGTTGCAGTACTTCAGTTACAGCGTGTAAGTATGAGTGTATCAGTGTGTGTGTGTGTGTGTGTGTGTGTGTGTGTGTGTGAGTGTAACTCCGTGTTTCTCTGTTGCAGTACTTCAGTTACAGTGCGCAAGTATGAGTGTATCGGTGTGTGCGTGTGAGTGTAGGTATATGAGTGTGTGAGTGTAACTGTGTTTCTCTGTTGCAGTACTTCAGTTACAGCGTGTAAGTATGAGTGTATCGGGTGTGTGTGTGTGTGTGTGTGTGTGTGTGTGTGTGTGTGTGTGAGTGTAACTCCGTGTTTCTCTGTTGCAGTACTTCAGTTACAGTGTGCTGCTCACGCTGCTGGCCTGCTCAGTGTTCCTGCAGATCAGCAGCATTGGAAAGCTGGCTCTGATGCTGCTCATCCAGCTCTCTTACCTGCTCCTGGCAGTGTGGCTGCATGGGGCGCTGTTCGACAACGCCGACCTCTTCGTCACTGCCAACGCCATGTGAGTCTCCCAACAAGTCACTAGTGGAAGCCTCTGTCAGTTTTGCTGTTAGTCACTGACGTATGAACAGATCAATACATTTTACTTTCTACAGCATCTCTTTGGAAACTGGTGACAACATAGTTTCGCTCTGCTCCAGTGTTCGTGATAAATGACGTAATGAAGTTTAAAGTGATCACGGAAATTAACAGCTGTGGGTTTGCTGATGTTTGTCAAGTAGTCCATGCACACTGAGAATAAAGGAAGAAACTATTTTAGTTGAACCTCTTGGTATTACCCTCTCCCATTACAAAAATCTGGTTTTCCAGTAACAAGCCAATGTGCAATAGCATCTGATATGTTGGTATAAATACAATTAGCCAGAGAGCCAGGATAGCGCATGCAATGGCAGATAGTGTTATAAACTTTTCTTGAAATGCACAATTTATTCATGCTGTAGAAACTGAGCTTTTCATTTTATCACTTGTTCTGTGGTATTGCAGCCCTCAAAATTTGAAAAATCTGCTTAACCAGAAAACGGGTTACGTGGAATTTACCTTGCGTAACCCATAGTTCAGTTAAGCACTTTTTTTTGCGTAACCCATAGGTTATGCAAACGGGTTACGCCAAAACAGGTTTCGCAAAACGGGTTTCGCAGGCACGAAATGTCTCCTTCGTCGTTCAAACCGATAGAAAAGTCATCTTTAAACCACCATTTTCGAAAAGTTTTGACGTTCACCAGTGTTTCCCCTAGAATTTTTTGTAAAAGCGGTGCTATGTGTCGGTAACCTAGCAACAGTAGGGGGATCCGGGGAATTCTCCTCTGAAAGAAAATTTTGAAAAATTGCACTTTAAATGGGGACTTCTGGTGAGTTTTCTGGGCAAATTACGATTTACCAAACAATCAACAGATTCAATTTATCTGCTGACACTAAATACTGATTATAAAGCATGACCATAGTTGAACTTGAACTTGAACTAGTCACAAAGTACCATTTTTGTATTGATTTTAAGCTTTTCTTTGTAACAAAAGATACTTGCAAAATGGGGTGGCTTAACACAGAAATTTAGTGAAGCCAATTTGACGTTGCCTGCCCTAATTTCCTTTAATAACCTTAGCGCCTCTGTGGTCACGGTCCGCCTTTCTCTTTAACCAGTTTATGAGACTCATCTGAAAATCGCATTAGTGTTAGTAGTACTATCAGGATATGACTTGAGATCTTTTTATTTGGAAAACGTTCATCAACAAGGTAGCTGGTGGAATACCAACATCGTTAATGTTGTAGGCCTAATATAGGCCTACATTTTAACCTTACATTCAAGAACAGTTTACCCTATTAATAAAAGAGTAGGCCTAGTCACAGCTAGATCGACAGTATTAATTCTAACGTCAACTCATTTACTGACATTCACGACTGAAGTGGTCAGAGTGCGTCACAGCGAGCAAACTAGACAGATTCCCGAGTGTCTGCTAGCAAGCGAACCGCGTCAATAAACACAGAATTACACTTCGTTTATGATCAGGCTTAACGTTACAATAGATAGGAAGGCTGTTACCTTCAGTAACTTCCAAACTAGCCTGTCAGTCACTTTGTTACGAACGGAAGAGATTTAGCGAGGCCTATAGGGAATGTCGTCCCATAAAAATAAATAAATAAATAAATCGTTCCCTTATCATTATACCGCTAACCTCTCCAACACAACAAACGATTACCTACGTCTTTATAAAACATAATTATATACACATAGTCTACAGTAAAACTCGCGTATAACGGATTCAATTGGACCAGCTGATTTTGTCCGTTATAAGCGAAATCCGCAGTATGCATAAAACTGACAAAATCCGTTGTACGCATAAAACAGATTATATCTGCTATATGTGCATAACAGATTATATCCGTTGTATACATGTATGAATTGAATTTATGCGTTTGCTTTGTGTATAAAGATCGGAACAACTTCATTCTGAGTGCATATACCTTCTTGTCTTCATTTAGTCTGTCTTTGCCCTGACACAATGGATAACACGATGATAGGCTACTGCGTGTTGCTCCAACTGGGATCAATGACGAAGACAAAAAAAAAAAAAAAAACTAGTGTGTAAATGAAACCGCGCCAGTTTCAGTTTCAAGAAACACACCGTTATAAACTTGCACATTTTTGCCAGTTATTTTAGCTGTAATTTTACAATAAATTTACAACAGAGTTCTGTCCATATTAAGCGTAAACCACGGTAAATTGCGTGCAGGACTCCACTTAGGCTACAGTTAAATTAAAGAATTGTCTCCTTATTATTTTAACTGTTAAATTCAGTCAGTTTATAACAGTGTAAGAAAGCCGAACTTCATTACGTTGCTCTGTTGCAACTGCGTATGTGCATGGTGCAAAACCAGCTTGTCCGGAATACGCGAGTGCTTTTCAATGGAATTGCATTGTGGCGGGACTGGACATTTTGTCCGATGTAAGCGAAAATCTGTGAAATAAAATCCGGTATATTCGATGTTTATTTAATGGGAAAACATTGCAGAAAAATCGGGACTAGAGCTGTTGTCCAATATGAGCGAGTTTCCATTTTATACAAGGACGGTTTAGACGAGTTAGTGTAGTTATATTATTATTATTATTATTATTATTATTATTATTTTACTTGCATTGGTTTCTTTGTGGGAATGTTAAGGATCCTCTTCAAGCAAGTTGACAGCAAGAGTCAAAAGTTACCTCAGAATTGACAGTGTGGAAAAAACCTTATTCCTGTACTGTGCCCCCCTAATTCCCCGTTGGCTGTTGTGTTATTGCCATATACATGTTCGCCGATGTAACGAGCGGGGCCATATGAATGGGGTGTATGGCCTCCCTTTCTGAGCTCTCCTGGATTTTATGGAAGAGGAGGGAAAAAATCGAGCTGAACAGGTTTTGTTTTGAGTGCCGATCAAGAGAAATCAAAGATTTTTTTTTTTTTTTTTTTTTTTTTTTTTTGCTACGTCGTTTTGCGCGAACGGGAAAATGTTCGCCCGTTTTTGAATTTGCGTAACCTCTGCGCGAACTGAACGATCGTTCGCGCCAATTTTTGAGGGCTGTATTGCCATGTGTGGGTGTTTTCTGAAGTATTCTTTGTTTTGGTACTGTTTTCTGTTACTGTTTGTTATCACTGGGATCTGTTGAATGCTACATGAAACAGTTGTGCCAGTACAGGTAACTCTGAGCCCTCTTTTTTCTATAGTAATCAAGGAACCTTCAACGACACTGTGGAAGGGTAGGTATCATTGGAGGGTCGTGGGTATCTGTCTGTGCCAGTCTCGTGGCCTGTCCATTGCATAAAGGATTCTTGCTGCACCTCGTGTCCCCCTGTAGCCCTTGGAGCTGAAACCCCTCTCTTTCCTTTTTCCAGGAGCAGTTTCAATGACACAGAGCCATGGTAGGACTACATACATATCAGTACATTCCCAAATGTCTGCTCATAGCCATTGTTACTGAACTCATGCATGCACTAACGCTGTTAACACACTGCACACTGTTAAAGATTAGTGTATTTACATGCACTAACTCTGATAAAGATTAGAGTTTGTGCATGCTCTTACACTGTTAAAGATGAGTGTATTTGTATGAAATTACACTGTTAAGGATTTGTGTATTTGCATGCTCTTACACTGTTAAAGATGAGCGTATTTGTAAGAAATTACACTGTTAAAGATGAGTGTATTTGTATGAAATTGTACTGTTAAAGATTAGTGTATTTTTATCTAATTACAGTGTTAGAGATTAGTGTTTTTTATGCCCTTACGCTGTTAAAGATTTGTGTGTTTGCATGCACTCAGACTGGTAAAGATTTGTATAATTACGTGCACTTACACTGCTGAAGATTAATGTATTTTCTATCACTTAACCTGTTAAAGATTATATTTACATGCACTAACAGTGTTAAAGATTAGTGTATTTGCATGCACTAACACTGTTAAAGATTTGTGAATTTACATGCACTAACACTGTTAAAGGTTAGTGTATTTACATACAGTGCATTTACTTGGTTAAAGATTAGCGAATTTGCATGCAATTACATGATAAAAGATTAGTGTATTTGGATGCTTTTACACACTTAAAGATTACTGTATTTACATGCACTTACTGAGTTAAAGATTAGTGCATTAGCTCACTCTTACACTGCTTCAGAGGAATATGTTTCCTTGCGCTTCAGCTTTTTTGCTTTCTTGGTCTGCAGCCAGGAGCGCATGACCAAGGTGTCGCTGAAGGTCATGACCCCGGTGATCCTGACAGTCTTTGTGCTGGCACTTTACCTGCACGCTCAGCAGGTAGAGTCTACGGCACGCCTGGACTTCCTGTGGAAACTGCAGGTACTCTTCCCCTGCACCCCCTACTTGCCAAACAACCCTGCAGGGAGAGCAGGTGACATGTGACAGCTCTGCTCAAACTCACCTGCGTAACATGGCTGACTGTTTTTACACTATAGTGCATGCACCTGCAATTCCAGCAGGAAACAGCAAATTTGCTTGTCATGTGCCCTGTGTTTGAATGCAGTTTAGTTTCTGGGAGAAAGCTCGAGTCCTTTTAATTCCTCCCTGTAAAATTGTTCAATTTTTTTTGTGCGCTAATGTTACATAGATCAAACACAATCCCAGGCTGCCAAGAGTTCAATGCTTTTTTTCTTGCCTTGTCTTGAAACATGTACAACTGACAATATCTTTCCTGTAATTTAATTTATATTTTAATTGTGCTTCACTGGTGAGTTATCTGCCTCCAATCGCATTCATATAAAACACTATGCTAAAAAAAATCGAGTCAAGCTGGTTTAGCCCTTAGAGTGCTGAAATAAATTTTTAAAAAACATATAAATTTAATAATCCTGCGCTGTTGAAAACCTATCATGTGGCGACTTGATTAAAAGAGCTCCCCTGCGGGAGCTCTTTTAAACAAGTCGGCACATGATAGGTTTTCAACAGCTGGGAGCTCTTTTAAACAAGTCGGCACATGATAGGTTTTCAACAGCTTTGATTTTGATATGTTACATCATTGAGCAACAATAGCTGCATTTAGCGCTCAAAGGGTTGACTTTCTATTTTCTAAATAAATGAGCCATGCCCATTTCATTTTGTTTTTGCTAATGACCCCTGTCCCCCCCCCTCAGGCGACGGAGGAGAAGGAGGAGATGGAGGAGCTCCAGGCCTACAACCGCCGCCTCCTGCACAACATCCTTCCCAAGGACGTGGCGGCGCACTTCCTGGCGCGGGAGCGACGCAACGACGAGCTGTACTACCAGTCCTGCGAGTGCGTGGCCGTCATGTTCGCCTCCATCAGCAACTTCTCCGAGTTCTACGTGGAGCTGGAGGCCAACAACGAGGGTGTGGAGTGCCTGAGGCTGCTCAACGAGATCATCGCCGACTTCGACGAGGTGGGGTGGGAGTGGCCTTCTGTGGGGGTGCGGGAATAAGGCTTCTAGAAAAGTAGGGGTGAGGCTGGAGAAATCACAAGCTTAGGTAGTCTAATATCCGTCCTTCGGATGAGACGTTAAACCGAGGTGCTGACTCACTGTGGTCATTAAAGATCCTGTGACACCTTTCAATAAGAGTAGGGGGTTCCCCGTTGTCACAGCTAAAGTCCCAACCTGGCTCTTTCGACCTGCCACCTAATCATCCACTGATCCAATTGGACATGCAATTTGTCCTCTCTCTCTCCACCTCAAACCCCAGGGCTCCCTTGAAAAAGAGATTTCAATCTCAACGGGACTTCCCTGGTTAAATAAAGGTTAAAAAAAATGAGTCGGCCCTGTTTCACAAAGCAGGATTAGCAAGTTAGCTCGAGAGATGGGCGAAGCTCAACCGAGAATCTTCATAACACTGAAGCAAGGGCTGAATTAATAAGTGCTGTTCTGGGTTTTACATGGCACAGTCATCCAGCTAAGTCTGTGATACTGCTTTACCAGTTGCCTTGCTTGGCCTATTAGCCCTTGCAGTTTCCTGGCACCACAGTCAAGTGTGGCTCATGTCAACCGCAGCGTTGAACTCTCCAAGCAAAGTCTGCTTTTGCTGAAGGTTATAGAAGGCAACTGCAAACCATGGTAGTAAATAAATAAACTTGCAACATTAATGGCACAGGCTAGTGCAAAAGAGACACTGAGAATGCGGCACTGTTAGTACCGAATGGTTTTGAGGAAATAGTGTTAAATGGAGCCCTAAGATTGTAATGCCTGGGTGAATGCCCATAGGGCGGCATTAGTTGACCTGAGCTGTGCTGTAAAGAGGTATGTTTTTAGTCAGAGGAACAGCCGCAACACAGCTGTTCTTGCTGTAACGAATCATAAAGTAAGAAGGCATGCGCCTGGGTGAAGGGAGGATGTGGTTGCTTGCCACAACAATCGACCACATTTGAGTGCTTCTTTCGAGTTGGGGAGAAAGGAGAGAGACAGGACATAAAGAGCAGCTCAGGTTAACCCTTCTCACCATTTTTTTTTTTTTTTTTTTTTTGCCTGATGAAGACCATGTGAGTGGTCGAAACGTTGCATGTCATCAATAAAGGTTTGGGAGCTTTAATCCAGTGTGCAGATTTTTTTTGCTCTAACTCTTTTCACCCGCCATGCTGTAGATCATCAGCGAGGAGAAGTTCCGGCAGCTGGAGAAGATCAAAACCATCGGCAGCACCTACATGGCAGCGTCTGGCCTGAACGACTCCACCTACGACAAGGAGGGCCGCTCCCACATCCTGGCGCTCGCCGACTACGCCATGCGGCTCCGAGAGCAGATGACCTACATCAATGAACACTCCTTCAATAACTTCCAGATGAAGATCGGTGAGGGCCACATTTACGCATGTGCATATGTGCGTGTGTGTTTGTGCCGGCATTTGCTGGTTTTGTGTGTACGCGCATTTCTATGCGTGTCTGTTTTTTCTGAGGGGGACAGATAAATAATTGCGTTCGCATGGTTATTTTACTGTACCGCTAATGCTAAACACTGAACATGAAGCTGAAAGAAGGTAATGGTACATACTGTGCGTAATATTTGCTGTTGAGTTACCCTTTACAACACAAAAAAGTAGCTTGGATCAGAGGCATCAGAGATGGCTTGTAAAATAGTTTGCGTCAGAGGGACCAGAGATGGCTCATAAAATAGTTTTTCTTCAGAAGTAACAGATATGGCTCAAAATTAGTGTGGATCAAAGTTATTAGAGATGTCTTGTAAAATATAATGCGTTCCAGCCAAGATTGTGAACCCGTGAGTCACCACTTCAAGTCACGAGTCACGATTTTAAAGCGTTCCAGGCAAGTCACGACAAACCGTCAAAACAACAACAATGTAACATTGTACATTTCTGAGAAAATGTAACTAGGAGTCGATCTGGTACGAGTTCACGGGCGGTATGTCACGGGTTTGACAGCCGTTCCAGGGCACTTTCACCGGTAGAAGGTTGTGAAAACACGAGTTACTGGTTGGCTGGAACGGACCGATAGTTTGGATCAGAGGGACTAGAGACGGGTCATAATTAGTTTGGATCAGAGTTACCGGAGATGGCTCGTAAAATAGTTTGGGTCTGAGGTAGCAGAAATGCTGAAAGCTGAAATGAAGACCTGAAGTGGACCTTTGCCCCGTATTCTAATGGACCAGTATACCCACCTCTCGATTCTGATTGGCTGTATGGATGGAGGAAATGGTGTGGTGATTTTCTTCTCCAGGTCTGAACATGGGGCCTGTGGTCGCTGGGGTCATCGGAGCCAGGAAGCCGCAGTACGATATCTGGGGGAACACAGTCAATGTGGCCAGCCGCATGGACAGCACCGGTGTACCTGACCGTATCCAGGTATCTATACTGCAGAACTGTGGTAAAATATTATTGTTGACAATTATTTTCCATTTGTGGAGATCATTCCCCCATGATCTCACCAGGGTCCCATGGATATTGGGAAATATTTACAACTGTGGTTCTCATAAACAACAAGCAGTCATAATGAGATCATTTCCCCGGGGGTGATTGGACCGCAGCTCATTTGACTTGATGAAAACAAAATTTGAAAAAACTGACCGTTGCTCGCATTACTTTCTTTGCAATTCTGATGTTCCGTAGAAGAGACTGAGATATTGTCAGGTGTTGTGGCATAGTTTTGTGCTGCTGCCACCTGCTGGACTGGGGATGTAAGTGCCATGTACGGTGTCGCATGGCTGTGACACAGCAAGATACTGCAGTCGTCTATTTTATGAGCCCCATTGTAATGACACGGTGCATCTGGGTTTGGTCCTTCCCGCCAGTCAAAAAGCGCTATTCCTTTGCTCCCCAAGGTCACCACAGATCTGTACCAGGTACTGGCCAGCAAAGACTACCAGCTGGAGTGCAGGGGTGTGGTCAAGGTGAAGGGGAAGGGGGAGATGACAACCTACTTCCTGAATGATGGGCCTCCCAGCAGCTAGCAGCAGCCGCGGGAGACCTCGTACTGTACAGACGCGGAGATGAACTGGCTCGGAGACTTGAGCCTCTGGATACTCAGACACGCGCACGCACACACACACAGATGCACACTCACCAACGCACACACAGACACACGCATATTCAAGACTCGCATGAGAGTCGCATGCCCAGTGGAGAAAGTGTGTGTACCTCTTTTTGTACGTGTGTCTGTGTGTGTGTGTTTGCCTGCGTGTGAGCACATGAGTGTAAGTATGTGTTTCATGTGCAAGTGTGTGTGTGTGTGTGTGTGTGTGTGTGTGTGTGTGTGTGTGTGTGTGTGTTTTGTACTGGTCAGTTCTTCAGTCTCAAGATTCTGCCAGAGGCTAATCTGAAGGATAAAGTAAAACGATATCAAAATTTATTTAATGAAGGTCTTTTGCCTCAGAAGGAAAATGACTGAATATTACACAAAATTTTTTATTTGTTTGTTTTTTCTGGTTATGTTCATTTTGGGAGAACTATAAATACAGGTACTTGGACTGCAGTTCTGGAGTCTTTATTTAATTGATGGATTTTGCAGGGACATTATGAAACCAGACACTATGTGTATGTTTGCATATACTACATGTATATGCGTGTATAACCCGAGAAGGAAAAAATGACCAAAGAACTTAGTATTGAATATGAGGAAGGCAAGATGCATCCGTCCCTTGTTTGACACTTATGCTGAACATTTAAAAAATTTATCTGTTTTCTTTCTTCTGCTGGACCTTGTTTCTTGGCAGTGTTGTGGCTGTTGGTCCATCTTTTTGTCCCGGTGCTGACGGCAGTCGCCCTTTTTTCTTGGTCCGGATGAACCAAGGTCTCGTTCACCGCATGGTGTTAAGGACAGCAGTCAAATCAAGGACTGGATTTCCGACTACTTCTGGTCTTTTGACTCGAACACGGGGAGGGAGGTAATCTGAGGCCTACAGAGACTAAGAAGCCTGGGGCTGGATTTCTGCTCTACCCTCCCCCGGGATACTGAGGATCTGGGATGAACGGGGGTCTCTTGACGGCGCCTGGACCCTGTGCTTGGTTTGTTGGACTATCAGCTGCATTTTTTTCTCTTTCAAAAAATATTTTTGGTACACAACATAAGAATTACTCATCCGAAATTGGTTAAAAGCTATGGCATTGGATACTATGGTACTAAACCATGTATTATGTTCTAATTGTAATAGAAAACATTTTTTACAGAATGTAAGTGTGTACAGAACGTGTGTATAAATGTCTTTGCGTGTGAGTGTTTGTGTGTGCAAGTGTGTGTCTGCATGGATTTGCGTGCCTGTCTGCCTGCCTACATATGTATGTACACAACATACTTGTGTACACGTCTGTGTATGCTACGCGTGTGTATGTGAGTGTGTGTATGCGTGTATTATGACTGAATACTGTGCTTTAGATTCTCTTCAAGGGGCATAACTTTTCACTGTGAGGTCTATGTGATATGACAGATTGCTTTCTTGCCAAATTAACTGCTCCAAAGCATGTCAGATTGTGGTCTCCTATGTTTTTAGTTTGTGTGTTTATTTATGGTTTTAACGTTGCTTGTTTTTTAATCACTTCTTATTAATCTTTTTATTTATGTTATGCTGATTACAGTTATTCCATTCCGAACCTTTAGGGTCAGAGGTCACAGTAGTTACGTGGGAACGCTTCAAGCGAGGAAAGCACAAGCCTACAGTACCGGTCATTGGCAGATAGTGAAACAGATCCAGCTCTGCATCATGCTATAGGCTATTTTAAAAAGTACCCGTCAATGTAATTGTACTTGGCCTGGAACTGTTACTTAATACGATATTGTTGTTTTGGGTAGGCGGCAAGAACAGACTGATGTATCTGCTGAAATTTATTGATCGCTAGGATATATGGCAGGATTACCTCACTGCTGTGTCCCCTGGTACACAGTATTAGGCTCAGTGTCGAGGCTCTGTTTCCCTCTCTGTCTTTGAACGAATCAAATTCGTGGACTTGTGGAAGACAGCCTGAAAAAGGTACAGCGAAACCGGCAGGAGTTTTTTCTCAATTATTTGTGTTCTTAAAAATGTCTGAACATTACATTTGCCTTAAAAAAAATAAATGAAATAATTAGTATCCCTTAATGATATTCAAGGTGCCTCTGTTCCTTTTGCGCTACGTGTTAAAAACCCTTAAGAGTTGAACGTGTCCGAGTATATTTCAGATTAAAAGTGCTGCATCTGAATTATCGGATGCCGAAAAATGGTACGCTCCATTTGTTTCCGCTAAGTGTGTCGGAAACTAATCGGTCTTGCTCTCTCTGTCTCTTGGCTGTAGTCTCAGCTCATTGGCTGGAACTCTCGGGCGCCCCCGTCGGTGGTAATGATTGATCGGTACCTGTCTGAGTAGTCTGCGGGTTAGCGTCTCCACCCTTTACTTAGGTCACATGTTCTGGTGCCAATGATGTAGAGAAAAAAAAACTCCACTGCGCAAAGCCCAATCTCCCGTGGTAAGTCGGCTTTAACTTCCGGTCATGGAAAAACAAGGCATGTTGTGCTTCAACGAATTTGGATATATTTCATTTATGTATCAAAATGGTTAGTTCCTGTTGCGGTGTTGGCTGTAAAAACCATGGATTTTTTTTATTCTCTCTTAAACCGCCATTGTATAGATATTTATGGATAAAGATTTGAGTTTTTTAATTATCATTTTACCCAATTTTGATCATACTGGTTATATCCTGAAAGCTTTCACACCTAAGTATGTCCTTATTTGGAAAAAGTGCCCTACAGCAACCTTCTTTTAAAAAAATATTATTATTTATGTCTGAACAGAGGTGTTTACTATGTTTACTATGCACTTTGCCATGACTGGAAGCTAGCGCCGATTGACCGTGGTGGAATGCATCAAGAATGGAGAGCATGCAGTCTACTTTTTTCTCTAGGTCATTGTCTGGTGCTTTCAGAACCAGTTACACTGTGCAGCTTGCAGGGGCTTGAGGCGGGAGCTGATTGGCTGCAGAAAGATTGCAGGGGGGTACTTCCCCTCTGAAACAGCAGAGCTTATTAAACCCTGATGTGTCAGTCTGATGAAGGAGGAATGTTTTCTGTTATAGTAAATCATACAGTTACTGAAATTAAAATTATTTCTCAGAAAGATGGAAAATAAAAACAATGAAAAATGAACACTTTCCCCATGGAAACAAATAAATGGCTGTTTAATTTTGTCCTGTTTTGTCATTCATTCTGGCGTATTATTCTGGATAAATCTGTTTTTCACTCTAGCCCACTTAGAAATAACTTTACCTTGTACATATTCTTTGATTATGCAGTTTTGCTGATTGAATATGTCGAGTTTCATCCATAACACATCAAAAGCCTACAAGAGCCAGCTTGGGGGGGGTGCTTGGATGCTGGGAAATGTTGCAGTATGGCAGGAGTGCAGGTTGCAAGGTCCTCTTTAAAATCTTGTCCCGCTGTGTGACAGAAATGGATACACAGACTTGCTATTGCACCCTTTCACTGTCCCAAGATTCTGAATTGCCATCCTTTTCCTTGTTTCCATCCCCTCGGGTGTATCTTATGTTCATTTCAATGAATATAGGTCAAATTTGACCTGGGACAGCCTCTGTGTGCACAAAATGTGTAGCGGTTGTTAAAAAATGTAAACTGGGGAAATGTTTTAAAGAAGTAATCAAATTTCAGGATAAAAGAATGTCATTTCGGGTGTTACAGCAATAAAACGTCAAAATTCATTGAGCCCATTGGCGCATGTTGGGGTCATTCCATATGAAGTCAACCAGAGGTCCCCAGATCACCGACTCAGATTTGGCTCAAATTTATTTTGGGAGCACTTCTATATTTATGATGAAAACACGCAAAATTTTAGCGTCCTACTCCCAAGGTGTTTCCAAGATATGGCCCCCCAAAAATCTGGGGCCACACCCCATTTTTGCCCCCGTAAATCACGTACGTTAATTTTTAGGGATTTTGTTGGCTGATATCTTTGGAACAAATCATAGGTATGGGCTGAAAATTGCTGTGCAGGGTAATTTGGGTCATGATGGGTAGTAATAATAATGTCTTGTCAAAATTTATCTATCTCTTTTCATTTTCAAGATATTGGCCTCTCAAATTTGAAACGTTTTATGGGCAGAAATCAAAAATTCAGTTTCCAAGGGCCCCCTACGAGGCCAGGATCCCTTACAGAGGCTAAATTGTGCTGGATTCCTTCTATTTGAGAACAGGTCTGTCTGTACAAGGAAGATCATAGGCATAATAACCGAGTTAGGAGACACTGAAAAGGGTCTTGGCTTAAAAGTAACTTTTTCGCCAATTTTGGATTGGCAAGTTCACCATGTGGGCAGTTACCTGTGGTAATGAAACTTGTTCTACATAAATGTATATATCATGGCTTTATTTGTTCAAAATTCCAACTTTTCTCATCTCTCTCACTATTTAATCATGTCATCAAACATAGTCATTTTTGGGGTAAAAACACCCCATTTTTATGCCCTTTGTTCTGCAACTTGAAGTTTGAAATAGACAGTGCCGACTCATAAACTCAAGTTACATCATTTCCTAAAATAATCTGATATCTGACATGATGTTGCCATTCAAGTGTATCACAGTGAGAGAAATGAACTTCCATACAGTAAATAACAATACCCGTTCTCTGTTATGCGAAAAGGAATGCAGGCAGATACCGCCATGAACTTACTTGTGAGGTGCTGCTCGTGATGGTTAAATGGATCGGCACAGGACCTCTGTAGACTTTCGAAGAGCGACAAAGACACTTTTTCGTGATGGAAACAGATTCCGTCATCTTCGCTGAATATGACACCGCACCTCCAAGTCATAAGTTGTCTGTCGCCTGGTTTAAGGTCACCGAATGAAATTCAGCCTGATTTTCTGCAGTATGTATGTTTGTCGCATCCCTCATTACTCTATGTGGTAGTTTACGACCCCTCAGGAACAAGATTATAATTAAAGCGATACTCATTTGAAAAATGAATGTTGTCTTCTATTTGGCACGTGTGGACTGGGTTTTCCAGCCAACATGCCCCCTCCAGACTCAGAATTCTGCTCCATGTTTTTGTCCTGACTCACCTGATTGTTGATTCCCCGTCACCTGTTCCCAATGGACTTCCCTATTTAAGCCACCACTCTCCCGTCAGTCTTAGTCTGGCTTTATGTAAAACAGACCTTGTTTTAACCTGTGATTCATTACCTCTGGTTTGTCTATCATAATTATTCCTTAGTTTGTTTCTAGTGTAGATTCCTTTGTTTTTCTGTCCCGTTTCCAGCCTGTTCTCTTCTGTGTTCTGCATTGGTACATGTTTATATCTTTGATAGTGTTCCTTCTCGGTTAATTAGACATTCAGTCAGAGTCCCACATCTTCTGTGTTCTCTGTTCCTGAACCCCACCGTGACAGAAAGCCAGACCCTCCAGGGATCCTCAAATCTGGACCTCGAATCCGAATCCAGCCCAGGTTTTCTGTTATCCCAGGAAAGTAAATGAACAGTTGGTGCCTCTGATTGGCCAGACTGTGTTAACGCCTGACTCCCAGGTAAATGGAGGGTGGAAAACCAGCAGTTCGCGGACCTCGTAGGGTGTGATTTGAGGACCAGGGCCCTACACGCTGAAGAAGCAGGCCTCCAATTTGGCTCACAGTACAGCCACAACTCTGGCGCCTGCCCCTGTGACCCTGAGGGCGCTGCGCTGCCCCGCCCCGCCCCTGTGACCGTGTGACGGTGTTCCACTGCCCCGCCCCTGTGACCCTGTGAGGGCGTTGCCCCGTCCCGCCCCTGTGACCCTGTGAGGGTGTTCCCTCGTCCCGCCCCTGTGACCCTGTGAGGGCATTCCGCCGCCCTGCCCTTAACCTCCAAAGATCTCTGGAATTTATTGTGTATTCACGTTCATGTGAGTATGTATGGCTTCACGGAGGTTAGACATGTTTCATAATCACTATATGAAATGAAATAAAACCTGGTAGCCTCTGTAGCCACATATGTCAGGCTGGTAGCAGATCAGCATTTATGGGGAGATAGGATCAATGCAACATTTAAGCCGCTTTCACACTGGACGCGAAACGAATTCTTCATACGAGAGATTACATTCAAAGCCAATGCAATGACGCGAACACACGCGAAATGCGTGTATTCGCGTCTTTGCGTTGACTTTGAATGTAGTCCGTCGTGCGAAAAATTCGTCTCGCGTCCGGTGTGAAAGCAGTTTTTTTCTTTTTGACCATTTTAGACACAAGAACTCCTGTCTTTTGAATAGTTTCAGGGCACCACCTCCTTCTGAATATTCAATTTACAGCTACATGCCCCACGCAAGCAGTTACGCGTTTACAATGAGGACATCATTGAGTCGCCTGCGTCTACGGTTCTGCGCAAGTGGGCTAAGATGTTTTCGGCAAACATATTTTTGAGGCTTTCCACTGTTTTACATCTTGTGGTAAACCCTCTGTTTACTTTGAAGTCTATTCTTGATTGACTTTGACACAGATATGTCTACCTCCTGGAGGGTGTTGATGCTCTGACTTGTTGCTGCATGGCATTTTTCTTCATCAGGAAAAAAAAAGACTGAATGTCCATGCTTATTAATAGAAACATTTTGAATTAAAAGTTCTATGCAGACAAGTCTTGAAAAATGATTCGCCCTTACCTGCACCTACAGTATAAACAGCAAACTCAACAAAAGCTTAATTTTACCAAATATAATAAATTTACATATAATGTAAAAATGTACAGTACTGTGCATTGCATAACAATGCAACGATTTTTTTTTTTTTTTTTGCAATTCTAAAAATATTCAATATGATCATTCATGCTAGTGGAACATCAACCACTAGGTGGAAGTATAATGACAAATTGAATAATCTCAGATTTCTACTGTTGTTGATTAGTATATAATCTATAATAGTAATAATATGCTATTTGTAACATGGATTGCAATTCAATGGTCACAAAAGCTTTATTTTTCTGCAGTGTTTTCAATACTCAATGTATGCAAACTATACAGTATTTCTAACAGCAACTACAAGGCATCAGTGAAAACAATTGAGTTCATCCTGCTGTTTTTGCTATCATCAACAAATGCAAGAGAAGCAGTTCCATTGGCAGCCATCCGTTCCCTCACATGACCAGTCCTCCAAGATGCTTGGGTTCAAGAGCATGTCCCTTGTCTACACTTTTTATCATTCACAAACATTCTGGTGCAAATTGATCTTTGCCTTATCTATCCATAGGATGTTGTCTCAGAATTGTGCAGAATTTTAAGGATGTTTTAAAATGTTTTTGGCAAACATCCATTGTTAGCCTTCCGGCCCTATGGGCCAATAAGCTATTGTCGTGGTTGCTGTCCGTCTTCTGTCGTCGGTCGTCTGTCATCCAGAACATTTTTTGATCTTTTTTTTTGGCCTGATGAATTTTCCTGTAAATTTGCCATAACATACTACGAAACCATATCTTTAGACATTTTTTCGGATTTTGGATTGAATCATTTTTGTCCGTTTAAGGGGCCCTTGCAATTTTGGCCCCAATGTTAAAAGATATGACCAAGAAATAGACATATTTAAAAAACATTTCTCTAAAACTGCCCAATATATTTATTTCTAAATCAGGCAATGAACTTACCTTGGTACCCTTAATGTACAGTGCCAGCGCCATTTTGATTGAATCGACGGAAGTGGGTCTCGTGGGGACGCCGTACTTAAACATTGGGTCTTATGGAGATTATGCTAAATGGCCTGTGGAGGCCAAATGGTTGCAGGTAGAGATTAAATTTGTATTATCAACAAATAGGAAGTCATATTTGACCTATATTTTGGCAATGTTAAATTTGACGTCAGACAACCTTGAAAGGTCAAACTTGAGGTCAAGCAAAATGTTTCCATTTTTAAAGGCTTCTGGGCTTGAAAATATTGAAGATAGAGAACGTGTGTTGAACACTTATAGGAAGTCAAACAGCGGGGAAAATAAGTATTGAACTCTTCAACATTTTTCTTAGTAAATATATTTCTAATGGGCTATTGACATGAAATTTTCACCAGATGTCAGGAACAACCCAAGTAATCCACACATACAAAGAAATCAGAACAAATAAGTCCTTAAATTAAGTTATGTGCAATAAAGTGGAATGACACAGGGTATTGAACAGGCTTTCTGAAATTTATTTAGTACTTAGAAGAAAAGTCTTTGTTGGTTATGACAACTCCTCCTGTATGGAGAAACTAGTCGCATGCATTGCTCAGGTGAGATTTTGGCCCATTCTTCCACACAAACTGTCCTCAAATCTGTTCTATGAGCTCTGATCTTCAGTTCTTTCCGTAGATTTTCAATTGGATTCAAGTCGGGTGATTGACTAGGCCATTCTAGCAACTTTATTTTCTTTCTCTGAAACCAATTGAGAGTTTCCTTGGGATCATTGTCTTGCTGAAATGTCCACCCTCATTTCATCTTCGGCAGCAGATTCTTATCAAAAATATCTCGGTATATTTCTCCATTCATCCTTCCTCCAATTATATGAAGTTTGCCAGTACCAAGCCCCACATGATGTTCCCGTCTCCAAACTTCACAGTTGGTATGTTGTTTTGGGGGTGATGTGCAGTGCCGTTTGTCCTCCAAACATGGTGGGTGCTATGACATCCAAAGAGTTCAATTTTGGTCTCATCGGACCAGACTATATTCTCCCAGTATTTCATAGGCTTGTCCAAATGTTGTGCAGCAAACTTAAAAAAAGGTTCAACATGCTTTTTCTTCAGCAATGGAGTCTTGCGCGGTGAGCGTGTATGGAGACCAAGGCAGTTGAGTGCATTATTTATTGTTTTCTTTGAAACAACTGTACCTACTAATTCCAGGTCTTTCTGAAGCTCTCCACAAGTGGTCCTTGGCTCTTGGACAAGTCTTCTGATTATTCTTTTGACTCCTCTGTCAGAAATCTTGCAAGGAGCATGTGGTCATGGCCGGTTTATGGTGAAATGAAGTTCTTTCCACTTCTGGATTATGGCCCCAACGGTGCTCACTGGAACATTCAGAAGTTTAGAAATATGTTTGTCACCAATGCTATCGGTATGTTTTGCAACAATAAGGTTGCAAAGGTCTTGAGAGAGCTCTTTGTTTTTACCCATCATGAGATGCTTCTTTTGTGACACCTTGGTTATGAGAAACCTTTTTTGTAGGCCACCAATTAGGACTAAACCAGCTGATTTTAATTTGTGCTGATAGGGGGCAGGATTGCTTTCTCAATACTGACAGATTTCAGCTGATTTCTTGGCTTTTCATTCCTTTTTGCACCTCCTCTTCTTCATGTGGTCAGTGCTTATTCCATGTGTCGTTCCACTTTATTACACATAATTTATGGACTTGTTTTGATTTCTTTGTATGTGTGAATTGTTTGGATTGTTACTGAAATCTGGTGAAAATGTAATGTCAATAGCCCCATTAGAAAGATATTTACTGAGAAAAATGTTGATGCGTTCAATACTTATTTTCCCCACTGAATATGAACGATCATTTGGTGGCCTTGAGCATGACCTTTGGTGACCTTTGAGGGTAAAACTTCACCTAGTGAAATTTCAGTGACTTCTATCTCCATAACTATTGCAGATAGAGCTTAGGTTTGTATTAAAGGCATATAGGAAGTCATGTATGAAGTTCCATTTCGTCCCTTGAGAATCAGCTGGTTCTATGTCCACTTTTCGCAGAAATGGAGTTAAGCATACCAGGACATTCTAAAATCAGTTAGGTTTATGTCACTTAGTGCTTAGCTCCAACCTAAAGTCTACACCATATTAACACGTAGAAACATTTAGTTCTATATCCTGAGTGGGGCTCGTTTCAAATCAGGTGGTTCTATGTCCAAGGAACCAATCAGGGTCCGTACCTGGATCATGTGACATTAAGCTCAAAATGGCCAAGGAGCACATGTAAAGCACAAAATGAGAACTCCTCAGAAAAAAACGTTCGATTTTGATCCCTTCCTGAAAGACTAATGGATTATTTTGATGGGTAAGTTGTTCACCAACAATGTATACACACTGTAAATCTTAATTTTGTCATGTTAGGACTGGTGTGGAAAAGTCACATTCGTCAATATGCATGGACATAGAACTACTTAATTCTCAAACGATCAACTCTAGGTCTAGTGTGCTAATGTACAGTGCACTTAATATACAATTTGTCAGCGATATCGGGGCAACCCAGGGATATCGGGGGAGACCCCCTACCCCCCCCCCGCCCGCTCACCTGCCCCACCCGAACCCCCACCCCACCCACCATTTAGGCCCTAGCTAGGCCTACCCCAATATTGTAGTTGATTTTACAGAACATAGGCCTATACTATTTTCACAGAAAATCAAATTTTATCGGGGAGGTAGATACCCAATCCCCCCACCCCCACCTAATTTTCTCCATACATAATTATGTATATGTATGGGGAAAATTGGGTAACATTACCATTGATTTATTATTGTATACATGTAGTTATTTTATATGTGAGTGTATGAAGCATTTTGATGCCAAATTTTGCATTTCGTATATATACTTAATTTTTCTAATTTTCATTTTTATATGCTATTGATTCTGGTCAGTGGGCAATGCTGTCCGGTGTCACAGGTTCAAATGAGAAGGTGGCTCATTCATCAATCTGTTAATTTGATGCAATACTTTTATCTATGAGTGTATGAAGCATTTTCAATACTCATTAATCCTCAGTCTTATAAACGTTGTTCATGGTGTCCCAGTACATTTTTTGTGAAATAAGCATAAAATACAGGTAACCATTCATTGACTAAAACGTTCTTTGTTTGTTCATAACTTTTTTTAAAACAACTCTGATGGACATAGAACTTCCTGATTTCGATCATACGTAAAACCAGCAAAGGCACCAGGTCCTATGTTGGACATAGAACTTGTTGACCAAGGGCAACTTACGTTCCGCGGAATCAGAAGGTTCTATCTCCATTTTTGACTGCTTATATCTCTAAGCCTATGGAGATTTTGAACATGTTTGCAATATGTTTAGGGTACCTTCCACAGTCAACAATATTCCACACAAAATAAATTTTGATAACTCTCTAAACATCAGAGATAAGACAGTTGAAATTTTCAAACTCCATTTTCTCAAAATGAGGAAAAGTGGACATAGAACCAGCTGATTCTCAAGGGACGATTTGGTGACTTTAAATTTGACCTTCATTGACCTTCAAAGGCCAAACTTTACAGTGAAATTTCAATGACTTATATCACCAAAATTGATACAGATTTGTATTAGGTTTGTAGGTTTGTATTACAGACATATAGAAAGTCATATATTTACTTTCATTTGGTGACCTTCAAATTGACCTACCAAGGTCAAACTTGACCTAGAGAAAATTCAATGACTATTATGTATTACAGACTTAACGGAAGTCACACATGAACTTTCATTTGGCGACATTCAACTTGACTGTCGGTAACCTTCGAAGGTCAAACTCGACATATTGAAATTACAATGACTTGTATCACCATTAGAGACTCTGTAAACCTTAACAGTTTTAAATTATCTCTAAAGGCCTGGTTGAAGGAGAATCAGTCATGCGATCATTGGTCTTGTTTTAACTGAACTTAACAAGGACTATGCTCTGTGATTAATATGATGTTGTCATTGTTGAATATATTACTAATGTTGCCCTACTGGAAGTGGAAGTGTCCGTAATGTATATGTGCTGTTGTGTAATGTTTTTAAGTTTAGCACCCTGCTCAGGGACCACATGAAAATTTGCAATAGAGCTAACTCTGGAACATGATTTGTTCTGTACATGGTCCTGTCAAATAAGCCAATAAACTAAACTAAACTAAACCAAAATGGGCACAGATAGAGCCTAGGTTTGTATTAGAGACTTTTATAAAATCGTATATGAAGTCCATTTGGTGACCTAAACTCGACCTTCTGTGACCTTTAAAGTTCAGAATTGGCATATTAAATTTTCAATGACTTGTATCACCGAAACTGCTTCCGAGCTTAGGATTGTATTATAAACATATAGGAGGTCTTATAAATGAATGTTAACTTTTGTTTAGTGACCTTGAAATTGACCTTCAGTGATTTAAAAGTCAAACTTCACATTAAATTTTCATAACTTGTATCATCACTATAAGATTGCTTGCCAGTAAGCTACAGGACCGTTGGTCCTATTTTTTAGGCTTGCCACTGTTTAACATCTTGTGGTAAACCCTCTGTGTTTTATCTGATGAAGTCTTTTCTTGATTATTGACTTTGACACAGTCATGTCTACCTCCAGGAAAGTGTTCTTGTTCTGGCTTGTACAGCTTTCTTTATCAGGGGTAAAATTGTCTGTTATTGACCACTGTTGTTATCCATTGTCCTCAGGACCTTTTGTTTCTGAGCTCACCAGCTCACCATTCTTTAGAATCCACCCTTCCTCTCCTGAAGGAGTAGGGAAAGGGTACTCTAATCAACTCAGTTTCAAATAAATAATTAAAATAACTAAAAATTAAAATAAAAAAAGTAAAAAATTAAATAACGGAGGAATGATACATACATGGTCATGGAACAGCTGAGCTGCCATTTGTCCAATTTCTTTTGGTCCCTTGAGTACAAAAAGGGTGGAATATAAAAACTTTCAGAATTTCTGCTTCATTGAATTGAATATAAATTGAGCACTTCGAGCTTCATTTTATTGAGTAATCCCAACTCAAAGATGGCTAAAATGACAATGATTTTGGCAATGTCCAAATATAGATGGAACTGACGGTATAAATTAAGACCAATTCGAGTACATTAGTATAATCAACCAAAATACTTGTTGGTGCAGTATTTACTCGTTAAATACAAACACATTGTGGAATACATGGTGGACTCATTGACTCACGATGGACTGGACCAAAAACCATCACCATCCCCTTGCAACGCTTCAAGTTATCAAGGTGCATTAACACCTGCTAGGTCCTCCAAGCTAATGTTCCCATTGAACTCCATAGTAAAGTTAGTGTGCATGAACATCATTGCTTTAAATACCCCCTTGGCAACATAAAACATGGAGATAATTCTAGGCCAGACTGATGCCTCAGGATCAGAATGAGTCCACCATTTATTCAATGTCTACTGGAGTAAACTGTTACACAAATGCTAGTCTATTTGGATGCATTGAATTGCCTAAATGCGTGATCTACCTGAATTTCAAAAATTCTGGAAGACAGGCTGACTTGAATTTATATCACGCTGTATGAGACCAATCAGCACTCACAGGAAACATTAATGTGGTTGCTAGTGAATTAAGTTTTCAGTTACTGACACTACTTGAGCACTTACATGGGATGTTAAATATCTAATTTTTTTATAAAATGGAAAATGGAAAAGTAACGTTTTGTGGTACCACATAATTTATCAATTTATATAAATAAATACCAGACCTTATAGGACGATGAACAAAAAAATCATTTCAGAGAGAGAGAGAGAGAGAGAGAGTTGAATAGTTACTAGTGTAATAAATTACTGTCCTTGCAGATACACTGTGCTGTGAAAAAGTCATTGACCCTTCCCAATTTCTTTTATTTTTTTTATTTGTCATACTTACACTACCAGTCAAAGGTTTTAGAACATCCCAATTTTTCCAGTTTTTTATTGAAAATTATGCAGTTCTAGAATAGCTTGAAATGGTACAAAGGTAAGTGGTGAACTGCCAGAAATTTTAAACAAAAGGTAAGGTTACCCAAAACTGAAAAATAATGTCCATTTCAGAATTATACGAAAAGGCCTTTTTCAGGGAACAAGAAATGGTTGGACCACTTACAGCTGTTCTGCAGCAATGGAGGTTGATCAAGCCTTGAACGTTGGTGCTACCAATTCCGACAGGTGTCCCAACTTTTATTGATTACTTACAACCCCCTCAGTCTGCATAAAAGTAATGTTGGAACACACTGTGGTACCATACCCACGTGGGTCATTCCATGCCAAGTGAGAACGCTTGGGGTACAATTTGGGCCATCATGGTCTTAGATTTTCCTGTAGCCTTGCTCATTTGTTTATTTTGGCCCAAATAACAACTCTGCCAAATTTTTTCGGAAATCGGACCGTCGGTATGGGTTTTACGGCACTTTGAAAAACAGCCACTAGATGGCACTGTACACAGATTGAGTAAAATGCCCCTCAGAAAGATCCCTGTTAAATGAAAAAATTCCATGATTTCTTTTTTAACCTCAATTGTTTGTTCTATCATGTCTATGTTTTTATTCCAGAGTTCAATGGGTTATTAAACTGCAAAATTTTCAATAAAAAACTGGAAAAATTGGGGTGTTCTAAGACTTTTGACCGATAGAGTAAATGTTTCAGATCATCCAACTAATTTTATTATGAGACAAAGGCAACATGAGTAAACACAAAACTCAGCTTTTAAATGACCATTTAATTTATTGAAGGTATAGAGTCATTCAAAACCTCTATCACACATGAAAAAATAATTGTCCTCTTGAACCTGGTTGCGCTATCCTTGACGGCAACAACTGCAGGGTCATTCCATGTGAAATCAGGCAAATTCCAGGATGATCCTAGCTGGACCATCTCAGATTTTCTTCATACTTCACCCATATATAAATTGACTATTCTATACAGGTTTTGTGAAGTAATAGGTTTCCCTTGTCATTAGTTCATGATTTATGGCCCCTGCAAGTGGTGGGGTGCAAGTGAACACATTGTTCAATCGAAGCACCTTCCACATCATCTTCAAGTTGCAAACACACCCTAGATGAGCCAACCTTTATCAAAATTGTGCTTCTCCACAGCACTTTTTAGGATAAATACATTAAAACTAGATGAAGAAGGATGTCAAAAACTGTACAGATTCCATTCACCCTAAAGGTATGTTCTTTTATTCATTAAATTATAATGCCTTGTTGAGACTATTCATGCAAGAGGAATAGAGACTGGTAGAAATTTTACTCTCGCAAATGGTGCTTTTAAGTCAAATTCACAAGCAATATTTTCTAGGAAGGAGACAAGGCACCAACATAATTTTTTGATATATTATGCACTAATAACCCTTCTAAAACATATGAAAGATTGGGCCTCCTATTGTATGTCAGCACTGAGTTATAGCATGGTAAAGTAGGCCCATTTTGGCCAAAATTACAACTTTAACACCAAATATTTTCCCATTCACATAACATCTGATTTACTTTTGTATCCTACATTGGAGGAAACCATTTAAATATTCCCTATACAACTAATTAAAAGGTTCAGATGGGTACTTAAAAACTGGCATTTTTCATTTGCAATTGTGTTTTTTCCATATTTGGCTCCCCCTAGGTACCTAAGGTCACCTTCTAGGAGGTCTTATGCTATGTTTCCCTGCTGTCTGGGTACAGGAGAGTCACTCCAGAAGAAATTGTAGAGCTGGCTCGAATACTTCAGCTACAGCAGAGCTCTGAAAACGGCTCAGAAATTTAGTCGTTTTTCCCAAGGGGTACCCCCCACCACTTGCAGGGGCCATAAATCATAAACTAATGATGAGAGGAACCTAATATTTTGCAAAACCTGCTTAGAATAGTCAATTTATATATGGGTGAAGTTTGAAGAAAATCTGAGATGGTCGAGCTGGGACCCATGCCTGACTTGGAATGGAATGACCCTACAATCAAATGTTTGCAATAACTGGCAATGAGTCATTAATCTATCAATGCCCAAAGTTCTAGATTTCTTTTCAAAGTAAAAGTTACGTTTGATCATTGGATATAGTGTACAATGAATGTGTGAGGCTTGAAAATTCTAGTGAAAAAAAAATTTTGTCACTAAGGACCCCAATATGTATGTCCCATGACAAATGTACACAGATCATTGAAATTAAAATTGAATAAAATACACAATTCTGAGAAAAACATATTTGTATAATGCTATAATCTCCAATTTTTGTTCTTAGTGTCGTATAAAAATGTGTCTCAGAAAGAAAAGGCACCCTCACCTTTTAGAGCATCGCATAGTGCTGTTACAGATTAAAGAAATTCATGCAAATGGTGGCTCTCACCACTGCTGTAAAAGGAGACTACTCTCATAAGCACTTTTCCTGGATGCAAGTTAACTCCCTTGATTAACCTACAGCAGCTTAGTCACAGTAACGCATTCACTTTGGTTACAGAGGTCAAAATGTGCTGTGTCCCAAAATGAGCCAGTGGTCATTAATGGGTTAACATCACTGTGGAGGAAATCTGTCCCATTCTTTTTTTGCAGAATTGTTTTAATTCAGCCACATTGGACAGTCTCAAACATGAACTGTTTGTTTAAGGTCATGCAACAGCGTCTCAGTTACAGTCAAGTCAGGACTGATTTGGCCACTCCAAAACTGTCATTTTGTTTCTTCAAGTCATTCAGAGGTGGACTTGCTTCTAGGCTTTGGATTATTGCCTGCAGCAAAGCCCAAAAGCATTTGAGCTGATGGCCAGACATTCTCCTTCAGGGTTTTGTGGTAAAGAGCAGAATTCACGGTTTCATCACTAATGGCAAATTGCCAGGGTCCTGAAGCAGCAAAGCATTACCATCACTGTGTTTCACAGTTGGCGTGATGCTCTCATTGTGGAATGCTGTGTTAGCTTTACCAAAGATGGAACAAACAGGACTCATGTCTTTCAAAAAAAGTTCCACTTTTGACTCATTGGTAAACAAAATATCATTCCAAAAATCTTGGGGGTCATAAAGACATTTTTCTTGGCAAATGTAAGACGAGTCTTTGCGTTCTTTTTGGTCAGCAGTGGTTCTCACCCTGCGGCTCTCCCGTGGACATCATTTTTTGCTCGTCTCCTTGTGGAATTGTGAACACTGACATTAACTGCAGCCAGTGAGACCTGCCATTCTTTCAATGTTAATCTGTTTTTTTTTTTTACCTCTTGGATGAGTAGCTCTAAGGGGAATTTTGGTTGGTCAGTCACTCCTGTGAAGGTTCACCATTGTTCCAAGTTTTCTCCATTTGTAGAAAATGGCTCTCACTGTGGTTCACTGGAGTCCCAGAGCCTAGCAAATATCGTAGTAACTGTTTCCAGTCTGAAAGATGTCTATGACTTTGTTTTTCTCCTGTTCTTGAATTTCTTAAGATTACGGCGTCATGTACGGCTTTTTGCCTATTTCACATTGCCAGACAGGCTCTATTTTAATTATTTTCAGATTCAACAAGGCTGGCAGTAATCATGCCAAGGTATGTATCATGAAATAAAACCCAGTTATCAATTTAATTTGTTAAATTGGTTGATTTAGTAACTAAATGAGATAAGATACACTTTTTTGAACCCCATGAGGTAATTTGTCCTCTGCATTTAACCCATCCTATAGTTAGGAGCAGTGGGCAGCCACTGAGTAGCGCCAGGGGACCAACTCCAGTTCTAAAGCCAGTTCCTTGGTCATGGGTACTGGTAGGAGTTTTCCTATAATGCATGTTTTTGTGGGTGGGGGAAACCGGAGTACCTGGAGGAAACCCACACGTACACGGGGAGAACATGCAAACTCCATAGAGAAAGGCCCCAGGCTGGGTTCAAACCCACAACCTTTTTGCTGTAAGGTGGCAGGGCTTACCACTGTGCCACCTGTACTGTATACTGTATACTGTTTTATTGACTAAGAGAAGGCTTTTGATCGGGCGAACCATGAGAAAAGGATTGATTGTCTTAAAAAGGAGGAACAGTTGGGAAAGATCTGAGATCCATTTGAAATCTGTACTGCAATCAAATGGCAGTGATTTGAATGCAAAAGGAGCGAGATAAGGGTGTGCCTGATCTTGTTTATTCAGTCTTTTCACAGAAATGATTTTCAGGAGCATAGAAAGACAGGAAGATATTACCATCAGTGGAAGGAAAATTAACAATTTCAGGTATGCTGATGACCCTGTATGACTGGCCGAAAGCAAAAAAGCATTACAGAACATAGTCATTATAGTGAATGATACAGGGAAAGATTTTCAAATGAAAATCAATGCAAAGAAAAAAAAATTGGTTATCAGCAAGAAAAGGATAAACTCTGGTGCTGACATCGAAATAGATAGAATCAAGACAGAACAAGTACAGAAATTCACCTCTTGAGGGCAACTTATATCCTGTGATAGCAAATGTGACATGGAAATAAACAGAAGAATTGAAATTGCTTGGAAGGGGTGTAACAGCATGAACTCAGTATTGACATCTCATAGAATCAATTTATAAAAAGAAGAATTGTGTTTTGCGATATATGGCCCCCAATACTTCACAGAGCAGAAACCTGGACCCTTTCATAAACGTGTCAGTCGATTACAGGCTTTTGAGATGTGGACTTACAGGAAAATGACAAAATAACAAATGAATAGATATTAAGAAGAATTTGTTCAAAATGAGAGTTAATTCAAACAATCAAAATTAAGATATTAAAGTACTTTGGACTCTTGCTTAGAAACGGAAACCTCCTGTGAGTATTGCTCAAGGGCGACATAAATGGTAAATAAAGCCAAGGATGACCCAAAACAACATGGGTCAGGAATGTGAAAGGCTGGACAGGGATATGGAAATGTGGTGAACTGTGCAGAACAGAGAAACGACTGGCACAGAGCTGCATCCAACCATCGCCCAGAGGATGGAACATGATGGAGTAACTAAGGGGGCAATTATTTGGGGCCAGGTAGGGTAAAATAGCTTTTTTTCCATCAATAAGTGAAATTATCATTTAAAAACTGCATTTTTTGTTCACTCGGGTAACTTTTATCAAATATTAAAATTAGTTTGATGATCTGAAGCATTGAAATGTGACAAATATGCAAAAATAGAGAGACAGAGAGAGAGAGAGAGAGAGAGAATTTATTGAATTGTATTCATATATTTGCGTTGCTAATTGCGCGGACTAACTGAGATTCAAAGACTCCACCGACATGCAATGTTGAACAAAGGTAACTACGCGTAAAATAGTGGCATATGTATCCTGGCCAGGCCAAAGCATAAAATAAAACAGACGAAAGTCAAACTCTTGGTGAGATGGCGAAAGGCGTTTTTGAAAATTTCACTAGTTGGGTTAGCGGATAGACACACCGGATCTTTTGTCATGAGCCTTTCTCCAATTCTGAATAAATCTGTCTACGGTTACAGCTGGCATTAGATTCCGTCCGCATCTATTATTGACGCGTGAAATGTGCCGCGCACTTTGCTGAACTTTAATTAACACACAAGTGAGATATATTGTTGCCTCATTGTGCAGAACACATGAATTCCGACGTCTTCAACCGGCTAAAATCTGCAGGCTCAGTCTATTGCCTGTGTTTATCGGGGAAGCGCATTCCAGTAATACCACTATTGTTCTCTTGTGGACCTGTGGCGGATACCTGTAGTCGGAGTATGTAAACGTGTCGGCCGTAGGACCCGGAAGAGAGAGTAGTTAATAATTGCAACGAATTGCACCTGTCGCATTCAAAGGGAAGCGGGCACTGTAGCGCTGCTGGGGGCGGCAGGTTTCACTGTTCGGGGCCAAGTCAATACTTCAAGAAAGCCGGAGGAACAATATCCGTTTCTACGTAGGATCATCGTAGCCCTGCCAGCAATAAGGAAATCGCCGGTCAGAAGTATATGCACTGGACTGGGTAAGATTGTAGGTACGTGTAGGTGCGTTTGGCAGAGTGCGGTCGAATCAAACAACTTTTTGTTTCCACAGTGGCCATGTAGTATGTCTTTGCTTCCGTGTCTGTAGTTGGTCACGAATATTTTCCGCCTAAAGACAATAGCCGTTCGACAATTTTTCAGCCTTGGTTGTTGAGCGATTTACTCTTTACCTATTAATAGCATTACCATGTCAACTTGCGTAGAAACTTGCCAAAGTTATTAACTCAAAATGATTCTTGTCAAATTTGGAATGTTTTTTTTTTTTTCTTGAAAGTTCAGTGAAGGTTAAAATAAATTACTGTGACTGTTGGTTGTCATTTATTCAAATCGCGACAGTGAAAGGTAGCCTATACGTGCATAATACCAGCCTGTACACTTGCTTCTTTAGAATGATTACAAGGTTATTTGAATGCACTTTCCCTTATTGAAATAAATTTCCTCTTGCCGTGTTTGCTGTGGAAAGCATAGAAAACTCACACGTTAGGTTTTTCAAAGTCAGAACCGAGTCTCAGCGCCGTTAGATGGGCTACAGTTGGTTGTGTACCTGGCAGTGGCACTGCGTCCAATCTAATCACTTGGTTTAAAAAAAAAACTAATTGACTATCTTTAATTCGGGACTCCCTGCGGGTAATGCCTCACGGATGCATGTCCCGTTCAGTGGGGATTGAATGTTTACTTTTCTGAGTTGAGGAGCCGTACTGGTTTTTTGATGAATGCCCAGCGGATCTGATCGTCCTAGGGCTATTTGACGTGGAAATGAATGCGCTTTGTTCATTCGCACTAAATCGTCATATATTTCTGTATGACCCACGTAAGAATCCGGCTACCCCGTCGTTCTTTATCCGATTCCTTGTATAACTGGATGACTTTCTCCTTTATTTTCTTTAATGACTTGCCTATATAGTGCCTGAAATGGGTCTGAGTCTCCTGGGGAGTATGCTGGCCCTTTCGTCGCCGCCTTTCTGTCTATGTGGAACTGATAAAGAGACACTACTTAGGAATGCGTTGCGTTTTAATCCTTTCGAGGCCAGATTAGTGGTCCGCTTGGATATGGAAATTCGCAGTTTTGAGTGAACTGTGTAATCATGAGAGGACACCGTGGGTTACACATCACTGATAGGCCTAAATTTTCATTTGCCTGGCTGGATTCAGACGTTCGACGTTTCCTATATCGGAGGTGAAAAACGAGGGCCACATCTGTCCCTGTCTCTCACAGCAACTTCTGGCCTTAAATGAGCTCATTTGTTTTTCTGAGCAGAACGACTCACAAAATCGGACATTTCTGCTGCATTTCTTTAAATTCTCAGGAATGACCACCAAAGACTTTAGGTGGCCCTACATTGAGATTAAACCGCAGAAAAAAATATCTATCAATGAATCCGTGTTGGTGTTTGTTCAGATAGTTTGGGTAATTGATCTAAATAAAAACCTGCATATACACCAGTCTTCCAGGACTGGAATTGCCCACCTCTGCTTTATACAGCGGATATAGTTCAGGGATTGGCTACTCCAGTCCTGGAGGGCCGCAGGTGTCAGCATGCTTTTGTGGTCTCCTATCAACAGCAGGCAAATAATGCTTGGAAATTAAGGTGTGTGGACTCTTCAGCCAGTCAGTGACTAAAATATTAATCACTCATGGAAACACACCAAAAACCTAAAGACACTGCAGCCCTTCAGGACTGGACTTGTCCATTCCTTATATAGATTAGAGATGTACCTGGGTCACTGATGGTGTCCTATGGTGTGAGAGAACCTCGGTTTTTCAGTTGCTATTTATGGGGGGACATCTTATTAAAACAAATTTCTCACATAGGCATTATGAATAAGATGTTTTGAACAACTACATGTGTTCACTGTGTTTATTTCTAACTCTATCTGTGAAGTGACTGGGAGGTATGCTGCCATTGTGCTCTATCAAGGCCTTCATGATCGACTTCTTTTCAGGAAGGAAAGGATCAGAATTGTCTTTGCTGGTGCGAATTTGGCCTGGGACTAGCTATAGAACTGCAATTTTGAAAGATTGCAACTGCGTTTAATCTCACTCTCTTGTTTGGATAAGGAAGAGATTGTGTTTGAACAGCTATTCATCCACACACAGAAACTACTCCAGCCTTTGTAAGTGGTCGCTCCTTCTCGGTTTTTCTGACCGCATGATTGAAGACCGGCATTGTGGGGATACTGCAGTATGTTTCATGCGTTAGAGGCATAATGTATGAAATTGACGTGAGCTGTTTGATCACACAAATGGCGTTGCATTCGCGCAGTGTGAAGCATTCATTCATGAGCATGGGAGTGGCTGTCCTGTGTACCTGCAAGGCAGTACCTAGAACAGGTGCTTATAATGTGAGTTTTTCCAGCACGCCCATATTTGCTCTCTGCCTGCATTTTAGTTGGGCTATATGAACATGGCAGCTCATATTTATGAGGCCACTAATCATTGGAGCACCTGACGTTCATTTTAAAAATGATTGCTGAGTAGATGTAGAAAACAAACTTTTCCTCATGAGTAAATGGCTGGAAAAGATGTGAGCTGCAAGCCATTCTTTATTTTTCTACCTATATTTTTCTTTCTTGCTTTCTGTGTGAAATCAAAAACTATCAACGATGCTGTACTTGGAAGAAAAGCTGCTCTGCCTTGAAGAGGTAGCGCTACATAGGAGTCCTTTTTTTGCTGTTGCAGATAGGAGTGCTCTGGAGACTGAAAGTCGGCTACTAGTGGCATTGCTGTGACATCTCCGATCAAGCTGACCAGTCAGAATTCAGCTGACATCCTTGAAGAACTGAGTGTCTTTTGCCTCTTAATCTTTTAATTTTCATACATTGTTGCAGTTACAGGTATGTGTTTCTGTGTATTTGTGTGTGAGTGGGTGTTGGGATAGTTGTAGAAAAGATTTGTGCTGTGGACTCACTAGTATCCTGGAATGCCCACTTGGCTGTGTGCGTGCGTGCGTGCTGTGTGTGTGTTAGAATTTTTTCTAGAACCTGAGAGGAATTTGGTGTTTGTGTCATTATGGGCAGCGTAAGATTTTGTTATAAAGTAACAGGCAGCCCATGCTTGATTTGAGCTGTCGTTTGAATTCACAAATGTGTAAATTGTCGATAAGGTCTGGAGAAGTTTCAAAGCCACTCTAGTGGTAATAGCTGTCCCCCTGGCAGTGGTGTCTCATGGCATAGGTTTGGACTGTGACTTTGGCTATAGTCAACAGGCTACAGATGTGTGATACAGTCTATAGGGTTTGTACCTGGTTGACAGAGTTTCCCCGGCATCAGCTCTCTGAATACCTCACCATGTAAGGTTTCAATGAGAGCCACTCCTCTCCTTTTGTCTGTATACCAGCTCTCCTGTAGTTCAAAGTGTCCTGATCTCCAGTCTGTTAAACATTCTCTGGCTCACAGTTACGCGTGATTTAGTTGAGTAATTTTCGTTGTCTTAACCGTGATTCTAAGCAGCGTGGCTGTTTTTTAGGTGTGGAGCAATGCGTCTGCTCCTCCGCCGTCGGTTCTCGCCCTTGAAGCTGGCGATTTTGGGGGCACACTGTTCCTGCTTGTGCTGGTGGTGCTGCAGCGGGACGTGGGCGTGGGGGGGCGGGCTCTTCGGAACCCTGGCTGCAAGAGCTGGCCAATCGGAAGGAGCGGATGTTGGACGCAGTCATGGGCGCGGTGCACCACCTTCGCTTTCAAATCGGCGCGCCACAGCCCCCACCCGTCGAGGTGCAGCCCACCCCCGATCGGCTTTGCCCCCCCGGCTTCTACACCCAGGCTGAGCTTCGCCCCCACCTGGAGAGGCCGCCCCAGGACCCCGAGGCCCTGGGGGCTGATGGGAAGGCCTTCGTCGAGGCAAAACTGACCCCGGAGGAAGAGAAGGAAAAGGCAGAAGGCATGAACCGGCACTGCTTCAACCAGTTCGCCAGCGACCGAATCTCCCTGCACCGCAGTCTGGGCGAGGACACTCGCCCCCCTGAGTGAGTATCAGCCCCCGTCCCAATTACATACATGTCTGACTCACCCCTGCCGGAGGGCTGAGAGGTTCGGGAGTTTTCAAATGACGGATAACATATAGTTTGGAGGTTTGCTAACCTGTGTGATTGGAGAGAAAACATACTGTAGAGGACTTTCTTTTTCTGAACTTGGATTTTAATTTTCTGTACAGTAAAGGGCAAAGGGATTGAGGGAAGCTTTATTCGAACCCACTGCTGGAGGTCTGTGTGTGTGTGTGTGTGTGTGTGTGTGTGTGTGTGTCTGCATGAGAGAATGAGATAAACCAGCTCAAAAAACCTGTTAATTGCAACAGCAGCCTGTCTTTGAGGTTAAAATAATGTGAGTTTGAGTTATGGTTATTTGTTATCAGTGTTTGAAAAAGGTTTGACTTGCCTTAATGTATCAGCAGTTTTTGTGTTATTTGGAGCTGCCGGCTGTTTGCTCATAAGGAAAGTTGTGCACACATTTGGCACTCTGGGCTCAGCCTTCTCCTGCAGGCAAAATGTATTCGAGGTTACACACACTACAACTCCTAGTGTAAACTGCTGAGAAACTGTCAGCTTGCTGCTCAGAATGGTTAACGTTGACAAACTGGAGGAGCGAGAGAAGAATGAGTGTGCAAACAGTCCAGTGGTGCAGTGAGGTGCAGCCTGGACAAGGAAAGTAATTTTAGGAAAGTCTGTCTCCCTGCTTGTACCCTAAATATTGAACTTGTATTCATTCATTGGAATGTCTCTGTGTTTCTGAGTTATACTGTACATGGAGTGATGGTGCAAATGCCTTGCTTATGTTGCTGTTTTTTTTTTTTTTTTTTTTTTTTTTTACCTGTGGGTGAAGTACAATCTTTACTCAGTTTATAGTGTTTTGAAGATGGTTTGTATTATTTTGGATAGCAAAATCCTGTTCCTATTTTTTATGTCACAGGTGAGGTAGCTACTTTTTTTTTTTTTTTCATATTTCCTGTCAAACAAGTTTTATTTTATTTGGAGTGAGTTGTAAGTATGATTATTTTTATTGCGGTGAGAGAGACCTTTTGAAACCTTGCAGGCCTGGGCATGGATGGTGTCCACACCAGTTTCTTAACTCGGTTTATTATGTGAGTCATGAACATTTTGGTTTAATTTCTCAATCGGCTCTGGAAAAGCTATGGAAAGTGCTGTTGTTAGAAGTGATTTGCTGTTATCTGTTTACGTGGTCAGCTGTTGCTAGATGTAACCAGTTTACCAGATGAGCCAGGGTTATTGGCCGAAACAAACTGCTCCCTCCCTGGTAGTCCTGTACCCCCCCCCGCCCGCCCGCCTCTGCTCCTAAGGGTAATACCAGCTCTTGGAGGGGCGGGATCGCCATGGAGTCCGGCCAGGTTCGGTGTGAGCTGACGGGCGCGGCTCGTGTTTTCCCAGGTGCGTGGAGCGCAAATTCCGTCGCTGCCCGCCTCTGCCCACCACTAGCGTGATCATCGTCTTCCACAACGAGGCGTGGTCCACGCTTCTGCGGACCGTGTACAGTGTGCTGCACACCTCCCCCGCCGACCTGCTCACCGAGATCATCCTGGTGGATGATGCGAGTACTGCAGGTGGGCTCGGCTTCCTTCAGCCTGTCGACTGACCGACACTGCCACATACATGCACACTAGCTGATGATTGTCTCCTAATAATCACACTTGTGCTGAATACCTGTCAACTCTAGAGCACACAGGTAGAAAATTACTGGCATTCTGCTTATATTTACTCTCCTTGTGGGGACCAAAAGCTTTTTTTTTTTTTTTTTTGCCCCAAAATCCTGTTTCCATACCCCCAAAACCAAGAACACCAACTCCAATGCTAACCCATTCCCTTACCCAAACTTACAAACACTCAAAAATAACAATTTTTTTCCCCTAATTTAACGCTTCACCATACTCTTGAGGATTATTCTCATACCTAATCTTAAAACTAGACCTAGTCCTAACCATGAGCCAGATAGTAACTCTCGACCTTAACTCAGCCATAGGCCCAGAATGAAACCTTATCATCATGAGGACACACAGAATTATTGGCAGTGCTGTTCTTCTGACTTTACACAGTCTCTTATTGCGCTCTGCCCCCCCCCTCCCCCAAATACATTCTTTTAGTCCTCACAGGTGTAGAAAAACAATTGTACACACAGGCGCATGCACGCACACAAACTAATGGTCATATGATCTATTGTTGGGCTACTTCTGGAAATTTCTGCATGGTTAATCAACACTGCTGATTGTATTTGAAGGAGAAACACTATTGTTGGCACAATAACTTGAAATGTGTACAGTTTGAGTATTTAGCTGCTGGTTTACATGCAGTGGATTGGCCGTAGCCGCAGGATGTCAGTTTTGCACTCAGTATTTATTTTAAAAAGTGCTGCGCTAGGCTGCCTCTGTGGTGTGAATATTTTTTTTTTTTTTTTCGTGGTACTGTTAAGGTGTAGATTTTTATCATGGCTTTTGACTTCAGTATCAACAGGCCTCAGTATCATGTAGCCTTGCTCTGTGGAGGCCATTTACCTAAACACACAAACACACACTCGCACAATCAGGCATGCACTGGAGTCGTAATCTTACTTTGGCAGATAGTTACGCAGGACCTTTTAAAGAATGATGTAGAAGTGACGCAGAACAACACTCTATTTGAAATGATAAAATTTGGCAGATTGTGCATTGAAAGTTGCCCTTAGGGATTATATGTAGCAGGAAGAATTTGTCTCAATTTCCTTCTAGCAGGGCAGAATTCTCTCTCTCCCCCCCCCATTTTTCTGTACTTGAGTGAGTGTGTATGAGAGCAAGATAGAAGAGTAGAGACGGCGAGAGTGTGGATGAAAGAGAGAAGTGGTCAGTGATCATGTTGATTTCAGTGCATGCGGTTTCCTAAAATATTACTGTCATATATGGCTGGAGCTGTGTGCGAATGTGTGGGTGCATGTGCATGTGCTCATCTGCTCATATGGTTTTTATTAATAATGAACTGCCCAAGCTAATGTGTGTGGACTGGCGCTCAAATTAAAAGTGGTGCCTCCCTTTTGGCCTTAACGTTGAACTATTGATTAGTCCCAAAATTAAATTTCCATCTTTTTTTTTTTTTTTAAAGATTCACTCACTATGCTTAAAAACCTTTAATGTACAAAATGGCCTTTTTCGTTATGAAATCAGTGAGATCATTTTACTGTATATTCACAACCCAGATACCTCCCTCCAGCCCCTTCTAGACCTCCCCAATATATTTGGCACATATTCAGGATACAAACTCAATATACAAGACACAGATACTAACATTTAATTACAATCCACCATCTTAGCTTAAAGAAAGGATTCCAACCGACTGGTCCCAAAAGTCAATTAAATATTTGGGAGTCTGGTTAACATATAATCGTAATGACTTATACAAGAAAAACTATGAAACCGTAAACAGGAAAATCAAAGAAGACCTTGGTAACTGGTCTACCTCATTATTAAACTTTAGCTCTAGGATTGATACCATCAAAACTCTCTCTCCCAGTCAAGGTCCCTTTAGCCCAGTTCCGTGAATGGGATAAACAGATTTCACGATTTATTTGGAAAGGAAGGAGGCCAAGGATTAAATGTAGTACATTAACTGTCAAAAAAGGGAGAGGGGGCATGTCTTTGCCTGGTCTTAGAGATTATTAGAACTCTGCCTAAGTAAAAACTGTGGCCCTTTGGTGTGATAGCAGATTCGAAGCCAAATGGAAGGAAATGGAAGAAGGAAGTAGTGGCATACCAGTACAGGCAATGATTGGAGATTGTAAATTAATGAAAATTAATCAGGAACACTTAAACCCTTTTACTCGATTCACCTTAGAGCTGGTTTGAAGTCATTAAATAACTGAATCTTGGAACACAAATAACAAAACTTAAGTGGATTCAAAAAATTTATACAAATCGGTGCTGTGACATGATTTAAATACTGGACCTATAAAAATTATTACTGCTTTATATAATGGACAGTAGCACATGGAAAGTTTCCAGAAATTAAGGGATAATTTTCCTTTGGAAAATATTAATTTTTTTTAGGTACTTGGAAAAGCAATTATTTTTCAAAAGGGTTAAGAATAATAGAATCCACGGAGCCCAGCCAAATTATTGGTTTTATTGTTCAGGCATCTGCTGGTAAACTCAAACCCAAAATTTCAAAAACTTTATCAGGAAATGTTAAAGGGCAGATCTCATTCATCGTTTATATGGAAAAAGGGAGAAAATAGTTAAATGGGAAAATGGATGATAACCAATAAGAAAACTTGTGATACAGCCTTTTCTACCTCTTGTTCTATGTACTGGCGCGAATTCAATTGGAAAAATCTTGTCCGTTTCTTTTTTACCCCCAAAATGAAGACACTTCTAGCAATGACAGATAATACATGTTGGAGGAAATGTGGGAAGGATGAGGCAAATCACTTTCATATTTGTTGGAGCTGCCCGAAATTATCAGACTTTTGGAAAAGTGTTCAAAAAATAATGCAACAGGTGCTGGGCATGCAAATCCCAATGAAAATTACAACACTTTATCTGGGTGACCTCCCAGATGGATTAACAGGAAATGACAAATACCTTCTGAAAATATTAACAGTGGCAGTGAAAAAAGCAATTGCTCGTAAAGGGTTGCGGAGTGAATCCCCCACAGTTGATGATTGGTTTGAAATTATAAAAAAGAAATTCATGAGATGGAGAAATTAACTTTCTCACTGAGATTGAAGTCAGATCTGTACATCGTTTGATGGACAAAGTTTTTAAAATATCAAATGGGACAGAGAGTTTGACTGATGTTGTTTATTCTTATTTCCACACAAAGTAGGCCTTTTCTCTTCCTTGTGATGTAGACCAATTTACATATCCAGCTGTAAATAATGTTGTATTATGTTTACTTTAGGTATGACACTTTTGACACTCAAAATGGATCTAAAGTTGTGCAACAATTCAAACTTTGTAAAACAATATCTATGTATGGCACTGAGTTTGTGGGCTGTTTGTTGTATGTGTTTTGGGAAAATAATAAAATTTAAGTATCAAAAAAAAGAAATCGGTGAGATCATTGTGAAATGAAATACCGACATTATTTTTCTCCACAGGAAATGGTGAGTTTTTTTCTTTTTCTGAGACTATGGAGGTTACCAGTTTAAACTAAATTTATTCTGGGGCTAGTCTTGACCCATGTTTGGGAATCGGCCCCTCTCTGTCCTGTAATATGGGTGTGTGCTGACGACGCTGGCCCCTCGGTGTCCTGTAATATGGGTGTGTGCTGACAGCGCTGGCCCCTCTGTGTCCTGTAATATGGGTGTGTGCTGACAGCGCTGGCCCCTCTGTGTCCTGTAATATGGGTGTGTGCTGACAGCGCTGGCCCCTCTGTGTCCTGTAATATGGGCGTGTGCTGACGGAGCTGGCCCCTCTGTGTCCTGTAATATGGGTGTGTGCAGACGGCGCTGGCCCTCTGTGTCCTGTAATATGGGCATGTGCTGACGGAGCTTGGCCCCTCTCTGTCCTGTAATATGGGTGTTTGCTGACGGAGCTGGCCCCTCTGTGTCCTGTAATATGGATGGATGCTGACGGAGCTGGGCCCCTCTGTGTCCTGTAATATGGGTGTGTGCTGACGGAGCTGGCCCCTCTGTGTCCTGTAATATGGGTGGCTGCTGACGGAGCTGGGCCCCTCTGTGTCCTGTAATATGGGCGGCTGCTGACGGAGCTGGGCCCCTCTGTGTCCTGTAATATGGGCGTGTGCTGACGGAGCTGGCCCCTCTGTGTCCTGTAATATGGGTGTGTGCTGACGGCGCTGGCCCCTCTGTGTCCTGTAATATTGGTGGAGCTGCTGTGTCCTGAGCTGGCCCCCTCTGTGTCCTGTAATATGGGTGGTGCTGGGAGCTGGGCCCCTGTCCTGTAATATGGGAGCTGGGCCCCTGGCCCCTCTGTGTCCTGTAATATGGGCGTGCTGACGGAGCTGGCCCCTCTGTGTCCTGTAATATGGGCGTGTGCTGACGGAGCTGGCCCCTCTGTGTCCTGTAATATGGGCGTGTGCTGACGGAGCTGGCCCCTCTGTGTCCTGTAATATGGGTGGGCTGTGTGCTGGCCCCTCTGAGCTGGCCCCTCTGTGTCCCTGTAATATGGGTGTGTGCTGACGGAGCTGGGTCCCTCTGTGTCCTGTAATATGGGTGTGTGCTGTGGAGCTGGCCCCTCTGTGTCCTGTAATATGGGTGTGTGCTGGACGGAGCTGGCCCCTCTGTGTCCTGTAATATGGGTGGCTGCTGAAGGAGCTGGCCCCTGTGTCCTGTAATATGGGTGGCTGCTGACGGAGCTTGGCCCCTCTGTGTCCTGTAATATGGGCGTGTGCTGACGGAGCTGGGCCCCTCTGTGTCCTGTAATATGGGTGGCTGCTGAAGGAGCTGGGTCCCTCTGTGTCCTATAATATGGGCGTATGCTGACGGAGCTGGCCCCTCTGTGTCCTGTAATATGGGTGTGTGCTGACGGAGCTGGCCCCTCTGTGTCCTGTAATATGGGTGGCTGCTGACGGAGCTGGCCCCTCTGTGTCCTGTAATATGGGTGTGTGCTGACGGAGCTGGCCCCTCTGTGTCCTGTAATATGGGGCTGCTGTGTCCTGAGCTGGTCCCTCTGTGTCCTGTAATATGGGTGGCTGCTGACGGAGCTGGGCCCCTCTGTGTCCTGTAATATGGGCGTGTGCTGACGGAGCTGGCCCCTCTGTGTCCTGTAATATGGGTGGTGCTGACGGAGCTGGCCCTCTGTGTCCTGTAATATGGGTGTGTGCTGACGGAGCTGGCCCCTCTGTGTCCTGTAATATGGGTGTGCTGCTGACGGGCTGGGTCCCTCTGTGTCCTGTAATATGGGTGTGTGCTGACGGAGCTGGCCCTCTGTGTCCTGTAATATGGGTGTGTGTGCACGACGAGCTGGCCCCTCTGTGTCCTGTAATATGGGTGTGTGCTGACGGAGCTGGCCCCTCTGTGTCCTGTAATATGGGTGTGTGCTGACGGAGCTGGCCCCTCTGTGTCCTGTAATATGGGTGGCTGCTGACGGAGCTGGGTCCCTCTGTGTCCTGTAATATGGGCGTGTGCTGACGGAGCTGGGCCCCTCTGTGTCCTGTAATATGGGCGTGTGCTGACGGAGCTGGCCCCTCTGTGTCCTGTAATATAGGTGTCTGTGTCCCTGTGTCCTGTATGGGTGGCTGCTGACGGAGCTGGCCCCTCTGTGTCCTGTAATATGGGTGTGTGCTGACGGAGCTGGCCCCTCTGTGTCCTGTAATATGGGTGGCTGCTGACGGAGCTGGTCCCTCTGTGTCCTGTAATATGGGTGGCTGCTGACGGAGCTGGCCCCTCTGTGTCCTGTAATATGGGTGTGTGCTGACGGAGCTGGCCCCTCTGTGTCCTGTAATATGGGTGTGTGCTGACAGCGCTGGCCCCTCTGTGTCCTGTAATATGGGTGTGCGGACGGAGCTGGGCCCCCTCTGTGTCCTGTAATATGGGTGTGTGCTGACGGAGCTGGCCCCTCTGTGTCCTGTAATATGGTGGCTGCTGGACGGAGCTGGCCCCTCTGTCCTGTAATATGGGTGTGGCCCCTCTGTGTCCTGTAATATGGGTGTGTGCTGACGGGCTGGCCCTCTGTGTCCTGTCCTATAATATGGGTGCTGCTGGGCTGGCCCCTCTGTGTCCTGTAATATGGGTGTGTGCTGACGGAGCTGGCCCCTCTGTGTCCTGTAATATGGGTGTGTGCTGACGGAGCTGGGCCCCTCTGTGTCCTGTAATATGGGTGTGCTGACGGAGCTGGGCCCCTCTGTGTCCTGTAATATGGGTGTGTGCTGACGGAGCTGGGCCCTCTGTGTCCTGTAATATGGGTGTGTGCTGACGGAGCTGGGCCCTCTGTGTCCTGTAATATGGGGTGTGCTGGACGGAGCTGGCCCCTCTGTGTCCTGTAATATGGGTGGCTGCTGGACGGAGCTGGCCCCTCTGTGTCCTGTAATATGGGTGTGCTGCTGACTGAGCTGGCCCTCTGTGTCCTGTAATATGGGTGTGTGCTGACTGGCGCTGGCCCCTCTGTGTCCTGTAATATGGGTGTGTGCTGACGGAGCTGGCCCCTCTGTGTCCTGTAATATGGGTGTGTGCTGACAGCTGGCCCCCTCTGTGTCCTGTAATATGGGTGTGTGCTGACGGCGCTGGCCCCTCTGTGTCCTGTAATATGGGTGTGTGCTGACGGGGCTGGGCCCCTCTGTGTCCTGTAATATGGGTGTGTGCTGACGGAGCTGGCCCCTCTGTGTCCTGTAATATGGGTGTGTGCTGACGGAGCTGGCCCCTCTGTGTCCTGTAATATGGGCATGTGGCCCCTGCTGACGGAGCTGGCCCCTCTGTGTCCTGTAATATGGGTGTGTGCTGACGGGTGCTGGCCCCCTCTGTGTCCTGTAATATGGGTGTGCTGATGGAGCTGGCCCCTCTGTGTCCTGTAATATGGGTGGCTGCTGACGGAGCTGGCCCCTCTGTGTCCTGTAATATGGGAGTGTGCTGATGGAGCTGGCCCCTCTGTGTCCTGTAATATGGGCGTGTGCTGACGGAGCTGGCCCCTCTGTGTCCTGTAATATGGGAGCTGTGTGCTGACAGAGCTGGCCCCTCTGTGTCCTGTAATATGGGGTGTGTGCTGATGGAGCTGGCCCCTCTGTGTCCTGTAATATGGGTGTGTGCTGACGGAGCTGGCCCCTCTGTGTCCTGTAATATGGGTGTGTGCTGACAGAGCTGGCCCCTCTGTGTCCTGTAATATGGGTGTGTGCTGACGGAGCTGGCCCCTCTGTGTCCTGTAATATGGGTGTGTGCTGACGGAGCTGGCCCCTCTGTGTCCTGTAATATGGGTGTGTGCTGACGGAGCTGGCCCCTCTGTGTCCTGTAATATGGGTGTGCTGACTGAGCTGGGAGCTGGCCCCTCTGTGTCCTGTAATATGGGTGTGCTGACGGAGCTGGCCCCTCTGTGTCCTGTAATATGGGCGTGTGCTGACGGAGCTGGCCCCTCTGTGTCCTGTAATATGGGTGTGCTGACGGAGCTGGCCCCTCTGTGTCCTGTAATATGGGCGTGTGCTGACGGAGCTGGCCCTCTGTGTCCTGTAATATGGGCATGTGCTGGCCTGGCTGGCCCCTGTGTCCTGTAATATGGGCGTGTGCTGACGGAGCTGGCCCCTCTGTGTCCTGTAATATGGGTGTGCTGACGGAGCTGGCCCCTCTGTGTCCTGTAATATGGGCGTGTGCTGACGGAGCTGGCCCCTCTGTGTCCTGTAATATGGGCGTGTGCGTGACGGAGCTGGCCCCTCTGTGTCCTGTAATATGGGCGTGTGCTGACGGAGCTGGCCCTCTGTGTCCTGTAATATGGGCGTGTGCTGACGGAGCTGGCCCCTCTGTGTCCTGTAATATGGGCGTGTGCTGACGAGCTGGCCCCTCTGTGTCCTGTAATATGGGCGTGTGCTGACGGAGCTGGCCCCTCTGTGTCCTGTAATATGGGCGTGTGCTGGCGGAGCTGGCCCCTCTGTGTCCTGTAATATGGGCAGTGTGCTGACGGAGCTGGCCCCTGTGTGTCCTGTAATATGGGTGTGTGCTGGAGCTGGCCCCTCTGTGTCCTGTAATATGGGTGTGTGCTGTGTCCTGTACGGAGCTGGCCCCTCTGTGTCCTGTAATATGGGCGTGTGCTGACGGAGCTGGCCCCTCTGTGTCCTGTAATATGGGGTGTGCTGACCCCTCTGAGCTGGCCCCTCTGTGTCCTGTAATATGGGTGTGTGCTGGCCGGAGCTGGCCCCTCTGTGTCCTGTAATATGGGCGTGTGCTGACGGAGCTGGCCCCTCTGTGTCCTGTAATATGGGCGTGTGCTGACGGAGCTGGCCCCTCTGTGTCCTGTAATATGGGTGTGTGCTGACGGAGCTGGCCCCTCTGTGTCCTGTAATATGGGTGTGTGCTGACGAGCTGGCCCCTCTGTGTCCTGTAATATGGGCGTGTGCTGACGGAGCTGGCCCCTCTGTGCCCTGTAATATGGGCGTGTGCTGACGGAGCTGGCCCCTCTGTGTCCTGTAATATGGGCGTGTGCTGACAGAGCTGGCCCCTCTGTGTCCTGTAATATGGGCGTGTGGTGACGGAGCTGGCCCCTCTGTGTCCTGTAATATGGGCGTGTGGACGGAGCTGGCCCCTCTGTGTCCTGTAATATGGGCGTGTGCTGACGGAGCTGGTCCCTCTGTGTCCTGTTGTGTCCTGTAATATGGGCGTGTGCTGAAGTAGTTGTGCTCTTGCAGATCACCTGAAGACGCAGTTGGAGGATCATGTGCGCTCACTGAAGGTGGTGCGGGTGGTGAGGCAAAAGGAGCGGAAGGGGCTCATCACGGCTCGCCTGCTGGGCGCCAGCGTTCGCCCGGGCGGAGGTGCTCACCTTCCTTGATGCCCACTGTGAGTCTCCCAGCATGCATCACTGCCTCCAGCACGCATTTGATGTACAATGATGGCTCAGACTGATTTTTGAATACGACAAGGCATCTCAAAATGGAGAAGTGAAATGGTGGTCTGATGTGTGTGTGTGTGTGTGTGTGTGTGTGTTTTCAGGCGAGTGTTTCCATGGCTGGCTGGAGCCCCTGCTGGTGCGTATCGTGGAAGAGCCCACCGCTGTGGTGAGTCCTGAAATCACTACCATCGACCTCAATAATTTCCATTTCAACAAGCCAGCGGCCAATAGCCGAGCCTACAACCGCGGGAACTTCGACTGGAGTCTGACCTTCGGCTGGGAGGTGATTCCTGACCATGAGAAGGCCAGGAGAAAAGACGAGACGTACCCTGTCAAGTGAGAACATGCCCGTACACGCCGCTGTGGTGTTTTGGTTGTATTTGTGGCATGGTGTCAGTGATCTTATGATAACAGTAATGACGTGTTTGTTTTGCCGTGGTGAAGTCAGTACTCAGGGTTCAGTGATGGTGTTATGTCAGTCTGTAACAGGTGTCTGTTATGTTGTGATGATTTCAGTGCAAAGGTTTTGATGTCAGTAGTAAGTTGTCTGTTATGCTGCGGTGATTTATGTGCAAAGGAGTTGGTGATGTCAGTTGTGAAGTGTCTTTTATATGCCGGTGATGTGCAGGTAGTGAAGTGTTAGTTGTATCATACTTATTTCAGTAGGTGGTGATCTTTTTTTCTGCCATTCCTCCCCCCCGCCTCAGGACTCCCACCTTTGCTGGAGGACTGTTCTCTATCTCCAAGAAGTACTTTGAGGAAATCGGCACCTACGATGAAGCGATGGAGATTTGGGGAGGAGAGAATGTGGAGATGTCCTTCAGGGTGAGAGTTCTCCCCGTTATGGCAGTCAGGAGACTGAGAAGACCCCACACAGATCTCATTTCTTCCAGATAAATTATTTAACGCTTGTTGGGTCTAGAGTTGTCAGACTGCCTTACTTTACCAGGCGCGAGGCGGAGGAAGTCTATACTTTTCTAAATAAGTCATGACGGACTGCTTTGAGAGAAATTCTTTGAATTGCCCTCCAGGAAAACCAATATAGAGCAGTTGTTAGGACATCAGAATGGTTCAAGTGAGAGTGTGCGAGTGTGTGAGATACAGCGAGTGGGTGGACAAATTGGTAGCCCAGATGCGAAACACTAGTTATTTCAAGTATATGGAGTAAAAATTGGTTCTCTTTGTTTTTGATGGTTGAGAATTGCTACTCGATTATGTTGAGTGAAGTTCAGCTGAAAGAATTGCCTTTTTTCTTGCCAGTAGGAGAGGGGCATTTTGGAGCAGTTACTAAACCTTGCAAATTTTTGCCAGTGTAATGCAAACATGGAGCCTAATTGGAATATGAAAGTCCAGAGCTAATCAGTAGGTTTATGATGAGTTGGCTAGCACAATCATCGCTTGCTTTTTTGCATTTTATGAACTGCTGCACTCCCTGGTCTTCCTGTTTTAATGCAGTACTGTCATAAAATTAGAGCAAAAAGTATTCAGTTGTTGCATTGTGTACATTTGCGCCGATGTATACTATTGGCCTTCAAAGTCTGAGGACAATGTTAGATCTATTTTGTTTTTGTTTTTTTCCTCATTAAAAAAAACTAAGATCTTTCTTGTGTTGATATCGGAATTTGATTTCCATCATTGTCTTAACATTGTATCGTTCATAATAGACTGTGCACAGGGCTGGAGCTTAAGAATTTTTGGGCTGGGCCGCGAATAGCGGCCAGGCCACTATAAACGCGAATGTCGCTGAGTACCTGAGTGAGTGAGTGAGTGATCATGTTTAGCGATTGGCTGGCCACGGGAAGAAGTTCCCATTAGTGGCCATCGGGAAGAACCAGCAACGATTGGTTGGCCGACGACTGACTTCAGCGATTGCTCGGCTGGATTTTTGAACTTCAACGATTGGTTAGCTGACGACAATGGTTGGCTGGCCGGGCGTTTGTCACTCGTATCTCCTGTGGGGTAGCCTATACTACGAAGCAAGTTCAACACATACAGGCTATATATGAATGAGCCGGCTCAACAAACCCTGAACCCGCAATCAGACATAATTGGTACCACATCGGTGGTTGTAATCTTTCTTTGTTAATCTCCTTTTGTGCTTTCAACTTCGTGACGCATGTGATTCAACTAAAAGCGTTCCATGGCGGCATTTGCCCCTGTATGTGTTCTCAAATGACCGATCGCGTGGTGAGTCCTTAAAGACATTAACCCTGATCCAGAATCAGTAATACTGCGGGTTATTTCCCCCCGCGGCACTAGGAGGCGCTGCTAGCAACTTGATGGGAGATACACACAGACAGGTTACATTTCAATGATCCAGCTCAACAAACCCCGAACTAACGCTCAGAGATAATTGGTACCACAACGGTGGTCAATCTTTCTTTGTTAATGGCGGTTTTGTCCTTTCAACACTGTACTGTCGCTTATCAACAAAAATGCGTGTTTTGCCGCAAGGAAGTTGGTATTTACCCTATTTCCGCTCATAAAATGACCGATTATGTTGTATGTTTCATTTGCCGTCTGATCCAGGATCAGTAACACTGCGGTTATCTCCTCCGAGCCACCATGGGGCTGCCAGCGGCTTAACAGACCCATATGAAGTATGAAGTTTTATAACCATTGGTTGGACACTTGAAAGACTGTCTGTTATGCTGCTACTTTGGGTGGACACTTGGGAAATTACAATTGAGATTTATGTTAGTGCTTTCATGGTGGATGATGTATGCACTTGTTGTTGGCTGTAATGTAAATGGTTGCTGGGTGATTAATAAAATTTTTAAAAAAAAAAAAAATTAAGAAAATCTCCTCGAGGAGTGGGTCCCATTATGGACAGTTACGAAGAATGTAAATATATAAAAACAGGAAAGAGCAACACTGTTGTTGCTAATAAGGCCAGAGAGGAATTCTGGAATGGAAAATTGCTGACCGTAAGTCCTCTGATGAAGGACTAGTGGAAATCACATCAGTTTCTCGCCAAATCAAACAAAAATGAAATTAAATTATAGAATGAACTTTCTTATTTCTTGGCCAATTCTCATGATCTTGCTGTTAACTACAAGGCCTTTTCGAGAGCTTACAATAGGTCATAAATTCATTTAAAATTAATGCATTTCAATTTTTTTTTGTCACATACTTAACCATATTCATTCATCACCAAAAACAAATATAGAGCGGTGTAAACACATGGCAATCCTTCAAGTGATGTTTGTTAAGTGCTTTTAGATAAACTGTGGATTCTTTGTCCATAACAAGCTCAGATAATCATGGGGGATTTCAAGGAATCTTTGAAAATTGTTCTTACACCTCACTATGCCATGTGTTGAGAAAAGTACGCAACCTTTGACTTAAGCACAACTGTAACAATAACTTTTTTGTTTCATTACGATTCAGGAGCCTGCATATATACTTTATCTGCTATCTACATCTGTTGCCAGTGTAATCTCAAATTCACATTTGGAAAATCAAATAACTGCTACTAGCCTTACTTTAGATCTTTGTCTATGCAAATGTATAACTTGCTTTTTATGTTTTTTATGAACCCCCCCACCCCCCACTTCCTACTTTAATGCAGTACTGTCATAAAATTAGATTCAAAAAGTCACTCACTTGTTGCACACTCACTTTTCACACTCTGTATACTATTGCCTTCAAAGTCTGAGGACAATGTTAGATCTATTTTGTTTTTTTTTTTTTTCCTCATTAAAAAAATTCTGGATCTTTGCCCCCATTTTGATACCCTTTTCTTTGGGCCCATCATTGTCTTAACATTGTATGGCGGTTAATAAACTGTGCACAGGGCTGGAGCTTAAGTCTTTTTAACATTGGTCACAGGGGCTAGTTCAGTGAAGACTTTGATAGCTAAGGCAGAATTTCGCCAGCCTTCAATATACAAAGTCATTTTCTATTTTAACCAGTTTATTACAACCTAGAGATATATTTTACATTATTGTTATTATTATTAACCAACTACTATGTTGCAATAATGAATGTTACTGAAACAAGACATTTTATTGTGAACTCCTTGGAAGAAGGCAGTGATTCTGCACGAGCGCCAGTAAATCTCTCTTAAGACGTACCACTAACCTATCACTATTGATTCTTTCTAGTTGCAGTTTAGCTGAAGGTTTGCCCTGTTGAGCATTTTTAAGATGCCTCCCCATGTCATGAAACTCTATGTTGTGTGCACAGGTTTGGCAGTGCGGGGGCCAGTTGGAGATCATTCCATGTTCGGTGGTCGGACATGTTTTCCGCACGAAGAGCCCCCACACTTTCCCCAAGGGCACTGAAGTAATTACTCGAAATCAGGTGCGTCTGGCTGAGGTTTGGATGGACGAATACAAGAAAATCTTCTACCGCCGGAACAAGAATGCTGCCATCATGGCGAAAGAAGTAAGAACCTGTCCAACTGTTCTTGTGTTAAGCCAGAAGTACATTTCAATATACCCCCAAGCTAGATTATATCCGCCACATGCAGTTTGCGCAATAATAATCTCCCATGACACGCCAGATATTAGATGATTCATTTTATGCATTCATGTATGCATGCTTGTGTACGTGTTTGATACATGCTCTTTGTTGTCTATCAATGTGTTATTTTAAAAGATTTAAGAGATTTTAACAAGCTAGCCTGTTCAATTTCTTTGCAGTTATGATTCCACAGGCTCTGGGCCCGGACAGAGGAGGCTTATTCTGGTGCACCTAGTCCAAGTTCACATCACTGCATTTAATGCTCAGATCAAATTTTTTTTTCCATGTTTGTTCATATTAATTAAAAGTATTATATTTGACTAACATCTGTCATTAGTGCAAATAGACCTCTGGCCTGAACCATCCCACATATTGACATTACGTTTCCAAAACAAGTGCACCAAAACGCGCCATTTGTGTCATAATCCGCTGTCAAAATGAACGATCCAGCTGTATCAGGGTGGGGATCAGATGAGAGTTCTGATGTTTTTGAGATTTCAAAGAGGACTGTAGGCCTCCGAATCAATGCTTGCAACTTATTGAAGTGCAACTTATAAAATGGACTGTAAAATAATGTTTGACCATTCGCACTGAGGATTCATGGCTACATATCTGGGTCACTTTCACTGTGTAATGTGAATGCGACCTTCGCCTTCTGTCTAAATTAATTAATGAACTGGTGTAAATTATCAGGGTGCTTACAAATGTGAAGCAGTTTTACCTTCCCAGTGTTATCAGTTTTGTAGATCGTTCCAAAATGGGGGGGAGCGGGGGGGTGGGCATATTGTGCAGGCATGCTCGTAGTCCCCCGGACAGGGGAGCGACAATGAGAGGGATAAAACGTCAGCAAATTCTTAGCTGCCACCAAATGCCAAGTCTCGTTAAACTAACGGACTTTATTGTTTACACCCTTGGTTGTTTAATTTTTAGATTAGACTTTGGTAAAGTTTTACATATAAGAATGTAAAAAATGCATACATCAACTGCTCACTTAAATTTAGGCAACATAAACAGCTCAGAGGCTTGCCTGTGCAAATGAGAACCGCTGTTTAAATATATAAAAGTTATTCCTCCTCCACCACACACTGTGGGCGGGAGGCATATTGTTTTCTGATCGTCTGTCTGTCCGTCACACAGTCTGTCCATCACACATATGTTGTGTGCGTAATATCTACTGAAGGAGTTGACTGATTTTGACCAAATCAGACATGACTGCTTCCCACGGAGGGTAGCTGAACTGTTAAGGTTTCGGTGGTCATTGGGTCAAAGGTCAGGGTCATAAGGTCAGCTGTATGCGGGGACTGAAGATAAACATTTTAGGCTTTCAAAGCTATGGCAGATGGAGGCATAGAAATCAATGTTTTCCATGGGCTCCTATAGTGGGGTGCAAAAATTTGGGCACCCCTGGTTTCAGTGTTTGTTACAATTAATCTCTAAGTGATTGAAAGCAAATCTGAACACTAAATGCTACAAAGTTAAACATGACACATTTCGTCACATTTTAAAGCAAGTGTATGTATATGTGTGTGTGTGTGTGTGTATATATATATATATATGTATAATTTTTTATTTTTTTTTTTTTTTTTTTTTTTACCTCTTACAGTTCAAAATAATAAAACAAGGAAAAAGGCCTTGTGCAAAAGTTTGGGAACCCTGTCAGCTAGTGCTTTGTAACTCCTCCTCGGGCAGCTATAACAGCTTGCAAACGCTTCCTGTAGCCAGCTAAGAGTCTTTCAATTCTTGTCTTTGGAATTTTTCCCCATTCTTCCTGACAGAACGCCTCTAGCTCAAATATTCTTAGGCCTTCTTGCATGCACAGCGTGTTTTAGGTCTCTTCGCAAATTTTCAATAATATTCAAGTCTGGTGACACTGATGTCCGTTCCAAAATCTTCATCCTTCTTTCCTGGAGGTACTTCACGGTGGATTTTGAGGTATTCTTCAGGTAATTGTCTTGCTGGAATACCCAACATCTCTTCAACTTCAATTTCTGGACTGAGCTTTGAACATTAGCCTCTAGAATGTCTTGATATTTGGTGGAATCCATTCTTCCTTCCACCCGCACAATATTGCCTGTGCCCCCAGCTGCTACACAACCCCAAAGCATAATGGATCCACCTCCATGCTTAACAGTTGGCAATGTGTTCTTCTCTACAAATTCTTCAGGCTTTTTTCTCCAAAACATACCTTCTTTGGTTGTGGCCAAAAAGTTCAATTTTAGTTTCGTCAGTCCAAAGCACATTGTTCCAATAGGCTTGAGGTTTCTCAAGATTTTCTTTTGCATACTTCAGACGCTTAATTTTGTGTTGAGGTCATAGGAAAGACTTCTTTCTTGCAACTCTGCCATGTAGGTCTTTATTGTTTAAGGTACCTTGTATTATTCTCCTGTGAACAACTGGACCTGTGTCCGCTACTCTTTTTTTGCAGCTCTTTTACAGTGATGTGTGGGTTTTTCTGAGCATTTCTCACCAGATCTCGGGCCATTCTATCTGACATTTTTCTTAGTCTACCAGATCTTGCCTTGACCTCAATTGTTCCATTTATTTTTCATTTTCTTACAATGTTTCTGACAGTAGAAATGGGTAGTTTGAAACATTGCGTGAGCTTTTTGTATCCCTCTCCTTTTGGTGGAAGTGAATTATCTTGATTTTGACATCCTTGGACAACTGTTTAGTGGAACATATAGTTTTTAACACCAGACACAACGGCCACCACAGTCGGATACTTTAGAAGGCATGGAGTTACTTCAGAATATATAGTTCAACCCTGGAATTATATTCACCTGACTCATTGAAGCCCTAACGAGTAAATCACCTGGGTCTGGGCCTTAGTAATCATCTTCTTAAAAGGTAACAAAGAATAATTCAAAAGGGTTCCCAAACTTTTGCACTGGGCCCGTTTTTTCTTTCTTGTCACTTAAAAACTCAGAAAAATTAAAATAAAAAGAAACCTTGCTTTAAAATTTGCAGAAAGGTGTCATGCTTAACTTTGTAGCATTTAGTGTTCAGGTTTTCTTTCAATCACTTGAAGATCAATTGCAACAGACATTTAAACCAGGGGTGCCCAAATTTTTGCACCCCACTGTACTTAATACTAATAATAATAATAATATTAATAATATTATCATTATTAATAAAGGGATAAAATCTGAATAGGATGGAACCTAGCATTCCTCTACATCCTGCCATGAACTCTGTAGAGGGCACGTCAAATGTCCTCTTTAGTGTGTGACCCCCCCCCCCCCCCCGCCTGCAAAAATTACACTTTACTATTCTTTCACCTTTTTCCCATTGCACAAACGGCACATTCCTGCAGTACAACTCTTCTCTGCAGCGTCATCCGCTGGCGTTCCCCGCTCAATCTCGGCCTGACCGTTCTTCACTCTGTGTGCCCCACCCACAGAACAAGTATGGTGACATTTCTGACAGGCTGAAACTCAGGGAGAGGCTGCACTGCAAAAACTTCACGTGGTACCTGGAGAACATCTACCCAGAAGCCTTCATTCCTGACCTCACCCCAGCTGTGTTTGGAGCGGTAAGACGTCTTGTTTGCCTGTGATTACAAGACATTAGGAGTGCACAGCCAGAACAGGCCTCAAATTGGCTCTCAAAAGCCGCTTAACAGCTTAAGAGAGGTGTTTCCCCCTTTTTTTGCCTTCTGGCCTCAGTGAGTACTCTCGTACTACCTTAGAGGTGTCTGACTAACTGCAGGTTTTCATGGTTTCATGTTAGTCAGCGGGCCAATTGAGGTTGTTCTGTATGGCCTCTTTCACTAAGTGACTGAACACTCAAGCATAAACATGCACCGGGTGCATCTCAAAGCGTAGGCTGCAACCTTCGAAGGCTGCATTTTTAGGGGTCGTCACTTATTTCCGTTGCCAAAACTAACATTTAGGGTTAGGGATAATGATAAATTTAGGAGCTCTGTTCGGGGCTAGGATTAGGGTCAGGAGTTAGAGTTAAGGTTAGGTTTAGGGAAACCAGCGACGACTTGCCTAAACCAAAGCTGTTTAACGGAGATGAAATGACGTCTGTTTTGGGGATGGAATTGAGTGACGACCCCTAAAAATGCAGCCTTCCAAGGCTGCAGCCTATGGTTTGAGATGCACGCACTGAGAGGCAGTAGCTGTTGTTATGCACTGCCATTGGTGCCCAATACCTACATGCCAGTTATATTCCCTCTCTTTTATTCACTGTCTCTTGGGTAATCTTTTGATGTGAGACGAAAGCCTCTGAAATTCCGAACCATAAGCTGTCAGCTGCTCATTGATTTTCTCTAATTAGTGTTTTGCAGCGGAAGTAAGTTTTTGATTTGCATATAATTGATGATGATGTTTACTCCACCCATTGCGATGATTTGTAATGTTTTTGCTTCTAATTTAATGCTTTTTTTGTAAAACTGTTTTCAGGTCAATCTTGCCTATTCTATAAAAAACATGGTGATGGGCAAATAGAGGCTAACTGGCATGGAGAAAAGTGTTGTCTACTCCTGGAATGGGTTATTTCTTGGAGAAGGCTTAACTGAAATTCAAATCTATTGTTTGCATTATTTTTCTAAAATAAGGCGTCAACTGATAATGATGGGATTGACATGATTATTGTGAAAAAACTATTGATTGTATAAGTAAACCGTTAAACATATATTTTCAATCTTTCTTTTTTGTTCTGGGGTATTTCCAGACAGAATGAAGATAGCAAAGGTTATTCCACTTTTTAAAACAGAGAATAAACACAGCTTTAATAATTACAGGCCAGTGTCCTTTGCTTTCACAATTTTCAAAAATACTTGAAAAACTGTTCTATGTCAAAAATTTGATACTTTTATTGAAAATAATAAATTACTGAGTGACAGAATTTTTTTTTTCTGAGTTTCAGAACATTCCGTTGCCAGTACAGGTCCACATCATTGGCTCAGTTCAATTGCAAAATGGATGGACATCATTTGCATTAATGAATATAGATAGTGTTGCATCAGCATTAGAAAGTAAAAATACACAATAGGGGTTTTCATTGATTTAAAAAATCCTTTGATAAATAGATCAAAATATCCTCATATCTAAATTGCATACTTATGGTATAAGAAATAGCTCAGAACTGGATCAGCAGTTATTTGGATAATAGGCAACAATATGTACATTTTGCTGGTATTAAATATCTGATCATATGAAGATTAAAAAAAAAAGTCCCAGAAGGTTTTTTTTTTTTTTTTTTTTTTGGGACCTAAACTCTTTATTTTATATATTAATGACATCTGTGACACGTCAAAATTATTAACGATTTTGTGTTGTTTGCTGACGACACAAAATTTTTTTGGCTCAGAGAAAATTTGCGTATGTTGACAGAAACTATTGCAAATGAAATGGTCAAGCTCAAAAAATGGTTTGATGACAATAAGTTATCACTAAACCAGAACAAAAACAAAATTTATGGTTTTTGCAAATCGGAGAAAAATTGAGAATGTTTCACTGTGTATAGATGAAATAAGTATAGAAAGAGTGTCTGAAATCAGATTTTTGGGTGTTATAATGGATGATAAATTGACATGGAAATATCATGTATCACATGTGAAAAAAGTATCTAAAATGTTTTTGTGTTGCAAAAGCAAAGTAGATGTTGGCAATAAGTCAATCTATTTTTGATGATTATTACCATTTTGATTTTTGTATTGTTCTTTGATTTTGCAAATATTTGCATTACTGTGTTGAAAAATGTACACAAACACATATAAAAGTAATTTAGAATCATTATTTATTTTACAGAAAAAAGGCAATGAGAATTATTTTTAAGGTACATCCAGGAGAACACACAAATGCACTGTTTATTGAATCAGGGCTGTTAAAATTTAAAGATTTAATTGAACTGCAGACTTTATTAGTTGTGTACCGGGCAAAAAACCGAACACTACCAGAAAATATACAGAAATTATTTGTTTTTACATTTAGGAGATGAGCAACATAGAAGGAAATTTAACATTAAGCATCCGTTTGCACGGACTACGTTGAAGCAGATGTGTATCTCTGTAACTGGGGTAAAACTGTGGAATTCCTTGGCAAATGATTTAAAGGGCTGTATGAATATCTTTAGATTTAAGAAAATGTATAAAGAAAAGAATAATTAGACAATATGATGGTGTTAGATAATTTGTTTCTCAGATTGTAAATTATTGTGTTTTGACCTTTGTGTTTGTTTACAACTATACGTAGTGGTTGCTAAGCAACTGTGATTGGCAGGCCATCTTTTCTTTTCTATTTCTGATTGTATATTTGAATAAGGGGCAGGTAAAATAAGATTTTCTTCTCCCTGCTCCTTTCCGTCATGGGTTATGTAAACTGCTCAGAGCTGAATATATTTTGTGAATTTCTTTTTGTCTCCAATGCCATGAGCGGAACAAATAAAAATGAATGAATGAATGAATGAATAATTGATGATGATGTTTACTCCACCCATTGCGATGATTTGTAATGTTTTTGCTTCTACTGTTTCTGTCGGGCAGATGCGTAATACCCTTGCGCATCAATGGAACTGTGTTTTCAGGTCAAGTCAAATTCCATTTACTGACGTGGCAAAAGTTCTCAGAGGTTGACGCTTCATATCCTGAGGAGATAATTAACAATTCAGAAAAGGCTTGTCTACTCTGGAATGGGTTATTGGCTGAGCTAATGCAGTGCATTGGCTTAGCTTTGCATAAGCATTCAATGAAATCTGGGTCTGTTTGCTTCTCTTGAACTTTTTCTCCCTTTACACATCTTGATTATTTGTATTCGCACAGATCAAAAACTCTGGTTCTCAGACCTGCTTGGACGTAGGAGAGGACAATAAGGGAGGGAAACCGATGATCATGTACACGTGCCACAACATGGGTGGCAACCAGGTAAGCCGGAAACTGTCATTAGCGATGTGCCCTAGTATGCCACCAACAGTGGCCAAGTTAGTCTGAAATTGCATCTCAATAGATTTCACCCCAGAAAATAGTGTGGATGGGAACAAACAAGCTGAGGTCCGAGGGTAATGAGGTGATGACAGCTTTGAAAACTCATTCAATTCTTCTCCATTTCTATGTCAAAATTGACTATTAATGAATATATTGAATATGAATTAATATTAAATATAACTGTTGTAAGCAGAATTTTTTTTTCTGAGTTTGAGAACATTCCGTTGCCAGTCACAGGTCCGTCATGCGATTGGCTCAGTTCAATTTGCAAAATGGCTGGCTGAAGCCTTGTCCGCATGAATACACATAGTGTTCTGAGGTATTTCCCCTTCCATCAAAAAATAAATAAATAGGTCCACACAGCCTCATTTTACAAAATATCTCTTTACAAAGAAGATTGCAAAAATAACTACAAAAGCTCAGATCAAGCATGCTGGGCCAGTCAGCGGTGATTAAATTCTACGTCTTATACCAAAGAATAACATTGTACAGAGCAACAACGGGCACACACAAACTGAGTTACGATGTCATTGTTTTTGAGATGCTCTGTTTTAAATATTCACATGAATACATGAAAACTGGAGTTAAAAAAAAAAAAAATTCACATTAGAAGACTTTTTTTTTTTTTTTTTTTTGGTGACATAAAACAGTGTTTGTTAGGTGGGCTGCCAAAACGCATAGATAAAGCTGCATTTTCAAAAATACTCACGTGTTGACAAGGCCTAAGTAACAACCAGATGTTTGTGTGGATTCTGCATGTAGCTCACTGTAGCCCACATAAATGAACCATAATGGCGCCTCTAGGTGGCTCACAGCTAAGACGTTCGTCTGTTAGCCCTGTGGTAAGGTGTGCGAATCCCAGCCACGCCATTACTGGCTATGGCTGGAGGTCTGCATAGGCAAGGCAATAATTGGCATAGCCTCGCCAGGGATAATGGGGGTTAAGCTGGTTAAAACCAGTAAATTCATCTCTCTATAGTGACCAGTTCTGGTCAGCCAGTCGCATGTGACTGCATGGACTAAATTGTACTCTGACTGCTTGATCCTCTGATGGCACGGGCAGTGTGTAAGCTAATTGGTGGTGTGACTGCATTGTGTGTGAGTCTGTGGAATCGCGCGCCGCGGCGTCTTCCTCCTGAGTTGACGGTGGGCTAAGCAGTACAGCTGTGTTCAGGGTGGGGGGACAAAAAAGGGGAAAATCCAACAACAAAAAAAACAACTTAAATTGTAGTTTTAATGTTGCTGTTACATACAGATGGTGGGCTATACTGCACATCTAATTCAAGATGATGGTCTACCATCATTCTGACCTTTTATATTACGTTACTTCAAACAGAGCAATGATCTGACACCAGCCTCCCAACAGCACTGGAAAAATTATAAACACGCAAGCACAGTGTAAAAATACAATGGCGAAGTAAATGAATCTATTCAATTCTGTTCGGCAGACTGCGACAGGAGATTGCCCAGCATTGCATTGTTGTGCCTCTAAGGCGGCTCACTTTGTATGAGGGGTAATTGGAGCACCCTGGCCCCAGCATTACAAAGCCCTGATAATCTGTGACTTCAATCAGACCTGATTACAGGGGCCATTTGCCTGCCATTTCAACTGCACATTCAAAACATTCTTTCAAGCCTCATCAAGAATGAAAACAGTTGTTTTTGGGGTGAATTAATGGAGTATTTTTCCTGAATCATTCCCTTGAAAACAATCATACTTCCCATCTGCAAACTAATTTTTGAATCCTTTGGTCTGCACCTTTTGGGTCCTAAATTTCCTGACTGCTGCATATCTCGTGAGACTCCAAGGCTGATCTTATTTTTCAATAACTTGCAGTTGATGCCAGTTTTATCTTCCCCATGCTTCCTGCAGTTACCCTAGCCTCCATTGCAGGTGTCTTTCGTGGTTCGCTTTCCTCACACAACAACGTTTGCTCATTTGAGCGGGGTTTTGTGTCCTGTGACGTAATGGCATTGTGCAAAATAAGCAAATCAGAATGCTTGTTAAATTATAATCCTTCTTGGCTTCTCCTGTCAACTATTAATGAACAAAAATAGCAGGTACAGAAACTAAAAAAAACTAATTGATAATGACCTCTGTTTTATAAGAATCAGATTGAAGAAAGATAAAATACACGAATACAGGAAAAGCCAACTCGATGACCCTTCAATTCTAATTTGTGCTCTTTCTGTAAAAGCTGCTGTATATTCCTCAAGCAAACTGTTTGTGTGCTGTGCAGGATGCTTCCGTTTATTAGAAAAGTTCTCAAGAATAAAAAGCCGATTGGATGAGAACATACAGGAAATTAAGCGACTTAACCATGATGGCGACCGGCCTTGCATCAAACGTCTAACTATCGAAGCGCCAACCGAAGTGCGCTGCTATGCAGCTAAAGAGCTTGTGTTTGGGGAAGCTTCAACACCAAAGAAACCTGGAGAAATTCCACCTTTTGAACATTTTCTACATGTCGGTGTTGGTTAGCCTTTGTTGTGGACGTCCTATGCGTTTCGTTTACCTCCCAGAACAGTATGTGCCTGTAGCTTTGAAATTTCACAGCCTCTTTCTGATTGGTTGAACTCAAAACCCGGCTCGAGTGCGCGGACATTGGTGTGTGAGGGAAGCAAACCACATGAGATGTCCGCAATGGAGGCTACAATTACCCAAGTTTGGGAAAATTCTGTGGCTGGAGTGAAAGGAGGGAAAAGTCTTTTAAACTGAGGAATATCTAATATAATTAAAACACCAATTAAAATATCAGCCACAGCAAGTTAAGTACCCCGGATGAAAAGTCTGTTAAAAATGCAATAATTTCTCTTTATGCAGTTTATTAAAATCCCTGGTTTATGAGCATTATTTAATGGTTTGTCAGGTTCATTCAGGAAAACGCCTACCGGCACTTCTTCAGAACTCCCTGAGTGGAGTCTAATTACGGCTGGATAGAATATCGAACAAGAGGCGGACATTTTTTATGCACAAAGGCAGGTGCCACATGACACCCTTGTACTACAACTGTTGGAAAATACTATGGGGGGGAAATGGGGCAGTCTGTGTTGTGTTCGCCGAAGATGTGGTGGTTTCAGCAAAACCACAGAAATGCGCGTGTCATCCAGGTATGTTAACCATGCATATCTAACAACTTAATTATCCAAATCCAGTGCAGCTAATTTACGTGAGCGCACAAGCTATTTTTAGAAAGTAAACTGTAATCTCTCTGAGCTGTCAATTCCTTGAATTTTTTTGTCCCAAATTATGTTAAAAATATAAACTTGCAGGAGAGTAGATGGACAAGAATGGGGTTGGGCAGCCATCGGATGAATTGTTTTTGGTAAAATTCTTCAAGGAAAGCCTCTGCTATATTAATAATGATGATTGACAAACAGCCTAAAAATGGCTGTTTTTTGATGGCTAATTGCTGGGTTTTGACTAGTTTTCTGGAAGGTAATTGACTAACTGACTCATCTCCAGGAAGCTGATCACTGGCTGGTCAGTCAGCCCTTTGTTGATTGGTCAGTTTTTGGTCTGGATTGGTCAGCCTGTCGGTGACAGCGGTGTGGTGTTTTTCTGGTCACTGCAGTATTTCGAGTACACCTCCCACAAGGAGCTGCGGCACAACATCGGGAAGCAACTGTGTCTGCAGGCCCTTCCTGAACCGCAGCAGGTGGTCATCGAGATGTGTCAGCTGAAGGGACGAGGCACAGAGGTAGACCCAAGACAGGTGTGGGAGTTCACCTCGGTAAGGATTCCCACCAAAACGGTGTCCATACATGAGATTAGGCTACATCCTAAACATAAAGCAATGCAGTGTCCTCAGAGTCTGCCCTTGCCAGGATAGTTGTGCTCCACATAATACTTTTCAAGTGTTAATCCATTTGGATACTTGTATTAAATATTATTCCCCCTAAACTTCACTGTATCTTCCCTTTGGGTACAAACCAAAATGCACGCTGCCCAAAAGCTTAGTCCTGCAACAATGGAATGTGTATCCAATCACTTGCTGCGATTTCCCCATTTTCACTCGTAAATCAATACAATTTCTTGGTAACTTTTTGGTATTTTCAGCATGGAAGCTATGAATGTCTGGATGGTGCATAGAATTTTATGGTGTATAAATGAAAACTCCTATGGCAGCACATCAGACTGGATGTTGCTTTGACATTTTGATATTTTCTCTGTTCCGCAACAATACTACCATATGTTCTGCCTCGGGAGTTTTTTCATGATTGGTTCATGTGCTGTTGTGTAACGGGGATGTAACTCATCTCTGTCACCATTCCCCAGGAGCAGCTCTTACGGAACCCGTCTTCAGGCCAGTGCTTGACCCTGAGAAATGGCAAGGTGATCATGAGCTCCTGTAACCCAGCTAACATTATGCAGCACTGGGTAATGAGCTGATCACAGCAGCCAATAAACCATTCAGAGGAGACCCGGTGAGAAGGGCCTGTCCAATCAGACTTGGGCAGAACACACCGCTATCTCCTGAATATGATTGAAACACACAGAGGGGCTGGATGGCGATATGCTGCTTATCTAAAGATCGCTGGAACAACATCTCTGGTGAAAGTGTACTGGGACTGGTGACTTGCGGAGGGGACAGGAATGATGGGGGACTTGGGTTTGGACCTGAAGTAAAGCTGTGAATTTTTCATCTCTCTGGGACATTCAGAAGGGGAACTGAAAAAAAATCCCTCCGGCTGAAACCTAGTGCCTTTTACACTCCAGTCCATAGACCAGCTTTTAATGTTTTATTTCTGTGTAAAATGTTTGTTTACTTCAGCGAAGATAAAGCAGGGCAACTATCATTTTTTTAATTTATTGGTTTTTTTTTTTTTTTTTTTTTTTTTTTTTTTTTTTTTTGGACTGGGGAAATCCAAATCCGCTACGACTTTTTCCATATTTTTGCCAGAGGAGCAGAAGTGTTTAATTTATTATGTTTTTAAATCCCTGTCATTAATCAATGCCTGTGGAAGCCCATAAGCAGAAGAAATGCCAGGTGGGAAGAAGGCACAATGCGTATATTTATTCCAATGTCAGGCTATAATTTAGTCTTCAAATGGCAGTTTTATTACTGAATAAACTTGTAGGAGTTAATCAAGCATACAGAATTGGAATGGGCCAATTCTGTTGGTAACATCGTAGTGAATACTTTTTTTGGATGCTCACTTTCTTGGACTGCAGACCACCGTCAAACTCTAATTATAATTTGCAAATCATTTGAATGGCTGCAGTTGAAGCTTTCTGAAATATCTTTTCATTCAAACCTGGGTTTTGACTCCCTTGGTACCTTATTTTTGGACAGTTGACTTTGCCAGAAAATGACCTTTTCCTCTGTACAAAGCTAAGGGAATTGTACTTAGTGTTTTTACATTGCTAAGTAACACATTTTTTGTGTTTTTACATTGTTGAGTAACCCTTTTGGACCAATGAAAATAAGCTCAAACTTTGTGGACGGAGCAAAGTTTTTTCACTCTTGTTTGGACTTAAATTTACATTGTAAAGATCAATTGAAAAAATGCGCTCAATGATTAAAGTAAAGATCCATATTGTTTGTTTAATGCTACATTTGTGTAGCCTGATTTCCTTACTGATTGGGTGTGGTTTCTATGGCAGCTCAACAGTGACACCTACTGTGCTTTTTGGTGACTAACTGAAATTCTGGCCAGGGACATTGGCCCCATTCTTAAACAAAAAAGTTATTTTCCAATGATGAAAATAATCTTTTTTTCATATTTCAGTAATGTGACACTGGGGTATATCCACAGGTGTATAAAAAACATTCTTTAAAAATCATCCAAATTGACAGTTTAGGGTGAAGCGTTTGGTTGATGAGTGGAAGGTGAAATGCAATCTTGTAATTTTTTTCCATAATTTGGAAATTTACTTACCGCTCCAAATTTGTCTCAGCCGAAACGTGGCCAAAACTCTAGCTTCATTAACTTAAATTGAGGAAATGTATTGCATTGCAGTGGTTGTTTGCCCTTGAACGGGTAACCAGGAGTTTTTATTATTTTTCCATTCTTTTTGTTACTTTTTTTTTTTTTTTCAAAAACAACAGGAAAAATGCCTGCTGTAGGCTGACAAGCTTGCCGAATTGAGGTTTAGCATGGCAAAGATAGACAGTCCCCAACAGATGAATTGCTTGCCACAAACCTCAAATCCTTACTGAGAAGCTTCTAGATGGTTATTAGAACCATGTCGCTTTGACTTGGAGAGTATTAACTACCTTTAGCAATAAACTGCTCAGTCCGTATGCATTTAACCATCCCAATTCTGTAAAGGCAAATATCTGCATTGCCTGGGCCTACTACACAAGTATATGCTTTCACACGGTGGTAGGAATGTGTGGGTATGTCCCAGCCTTCCATAGGCCATGCTGTTACCGAGGTCACGGATACACTGGAGGAGATAGTGGAGCAGTTTGTCATGTTCCATCATCTGGATTTTGACTGGGAAAAGCCAGAGTTTAAGGATCTGGCCGGTTTCTCTGGTGTTTTGGGTGTAGCTGAATGCACCTATACACCAATCAGAGAACTTCCTTGGAAACCCCCACACCTTCAATCAGATCATTCCGTTCACTCAAAGGGCACATCACCGGTTATTTCAGCTCCACCATCACCAGCGTGGTCGCATGGTTACCAGGGTTCTCCAAAGACTCCTTTTGTGGAGAATGAGTCACACGGCAGGGCACTGTGTGGAGGCTATCTTGGCACGAGCCTCCCCCACAGTATGTGTTGGGGTTGTTCTTTCATCATTCTCTCTGCATGCTTTTCACTGTGCTAGCATGTCTCCTCAGGTGTGTAGATTACAGGGACCTGGCAGACGCCCTTATCCAGGGGTGCGTTTCCCAAAATCACACATGCTAACTTACGAAGTTGGGCCTATTGACTGTGAATGGATGAACTATGTAAGTTGCTAACTAAGTTAGCAACTACGCTTTTGGGAAACGTGCCCCAGAGTGACGTAGTTCAAGTGTTCAGTACTAAAGTGCAGAGCTCCAAGGAGGCAAGTTAAGTGCCAATAGTTCAAGTGACGAGAAATGCTTAATAAAATTAGTGACAATTGAACAAACAGTAGACGACAAAAGAGACCAGTAAAGTGAACAAAAGGGAACTAAATGACAGTCAAGGAACATGGAAGTGACGTCAGGAGAGTCAAACTGAGGGCAGTGAAGAGGTCAGATACCAAACCGCAGGAGCTGTACAACCAGGCCCTGAGAAGGTCACCTGCCACAGTGTCTGTCACAGGCTGACTTCTGAAGAAACGATTCCTCATTTAGATCCTCCGCTGCTCCCCAGAGAAGTGTGGCTGCATCATAACAGCCTGTTGAATCTTCCACAACATTGCCGTGAACCATAATGTGGCACTGCCACCAGAAGAGGGTGCAGCCACCGAGGGCACAAGCAGGGAGGAGGTGGAGGAGGAAGCAGATGATGTGGACTCTGCAGTGCCAGCTGAAGGAGAAAGAGGCCCATGTCATCCAACAGCATTTTGAGAAGCTGTGACCTCTCTGGTCCTCGACTGAGTTCACATTGTTGGAGAAACTGTTGCCGGCACCCATTCATTGAAGAAATGGTACTTCAATAATCCTTGGTTGGGCCTCAGGATCTGAGAGCCAGCCTATTTTGCACAACACTTATGGCTTTTTTATTCCAATTTTTATATTCCTCTATTTTTTTTTTTTTTTTTTATTCCTTTACAGAATTGTACTCTTGTTTATTTTTACTGCTCAAACTAGTTTTGAAGAGTATGCCAAAAGGCAGTATGAAGGACAAAGCTACTCTTGTGCCTTGAGTTCAGGTCCCCTGGGTTATGCTAAGCGCCTAAGCTGTGTTCTGTACCCCGACTGAAATGCTGTAGGCTGTGTAGTAAAGAGCATGAGGCTCCAAAAAGAGTGATAGAACTTTAATTTTACATCTGACTGATCTGTGAAGTTTGGGGGAAAACATGCCCCATCTGTTGTGCATCTTGTATGATTTTCGAATACATCCCTGATGTGATAGTACTGTATGTGATACTGCTTCATACTCAATGCAGTTTTTAAGACATGCAAACTGTTCACCTGTAAATTCAAATTAATTCTGAAGTAAAATGCTTCACCCAGTAAATACTGTTGGAAATAAATATTGAATATTTGAATATATAAGTACCGGTACAACGTAATATCACATTACATCAGCAGTGACCTTAATTTAGTGTAACAGAAAAAACTCGCCACATCGTAACAGTCAAGATTTCTGACTCAGGAAGGGATTATTAGAAGTTAGAATGGTATAAGTTATGAGCACCATTCAGTCTATTGTTTGTAATATACACTACATTGGCCATATGAGTGAAGGCATGCATGTAAGACACGTATAATACATGATGTATATTTTCTGTTTCAAGGTGGAATATTTTCTGCATGCTCATGCAATGTGTAAGTTTTCCATCGTAAAATGGTTCTTATTAGTAAGGAAGAGGCCATTCGCCCTGCAGCGCTTCTGCGTGAAACTTCAGAGAGTGGGACGGATTATAAAATGAAATCTCTTATTGGCCCAGCTGCTGGGCAAATGGCAGAATGCTTCTGTCATCCGTCATGCCGTGGTGCGAATAGCAGAACTGCTTCTCTTATCGGCCCCGCTGCGGGGCAGATAGCTGATGTATTTCCCTCAACTCACCCCGCTGCGGGGAATGCAGCAACAACACCAAATTGCCGGTTCCAAACGAAGCGGAAGACTTCACTTTACAAAAGAAAGAAAGAAAAAAACCCGAGCAAACAATGAGACAGATTCCATTTCGGACTTCGCTGTGGTTGACCACCTGTCAAATCCGTAGGCCTACTGACCCATACTGACCCTTCTGGGCTTTGCGTCTCAGCTCTCATGAACCTCTGACTGATCTCCCATTGGTCCCATAATCTGCCAGGTACCGCAAGATTGGATAGCGATGAGTTTAACGGATAACACTCACGTAACCAATCTGGGAAATATTTGCGATTTGGGGCCATATTATCCACAATAATCTTGCACAACTCAGAAGACGACCGAGGTGACGTCACTGAACAGAGATGGGCAGTGGAGCGAGTAATGGTGAGTTTCTCTTAACCAATAAAATGGCAGCATTCTGTTCCCCTCTCACAACAGGAACCAGACATCAGAGGGTTGGGTAACTGTTAGCAATACTTCACGTTAGTACTAGGAAGTGTGAGTTCTGTGCAAACCGATCGTCTGGTCTATTACCTGCACTACAAAAAAGTTGCAATTTTAGTTGTGGTGGTGTCTGGGGAGCTGACATAGCTAACGTTACACTACGTTTACTGGCGAAATTGTGGAACGCTGAAATTCGGAGAATGACTACCGGTGAGTGCTGTCTTAGCATCGTTTTATTCTCCAGTTCAATGAGTCAGATGTAATTCATATATTGGTGTTGCTTCCCACCATTTAACACTGAAGTAGCAGCAGGTTAACGAGCTAAATTGGTCTGATGTCATTTAGCAGATGCATCTTTTGTGTCTTATGACAGATCAGGGCAACAAGAAAGTGTCACTCCAGGGCGATTGCTTGTCATGTCACAATCTAACTGTTACTCAGAAACCAATCAAACTTAAAACGTGACGGAACTCCGAAAATGTCGAGCTAATTTCCGCACGAACTCACATTAAATTACTTTTACTAGATTGCGTTTGTTGTTTATGCAAACCGCGGGACGTCAGCGTTGTGGCCAACTTCGCTAGTTATTTGATCTTGCTGTAGCATCAGGTTAAAGAGTAGATGGCGTAATTTTAATATGAAGTACGTAAGTTAATGGCTGATTCTTTGCAGTTATTTTGAATCGCGCTGACGCATACACATGCACATACTTTAGCATTTGAACTCTTGACCGCTCGAGACTTAGCTGCGCAAATCCCGCAGATAGGATAAATTTCAAGTTTAAGTGAAGCCCTTAGAATGACATCTCCGGTGTTTCTGAATAATTGGGCTACACAGAAGTCAACATGGAAGATGCATTTTGCTGCATAGGAAATTCTAATTGTGCAATAGACGTTGTCACTGTAAATAGTGGTACTGTACCATTTAGCATGCCATATCGCTACTTCGCTGAGCGACAGAAAAAATATAACTAAGTTCTATCCAAATCCCTCAGTTAAATAAAACCATGAATATGCTATAAAACTATCAGACCTTTACCTTATCTGATTTTCAGCAGGGGTTTTCACCGTCAAACCAGCATTTTGTTTCTTCCTTGTAAGAGGAGCCCGGATTGGGTGAAAATCAAAAACCATACTATTTTGCAAATTCTTTGAGAAATTGCATAGGCCTATGTTAATGTAATTATGCAGTGTACAGTACTGCGCAAATTCAAATCCATACCAAGGAAAATGTGGTCGTAAATTGTAAAACATTCTTGGTATTTTTAAGTTTACACATATATTATTTTCTGACTCTACTTTAGAAAGACTGTGTGGTCTCCATGCCTCGTCCTCTCTTGCCACACAACTTCCCCTCTAATTCAAGCGAAAATACCCTTTGCTGTTGTGACATAAGTACTCTCTTGCATTACTGAAGTCCTTGTGATCTCTGTTTTTCTCTCTTGATGTCTTTTTTTCCTCTCTCCTCCAGAAAAGGTGGCTGCTGTCCCCCTCTCTCAATCAGAGGTCTTTGGGCTGCTGAGGAAGGAGTTGCATGAGGATGTGGAGTTTGACCGATCAAATCACATTTTCATCATCATGGGGGCCTCAGTGAGTCTTATGTTATGACATCTCACATCACTGGACCCAAATACACATCACATCACTCTACTACACCTGGACATCAGATCACCATACCCCAGTGTGCTCCACATCACCTGACCCCAGTGCACACCTCATTGTCCTACACCAGGACATCACATCACTTCACTATTCCCCAGTGCACTCCCAAAAAACACTGCATCTGTTTACCCCAGTAAACGTCAAATCACCCTGCACCACTGCACTACATCACCTTAAACCGCTGCGCACATCGACGTACCACATCCTTTTATACTAGGACACACTGCTTCATGGCTACACCAGGCCATGTTACCCTACGCTGCCTCTGCCTGCTTGCGTCGTAGTTCTTCCTCATTTTAAAATGACACCCAGGTAGAATGCGATCTGCTTCGTCACGCACTGTTGAGTAGTGCCCCTGGAAGTTAAACAATTAGCTAATATGTGAATAGACAGGATTTCTCTTGTCATGTTGGAATGTAGTCTTTTCTGTCTGGAATGAGGAATTTCTTTGATGCTCCAGAGGGTGCAGAACTTGTTGCTGAGCATCCCCCTTGGAGGAGGGCGAAGAAATCAATGCGCCGGACAGCGAAAGCCCCGCTAACATGTCTTTGTTCTGTGATACATTTGGACTGGGTTCTGAATCATGGGCCTATCAGTCTGTATAATTAGCATCGCTCCACGCCAGCCACCCTGTGTGGTGTCAAATTTCTTTCCCCTGGTGGCAGGGAATGTGTGGGTACGAACAGCAGGCTTGGTGAAATTCCAGTTTTTTGGCTTTATTTAGTTTGACTTGTTTCCTGGTAGCACACATGCATGTCCAAACCAGTCTTTTACACCGAGTAGTTTAATGTCCCCATGTAACACTTAATACAGACACCAAGGTGGATTGTGTGGAGACTGTGCCTTGGGTTTGGGTGGAGTTTCTGTCCATAGTGCGGTTCTGCAGACCAATGAAAGATAGGCACCGAGGGCCTGAAACTGCTTCCTGGTCCCATTTACAGTATCACCTGGGAAAGTCATTCTTTGCCATTATATTTATCTATCAGGGTAACATTCTTGCCTATGAAATATCTGTGCTCATGTGATCTGATTGATGGTGGTTAGTTTTGCCAAGGGTCAGTTTTTTTCTTCATTAAATTTACAGTATGTGCACTTAAATATCCAGGTATCACATTCATAGAATGTTGCTGTATAATATGAAATGCAAAATAACGTTTTACATGTTCCAAATTATGTGATTAAAGCAACATTTGCCTTTAAATTTGCATTTTAATTAATGTGAAAACCTCTTAATATGAAGGCCAATTGAAATGAGGCACTGGAATTTGAGATGAGCACTTAGCGAGCCGATTCATTGTGTAATGAAAGCTGACGAGCAGCATGATTCTCACCATCGCTGCTCTTGGGGGAAATTGGGACTAAGACAGAATGACACTGCAAATATTTAATGTTTTCGTACTCTGCTCATTTTAGTCTGTAGTGGTGCTTCAAATTTAAGAGTGTTTGCTCTGGAAAATGGATGTCTGCTCACAAAAAAGGAACTAATACCCTGTCTGCTAATTGGGATGCATTAGAGAGCTCCTAAATTTATTAACTTAAATTTTTGTTCAATGTTAATTTGTTGGGGGAAAAAAATCTTAGCGTTGAGCCCTGTGACTTGCCCCTGCTGACCCTTGCCCATTTTGGGTGGTACAGCCCGCGGCAGGGTGAGCTCTTTAGCGTAGTGTGTGTGGAGGACTGAGTGTGGAAACGGTTAAATGGATGCGACGTTCGGCCTCAATGGAGAACAGCTGAATAGCGAGCTGCACAGGGGGAATTAAGCATTCTGCACAATGAGGGCCGCAGACCCGTCCTGCGCTGCATGTTTGCACAGTCAGCGTTTCCCTTTCAGAGGCCCCAAAAGAGGTAGTGGCCCATGACTAGTGACTGGCTGCCACACCCTGACCCTACTCTGCCCAGTCTTGACAATGTTTTTTCAATCTGTGTTGTCATATGAAGGTCCATATTGAGGCAGGTGGATGAAGCGGGTTAGAGGGGAGAGAGAGAGAAATAATGTGGGCGTCGTAGTGGAGGTGGAAGAAGGGGAGGGAGGGGGAATGAATGGGGGTTTGTGAATATGCTTATTGCTTCCAGCGCAGTAAGATCCTGTCTCTTCCTGATCACCGTGTGACTGTGAAGGTCAAGGCTGTCACCGTCAGATGTGCCCAGAATCTACCTCTCTTTCACTGCCTCTCTCTCTCCCCACTCCTGCTGTAACCAGCCCCGTCATCCTGTGTTTGCACAATATTGTCCTTGTTCTGTTCACCCTGTGAAAGAAAATCTCCTTGCTCCTACCTCGTATCTCTAATTTTTCCCCTTTTTTCCTCTTCCTTCTTATGAAATTCTGTGGGAGGTGTCTCTTTCTTTCTTGGAAGGAAGTAAGGAAGTAGTGCTAGTGTTCAGAGAATGAGGGTAGGACTGTAGGGATTTTTTTTTTTTTTTTGCTGTGTCACTGGTGGGATCGAATGACATTCAGAGTGGTGGTTGTTGCTAGTTCACAGTTTTCTCCGCTTACCACTTTTTTTATTGCGTTGCTGCTGCTTGCACTGTGTGCTTGAACGGGGAAACTGTCTAAAGTGTTTTAGTCTGTCAGTCAGATTTATTGATCTTATTAAGTACAGAATGCAAGCGTGTATGAGGTTTTTTACTTGGCATGTGAAATTTTCTCACTCTATTGGCACATCCTGAGATTAGTTAAAATATCCAGCTTATTTCACAACATTTGGCAGAAATATAATAGAACTGAAACTAACGTAAGTGGAACTAGAAAAAAGCCTAAAATAGTCCTAGTGAAGGAGTTTTTTTTTTGGTTGTTGCCATGTTGTAGAGAGGTGTTTACACAGTGTGGTAAGCCAGAGCTTAAAGCAGCTGAGCGCAGAAGATTAGCATGAGTACGATGAAGGTGAAAGTGTCTCCTGCTCTCTCTCGGCCCGTACGCTTTTTACCCTTTGGCCGAAGTATACTCGCTGCAGAGAACGTGTTCGCGTACGCATCATGGCTGCCATGCGTGTTTAGCGGTCGGTTGGCGCGTAGTCTGCTCACTTCGTCGCGAGGTAACGTGACGCGTGCGCGAGGTGCAATAATGACATGACCACTAGAGGCGCTCATGCGAAGTAGACCCCTAGAGACCGTGAACGAGAACCGTGTACCGCCTTCTTCACTTTCCTGACTTCTGTGTCCGAGTGCTGCGGTCTGCCCCTAGCGGAGACCGCCAGTATCAGCGTTTTGACTGCGTCGGCAAACGACCGTTGCTGCTGCTAGTATACACACAGGCACAGCACGCCGTGTACGCGTACGTTTTACCGTGCAGCGAGTATACCGGCGCCCTTAGAGTGCTGAATGCAGCTATTGTTGCTCAATGATGTAAGATATCAAAATCAAAGCTGTTGAAAACCTATCATGTGGCGACTTGTTTAAAAGAGCTCCCCTGTGGGAGCTCTTTTAAACAAGTCGCCACATGATAGGTTTTCAACAGCACAAGATAATTAAATTTACATTATTTTAAAAATGTATTTCAGCGCTCTAAGGGTTAAACACTCCTATGTAAGGGAGGCAAAGCACCATTCCTTACCCCTCAGTAACACCACCATGTTGGAGTAGTATCTGTTCGCCTGTTCTGGGCTGTGTGAAGCGAGCGTGCGTATCCGCCGACCCTACTGCACAGCACCTAGTCGCGACCTGAACGGGCCTGCAGTACAAGCACAGGTGCACTGAGGGATGGTGCAGATTTAAATACACCAGTCTACAGCACAGATGCAACATAAACTGACTCGCTAGTAGGCAGCACAGATACTGACCCACTGATCGCCTGAGCGAGGATTAGGGTTAAAGAACTATCGCACTTAACTACCCTTAGCAGTCCCCTGAGATGCGTTAATGCACTAAAGCCCCACAGCAGCACCATGGGGTGTGTAAAGACAGGGTGGGGCATCTGCAGTGGCCTCTCCTGTTGACTTAATCCACAATTTTAGCCTGTTAAAATCACACCATCAGTGTATTCACTGACCTCTGTTCAGGAGAGGGGGAAAGGTGGAAGGTGTAGGAACAGGAAGAGCAGGAAAGGTGTTTATTCGTTGGTTGGTTCTTGGCTTTAATACAGCAGTCTTCACTGAGTCAGTAATCTAGAAACTCTCATACTCCCTGGTTATTGCCTCTTCATGCTGCAAATCCAGCGCAGCTCCCCAAAGTAAGTGGAGCCTGGCCTTATTTTCTATGTGCTGATCAGTGTGGTCGATCGCAGGACCAAACCCCATTGATTCATCCACGAAGAGTTGTGACTTTTCATTGTATAAAGCTTCACCGACTTGTGGAAAGATTGTGCAGATTCGCGCAGCTGTGGCGCTGGCGTTCTAAGCTCTGTTTGTTTTGCCCGTGTTTTTAGTGTGCAGGTGTGTTGATATTTACTTTGAAATTACCTGCAGTCTTGTTGGCTGGTCTTGGTAATCGCTCCTTCTGACTCTTCCGTAGCATTACAGATGTGAATGTGACATACAAGGGTCAGCTGCGGTGCCAGCATGCTCATGCATTGTTAATAATTACCCTGCTGACAGTGTGCTACGTGGGCTATTTGACTGTGTTGGCACTTGGATTGTGACTCAGGCCCTGGCTAGCAAAAGGCAGGTGCTAGTTTCCTAGTAGCTTTTGACAAGGCACTGTGCTGCTGTGCACATATTGCCCTACAACACACCAAGGCAGTAAATACAAATGGATGACGGCTCCAAAGTAGGAACTGGCAAGGTTTCCTGAGCCTGCGGCCTCCCGACACAATATAGTGGAATATGCTGTGGGTCATGCTAATCTGTTGTTATTTGCTGGTCAGCAGGGAGCTGAATGATTTATGAATCCGGAGAAAAAACTGCTTTTCAACCCTGAAGCCCTGTTAACTTCGCACCATTTTGGTCATTCATTCAAAGATCACGGTTGACTCAGTGATTCTTGGATGAGTGCCGGTGAATTTGTTTCACGCAGAGCACACTGACTCCATCTCCTCGCTTCTGTTTGGAAAGAATAAAATTGGATAACTGTTCATGTTGCTGCAGTCAAATTTAATTTTGGTCTAAGACCCTGTTTGCCCTCCCTCCAGGAGGCTCAGACTCGGTGCCAGAGTTCTGAACACCACTGAACAGTTCAGTTTTGGATAAATGACCCTGAGGCGCGCTGTAGACCTGTGGGATGATGTGCACATGTAGAGAACTCAACACTGCTTAACTACACAGGAAGGAGAGTTTGCTCTGCCCAATGTGATATGATGAATGGCTCCTTGCTACAATAAAATATGGCTCTCCTCCTTTCATGGGTGTCCTGGGCCTAGGCTCATAGAACTGCATTACTGAATCAGCTGGTTAACTGTTTGGAGTAAAATCTAGAACCTTCCCAAATTTGGAGCTTGGATAGAAGGAAAAAGGGCTGGTTCTGGTTTTATGTAACACGGTTATCTGGCTAACTCCTTAATCTGGCTTCATTAAATATACCGGGTCCAGGCAAACTGTTATGGAATGTAACCCATCGCCATGGGCCATCTGGATGAAAGGGACTGTAGGGCCTGTCATAGTGAGCCATTTTCTGTGTGAAACTGTCCGGGACCCTGACGTTAATAGCAGGGTTATTTAAAACGTGCCAGTAAATCTTAAAAAACTTGTTAGTCCGGACCTCTGTTTAGCCCCTAACGTAACCCATGTCTTTGTCTTTCAGGGAGATCTGGCTAAAAAGAAAATTTACCCCACACTGTGGTGAGTGGCTGTGCCTTTCGTGACTGTGTGTTTCCCATGATGCACCCTGGTCTCAGCGTGACCAAGCTCCTCTCTGTTTGTCAGGTGGCTCTTTAGAGACGGGCTTCTGCCAGAGGAGACTCACTTCGTGGGCTTCGCCCGCTCCAAGCTCACCGTGGAGGGGATTAGAGCGGCCTGCCTGCCTCACATGAAGGTGTGCTCCTGCGTGATTGCGTGTGTGTGTCTGTGGAGTGTGTTTGTCTAAGGGTGTGCACGTCTTTGCCTGTGTGTGTATGTATTTCTTTCCTGTGTGTGCGCATGTGTATTTATTTTTGTGTATGTATCTCCATGTGTATTTGCCCCATGTTGCATGGTGGTTGCTAAAGTAACCAAACCCACCCACCACCCTTAAAAGGCAAAGACTAGGAGTCATGCCACAAAGGGTTTACTCCCTCTGCTGTGCTTTCAATCTCTCTCTCTCTCTCTCTCTCTCTCTCTCTTCTCTCGCTCTTTTCCTCTCTTTGTGTCTGTGTGTCTCTCTCAGGTAGCTGATGGAGAGGCGGATCGTCTCTCCGTGTTCTTCGGCAGGAACTCGTACCTGAGTGGTCAGTATGATGACGACAGCTCCTTCACTAAGCTGAACGCCCACCTGAACGCCCTGCCCGGCGGCCGTGATGCCAACCGCCTCTTCTACCTGGCCCTGCCCCCCAGCGTCTACCACAACGTCACCAAGAACATTCGCAGCCAGTGCATGAGCACCAAGTCAGTCCGCAGCCGTCCAATCCGATTGTTGCACAATCCCACTGTTTCCCTCCCCCTCAACTATTTTCAGTCAAACTTTGGCATATAAATACTGCCTGCGTGTCCGCTGTCTTCGCATGCTGTTAGTCAAACCGTATAATGTGTATAATGTTCACCTACCCCCAGTGTGAAGTGTTGTACTGTTGTCATATGCTTCTCATGGGGTCAGTCCTCATTCAGGGCTCCATAGGTGTTAATATTGCAGGTGCAACTCTGCTAACGTAAGAAATAAAACTCCCTATACGTGGTAATAATGTTACTATGAACCATTCAATTAGTAGATTGGCGTATTTGACTCGTTTTTCCCCAAGTCCGACGTCGAACAAACTAGGGCTGGGCAATATATTGAGTTCATATCAATATCGCGATTTAAGATGTGATGTCATTTGGGATTTTGGTATCGTACCCAAAATCGTGCCATGATGTACAGTAAGTGTTGCCTTTTATTGTGTCGCCTGCGAAGCAGAGCGGACACATAGGGATCACGTTGAGTCGTCGCACATCTGTTGTCGTCGTCTGTTATCCCACTTCTTCTATCCGCAACTACTCCTAGAGCATTCATGGTTATTGGACCAAACTTGGTCAGTACATTTACCATGACCTGTACACGTGCACCACAGAGATTGTGCCGCAGGCGACACAAGCCTTCCATGGAAGACTCACATTTTCATTTTAAAGGCTGCATTAAAGTAGAGGTTTGCTGTTCTCTGCACTTATGAGGCTGTTGTAGCTGTTGGCTGTACCTACTTGGTCATCATATCCCCATAAGCTGCTAATGACTGTTCATCAAGAATTACGTTGTGAATATATTTTTTTGGAATTATCAATATTTATCCCTACTGTAACGACACAATATCGATTTTGAGGTATTCAGCTTACCCTTGGAGGCTCTTCCCCCACACACACACACACACACACACACACACACACACACACACACACACACACACACACACACACACACACACACACACACAGAAACACTCACACATCACAGCACCTGCAGTTTTCTCGGAGGAGCCCTGATTTCTGAAGCGATCACTTTCCTTGGGCCCTCCCCCCCTCTCTCAGGGGCTGGAGCAGGGTGATCGTGGAGAAGCCGTTTGGGCGGGACCTGCAGAGCTCAGAGGAGCTCTCCGCCCACCTGTCCTCCCTCTTCACCGAGGACCAGATCTACCGCATCGACCACTACCTGGGCAAGGAGATGGTGCAGAACCTGATGGTGCTCCGGTACGACACGCGCTCCTGTCCTCCTCCTACTCCTCCTCTACCCCTGTCCGCTCCTGCTCTCTCAGGTCCGTCGCCCCTCCTTTCATTTTCCTGTCTGCTGTGGTACCTGTGTCTTTCTCACCGTGTGTATGTGTGAATGTGTGTATCTGACTCTGTTGGTCTCTCAGGTTTGGGAACAGGATATTCGGTCCTATTTGGAATCGGGACAGTGTGGCCTGCGTGGTCTTGACATTCAAGGAGCCCTTCGGTACCCAGGGGCGGGGTGGCTACTTCGACGACTTCGGAATCATCCGGTGAGACCGTGTTTACTGGTTTCTGCTGGTTCCAGCCTCTGCGCTGCATCTCAGTTGTACTGTAATTGTATCTCCCCGACAACGATAGTCGGGAGATACTATGGTTTAGTTCCGGGGCCGCCGCTTCCTGCAAAGATTTTCTTTTCCGGGCTCTGGAAGCGACAGTCATTGCAGGAATTTTTCTAATTTTGCACAGGCAAAGATATTTATTTGACAATGCTCAAGTTTCGGCAATTTTGGACGTCCAATATGGCTGCCGGCGGGCATTTTGTCCGAAATTTGGGGATCGGGGAGATGCACGACTCGGTCCCTGTGGCGACCCAGTTACCTAGTTTCTGTTCTCCTCGTGTGCCGTGGCTGCTGCAGATATTCACAGTGCAGTAACTAGTACTCAGCGGTTGGAGACACTTGAGCAGTAGCGAGCTTGGCCTCCTGGGAGGAAACTGAAGGGTGAACTTTTTAATTGACTGTCAGTTACATTGAAGACCAATTGATTGATTAATCATCATGCGAAAAATGGCTTTTGACATTAAAAATGGAAAGTACAAAATGAGTGTTTTTATAACTGTCTTAAGGCCTGCTCAACAGGTTAATCAGCCAAGCATACCCCAAAATATTAATCACTCCCAACAACAGACCTCTTTGTTTTGTTTTCCACTGGCTGAAAATGGACTTACTTGTCTTTACATTGTCACCAGTGGAACGCAACTCATGGAAAATACTATTAAGCCTCTGCATTGCACTCTTTTTAACTGTCTGTTGTGTGTTAGCATTGCCCTCTTGAAACATATCATGTTACTCAAGTTACAAAAACCGTTAAAATGCATTCAGAAAATGTGTGGAAAGGGAAAGGGATTGACGTTTTACAAGGATTCATACATTTTACAGAAGTTAAGAAAAAATGTCTTGCTCTCTCTCCTTACTTTTGACTGTAGTGATGTCATGCAGAACCATCTACTACAGATCCTCAGCTTAGTTGCTATGGAGAAACCAGCGTCCACCAGCTCCGACGATGTGAGGGATGAAAAGGTACGAAATCTCACCCTGCTACTGCACAGCACTCTGGGATATTGTCATATCTACAGTGTAAGTTGTTGAAGGAAAGCTCTGCATTAAGTGCTTGGCTTGGTTTTAGGGTCTCGCCCCGCTTTGGGTCTTTCTGTTTAGAGTCTGCATCTTTGTATGGGTTTCCGTCTAGTACTCCAGTTGCCACACTCCGTCCAAAGATGTACAGAGTGGTCTTATTGGAGAGTCTAAATTGCCCCTCATCATGAGAGTATGAGTGAATGTTGCACGTGTCCTGTGATGGATTGGCAGTCTGTCTTGAGTGTATTCCTGCCTTTCGCTCTGTGGAAAACACACAACCCATCCCCCACTACCCTGATTAGGAATAAGTGAGTAGGATAATGGATGAATGGATGGAAATACGTAGGTTTGATGTGTTTTAATGAGGGACACCCTGTGCTGAGGGTATTTCTGCTTGCAGGTGAAGGTACTGAAGTGCATCGCCCCAGTCACGTTGGATGATGTAGTTCTGGGCCAGTATGTCGGAGACCCAGCGGGGGAGGGTGACGCTAAACTGGGCTACCTGGATGACCCCACCGTCCCCAAAGGCTCCAACACCCCCACCTTCGCAACTGCCGTGCTCTATGTCCACAACGAGCGCTGGGATGGTGAGCGACTCCATCTGTCCCTTCCTCTCTCATTCCCTCCATCCTTTCCTTAATTCATCATCCTACCCTTTCCATTTTCTATCCAACCCTCCCTCCTTCCATCTTTCTCTCAATCCATCTCCTCAATCAGTCCCTTTCTCGTTTCCTATCTTCACCAGTCCATCCCTCCATCTCCTCTGTAACTTCCTGAATTCCACCCTATCTGCATTTGCCTGTAAATCCACTCCTCTCTCCCCTGACTCTTACTCTCTCACTCAGTCTTTCTCCATCCTTATCTTCACCTCCCTCTCTCCCTCCCTCTCTCCCTCTCTGCAGGTGTTCCCTTCATCCTGCGGTGTGGTAAGGCGTTAAACGAGAGGAAAGCGGAGGTGCGGCTGCAGTTCTCCGATGTGCCGGGTGACATCTTCAACGGCCAGTGCCGGCGGAATGAGCTGGTGGTGCGAGTGCAGCCCAACGAGGCCGTCTACGCCAAGATGATGAGCAAGAAGCCCGGAGTCTACTTCAGCCCCGAGGAGACCGAGCTCGATCTGACCTATGGCAGCCGCTACCGGGTACCGTAACGCTCGCTCGCACACACTCAAACACAGTCTCACTCACGCACGCGCTCACTCATACTCTCACATGTGCACATACACTCAGACACGTGCCCACATGCGTGCAAACTCGCATACATGTCAACAGAAGAATTATTGGGACCACTAATTATAATGAGCTCAAATTTTTGTACAAAATAAACAACGTACATAAGAAATGGCATTATGGACCCAAACTTCTGAGGAAGTCACCTTCATTCTTACATGATGATAAATGCCAAAAAAACAAGGTTGGCCTGAGTAATGTATATTTTTTTCCTCTTTCAAATCTCCTGCTTGAATTTTTTTTATGACTCTATGGTAGAATCTCTCCTGGAGATGATTAATGCATTGAGTTTCTTTCCGTGGTGTCTGACAAGATTGACGCACACTTTCGGAGGGCCAATCGTTTCATTGATAATTTCTATGTATGTTTAGGGTCTCTGTCCATATATAGCCTAATCTCAACCTCCAGGCAGAGGTAACCTGATGTTTTGATAAGTATCCTGGTACTTGGTGGCATTCATTATGTCAACAATCTTTAAAAGATATCAAGGGCCACTAGGACCAAAATGGCTCAAAAGCAACCATGATCCACCACATTTTACTGTGGGTACCAGGTGCTTGTAATTGTATGCATCCGTCCTTTTTCACTATGCGTGTTGTAGGTCTGGATGGCTAAAAACTTGTGTTTTGGTCTCCTTATACCGCAAAAAATTCCAACAATTCCAATAATGCTTCGAAAAAAGTATTGCTGCTGAAATTTTAGGTTTGCACTCTGTAATGGCTTCTTTGGTGCAACCCTTCCAAATACATGGAGATGATGTCTTGCAGTTGATTGAGAGACTTTTTATCCCTTAGTTGATTTGAACTGTGTAGCTTTGAAGCAGTGATCCATGGTTTTTTCTTTGCCACCCTAACCATCCTCCTCATTATGTGAGGAGACGGTACACAAGTATCCTCTTCCTGGCAAATTTGCTACTGTGCCAAACTGATGTTAACTTTCATTATTGCTGTGCATTTGTGCATTGTGCAATTGCACAATTTATGCATTGTCTTTCATCATTTATCTGATTGTTTTTCTTTTTTTTAGGTCAGCTAAAATATATCATTTGTCTTTTCCGAGGTGAAAACTCTGGTTTGTCCTTGTGGTGTTGACAGACTTAGGGATTTTGTGTGAAACCTCATTCATACCCTGATGTGAAATGGGAGATGATGAACGGCAGCAATATGGTTTCTGATAACTAAGACCAACTTTTGGTCTTGCTGTGGTTGGATGCCTTCGTGGTGGTCTGTCGTGCGTCCGTGCGCTGTGAACTTTTTGCCTTGTCAGCGATCTAGCACCTTCAGTTTTTCATGCATCTTTTTCATATTTTATATGCATGTGAATGGGATGAAAATCAAGGCCAAGTTGGTTTTTGGTCATGTTTGGCCAAGCGGGCGCTGTGGCTTTGCCGCTATTTTAAAAATTTGCTTTCATTTTGGACTCCTCTACTTATTAATTTTATATGTAGAAAGTTATTTGCATGAAATGGTAATTTTGGCAAGTATTTAAGTTGAAAACTCGAGTCTGTATATTTGTGGTTCATTGTACTGTCATTTCAGCATTTTCATGAGCGCTGAAAGGTTCTTGAGTTGACTGTATATTCACATTGACTCCTACACTTTTGCACAAATTCACTCAGACATTTGCACACAGTGATTACAGTGAAAGGTTTTCCTCTCTTTTCAGGATGTGAAGCTGCCGGATGCGTATGAGCGTCTGATCCTGGATGTATTCTGCGGGAGTCAGATGCACTTTGTGCGAAGGTCAGTCTTCTTTTGCTTGATCCGTCCTTTATTCAGACTCAACTGGCCGTGCTTGCGGAGCCTCCATTTGTGCTGGCTTTTGCCAAACAACATGCCCATACTTCCACAGAGCAATGTGTTATGGTAATCTGGAAGCAATTCAAGTATATTACCTTCTTCTTGTATTTCAGTGATGAACTAAAGGAAGCTTGGAGAATCTTCACTCCTCTTTTGCACCAGATAGAACGGGAGAAGACTCCTCCCATTCCTTACAAATACGGAAGGTGAGTTGGATCCAATAAAGGCATTCGACGGGACATTCACCGGGACAAATGTCCATTTCTGGTGCTCTCCTGGCTCACAAAAAAACACTTCAGTTAGCTGTTAGAACCATCAGCCATTAGTTGACTGGCAGACCTGTACTGTTGTGGCCCAATGAGGAAAGGATGGTCATTCTGTCTGTTTCAGCATTGCACTGTCCATACTGAGCCTTGGATGAAAATGGCCAAACTTCCACAAAATGGCAGTCAGGGCACTGGGAAACCAAATATGATTGATTTTTTTTTTTTTTCTTGAGATGACAATTAAGGAAAGAGGAATAAAGAAGGATTGACTGCAGGAGGAGAGGAGAACTTGAGGAACGAGAAAAGGTGTTTAGCTCACATTGTTGTAACATTAGTATAAGCAGAAAAACTAAGTGTGACCCAGCGGTTTAATTTCTCCCACTAGCTGTTTCTGCAGATTAAGTGTACATCTGCACAGTGCCATTTTCTGTGATGGCCAGTTTGGCTCTTTAAAGAAACAGGAAGTGGGAAATGTATGAAACATGAGTCACAGTTAGTTTTTCTGTTGTCATGATACGAGTGTAACCACTTTTCCTTGTTCCTCAGTTTCCCATACTGTATTCATTCCCCCTCATCTGAGTTTTACCACTGTAATCTCCACTTCCCTCTGTCCACACATTTTTTTTTTTTTTTTTCCCCTGATTTCCTCCGTTTGCTCTCTGCAGCCGAGGTCCCTCTGAAGCAGATGAGTTGGTGCAGAAAGTGGGATTTCGATATGAAGGCACTTACAAGTGGGTCAACCCCCACAAATTGTGATTGCCCCTCTGCATGCTCGACCCCTCACCCCCTACTCACACACACAGTGACCCTCACCCCCCTCTCTCTCTCTCTCTCACTCACTCACTCCCACACACACACACACACTCACACACACACACACACACACACACACACACACATGCACACGCAGTGTGTGATCATTTCCCCAAGATGCACATGCTATCCAACTGCCCTTAACACCGGAGGGAGGGATGGAGGAAGTGGTACACATCTGCAGTACCATAACTGTTCAGAAGAGGGCACTGAAGAGACGTTGATCATTTCTCTGGCCACGGGGAGGAAGAGCCTGCTTATGGAAAAACTGGGGGAGAGTGGAAGAATATGGAGCCAAACCAGTTTTATTGCAGCTGAAGACTCATCTGACATCCCTCTCTCATAACTGTGCTGGCCCTTTCTCAATGAAAACAATAACACTGCTAACAATAATTGAAATTATTCTTGTAATTCATGATTATATAATGGTGATTGAATAACTAATACATGCTAAATCAATTATTGTATAATTTATTGATTTTAAAGCAGATCATTCACAAATGTACAATTATAATTATAGCTCTAGTTGCTGCGGTCAGTAGTTGGGTGGGTGAGTGTGTTTTGGAGATTATCGATACTGCTGCTTTAAAGACAGTGCTTCTTTTAGATTCTTCCAGGTACGCACTGCTCTTTTCTAGGTTTTCTAATGTTACAGCTCATTGGGATGGTTCTCTTTCTGATTGCCTTTGATATTATTTTGGTTTTAGTGCAGGGTTTGAGTCGGCCCACAGTTTTCTGTACTGTGAAGGGTATTTTATTATCACCTGCAACAGTGTGCTGCATCAGACCGCAAACCCTGCATCCTCAGTGCACGAAAACTGTTTTTGAGAAAAAAAAAAAAAAATATATATATATATATATATATATATATATATATATATATATTTTTTTAAAAAACAGTTTTCAGTGCACGAAAACTGTTTTTGAAAAAAAAAAATAAAAAATATATATATAATATATATATACTAAAGGTGAAATAATATACATTGTAAAGACTCCAGAAAGTGAACCGTGCCATTAGCTGGTATTCAGGGTGACAGCATAGTTCTGTAGACAGTGTTGTGTGTACTGAAGCAGATCAGATTCAGCAGTGTGACCAAAGGCTCAGCAGCCTTGCATCTGAACCTACAACCTCCTGGTCATTCCTTGTACTTCACATTTGTTTTTTGCTTATGGTTTTCATTTTTTTTCCCCCTTCATGTTTATACAAAATTTCTTTCCGTTCTCAGAGTAGGTTCATGGATTGATTTGACCGGCCAAATGGTCAGCATGTGTGTCCTCTCTACGTGAGGTTCTACTGGTAAAAAGCTCAGCACTGCTTCAGAGTTTGAATAGTTCTGAACTTGTGTTCCTGACGAACATCTATTCTAGCGCTGTTTTTGGTCATATGCCTTAGTGAGTGTTTATAGGATATTCCAAATTGGAATGTTTACAGATCAGTGGTCTAGCTTATTTCATTTTCGCAAACCTAAAGCAGATTTTTTGATTGGTCTGTATCTGTCACAATGTTTTCTCACCACTGTGTAATGCATACAGTCAGATCCATAATTATTTGGACATGGGAAAAACCTGTTATTTTAGCTGTCTATCTACTGCCGCACATTGGAAATTAAATGAAACCGTAAATGCGAGCTCAAAGTGCACCCTTTCAGCTGTAATTTCATGGTATTTACATCCAAATTAGGTGAATGCCGTAGAAATTACATGGTCCCCCACTTTTAAAGGGACCAAAAGTAATTGTTCAACTGGCTGCTCAGCAGCTCTGTTGCCAGGTGTGTGTTATTCCTTTCTTACTTAATTTATAAGTTGGCAGATAAAACGTCTCAGGTTGATTTTCAAATGTGAAATTTGCGTTTGGAATCTATGGCAGCTAACTGTAAAAATTAAGTGTAAACAGCTGTCTCTGGCAATGATGCCAACTGTCATTAGGCTAAAAAATTTAAGCAAAACAATCAGAAAAATGGCAAAAGCATTAGGTTTTGCCAAACAAACCTTTTGGTACATTCTTAAAAGGATAGAACACCCTGGCGAGATCAGGAACGCCTGAAGGCACAGACCGGGGATAACGACTGTTGCAAGTGAGAGAATTATTCTTTCTTTGGCAAAAAAAACTTTTCTGGCCACTTGGAGAACACTAACCAGGACAGGCACATCGGCATCAGTTTCAGTAATCAAGGGAAGAGACTGAGGCTGATACAGAGGGTTTACCTCAATATGTAAACAAAAGCGAATCAACACTTTAAAGCAAAGAAGTAGCATGTCCTACAATGGTCAAGTCAATCACTTCACCTGAATCTAAATTAACAAGCATTTCACAGGCTGAAATGAAAATAAAAATGGCGTTCCATGGGTGCTTATTTCCAGTACCATTTCATAAGATTGCCAATCTGATTACACGGCACAAATTTCCAAGAAAGTGTGTCGTCTGTACAGATTGGCGAATGTTTTCGAGGGGAAGTGATGAGCAACGCTGTTAATCTGGAACGCGCACGCACTTTTCACTCTTCGTTGAACTGCTGCAGTCACTGCAACAGCTGGACATCCAAACTCGTGCACGAGCTGTCATCAAGCTCTAAGTATCAGTTCTTATTTTACAGGCTCTCTTGAAAACATCGAACAGTTGCGTCAGACAAAGATCAAAATAATGAAGGATTACCGAATGCATTTGCTTTTGTTTTCACTTTATTTGGCAAGAAAAAAATGCGCTCTTTTCAATTGGTGTCTATGGAGCTGCCACATCTTTGGCCACAAAATTGCCTCCAGTGGGAAAAGCGGAAGCAGGAAGCTAACATGCTAACTGGCTGAAGCAAAGGTACTTCCTCGTTCTCTCTGGTTCTATTATATATCTCTATGGGTGGAATCCACACGATAGATCAGCACCCATTCATCACTGGATAAAGTAGACAAATGGGTAAGCTAATGAAAAATAAGCTATGCCTAATACTTCAGCTATATGTCAACTACCAAAACAAAGATGGACAAAAGTTCTCTTTATATCCCAGAAACTTAGAGTGACATATATGTCACAAAACTAAAATGAGGTCAAAGGTCACCAAAAATTAAAAATTGCTATTGGGTTGTTATTAGCCCCTCCTCAGGACATATTAACAGAATACATAATTTTTCTTTCAATTTTTACTATAGTTGGGCATTTAAGGGTTAAATTGGGGCTGAGAATGAAAATCATTGGAATTCCTGCTGGGTCTACCCTTCAAGTACATCTTTATTGTTTCATTTTAAATGTATTGTGGCTGTGTGTGGTCAAAATAATGAAAATTGTCAGTGTCCAAATACTTATGGTTCTGATTGAACAATCTTGGGACCATCTACGATAGTGCATTCGGTGTTCATTTGTAAATCATAGATTGAGATTTTGCCCCTCTGTACACTTGAGAATAGTGACATTACTTACCATTCCAGACGGTGCTCAGCTGCATTCGCACGCACGCAGCGTCTGTTGTGCAAATATAACATTCAGTACGACTGTCACTGTGTTATAAACTGGTATCAGTTTTCAGATGTTCTGTTTGTGTTTACATGGAAATGCAGGGAACAACATATGAGGAACTACGTATCAAATTATTTGTGTTGTGTCCATTTCATAGGTCTAGCTGTAGCTGGTAAGATGGGGTAGGTTGAGAACATGAAAGTGAGTAGTTTTAGTCGCATGATTATCTTGTACAAATTTAAGTTTGGAAAATGTGATTCAGTCATGGAACATCATCCAATCAGTGAGCAGATCCAGCCCTCCGCTCGTCTGAGAGGGATCTGTGCGTTCAGTGCGGCCCCAGGGCGATGATGTTGGCATGACGCAGTGTCTGGTGCTCTTGCTTGCAGGTATACTGTGTAGCTGCAGGAATGTTTCTGCACTCCTGGGACACGCCCCCTCTCACCGAGGCCACACCCAGTGGGGAGGAAGGAGGGGGAAGGGGAGGGGTCTGTCCCAGTTAAATCCATCTCACAAAAGCCTTGACCAAAATAATTGCATTCAGTACCACGTCTTCCTTCAGTAATTCTGCTTTTTCAGAATTTGCAGTTAGTGATTTGTAGTGGGGTTTTTTTTTTTATTTTTTTTTTTTTTTTTTTTTGCTTTTACGGGTTCTCTGTAGTTTTTGTAAGTGTGTCCTTGTCAAGAGACAAAGCTGCTGTCCTGCAGTGACTCAAATCTTCTCTATTTTTAATAAAACACTGCCTTCTGCCTCTGCTGCTCAATTTGTGTTATCTTCGATACCTCTGGCTCGTTTGTGTGTGTGCGTGTGTGTGTATATGTGTATACATGCATACATATTAGTTTTCTAGTGCGCATGTCTGTGAACTCGAACTTCTGAGGATTATTTCTCAGGCAGGGACTGCTCCTGTAAACTCCACAGTAAAGCAGAACCTTCCTCTGCAAGCTGTGGTCATGAAGCTTGTGATATGTGGTCTCTGACCAGGTACTGTTAATGCAGCATTGGTGATAAAATAATATTTACACTGCAAGAGAGGTGATGGAGTTCTAGTACCACTTCTTAACCTTTAGGGTGCTAAACACAACTATTGTTTCTTACTGAGGTAAGATATCATAATCTAAGCTGTTGAAAACCTATCATGTGGCAGCTTGTTTAAAAGAGCTCGCGCAGGGGAGCTCTTTTAAACAAGTTGCCACATGATAGGTTTTCAACAGCACAAGATGATTAAATGTATGTATTCTTTAATTCGGCGCTCTAAGAGTTAAAATTCTGAAAGGGAAGTTAACGCAAAATGGTCCGGCAGGAAGACTGAGCTAAACATGGCCTTGCACAACAATGTTCAGGGAGTAAGTAAAAAAAAATCTTTATTGAATGCTTCAATAGAGATCATTTTAATAAAATATATAATGCTCGTTGACCTAAATCTGTAACTCCTCCCACGCTCTGTTCCGCCTCAAGCCAGTGAGGTGCCATTTGGGCCAGCCTTTCAAAAACAGGCAACTCCTGTTCCTCAGGTGTGCAGAACGCACCTCCCCTTGCACTTCCTGCTTCCTGCTCTGCAGGTGCGGGTCCCCGCCCCGTCCTCGATGCCCCTGGCAAACAGACGCACCAGCTGGCCGTGCACCCTGGGAAGACGCCATTGGAGAGGGTTAGCTGAACATGCAGGGTAACTTCAGTATCACTACTGAAGGAATACAGAGGGCACAGGCAGCCACAAGACTACAACGAGCAAGTCAGTTCAACCATGGGTAATTTAGAAGTATAATTATTAATAATATATAACTGAAGGACATTTTTGAACACTTTTTTTTTTTTTTTAAAGCCTTATAGGATGGTAAAATATAATAATGGGAGACAGAAACTTTGAAATATCAGCCCATGGTGAATTAAGTCACGAGTGCATGAAAACTGGGTTTTGCAGCATCGCCCCTTTTAATGCAGTTCTAATGTCTTCAGTATGTCTTAATGAATACTTCATTTGGAAAGAAGATGCATTTTGAGTGGCTGCCGATCGGACTGTCTACCCAAAGCTAAAGATCTGAAATCAAATCTCCCATCTTTCTTCACCAGTGTTTTACCGTAGTATCCCACCCACAGTAGGGTAGCAAGACCGTAACCTGCTGTTGCATCATTCCCAGAGGGAGGAGTCTGGGCTCCCCTGCCTCACGGCTCAGCGGCCCTTCACCCAGCTAACTAGGAGAGTACAGTATTGTACCAGCTGAGCACGTTTCGTGTTAGTTTAAAAGAAGTATGGCACTGAATTGATTAGATGTGAATGATCATTCAAAGTTTATTAGACTGTATGCTAGTGGAAGCTGGTTAGTGGTGGCAGGAGAGTCATCACTTGCTCAAGCTTGAGCGAAAAGGAAAAAATAAAGACTAATTTGTAGGCAACACCTACTAATATAATGTAATGTTTTGAGAGTTTTGCTGCCAGCATTAGCAGAGTTTTGACCTTTTCGCAAGTTTCTACTCAAAAGGCACGTGTGGTAAGCACCAGTGGTGGCTGCTCGGCTGAAAATGGACAAGGCCCAAAAAATTCTTTAAAGCTGATAAGTTTTCACTCATTTTCAATATTTTCATTGAATTATTTTCATTTAAGTTTTCCAATGATTAGAACAATCCACTGGCAGGTAAACTCACAGCTCCTTTACGAATGCGATTTAAGGGCGATTCGTAAACAAATATGTCAAGCAGAGAAGTAGCTATTTTGGTCAGGAAGTACACTGTATAAAAAACGGTGTCAAGTGTTCTTAGAGTTGACACATTGTTAATCAAGTGAAATTGCTGAAAACCACTCAAGATTAATCATCAGTTAGAAGGGGTGTTTTGTAAAGGATGTATTTTCAGCTGAAAACCTGGCACTAGTCAACACTGACGCGCATACTACATTACGCTATTTAGCAAACTTTTATCCAACGTGACTTACTGATCCAAAGACTGTACAAAAAGATGGACGCAGCACCCGGGCCTGAAAAGTGAAGCTCACGCGGAAATCTCTGAAAATTGCATTCTATTTAATCGCCAGCAGATGGCGACATGGGTGGTTGCAGAAAGAAGTTCAATGCTATAGAAGTCTATGAGAAAATGACCCCACTTTCCCACCTGATTTATTATTATACCCTTGACGACAAAACGTCGGGGTATATAGTTATATACCAAGAATTCTGTTTTTCCGTCATTCCGTCCGAAAACATTATTTGTCCGATTGATATCTCGAATATTATTCATTGGATTCTTTTCAAATTTGGCACACATATTCTCTACCACAGGGAGAGGTGCAGTGCAAAGTGTCGGCCACCTGGGATGATTTTTCACGAAAATATTGCCGTTTTCCTGTTTTTGGACTTAGAAATTTTCAAGTGGGTTCAATGTCAATTTGTCCGATCGATATCGCAAATATTATACATTGGATTCTTTTCAAATTTGGCACACATATTCTCTACCACAGGGAGAGGAGCAGTGCAAAGTGTTGGCCATCTGGGATGGTTTTTCACAAAAATATCGCCATTTTCCTGCTTTTGGACTTAGACATTTACAAGTGGGTTCAATGTCAATTTGTCTGATTGATATCTCAAATATTATTTAATGGATTCTTTTCAAATTTGCCACACATAGTTTCTAACATATGGAGAGGTGAAGTGCTAAGTGTCATAGATGTGTTGTTATTTTTGTCAAAATTGATTTTCGGAATGTAATAATTTCTATAATTTCCAACGAAAAAAGCATAATTGGGGACGTCGGTATTAGTAAGCTCTGCTTACTTTTTCACTTGTTTCAATAGTGATTTTCCACATTATTTTATGGTATCTATCGCAAGTTTCAAGTCTCCTTCGATATATCATGATGTTCATTTTTGTACAATTGACTAGAAAAAAGGATAAAGCCAGATATGCTTTATGGGGCGTGGCTATCCTCTAGTCCTTATCAGATACGGTTAGATCCACACGTAGATCCACCCCTCACTCCTCCCTGGATCTATAATTCACACTCTCGTCCAATAGAAATCACATCCAGTTTCAAAATGACAAAATGGCTCTGTTCAAATTGCTAAAATTGAGGCTTCCTAAATCGTATGCTGAAACCAATGGGTGATGTCGCAGTTGCTTCGTCCATCTTTTGATACAGTCTATGTACTGATCTTATTAAGGAAACACTAGGGCAAAACCCAACAAAACTCAACACCTGAGCCGCTAGGCTATCGGTTGCCCCAGTATTTGGCCGCCACAGGGTCTCAGACAGGATGGAGGGGCCACTCACCTGCACAGTATCTCTGTATACGGCAGGATCTCCCCATCGCAGTTCCACACAGACACCGAGGGAGCCCTGCTACCGCACGGCACACAGAAGAACCGCCTCTTCTTCCTCCTGAAGTCTCCCATCCCTCGCCTCTCCACACTCTCCGCCAGGTTCTGCTGGGAGACGCTCCGGCGCGTTGGCATGTCCCTCTCGCCCTCCGGCTCAATCTTGTCCTCCTCTACACCCTTCCCTCCATCCCCTGCCCCTTGCTCCTCATCGCTCTCCTCCCCTTGTCCGGGGGGGACCGAGAAGCGCACGGCTCGCACACGGTGGACCTCCACAAAGGGCAGGTCAAACTGCAAAACACACGGAGAGCATCCAGATGAAACCGTGAGTGTCAAAATATCCCTGCTTAAGACGCCAGCATTCGCTTACATAGGGTACATTAATTTTAAATTACTACCTCCACCAAGGAGGTTATGTTTTTGCTTCCGTTTGTTTATTTATTTATTTGTTTGTCTGTCTGTTAGCAGGATATCTCAAAAACGGTTGTATAGATTTTAGCCAAACTTTGCAGGATGTTAAAGTAGCACAAGAGGAACAAGTGATTAAATTTTGGCATATCTAGGCCAATGTACAGCTGAGATATAGGCCAAAGTTCAAATCCAGCTATTCAGGTGGAGGTACAGGCTCTTGCGAGTCCAGCTCTAGTACTGTATTGTGTTTTTATTGTGAATTCGCATCACCAGGCATTCACACAAGCTACCTTAACTTCAAAACACCAGACAGAGCCTTTGTCCAGGATTTAGACACCAATGCTATGATGAGTGACCAAGGTCTGGATTCCACAGTAATAGATCTGTACAGCTGGTCTAAACTCATCTTAAGGTTGATGGCTGCTGCCTGATTGGTGACAGTGCTATACCAAAAACTTTTGTCTCCTGTTGGGTGTAAAAGTCACCAGTTCAGCGTAAAAGTCACTGGTGCAGCATAGGGCTGGGTGATATGGAAAAAGTCAAATATCACAATACTCTGGACTGAATACCTCAATATGAATATTGTAGTAATATTGTAGGAATAACCATTGGAACCTTCAGAACATTTTCACATAATACAATTTTGATAAACATTCATTAGTAATGTGGATATTATGACCATGCAGTTGTAGGCAGCAGCTATAGCAGTCTAATAAGTGCAGCCAACTGCATCCCTTTTCAATAATACAGCCTTTAAAACCAGAATAGACAACACTTATGTCATATCACGATATAGCTATATCTAAAATCCTCAATGATACCTCATATCACAATATTGATATAATTTAATATCGTCAACATCATTGGATTGCCGTTAAGTGTGCTGAAGGATTGTCCTTTTCACCTACAGTTAGTGAGTGGGCAGAATGGCCATAACTGAAGAGGTCCAAATGCTCCTCTTGTTTTAGGAGAGAGGAGTCCAAATAAAAGCCCTTCGGTTAGCAACTTTGTACAGGTGTGTACCCAGCTATACCTGCTGACAAGGAGGCTATTATTTTGACTCGGAAGATCCCCCCTCCATGTTTGCACTCTGGTTCGAGGGCACCGTCCCATGCCTCTCACCTGGTCCCGTGTGTTGGTATGCCGGTGTAGATACTTAAGGAACCCCAAGGCGTTGATGTCCCGCACCAAGATGAGGTCGCCCGTCCCATCGGCCAGGTGAGCGGCGGGGAGAGGCCCAGCGGGCTGCGAGGGCAGGAACTGGACATGCAGGTGAGAGACACGCACCTGAACCGGCCCTCGACGCTCATCCAATCAGCTGAGGGGGGCGGGGACAGAGGGAGTGGCCAGAGGGAATCAGAGATGAGAAATATGGGAAAGGACAGAGGAAGGGGAGGACAATGGGAGGGGCATGGGGAGTAGGGGGTAAAAGTTAAGGAACACCAATGCCACCAATGGAGTGATTTATCCGAGCTTCAGGGAGTGCTGCATTCACGCAGGGGTGTCGATAAATGTTGCTCTTGGATGAGCCCGATAGTTTATCCTCAGTATGGATTCTTACACTGACGTAAGATGTTGCTTGATTTATATGTTACTTTGGTTTAACTGAAGGACTTTGCACTCACTTTCATTGACAATTTTTGAAGCTGTCAATATTGTTATTTGTACGTGAACGATCAACTGCAGGTCAATCATTTTGACGTTAAATCCTGACCTCATTGGCTAGTTAATTAGTGAGAACTTGCCTTTGGAAACAGATTATTGCTTTAATTTTCTTACTGGAGGTACTATGCAGAGACACAAATGAAGACCACAAAGGAAAAATGATCAGAGTCCAAATTTTGCTTTTTTTTTGTATATTTTATATATTATTATAATATTTATAAGAATATATAATTATATTACATATTATAATAATTACATATTATAATAATATTTTATTTTTTTGCATATTTTTTCAGTGCTTTGTTTCTAAGATCGTTTTGAATTTTTAATTCATCATTTCTCCACAATGTGAAAATGTGACTGATCATTTTTCGATTGTGGACTTCAAATGATCTATTTAAAAAAGCATTGGAGTACTGAAAACCACAGTGGTCTCCATGGACACAGGGCAGCCCTGACAGAGGACATGGACTGTCTTACCGTCGGAGAGGCCGCTGTCCTGGCTGTACTGAGAGACGGAGTAGGAGCCGGCGTTGGAGCTCTCGTCTGATTGGGTGAACAGCCTCTCTGTGCTTTCAGAGCACACCCGACACCTGGAATGGACATCGCCCCAAAGGGTCAGGGCTGCCTTCCGCAAAACCACACCCTGAAACACCTGCTGCCTGCCCATCAGCTGCTCCAACGCATTCTCATCCCAGCTCCTCATATAGTGACGCTACTTGACCAAGCATCGATATACGATGCAAAAGGAGGCTTTTCTCTTCCTTATTTGACGCTTAGGGTTAGAATTAGGGTTCAGGTAAAGGGGTGGGGGTTAGGGGGTAGGTTTAGTTTTAAACTGTCGTAAAATAAGACCACCAAAGCCTCCTTTTGCATTGCATATCGACGCTTGGTCAGGTAGCGTCACTATATGAGGAGTCGAAATGAGACTGGGCTCGCAGCTCACCTTCTCAAAACTGCATAAAATCACAGAACCCACACAACCGTATACTGTAATGTGTATTCTGTGACTTTTTATGCATACTTTGGTTGAATAATTTTTTCAAGCACAGAAAAACCTATATAACAATAAAATTACACAACATCCACCTGTTCAGCTCGATATTCAGGTCAGGAGCTGTATTGTTGGAAGGATACAAAGGCAGTGTCCCAACTAGGCAATAGATCTTTGAGTTACTAGCCCTGTAACTTAAAACACTGAAGGAGTCTTGTCCAAGTTAGACGTAATCATTTGAAAAACCTGATGCATCTGAAGCACATCTACAGTTCCTTACGTCAATTTCTGTCCTAAATTGTGTCATTGTATGAGTGTGAACAGTAGTGTCCAAAAATGCTTTTGTGCAACAGTGTATGTATGTGTCTCTGTTGGCATCCACGTATTTCTGTGTAAGCCCATTGGTGGGTGGATATACAGTAATACCAGCCAGCCTCTGATTACACCTGTCAATCTTACCACCACAAGGGCACACACAAGTTCCTTCTGGAAAAAGATGAAGATTTTTTCATGCAGCTGACATACTGACAGGGTGAATGCCAGCTGCTGATCTGTTGAGACCACCTAGCTTACATTCCTGTTATTTTTCTATCAATGTGGCATAGGGGGGTGGTGTATGTATTATGTATATTGTTCAAATGCATTACATTATTGCAGCACCAATATAACGTTATGTTGTCATTTACCCTGAGAGGCAGCGTGTGTTGTCCCGAGGGCTGGAGAATTGGGGATCTGCAGGCAGGAACTCAACCACTCCCGGATAACTCCGGTTACTGAGATACGTCATGCAGCCTAGAAAGACAGGGGTTTTGGAGAAAGTATCAGTACTTGGCGTACGCTCACGAATACGTACTATGGACACCAGCTCATCCAACAGCTCATTCCAATGTCATGGACAGTAAAATGGAAATGGTCTTCCCTTCGAAGCTTTAACAGCCTCCACTCGTCTTGGGCAGCATTCCACTAAATTTATCCATTCCAGTAAAACTGTGTTACTAATGCATCAGTGAGGTAGCTTCTACCGTTCTACTGTTGCGTTTCATATTAACCATGTTGATTCTCACTAATTACCCTTTCCCTCCCCACCAGAATGGCTTGCCATCTTGTTGTACACCCTGATCAGTATGCTTCTGGTACACCTTCCACTGTATAAGGTGTAGCAAAAACCCTGGCAGATGAGCCATGGCTTGCGAACACTGTTCAGGTATAACCTGCACTTTACTCAAGCTAACTGACAGACCTGAGTAATCATATCGCAGTGGCCCCATCCAACGATGTCTCTCACTCTCAGCCAGCACGTCACCATAGAAACCGTAGCCCACGAGGGAAACGGAGTAGCGGACTAGGGTGTTGAGATGATGGACAGAACACACATCCAATGGCTGCGAATCTCCTGAAGGAGGAGGACAGAAATGAGGCAAGGGGGCGGAGTTAGTTTGTTTGACGAATCCAGAACAAATAGCATATTACAGTGCTGTGAAAAAGTATTTACCCCCTCTTGATCATATAACCAACGCATACAGTACTGTGCAAAAGTTTCATGGGTATTTAAAACAATTCCATGAGGTGATGGCGCATCCAACAATCACGAAATGAAAAGTTTAAAATATGAAAATTTAAAAAATATACTATAAAGAGCAGAACTGAAAAAAATTAATCATAACAATATCTGCTCTGACTACCCACTACCTTAAAAGTAGGAACATTGTCCTGCATGTTTCTGCCCACCCGTCCGCTCTTTCTTTTTTCATCATTCCATTGAACTCCTTTCTCAAGTCTTGCAAGTTTCCAGCTAGAACTTTCAAACTTACTTCACACTCAAGACATTCCCAAAGAATGGATATTGATGCCTCTGCCCCTGCCATTATATACATGCAGACAGACTCATGGAGCATTCTGCGGCTTTTTTCATTGCTCCATCCCACATATTACCTGAATGGATAATCTTTGATCTTTTATAACATTTGAACCGTTTGTCAAAGAGAGTTGGGGTATTGGGTTTTTGGACTCAGGAAAAAATCACGTTAAATGTCGAAGCCCCACCCCCTTTCCTAATTGGTCAATATTCGATCGTTCCTAACTATTGAACCATAAAGACCATTTTTAGTCTCTAAATGAAGACAGAATGTTTCTCACTGGAAATCATTCTCTGAAATCAAACATCTCAATGTAGTGATGACTTCCATTTCGCCATAAAACACACTTAAAAGCATTCATTACACATTCTATCAAATCTTTACGACATACAATACATGAGTCTGGTCAGAAGTGGATGTAAACTGCAAGTTGAATGGTTGTAATAACTGGTTGTGCCACTTCTTACAGCAGCAGCTGCAACTAAATACTTCTGATACCTGAAAATCAGTCTTATACATTGCTGTGGGGGAATGCTGGCCCACTTTTCGCAGCATTGTTTAAATCGGGCACATTTTTCCTGCCACAGCATCATAATGGGGTTATAGTCAAGATTTTGACTCAAAAATCTTAATTTTGGTTCTTTTGAACCAACCAGGGGTGGACCTGCTCTTGTGCTCGGATTGTTGTCCTGCTATATACTTCAATCATGCTGGAGCTTCAGCTTAGTGAAGGAGAATGTCTGATCATCAGTCCATTTTTTCCCGTGGAGGGTAGAATTTATGGTTCTGTCAGTTACGTCAAGTGACCCAAGCCGTGAAGCAGTAACGCATCCCCTCACCATAAGACTTTCCACCAGCATGTTTCCCTGGGAGCATGGTGATCTTATGATGAAATACTCCATTTGCTGTATGCCATTGAAATGGAACCTGTGTCTTCCAGAAAGGTCCAATTTTGAATAATCAGTCTGCTAAACGCAAATGGGTCTTTATTTTCCTTTTGGATGGTAATGGTTCTCTTCTTGTAACCCTCCCATCTTTTTCATGACATAATAATGAACACTGAGCTCATCTTCTCATTGCACCTTTTTAGTGTACTTATTACCTTGGGATTTTCAAGGATGCCCACAGAGAAATGCCTGATTGAACCACTGCACACAAGCAGGGATGGAGAGAAATGGGAACAAAGCCCCTGAAACAGTTTGTGGTCTGTTTGGGGCCTTTTCAAGAGCCCAACATTAGAGATCTTCCTTCCTTAATCTCTGTAGTTTCATGTAAAGAGTCTCAAAACCCACCAGGGACTCAAACCAGCAGGGCCATTCTTTGAGAAGTGAACCAAAATGTCACACACATGACCAGATGTCATCAAATAAAGAAATACTTTGAAAATTAATGAAAGGTATCAAATTTATTCCTTGCTATTCTCCATACCCCAAAAACTATGAAAATTCTAGATTTTTCAACTTCACAGAGTTTTGAAGTCAAATAGAGTTATGAAAAACCTGTTTCCGTGTGAAGAAGTCACACACGTGACCAGTCGTGTTTGACCTCTGACCTTAAGTAGTTAAAGTTAATGTAACAAATAACATTTTTACTTGATAGACTTGGATAAGTAGTACTCTTATACAAGGTCCACAATCATGAACCTCCAATGCTTTTGTAATTGGAGGAGATTTTTTCTACTATTTGTTACATTTTTGGTCACACACGTGACTGAGAATGGCCCAGCAGCTCTACAGTTAAGAGTCAAGTAATTTATCACTACGCTGCCCTGCTGCCTCACATTGCCTGATAAGGTTCTATTTAAGTGATTTACAGATGCAACACAGCTGGCAGTATGCAAGCGTGGGTGACTCTAGTCTGATTAAACCAAAATATCAATTAAATTTAAATTCAAACTGGCTGACTGAGTAACTACGGAAGCAATTACTTTGTCACAGAAGGCCTGTTGGTGCTGGATAGTTTTTTCCTTCAAATAAATCTTTGAAATACTATTTTGTGTTCACTCTGGTTGCCTTTGTCTCATATCAGAATTTGCTTGAAGATCTGAAACAATTAAGTGCGTCATCATGCAAAAATAGAATAAATCAGAATGCGTCCAAATACTTTTTCATGGCCGTGCAGGACATGTCTTACCAAGTCTAAAACATGCAAACATGTAAGAGTTTTCTATTGTTAGATTCACATTGACATTAATGCTACTGACACGGGGGAATACCAACCTATGATGATGTGAAGAGTAGAGGTAACAGGATCATTGACCCCCACAGTGGCAAAGCATACGCAGTCTGTTGAACCTACACCACACACCGCAGACAATAGGGATATAAAAGCAGTTCGTGTCACCATTTTCTCCAAAATCTCCAACAAAAAAGACTGTGCATTCAAAATAAAACCTGATTGATAAAATGACTCTGAGAGCAAGTGCACAGACCATTACCATGCTGATCATCGGGGACAGGGCTAGGAATTATTGGCCTCCTGAAACAGTATTACTTATTACTTATTTTAGCAAAGTGCGTTGGTCCACTTCAACAGCAATGGCCTCTCTCAAGCAGTGAATTTCAAGACTAATCACCTACTCTCCCGCTGCTCGCAAAAACCCGGTCGATCATGCTTATGATAATGTTCATACTTTAGCATGTAGACGGTCTAATTCAGAGTACTTAATGGTAATTCAAATGGAAATTTTAGTGCAGATCACCACTCTTGTGGTAATGAAAATTGTCGTAACCATAGCAGATCAAAAAATAATTCTTGAAGTGTTAGTGTGGCTGGATGACACTCACCTGCTGGAATGATGCCAATGTGAAGGTTGCACGGCTGAAGCGTCACGGTGGGGTCGTGTTCTGATAGGCCGGCCTCTTGCTGTGTCCGTCCAATCACACCATGAAGGAGCTCGCTGAACATTCCATCCCCACCAACACACACCACTCTGAGGCACAATGCAAGACAAAGAAAGTGAGCGAGAGACAGACGAGTCATTAAGTGGAGTCAGTAGTTATTACTGCGCATTAAATTAACAACAACTACTGATTTTCTTAAGGGGAGCTGAACTCCAGTCCTGGAGGGCCACAGTGTCTGCTGATTTGATTAATTTAAGACGCTGATTAGTAAATGAGTCTGCACACCCTGTTCCTTAAGCCTTAATTGGCTGCTGGCTGAAAAGACCAAAATAGCCTGCAGACACAGTGGCAAAAGGACGAGGGTTTGACATCTCTGATATACTCCATTATACACTTCCTTAAGTTGTGGCTTAAGGAGGCTGAAGAACTCCCGAACTGTGAAAAGAAGGAGTAGCTGGCTATAAACAGTGTAAAGAGGATAATTGTGTGAGTCTGCACTCTTCTCAACCTACGAGGTAAGCAACAAAACAGGTATAAATCTGCAACCGGGCTCACAAGATGAGGAAAAATTTGAACCCGGATAAAAAAGACCGATTTGACCACAGATTCCTTGAAAAACTGAGCTGCATGGTTTTGGTTCGGAATTACAAAGAAGAACCTGGTAGAGCAGAAAAGATGTCAGACAAACCTGTCTGCCACTGTTGTGTAAATTAGCCAATGCAAATGGCAGCCTGTCGTAGGGAAATCAGCTACAGCTGCAACTTCCTGCCTGCTGACGAACATGACTGACATTATGAAGCATTATTATGACTGAGCTGAGCCACCTCAAAACCGTCCTTGACCGAGCAGCCTAGGCTTGCTGCAGACACATTGTGTGTGTAAATATGTGTGAGTGCGTGAGTATGCATGTGTGTGAGTGAGCCTCCTTCTTACCCATCAAACCCAGTCAAGTCTTTCCTTAGGATGTGGTCTCTGGCCTGGTTGGCTCGTTCCGTTACTGTGCAGATGGGAGACAGGGAGACAGTTTATCTGATGTCTCAGACTTGGAGCAGCTGATCCAGAATCAAATTTCTCAGTATTTCACGCCCTTCCATTTTGTACAAAAACGTTCAAATGATCCTAGATCAGCTCTCCTACCCTGACATGCCTTTATAAATAAGGACCGGAGAGTTTCTAACTGATAACCCTGGGTGCGTTCGATTGTGCAACCCGTGTCACTCGGGTTGACCAATCGAACGGCCAGATTTTGGACTCCGATCAAGCTGTGACTCGACTTCGGTGCTCTCCATTTTTGGCAGGGTCGTTGCGAGTCGAGTGGACCAAGATCGCAGCAACAGCAAGAACCTTTGGGCAATTTTGTTCGTTTGTTTTGGTTAAAATACATGTTCAGATGGTAAGAAACCGTAAGAAATTGATGGCAAATTAATTTGACAGTATCGTAGATTATATTGGCTCGCTATTTGAGGTTTGTCATTGCACTGAATGTGTAGGAATGCAGTATGAAGCTGTGTCGGAAACTTTTAGGGAAAAAAGGACCATTGGCCCTGTAGCAAAAAAAAACGAGCAATCCGAGATTTCTGATCTCCGCCAAGGGATGATGTTGATACAAATGCAAGATCATTACACAATTTTAATGGAGTCGTCCCTTGACCAAGATCTATCTCTGGTGAAAATTTCATGAAGATCCGTCCAGTAGTTTCCGAGAAATCCTGTCCACAGACAGACAGAAGGACAGACAGACAAATAAATAAATAAATAAATAAATAAACCGACTCGATCGCATTATCTCCTTGGCGGAGATAAAAAGTGAAATTTGTATTATTATGAGGGGCCATCTTGAACTGGGTTCTTGCACTCGGCGTTTGATTGTATACCGTAATACGCATGTGCCAAAATATAAACTCGAGTCACACGGCGTGCGCAATGGAACGCACCCCCTGTTAATTCCTCAGTCACCACTGAAAGGATTTGTCACTATGGCGACATGTTGTGTGCTGGAAAATAATTACAGGTTCATCAACATAGTGAGACCGAAACCCTCTCTGTTATTGCTCTTGCCCGATCAAAATACAATCATATTTTCAAGTTAATGAATCCCAGCACTGCGGATAGGTATATAGACAGTAGCACATTTCTTCATTTTTGGCCCTGTCCACCAGATTTGAAAGCAATTAATAAAAGTCCATATATCCAGCTTTAATTAAGCAGGTCTTTATAGGGGGTGTATAAAATGTCAGAAAATACCAGCTTTGCAGCCACAGTTCTTTTTCATTCTTTTGACATATGTTGTCAAAGTTTTTGACTCAGTTGCTCAGGCACCTTATATAATTTTGCCATTTTTATGACTTGCAATTTACGCACTGACGACATGGCAAGGGCTTTGGCACACTGTCAATATCTTCATCAGGCTTTGAAGAATTACCTCATAAAGAGCTGCTGGTTAGACCTGTTTAAAGGTGTCCTATCATGTCACCAGGTGCACAGCTAATTAGCCATTTCAAAATCTGTTTCTTTGTGACATCATATGGTGAAGTGACTGCCCAGAGACAGGAAGGACTGGTTACCCAACCATTTAATCAGCTCCTTCGTTATTCTGGGTGATCCCTCCCCCTTGCGATGTTCCAAAGGACAGATTTGAAATTACTCATAACGGCTGATTACTAGGCTGTGCACCCAGTGACGTGACATGGAACCATTAAGCAGACTAATGTGGGTAATAGCATTCATATCATTATAAAAAAAAATTAGCGAGCGTGAATGAAGACATTAGCGCCACACTAGCGTAGTTTCTGTGTGAATGGGGGATTACAGTCCGTATTATATGTAGAATACCTCAGTGGTGTGTTCTCTAAAGCAGCAGTCACACATCTTAAATCCTAAATGTTGTAAATGCTGCACTTCTGGGCCAAGCTGGCACCCAAAGGTAAGCAGGATTTTTTGAGTTAGATGGGGGACCGTTGGCTGTGTTCCAGTGTAAAGGGTGGGATTATACAGGTAAGTGCCTTAGGTCAGCACTGCAATTCCAGCAATCCACCAGCTTCCCACAGGCAACCCTTTCCAATCAGTGAAGGATATATAGGCTACGGAGTAGGACTTGTATGGATTGTATTGCATTAAATAGTTACTGGCATTCCTATTGTCAACTGTCGGGAGTCAGTAGGGCTCTTGTAGTCTGGTGTCCTATAGGGTGTAAAATAGTCACTGCCTCTTGACTAAAAGTTGGATTCTTTGAACCAGAGAGGGAATTTTTGGCTTTGTTCTAGAGTGCAGGGTGGGTTTACGCTGGTTAGTGCCCCTCAGGTCACCATTGCAACCCATTGGGTCCCCACCGGTAGCCAGTCACGCTCAGTGAGGGATATACAGGACACAAAGTGAGATTTTTCTGAACTGTCGGATGTCAAGTAGTCACTCTCCTGCAGTACTGTGCTGACTGCACAGTGTAAAACAGTCTTTGTCACACCTGTAGTACTGTGTGGACTACAGGTTTTCAAGGAGCCATTGGCTCTCCTGTAATACGGTAAACTGTGCAGTGCTGAGAAAAGGTATTTGCCCCCTTCCCAATTTCTTCTATTTTTGGATATTTGTCACACTTGAATGAGTCAGATCAAAAAAACTTTAAAAATAGACAGATGACCCGAGTAAACACAGAATACAGTTTTTAAATGATGATTTTATTTAAGGAAAAAAGGTACCCAACCCTGCCTGACCCTATGTGAAAAGTATTACCAAAGTATACCATAGTTACCAAATCAACCAATTAAACAAATTTCATTGATAATTCAGTTCAATTTCACCAGGCATGATTAGTCCCAGCCCTGCTCAATCTGTATATTGCAACCCCAATTCCGAAATAGTTGGGACAAAGTATAAATTGTGAATAAAATCAAAATGCAATGACTTCCAGATCACGTGAGCCAATATGTTATTTACAATAGAACATAGATAACATTTCAAATGTTGAAACTGAGACATTTTACATTTTATCCCAAAATGAGCTTATTTCAAATTTTCTGGCTGCAACAGGTCTCAAAAAAAAAAGTTGGGACACAGGCAAAAACAGGCTGAAAAAGCAATTAATATACAAGAGAATCAGCTGAAAGAACATTTAGCAAGTAATTAAGTTAACTGGCATCAGGTGTGTAACATGATTGGCTATAAAAGGGATGTCTTAGAGAGGCTGTGTCTCTCAGAAGTAAAGATGGCCAGAGGCTCTCCAACCTGTGAAGGCTTGCATAAAAAAAAAAATTGTGGAATACTTGTGGAAAAACAATGTTCCTCAACATCAAATTGCAAAGGCTTTGAAGGTCTCATCATCGACAGTGCATAACATCATCAAAAGATTCAGAGAAACTGGAAAAATCTCTGTGCATAAGGGACAAGGCCGAAGACCTTTGCTGGATGCCCATGATCTTTGGGCCCTCAGACGCCAATGCATCACTCACCGGCATGATTCTGTTATTAACATTACTAAATGGGCCCAGGAATACTTCAAGAAACCACTGTCTGTAAACACAATCTGCCGTGCCATCCACAGATGCCACCTAAAACTATCATGCAAAAAGGAAGCCATTGTTGAGCATGATCCAGAAGCGCCGCCGTGTTCTGTGGGCCAAGGCTCATTTAAAATGCACTGTAGCAAAGTGGAAAAGTGTCCTGTGGTCAGACGAGGTCAAATTTGACATTCTTTTTGGAAATCATTGGCGTCGTGTCCTCCAGGCTAAAGAGGAGAAAGACCACCCCTCCTGTTATCAGCGTTCAGTTCAAAAGCCAGCATCTCTGATGGTATGGGGATGCATTAGTGCACATGTTGTGGGACACTTGTAGGTTTTAAAAATCACCATGAGTGCTGAAAGGTATATAAAGGTTTTAGAGCAACACATGCTCCCCTCCAGACGACATTCCAGGGAAGGCCTTGTGTATTTCAGCAGGACAATGCAAAACCACATACTGCAGCTATTACAACAGCATGGCTTCGTAGTAGAAGAGCCTGTGCGCTGAACTGGCCTGCCTGCAGTCCTGATCTTTCACCGATTGAGAACATTTGGCGCATAATTAACTGAAAAGTCCGTCAAAGGAGACCCAAAACTCTCCAGCAGCTGGAAGCCTGTATTAAACAAGAGTGGGATCAAATTCCAATGGGTAAACTCAAGAAACTTGTCTCCTCAATGCCCAGACGCCTCCACTCCGTGTTAAAAAGAAGAGGGGATGCTACACCATGGTAGACAGGCCCCTGTCCCAACTTTTTTGAGACCTGTAGCAGCCATCAAATTTGAAATGAGCTCATTTTGTGGATAAAATTATAAAATTTGTCAGTTTCAACATTTGCGATGTTAACTCTGTTCTATTGTGAATAAAATACTGGCTGGTGTGATTTGAAAGTCAATGCGTTTTGATTTTATTCACAATTTACACTTTGTCCCAACTATTTCAGAATTGGGGTTGTACTTAAATAGAACCTGTCTGGCAATGTGAAGTCGGCAAAAAGCAGCACATGGTGCCACAACCTAAAGAAATTTAAGTACAGATGAGAGACAAAATTGTTGACATCTTTCAGTCTAGAAAGGGTCACAAAGCCATTTACATGGCTCTGAGACTCCAGCAAACCACTGTGAAAGCCACTGTCTACAAAAGAAGAAAACTTGGAACAGTGGTGTACCTTTCTGGAGGTGATCGACCTACCAAACTTCCTCCAGGAGCGCAGCGACAACTCATCCTGGAGGACGCAAAAACGACCCAGACTAACATGAACTGCAGGCCACATTTGTTTCGTTTAAGGTCAGTGTTCACAATTCCACAATAAGAAAGGGACTGAGCAAAAATGGCATCCATGAGAGAGCTGCCAGTGTTCACCAAAAAAAAAAAAAAACACAAAGGCTCATCTCACATTTGCCAAAAAACATTAATAATAATATTATTCAGTGGACTGATGAGTCAAAAGTGGAATTTTTTGTAAGTGATGGGTCCCGTTACATCTGGTGTAAAGCTAACACAGCATTCCACAATAAGAATAAAATACCAGCAGTCAAACACGGTGGTGGTACTGTGATGGTCAAAGCCTGCTTTGCTGGTTCAGGACCTGGGCAACTCACAATAATTGATTGAACCATGAATTCTGCTCTCTACCAGAAAACCCTAAAGGGAAATATCAGGCCATCAATACTGAGATGCTATGGCATGACCTTAAATGGGCAGTTCATGTTCAAGTAACCTCCAATATGGCTGAATTAAAACAATTCTGTAAAGAAAGGAAAGAAGAGTGGGCAAAAATTCCTCCACAGCACTGTAAAATTTTCATTTCTAGTCATCATTTTAGTAGTTGCAGCCCACAGCGGTACTACCAGTTATTAGTTTAAGCGGGGGCTATTATTTTTTTTACATAGGTTACATACAGTAGGCTTTGAATAACACTTTATATTCAAAAGTGGAATGATGATTTAAAAGCTGCATTTTATGTATATACAAGTTGTTTTTATTTTACATGAAAATCAGTTGGATGATCACAGACATTTAAATAGGACCAATCAGCAAACAAATAGAGAAGAAATTGGGAAGGGGGCAAATATGTTTTCATAGCACCGTAGGATGGAAAGGGCACAAAAAAGAGTGTTTAATGCCTCAAGTTGCCATATTTGATGACGTCTGAATTTTGGTAACCATGCCTCTAATGCTGTTCTTACCCACAACGTGAGCACTGATCCCAGCCAGCTCCAGAAGGGGGGACACCAGGTTTTGATAAATCTGCACGCCCCTCTTCTTCCCTCCATATGGGTTAATGAACACCAGAAGCCGCTGAGGTCGTGTGGCACCTAAGAGAGAGCAGAAAGGAAGGAGATAAAGAGGGAGAGAGACAGAGTCAGGCACAAGGAGAAAGCGGCGATGAAGATGGGAAGAACATAAAGGTTTAACCTGTTAACTGTCACTGGGCCCTAATTAGGGCCCTGTGGAATTTACAAACAAATTTTGAATCCTTCATTTGTAAACTATGACTTCAATCCTCAACCAATCCAGGCAAACATATACCATTTGAAAGCTTAGACGCTCAGGATTTCATTTCTACCCACCTTTTTGCTCTGTGTCAGTCATAACAAATGCAATAAGTCAATTTCTGAACACAGACACCACATACTTGAGTGCAATGAAACTTGTCAGTCCTCATCATCAAAGTTGTGTTGTGACGGTCAAACCATGTATTATCTCTTCCATTTGGTCTTGTTCGAAAGCCAAGAACCTGTGCAGACTTTATTCTAGTCTCAATTACTCTCTGACAGTAAGTCACAACATTTTATGATGCATTTAATTGAAAACCACTATGTCCTATCTTTACAATGAGACCATGCATGTGTAATAGAACCATTGTATGTGGGAGCAGTGAGCATTTGAAATGTGGTATACCAATCCAGGCCAAATGTGAGAAAATGCAGGTGACAGTTAAGAGGTTAACATAACTCACACACAGTAGAAGCAAGTGGGTTGTGGCACCTGGCAAACTACAATTATTAGGCAGGGCCAAGCCTCCCTCCCTGGTTTGCTTCCAAATGTACCATTATTTCCAAAATATTTGTATAATACACAACCGTCGGAGACACGAGCATGGAAAACCATGTGACCACGAGTGTGGGCATTCTTACTCTTCTCCTTGAGTGCAGCTCTCAGCTGTGTGATCCAGTGGTCCCTCAGTTCTCGGGAGCTGCAGCTAAACTGGGTCCTGCCCACTGTCCACAGCCCCACAGAACTGGCCCCACGGTGACTACGCTTCACAGAAAACACTGAGTACAGAGGAGAGATTAACCCATGGGAGGGGAACTGAGATACAGGCTGTGACAAAGACAGAAACACTTGATGTGATTCAGGTTGATTTATGGATGTGATATGCTTTAAGATGCAGACCGTGACTCACCAGTAAAATGTTGCTCTGACTCCTCCACTTTCTTTTGTGGCAGAATCTCAACTCTGCCTTCCTCCACCCCTATCAACTCTGACACAGGGACTGAAACTGCACACAAAAAGCACTCCTTACACCAAACCAAGCTACAAATTGACATAACGGGCAGAAATGCAGCTGTACAATTATTCAACTGCCCTTATGACATCTTATAATAACAAAAAAAAAAAGCTCATGACAAGCTGATGATATATTAGACCTGTATTGAAATATAGCGTACATGTTTGTGAATGAAAGTCCACTAGGTTGGGTGTGTGTGTTTGCAATGTGTTAATCATGAGTGGTAATGCGCTGGGTGTGCCTTTACTGTCTTTTTAATGAACGCCAGTCAGGTATGGGCTGTGTGACATGCTGGTTAAGTACAACAGGTTCTTACACAGGTCCTCCACCAGCATAGGTATGATAGAAATGTCGCTTGTTCTGGTGGGCAAAACGATGTAGTCCCCCAACCACCTTCTAAAATGTTCAATCATTGTTTTTTAACAAACTTCACCAAGGCCGTAAAACCATGACCAGACATTTATGCTTGTGTTAAAAATATGACTAATTGAGCTCCTGCGTTTACGTCGTTTTGCTCTCTCCGAGTTAGACAGGTTGGGTCAGTTAATCTGTAGGCTCTACGACACTGAGATTCTCTCAAGTACACCTGCTTGCCTTTCGATTGCGTAACAATTATGAGACATTGTGTTGGTTTTTCCACAGCCTACTTGAGGTTCGATCTTGAAAAGGAGAATGCTCCTCTGTTCAAAAGCTACTGAAAGGTTTTGGTAACTTGTAACTTGAGCGCCATACATTTTGATGGGAAGATTGTTGTACTGCCTACTTAACAGCAATACTGAAAATTTCTTTTTGAAGGAAATCAATGCACTGTCAGATTTAAATATAGAGAAGTAGGAAAATGAATATCAATGCATTGTCAAACTTAAATAGAAAGAAGTAGGAATATATATATATATATAGCCATGAATTAGGGAGTAAGGAAAAGCATGGGCTATTATGACGCAAACATGTATGGAGAAGTCACCCCGCGCCGGAGGGAAATGTAGTACGTCAAGTCTCACCTGTTTTTTTCTCCCGGTTTTGCTTGTCAAGTTGGGTCCATCTGAAATGAACTCCATTTAGAGTTACTCGGTGCTGTTTCTTTCCGACTTGAAGAACTGACTCCATCCACTGAGGGTCCATGTCCGAACCGTCTCAGAAGAAATCAAAAGGTCTTCAGACTTGACGTTCACTTTCTCCCTCTCCCAATCTTTGAGGGATTTAGTCCAGCAAGCATTATGTTCCGTAAATAAGGCGATACCGCTATCTTAACACGATTTCACGGCATGTTAAGGGAACAATGACAATCTGAGAACAACTACGACTGCGGACAACGCAACTCAAAACATTTTGTCGCCTTACACTTCGCACAACGCAGATTATTAGTCTGACAAACTGACTCAGTCAGTGACACAAAACGTCAGTTGCCGAGTTGATTGACCTAGTTAACTTTCTGCCCTACAAGTCTATAAACGGCAAATGATGGTATCATGGTAAAAAAACGATAAGGATCAGTTCATGTCCTAGTCCTCACATAGCCTACCTCACTGTACCTTCCGTTCTCCGGTTTAAATACCTGTTTCAGCTGATCTAAAAATAAATTTGTTTCCCACTTTCTCTCACCAAGCATATATTTGCATATCCTGGGTATGAATATTGCGTTCTGGTTGGGTCACGCAGATTCACATGGCCTACTCAGCACTTTGATTATGCTGTTTTTTAAAGTACATTTAATTTGCATGCGAAGGGTGGTGCTAAGTGACATACACGGGCAAAGATTGGTTAATCCACTTTTCCATTGCACTGTCGGAGATGGCTCGAGCGAAATCACAAAGGGAAAGGGGCGTTACTGTGGGAAACAAAATCGCTCAAAGGAACAGGTGGAGGGAAACGTGAGAGTAAAAATCAAACTGATTTTCCGGAACCACAGTTTATTTGTAGGCTTAAGCATAGCTCAGCGGCCATTATCAGGGGTTTATCGGGAGTTCTTGGAAAAATTGCTGTATCTGTCATGGATCAGGGCTTTTTGTAGGCTTCTTTTTCTTTCATGTTATTCGCCTTTTAGGATTTGCCATTTTACTGAACTTTTCTCTAAGTTCACTACTGCTCCTTCACCAATATCTTATTTGCAATGCAATCTATCCTAATTTTAATGTGATGCAGAATTAAGTTTTTCCCCATCAGATATTGGGAAACTGGAGTTCAGACTGACATCCTTGTAGGGGCTTCTGTAGGCATGCTCCACCCACAATGCGACACATTTGACGGGTGTTACAATCTGTAATCATACCTCCAGGGAAAAGTACGATCTGATCTCAGCCAGATATGTGAAAAATTCAACGCTTGTTATCCAGTCACAATGATAAACCTTCTGCAGCTATAGCCTATGACCTGATGAATTGTTTGAGCATACACTTCAGCCATCAAAGAATTTAATTAATAGCTGTCACACATACTACTTATCAGTGGCAGGCGGTGGACAGAGAACAAGGAGGGTGATAAACATGTCTTTAAACTGCTTATTAGTCTTGATCTGTTTTCAGTCAATCTCTCTGGTAAAAGACACTTTAACCCTCCCCTCAAAGGTGTAGCTAATTGTCCTCGCTAAGATGAGAAATCAAACGCATCAGTTGAACGCAAAAAAGAGCGCATTTCAATCTTTTTCAACTGAAGAATCATTAAGCACAGGTTTGACGACTTGCTTAGGATGTGACAAAATTTAACGCAGAAAATTCAGTGTTTTTTTCGTGAAGAGTTGCCTATTAAGGCATGTGAATTAAACATTTTATAGAATTTATTATTCACTGCCCTAAATATTTCATTATAAGGGAAACTATCATGTTGACCAAGAACAATAATTGAAATCGGGTCACACACAAAATTAGGTGTGTGTGAATGATGTGTACACCCTGCAATGCATTGGCGAGCTGTCCAGGGTGTGTTTTGCCAATACTTCGCTGAGGTAGGCTCTAGCTCCCCCACGACACAAGTGAGGAAGATAATGAATGGATGGACAAGCTGTGTCAGATTTACATGAACATTTCTAGTCGAAATGTTGATGGCGAATGAAAGTTAACACTTCAAATTAACCAGCAACAACAACAAAAAATCAACTCGTAAGGGATTTTTTTTTTTTTCATCACGAGGCCTGTACAGTTGTGGTCAAAAGTTTGCATAAACTTGTAAAGAATGTGGCAGTCTTGAGTTTCCAATTGTTCCTTTTACTCCAAATTTTCTATGATGCATTGGTTAAAACACGTGTTTTTGTCTCTCACGCACACACACACACACACACACACACACACACAAATCAGGCATTTTGGTTCTTTCATAAATTTATTATTGGTGATCTGGAAATATGACAAAATCTGCTGGGTCAAAAATGACAAGACATGCTCATAAAAGTAAGAAACTTTCATAACAACACACGTTAACTGTGCACTGTGAGTGGATTTCAGATTTGACGGTTAAACAGCCTGGAGTTTTATCTGAAAGCGATGTCAAGAATATGCACCTAAATAAACTCCACCTTTCACAATCAAAATAACAAAATACGTTGAACGTCAGGGCATTAAATTATACTAAGACTAATTTCCTTAATAAGGATACAGTTCATCGGAGTCGACCTTAAATTCTCGCAGATGTCTTCAATAAGAAATGCATGCTTCATTCTGCCGACCCACAACCCACTTCTACCGATTTATGGTGTGTTCAGACAGATTATCTATCAAATTATAAACTAAATGCACGCATTCTCCGTATTCATAGAACAGTGACGCCAAACCTATATTAAAAAAAAAAAAAAAACAATTTAAATTACAATTGCATTGCACAGGACCATCTCTGCTAACCTGTAATTGGGGCCTCTGGGGTGTCTGTCATATTTGTCAAAATATAATCTAGTATTTTATTGGATGTTCTGTGGATTAGTATCCGAGTGGCCCTTATGTTTTAGTTTATCCGTTTACCATTGGCCAAAATTACAAAGAGGTGGGTTTCCGGTTTCGTCTGACTTCCGCTATAGCACACGAGTCAGACGCCTAGGAAGAATATTCCTGTAATAATTTCAATCAGCAAACTGTTTGCTCGTATTTTCTGCTTTTTAACCATCATAACAAAGTTGGAACTGGTAAAAGACTGAAACAGAATGAATATTCGCAACGCTAGGGTAAGGAAACCATGTTGTGAATGAATGCCGGTTATCAGGCTAATGCCATAGTGTTTTGAATTGAGCTGGCTCAGTCAGGTTGAACGCAGAGTTAGTCGCTGTCCGGTTAAGATTACATGTTGCCATGTGCTGAAAGAGGTACCCATGCTTGAGTTAATGACTATTGTAGTAACCAAACACGTGCACGATTCGGTGACTCCAACTAGACTGTAGAAATTACCAGTGGTCCGATACTTGGCTAGCTAGCCAATACTGATTTTGAGTAGAATCAACCCTCTGGCACCACTTACTGTTTGTAATGTATTCATGTTAGCGCTAGCAATCGAGACCAGACTAATCTCAAATAAGTGGTGATGTTCATAGTCGCTTTTAAATGCGTTTATTTATGTTTTTTTCTGCTTTCACTCGTACAAACTTCGGAATATGCCTTGCCCACTAGATGGCCAGCAGTTCGATATTTACATTTGTAGGTAGGGGGCACTTCGAATTGCATTAACTTCATTGCAGTGTACTGTTCAGCTGCAATCTATTTAATGTAGGTTGTAGCTAACCCGCGATTTGCACAATTAATGCCATCGTTCAACTGTTGTAAAATGCACTGCGTGTACAAAAGTATTGGGGCTTACCTCTTAATCATTGACTTCAGATGTTTCATTCAGACCCATTGCCGCATGTGTATAAAACCTAGCCCACGGGAACTGTCATTGTAATGACAGTCCGCAGACGATGTGGGGGGAAAAAAGCTTAGAATTTTTTAGGAAAGCGATAGCGCCTTCTGTATACAGCTGACTGCAAAAACTTTGTCACCGCCCGATAGTGATAATGTTCCACTAGTAATTAGCTGACAAATTTAGACGATTAGCTGCTTTACTTACCAAATAAATCCAGGTTTTCTCCTTGAATCCAATAAACTTCTCAACTAACTGCCATTTTAAAACAAACTGGGCATGCGCGGTAGAAACATCTTCCCATTTAATTGCAATTTCTGTTTTTCCGCATGCGCGGTTGCGATTTTGGTCAAGAGGAAGAGAGCAAAATTAAGAAACTGAAAACAAATGTATTTTTTGTCCACCAATCGATAGACATATTTATTTCAATATGTAGCTAATCGATGGATAACAAACTGGAGTACCTGGAAAAAAAGAATTTATGGGAAGGTAGGGATGATTTTTATATATTTTAAGAGACCTTTTTGAAAGTCTAAGCTTGATAAACCCATTATGATCCTGGGCTGCTATTGCATACAATGAGCAGCACAACCTTGGAAATATAAAACAAATCACCTAGCCATGCAGTCTTCATTGACAAACATTTGAGAAAAAATGGGTTGTTCTGAAAAGCTCAGTGAATTCAAGTGTGGTACTGTCATAGGATTCCACCTTTAAAATAAGTCAGTTTGTGAAATTTATTCACTGCTAGATATTCCATGGTCAACATTAATATGTACTATTGAAAAGTAGAAGCATTTAGGAACAACAGGAACCCGGCCAGAAAGTGGCAGAACACTCAAAATCGCAGAGCTGGGCCACCGAGTGCTGAGGCGTGTAGTGCGTAAAAAATTGCAAATGCTCTGTTGACTCAATTATTGCAGAGTTCCAAACTTCCTCTGGCATTATCTTCAGCTCAAAAACTGAGCAGGGAGCTTCATGGAATGGGTTTTCTTGGCCGAGCAGCTGCATGCAAGCCTTACATTGCCGAGCGTAATGGCAAGCATCAGATGGAGTGGTGTTGAGCACACCACCATTGGACTCTGGGGTCGTGGAATCATGATCTGTTGGGTGACTATTGGTGCCTCTCTGTCTGACAGTCTGATGGATGAGTTTGGGTTTGACAGATTCCAGGAAAACATTACCTTTGTCATGCCATAATGTTCATGGGGCGTTTTTCAGGCGTTGGGTTTGGCCCCTTTGTTCCAGTGTAGGGAAATCTCAATGCTTCAGTATACCAAGACATTTTGAACAATTCTATGCTTCTAACTTTGTGGGATCAGTTTGGGGAAGGCCCTGTTCTGTTCGGCAAAGGCTATTCCCCCAACTGTTGGGCAAATTATGTCAGTTTCATGATTTAATCATCCATTCTCTGCCAATGAAATGCGTGGAATATTTCACAAGCGACATCGTCCGGTGAAACTTTTTGGCACCATTTTTATGGTCTCGTCCAGAGCGCAACATCACGCAGACGGTTTGGGGAATAAGAGCAACCTCCCCTTCTGTTCCACCAATGGTTGGGGGAACAGGAGGAACTTTCCTTCCTGTACCTGCAACAGTTAGGGGAATAGCCACACCGTTCCTGTTCCAGCATGACTGCCCCAGCACACAAAGCAAGGTCCATAAAGGCATGGTTTGGTGTGGAAAAACTTGACTGGCCTGTACAGAGCCCTGACCCATCGAGCACCTTTGGGATTAAATGGAATGGAGACTGCGAGCCAGGCATTCCTGTATAACATCAGCGCCTGACCTCACAAATGCTCTTCTTGATGAATTGGCAAAATTCCAACTGACACACTCAAAAACAAGGCAATCAGAGATGGCAGACTTCACCCCATTCACGCAAATATTGGCAAGTGCGGAAACGGAAACAAACACGCAGAGCCACTAGATGGCAGACTTCACCCATTGGCAAGTGCGGAAACACAGACAGACAGACAAACAAACAAACAAACACACAGAGCCGCTAAAAACAGTCCTTCACGTCCGCTCCTTGGGGTGCAGTAATCATGTGGGAAACCTTCCTAGAAGAGTGGAAGCTGTAATGGCTGCCAAGGGGGAACAAACTCCTAATGATTGCCTAAAAATTTAGAATGAGATGTCATTAAAGTACCTGTGGGTGAAATGGCTAGGTGTCCCAATACTTTTGTCCATATAGTACATAAGTATTTGCTCGTTTAACTGCCTAACATTACAGTAATAATTTTCATTGTGGATTCAGTATTCCTGGTCAAATCCTGGATTGTTTACTGTTAGGTTGTTGCTAGTAGCTACTTTGGTCGCTTTGCCACCGTATTGTGGATTGATGGCTGTGCTGCTATATAGTGGAGGGGCACATCAATTACTCAAGGTGTTTGAGTGCTATACACCAATGCAGTGTACTCTGTTTCAGCCTGAAGATCTGATGAACATGCAGCATTGCAACCTGCTTTGTCTGCCGGAGAATTACCAGATGAAGTACTACTTCTACCATGGCCTGTCCTGGCCCCAGGTCTGTGACCAGCTGGTTGTGTTTCTCTCTCTGACATTTATAATGGCAACAGTCTCTTGCTGCTGGGCAGTGTCTTCCCTCCTAGTTTAGTTTTGAAGTCCCCTCCTTTTCTCAATTTCAGCTGTCCTACATAGCAGAAGATGAGAATGGAAAAATAGTGGGATACGTTTTGGCCAAAATGTAAGTCTCCATCTCATTACTGTGTCTTGACTTTTTTTCTCTGCTTGGTGCTCGCCAGTGAGACTATGTGTCCTTTTTTTTTTGTTTTTTTCCCTCCTCACCATAGGGAGGAAGACCCAGATGATGTCCCACACGGACACATTACTTCTCTGGTAAGAATGATTTCTCTCTGTCTCTTGTCTTTATCTCTGCCATCCATAGTGGAGAATAAGCATATTTCCTTTAATTTGTCTTGTAAAACTTTGTAGATATGTGGGGTGACCCTTGTTAATGGGTGTCATTTTCAGTCTTTGTGTATTTGGTAATTTATTCACACACAGACACACACACACACACACACACACACCCCGTGAAATTTGTTTATTTCCCTTTTGAAGGATGGTGTGAAGTGTATATATTTTTCTTTATTTAATGCATCGACATTTGGGTAAAACTTTACATAAATCTACAATAGACAGCCTAAGCGCAGCGCCTTGAGTGTGTGCCCCTCTGCAGAGTCCATCTTTCAGCAGACATGACTGAGAGTTGCTCTCATCCTTGCTGGGTGTAGCACTGTAGTTCTAGAGGAGTGTGCAAGTCCACGGCGTCAGCTAACTGCATAAATGAGCTATTGTTCTGTTTCCTGCAGGCGGTGAAACGGTCACACCGGCGTTTGGGTCTGGCTCAGAAACTGATGGACCAGGCCAGCAGAGCTATGATCGAAAATTTCAATGCGAAATATGTGTCTCTGCACGTCCGCAAAAGGTACTGCGTGAAAGCTGTTGCCATTTTGACTGCAAGCCTGTGCTTGTTTTTTTGTTTGGGTTTTGAGGTTTCTTCACCAAGACCCAAATATAAGATTATGAGTACAATTGAGGTTGTGTAAATTCTAACTTCATACCTGGTTGTGCTGATATAATTGGATTTTGCTTTTGACATCTCTACCCTCCCAAGTACTAAGTTGTCATGGCTTATCTGCAGATTTCTCCCGAATAAGATGCGGGTTCATTTAATTAATTAGCATAGGGTGAATGCCCAAAAGACTATAATATTTAACTGTTATAGTTTTTGTCTGAATTTTCTTGCACAACATTCACAGAAATCATGGATATCAATTTATACATCAATATATGATCAGTGCTTTTGTCATTGAGTTGTGCATCTGGCCAAAAAATATTGTATTTCACAATGGTGGATTGAAAACTGATCTTGCCCAAATTAAATAATTATATAAATATGAAATTATTGACCATATGTAAATTAATTCATTATTTCCTTAGTTGATAAGGTTATGAAATGGTAAATTGAAAGAACATTGACAGAATTTTGCTTTGTTCTATGTTGAAGTGTTCACAATATTTGGGTATGTTGATCTGCTTTCTCTCTCTTGTGTAGTAACCGAGCTGCGTTGCACCTGTACTCAAACACGCTGAAATTCCAGTGAGTATCATTATTCCAGAGATTCAGTGAGTGATGCCATATTAAAGTGCTATAATTTGAGAGTACATTTTATGCCTCCAATGTGAATTGACTTGCTTTTGAATCAACACAAACTGTGTGAATGTGTTACAATTCCTGCGTAAGCTGAAAATGCTGTAATGGCAAATGAGTTGTAATTTTAGTGATGGTTAAAGTTAATAGTTGGTGTGGAGTATCAGAGATGCCAAGTCTCACACATTCTGCGTAGGTCTCTCGCCTCTTAGTGGCATTCACGTTCCTGTGCCGCAGCCAGCAATTATTCAATCAACGCGCACTGAAGAAATTCACTCGCGGAATTTAAGTCATTGTGCATTAAGTTAATCAGTTTCACTGGCATTACGGTGGATTTACCCACTAGTGACATGGAAATCGCTTATGACTGGGGAATTCTCACGCTTGTGTTTACTGAGGGATTGAAAGCAATGGAATTGCATAAAGACGTTTCAAGTGGTCTTATTTCATTAAAACAATTTAAACGATCATGAAACGCATGCATTGTTTCCAATCCCTGAGTAAAGAGAAGCACGAGAAGTCCGGAGTCATAATCGCAATCCATGCTGCTTGTGGTGAGGTCCACTTTTACGCAAGTGAAACTGAAACTTCAATGCACAAGGATTTTAATTCCGCGTGAGAATCTCATTAATAAGCTTTCATTGAATAATTGCGGACAACGGTGAATAAGCCTAAAAAATGCATGAGACCTACGCTGAATGCGTGAGACTTGGCATCTCTGGGAATATCAGAACTTGTGTTGATTGTGTGATACTCCTTCATGCTGCTCTTCTCTTCAGTGTGAATGAATTAATGAATGATCTCTCTGCCTCTAAACAAATGTGCATCACCCTTTGTTACTCCTGCAGGATTAGCGAAGTTGAACCCAAATACTATGCTGATGGGGAGGATGCCTATGCCATGAAGAGGGATCTGGCCCACATGGCTGATGAGGCAAGGACCCCCCCCACTCCCATCTGTTTCCATGGCAACCATCTCCCATTGTGATATTGCAGCATTTTCTGTGACGATTTCTTTAATTGTTTTATCATGGAATGTTTTGTTTGTTTCTGCTCCTACAGTTGCGAAGGCCAGGTGGGCGAGCGTGGGGTCCAGACACGCCTCCAGCTCAGGGCCTCTGTGCCCCTGGGCATTCTGGGAAACTGGAGGAACAGGAGCAGGAAAGGGAGGGAGAAAGGGACAGTGGAGGCGAGAGTAAGGAGTTGAGTGAAGTCAGTGAAGCTACAGAGAGCACAGATATCAAAGACTCCTCCTCTGACTCATAATGCATTCTGCTGTCCTTCCTGTCTTCACCTTCAACTCCTGTGTTAACTTCAGTCGTTCATTTTCTCTTGGTGCACACTGGCAGGTGTACTCCCTTCTTTCTGCCTCCCCCTCTCCCCTCTTCTGCCCCTTTCTCACTCCTCCCTCATTCCTCCTCACACCCAGCTGTTTGAGATGTGTAATATATTTCTCTCTGTACAAGGAAAACACCGATGGAGTTATGAGAAGTTTGAATTCTTTTACAGATGTCTGACTGCTTCAAACTGCCTGAACCAGTCCCACGTGAAAAAATATACTTTGGACTTTTAAATTCTTCAAATTTGCCATACACGCCTGTCTGCAAATGAATGAAATTTGAATAAATATTACAATTTTCATTGTGTTTCTGTTTTGTATGTGCAGGCAAGCAATTTTTGTTATTGGTGGTTGAAAGGGCTAATGAATATTACGATTTCGTTGTGGAGGAACGGTAACTATTAGTTATATATTGCCCTTGCTTTATATTGGAAAACAACTAATATATGATTAGCGTTTCGCAGGTTGCAATAATGGCAGCAGTATGTTTCAAGTGAACAAAGAGCAATGGTTTGTACTTAGTACAGAGTACTGTGTAAAGCAGAAGTGGGGTAATTAACTACCTTTGACTCGTGGTTCTATAGTTATTAGAACTAGAGGCACTCCTAGAGTGCAAACCTCCGCCACGGCAGCACAGTCCAAATCTTGGTGAGTGGGAGCAAAGTTCAGTTATCACGTGTCATAGGATTTCAAGATGGCCGCCGTGGCAGCTAAATTGTTTGACCGATCGCAATCAAAATCAATAGGATCCATCACTGATGTCATAGTGACCCGCCCACGAAATTTCAGAGATATGCGTTCATTACTTTTTGAGTTATCTTGTTCACAAACAAACAGACCAACAAATAAACAAACGGCACCGATCACATAACCTCCTGCCAACTTCGTTGTGGCGGAGGTAACTATGCCCGAACTCTTAAACAAATTAGTTTGTGCAAATTTATGATAATCTACCCATCCATTACCTAACTGCTGAATACTCTGGATGATGGCAGTGGCATTAGGGCAAGCAGAGTAGTCCAGATGTCCCGACTTCTGCCGGCTCGCTTTAGGTTTCTCAAGCCTTGCCTCCTGGCAAAGGAACCCTAGTTTGGCCGCTTGTGTCCATGATCTCACTCTTTCAGTCTCAATCCATCCCTTGTGATCATTGGTGTGGGTAAGACGGAAGGCTCTGTAAACCGAGAGAATCACCTGTCTGCTCAGCATTGTCCTGTTCGACAGTTGTATAACTGCAGTTACAACACGTGCACTGCAGTCAATCTCTTGAGCCCGCTCTCCAGCACTCAAGAATAGGACCCTACGATATTCAAACTCCTCCTGCAAACCAGTGGTAAGCCTCGAACACAGGATGCCAAAATAAACCATGACAAAAAATGCCATTCTGGGACAACATCTTATGGACAGTTAAGACGAAGATCAACTTTGACCAGAATGATGGAGAGCGAAGAGTGGAGATTGGGAATGAACTGCTCATGATCTGAAGCATAACGCCTCATCTGTGAAGCAGGGTAATTTGTGTGTGTGTGTGGTGGCCAGTTCCCTGGTATTTATCAATGATGTGACTGCTGGCAAAGGCAGCAATATGAATTCTGAATTTGTAGAGCAATTTCTGCAGGTTATACCTAAGGCTTCAAATCTTCCAGTGCACATGGCCAATGACTCAAAACTTACTGTGAAAGCAACCCAAGATTGATTAAATGCAAAAAAGTGACAAGTTTGTCAATGGCCATCTGTCAAATTTGTCACCTGACAAATTCAATTATGCTTGCATTTCATTTGCTGATGGTAGAATTGAGGTAAAAATTCTCAAAGAACAAGAAGGAACAGAGGTCAGTTGCCGTGAGAGACCATCACCAGGGAAGAAACCAAGCTGTTGATGTCTATGGGTCCCAGACATTAGGCAGTCATTGATGATACGGGTCGTGTAAACAGAGTAAGACAATCATTATGTAATCGGTTTATCCAACTGCTTTTGAGCCCCTAAAATCGGGGTGGGGCTGTATAAAATGGTTTAACAATTTGGTGTCTTGAACTCAGCAATTCTCAATGTATACTAAGCACAACCCAGCGGCAGGAAATGGTTTAACCTCCTCCCTGTCAATATTGGCCATTTTGTGAAATGAGGTATTGCAGTGGTCCTCAGACTTAGTCCTAGAGGCCCATTGTGTATGCTGGTTTTTGATCCAATAACAATTCCAATAACAAAAACTCCTTTACTGTTTGTCTCCATTTGCTTTGTTTCTTTTTCCTGTATGCTACTGCCTTCTGTATAGTCTTTGCTCTACATGTTCATGACTTCAGGTGACTAATGCTTGATGTGAATTGTACCTTGTCCAGTCTGTTGGGCTACAGTGTCAGTGACCGTACTGTATGCACTTACTGTAAGTCGCTTTGGATAAAAGCGTCTGCTGAATAAATAATGTAATGTCATGTAAAATCTGAATGGAGAAGATGCTCTCAGAAAATGTATGCATATGCCTGTTGTGTGCACTTGGGAAGAATAAATTAACTGAGTACAAGTTGGTCTTCATACTTTTTTTTCCATCTCATTTACATTCTGCAGCACTTTCTGGCTGTCTTTGGAACCAGACTGGATTAATGGACTTGAACTCTTCCAGTTTTTCGTCGCCTGTTCACGTGCGGATTCAGGGCGAAAAAATGATTTTTGCCTTGATTAGACAGAGCGAATGTTTCTTGTAGTATGACTGCCAAAGAATGTTGCTTCTCTGCTGTTGGAACCATGGAGGTAATAATAGAACTGGAGAGAGCGAGGAAGTACCACCCCTATTACTTTCCATGGGAGATGCTAGGCTAGCTACTTCAGCCCAGGAAGTACAGAATTGACCGACGCCATCTATAAAAATGGTGTTTCATGGGTGCTTATTTCCGGCACCATTTCATAAGATTGCCAATCTGATTACACGGCACAAATGGCCAAGAAAGTGTGTGTCGTCTGTAATGTGTTCGGAAATGGCGAATGTGTTCGAGGGAAATGACGAGCAACGCTGTTAATCCGAACGCAACAGCTGGACACTATACACTCATTGCTGCTGAACTGCTGCAGTCAAAACAGCAACAGCTGGACAACCAAACTCATACACGAGCTGTCATCAAGCTCTAAGTAGCAGTTCTTATTTTACAGGCCCTCTTGAAAACATCGAACAGTAAAACAGACAAAGAGCAAAATAATGAAGGATTACCGAATACATTTTCTTTTGTGAAACAATCACGCGATGCACCCCGGTGCTCAATGGAGAAAAAATATAAAATAGTGTGAATTGGTGCTCTTGGACTTCAGGGAAACAAACTAATGGAAAACAAATGTTTCCCTAAAGGGTGTCACGGTCCAGGCACTCAAAAATGAAAATCTGAAGAGAATATAATATAAAAAAGCCTTTATTAATATAGGCTAAAAAAGGATATAAAAATATCAGGTTTTTATGTCCTGTCAAACAATATCATTTATGGACAAAGTTACTGGTGGCAAAGTCCAGGAAAATCATCTTATTTGACATCCATTATAAAATATGTTGTGTAATCAAGGTTTTTTTTAATTTGGATTGTTTACTAGATAGAAACAATCAATTAAAATGAATGAGACATCAAGACAATAATCGACCATGCCTAGGCATGACAGATTATTGAAATTTGATGTCTATTGTTTAATTGATTGGATTCAGAAAATAGTTAGGAGGTATATATTTTCTGATCAATCCAAATTAAAAAAAAAAAAAAAACCCACACAACATATCATTATAATGAAAAGACAAATGAAGATGGTCTAAAAAATGGACTTCCACAGAACATGTAAATAAGCATAAATGTTTCCAGACATTACTTTGTCCTGATGAAGACCTAAGTAGGTCGAAACATGTTGATATTTTTAATAGTATTTTATATATTAATAAAGGCTTTTTAGTATTATATTCTCTTCAGATCGTCAATTTTGAGTGCCTGGACCGTGACACCCTTGGGGTTTGTTTTACACTTTCTTTTGTTTTCGCTTTATTTGGCAAGAAAAAATGCACACTTCTCAATTGGTGTCTATGGAGCTTCAGCGTCTTTGGCCACAAAATTGCATCCTTGGGAAACGCGGAAGCAGGAAGCTAACATGCTAACTGGCTGAAGCAAAGGTACTTCCTCGTTCTCTCTGGTTGTATTATATATCTCTATGGTTGAAACTTGCATCATGATTGAAGGCATTTAGTGCCATCTGCTGGTTACTATAAGTAGTGCTTCTTTTGGCTTCTGTTAGAATGGAAAAACTTTCTTCCGAAGTATGACATTGTTTTTGAATTGGTGCAAAATGTCAAAGGCTAAGCATATTTATCTAGATAAGAAAGCTTGGCCCCTGAAGTATTGTGCAAGCAATGGGTAGGAAAGGAGGTATTATTAGATTATAATATATATATCTTATAATTATACATGTAACTATGAGCACGTTAAGGAAAAGACAGCTGGGCGGTCCACCGAGAGGCTGGATGGAAGATGGACCAATCAGGACAGATGACAAGGCAATGACTGGAATTCAGGGTTCTCCACTATTGTTAATGACCAGGCGCAATGAGTGATTGCGCAATCGCCGCCTGTTAATAATATATGCGCCCATTGAGAATCCTCGGCCGCCCGGTCCAAAAAAAAAAAAACGGAGAATGTGAAGAGCACTGGAAGACGCGAGATTGAGTGCGCAATATCAACAAAACGCATTCCCCCACTAAAATACAATGCGACCCCCCCCACCCCTCCGCTCAACAAAACGAACCCGCTCGCAAAAGAATGCCACCTACTGCCCAGTCATTGAAAATTTAGTGCAGAACACTGGGAATGGCAACGACTAATGAGCAAAGGATCCTGAGAAAATGCAGCTGTGGTTGGTCCAAAACAACAACCTACCTGGGCCTACGGATCCGTCAGGGGAGGATGAAATGCAGCAGCGGCAGCCAGATGCAAACTTGCACTGCACGAGAAGGTCAGACAAGGAGGAGTCAGAGGCAGGTTGAGCACCACAGTGCTACTGACACCATTATTGCATCTGGCGAGAGAACAAGTTCACCCTTCCCAGCAAGATTCGCAACAGCAGCAGCCCATCCCACAAGAGGAGCATCAGATCAGAACACCAACCAGGGAGCCCATCATCGGAAGTCCGGAGAAGACAGTCAGAAACCGAAGGTCAAGTGGCCAAAAGCCAGCGACAAGGACGTGTGGGAAAGCTTCATCAAGACCTTGCACGCAATCCTCCAGAGTACCCGAAAAGGCAGCACAACATCCAAGCTGGACATCTTCGGTCATGTTATCTTTGAAGAAGGCAGGGGAAGATTTGGAGAGATGCCTCAGAGGAATATCACTCCGAGGCAAATAGAGAGACGGGAGAGTGACATCCTCCAGCTGGTAAAGGGGCGACGACTCTTGTGGAAGGCATGGAGGAGAGTCAAGATTGAGGATGGCATACAGAACCTATGGAACCAGATCAGGACCAGACTTGCCCACCTGAGGAGAGCCGAACGGCTCAAGAAGCGCAGAAGCCACAAAGATAAAGCAAGGGCAAGCTTCTTGCGAGATCCTTTCAAGTATGCCCGAGGCTTGCTGGAGGAGAAGTCGTCAGGGACGCTGCAGACCACCAAGCAGGAGCTCGAGGAACACATCAAACATCAGCTTAGGGACAGCCTAAAGGAGAGCTCCCTCAGATCACCAAGGCACGTACCCTGCCCACCCGAGCCCACTTCTCTGTTCAACACTACTCCCCCCAAATGGTCTGAAGTCAAGCAGGTGGTAGAGCGAGCGAGAGCTGCTTCCGCACCAGGACTAAATGACGTAACATACGGGGTCTATAAGAACTGCCCCAGGACCCTGAAGCTTTTGTGGAGGCTAATGTGCACTGCCTGGAGAACCCAGTCCATCCCTCCAACATGGAGCAGAGCAGTCACGACCTTCATCCCGAAGGAGAAAGACTCCCACAACATCAACCATTTCAGAGGCATAGCCTTATTGAACGTGGAAGGGAAGATCTTCTTCTCAGTGATGGTAAAGCCCATGACCAACTACCTTCTGGCAAACAACTACATAGACACCAGCTGCCAGAAGGCAGGCATCCCTGGCTTTCCCGGCTGTGTGGAGCACTCAGTTATGATCTGGGAACAGATCCAGACAGCAAAGCGGAGTAAAGCAGATCTGCACGTGGTCTGGCTGGACCTCGCAAGTGCCTATGGGTCTGTTCCCCACCAGCTCATCCACTTTGCTCTCGATTTCTTCCACATACCATCATCCACCCAGAGCCTAGTAGCAAGCTACTTTGACAACTTCCATGTCTGCGACATAACCCAGGAGATCTCAACTGGCTGGCACCTGCTGGAGAAAGGGATAGCAATGGGTTGCTCCATCTCCCCCACGGCAGCATTCGAGATCATCCTGATCAGTGGAAGACGGATGGTCAGAGGCGTCAGATCCCAGTCAGGTCAATGACTCCCAGCTCTCCGGAGTTACATGGATGACGTCACCACGCTCCTCTAGACAGCCGTGTGCACAGCCAGACTCCTGAAAAGGCTTGAAGAGCTGCTAACATGGGCCCGGATGAGTATAAAGCCAGCTAAGTCCCGCTGTCTCTCCATCAGAAAAGGCATCCAGAGTGATAACATCTCCTTCTCAGTCGATGGTGAGAAGATCCCGCTGCTGGCGGACTAACCGGTACGGAGCCTTGGAAGGCTTTACACAGCCGACCTTTCTGACAAACACATGGCTGCCTCGGTCAGTTTCCAGCTCCTGGATGGCCTAAGGAAACTCAACCAGAGCCTCCTGCCTGGGAAATTCAAGGTCTGGTGTTATCAATTCACCCTGTACCAGCACCTGGTAGGGCCCCTCAAGCTTTGTGGTATCACCCTATCCACAGCTCAGAAGCTGGACTCCAAAGCCAACAACTACATCCAGAAGTGGCTGGGCCTTCCCAGATGCCTTTCCACCATGGCACTCTTTGGAAGAACCACCCTGAAGCTCCCACTGCAATCCATAAGCTTGGGCTACAGACAGGAGAAGGTGAGACTCATTTTTGAGCTCAGAGACTCACCCGACCCTTCTGTCCAAAACACCAACACCCAAGCCTACACTGGGTGCAAGTGGGATGCTACAAAGGCTATCGACCAGGCTATCACCCGCCTGAAACACCTGGAAGTCATCGGGCTCCAGCAGCAAGGCAAGGCCGGCTTCGGATGGGGGCCAGCACCCAAGATGTGGTCCAAGGCAACGAGGAATGAAAGGAAAGACCTGGTGATCTCCGAAGTTGTCAAGATCGATGAGGAGAGCTACAAAATCAAAGCCATCAGCCAGCAACAACAAGGGAGATGGAAGACATGGGAGGCTGTTGTCAACAGAACCATCACGTGGGCCGACGTGGAGGATGCCCCAAGCAAGGCTGAGCTTCATGATCAGGGCCACGTATGACACCCTTCCCAGTCCCCAGAACCTGCACCTCTGGTACGGCACAGAGGAGACCTGCCAACTCTGCAGTTCCAGCAACCCGAGCCTGCAGTACATCCTCTTGGGGTGCAAGGTGGCGCTGACGCAGGGCCGGTACAGGTGGCGCCATGACAGAGTGCTACGCAAGCTAGCTGAAATCCTGGAGGCACGCAGGCTGGAAGCTAACAACGCCAGCCCACTAACATCACAGCAGCGGATCCAGTTTGTCCAGCAAGGGGGCAAAAGCCAGAGCAGCGGCACAAGACAGTGGTCCCTTCTTTCCCCTGGAGGCGAATGGAACATGAGAGCTGACCTTGACCGGCAGTTGAAGTTCCCTGAGGAAATAACACCTACCTCCCTCTGGCTAGACAGTGTCCTCTGGTCCATCCCCATGAGGTCTGTCATCATAGCCGAACTGACCGTTCCATGGGAAGAGGGGATGGATGCTGCCTTTGAGAGAAAAAAAAGAAGTACACTGACCTGGCAGCTGTGCACTCTCAAGCAGGGTGGAAGGCAGTTATCTTCCCAGTAGAAGTCGGGTGCCGAGGCTTCACTGGAACCTCCATCCAGCAGCTCATGGTGTCCCTGGGAGTTCCTGAATCCAAGCTGAGAAAGGCGCTTAAAGACCTGGCAGAGGAGGCAGAACAAGGCAGCTTTTGGCTCTGGCTCCGGAGAAAAGAGAGCATGGGAGAAGCAAGGATCTTAGAGCTGCGAGATGGGTTGGTATACGGTCAGACCCATGTCTGACTCAGGGAATTGGACACCCCTGCCATGCATAGTCCCTTGGGACTCATTCCACATACACAAGTACAATAACTCATGGACAGAGTGTGGGAGAAGGATCCTCAAGCCGGCAGCAGGGATGTCTCCCTGCCACTGCTCCATCACCTTGAGATGTTCCGGGATTAAAAGAGCGAAACATCAGTGAAGGGTGGCTCTCGGCTGACGATCCTGCAGCCGGCCCACTGACATAGTCCGAGGTGCGACAGGCGGTAATGCCCAGCAGGATCGACCTGTGCTTACATCAATCATTGGATTTTATCAAGCTGTCAATTTGTCTTAATTAGGTTCATTTCCTGTTCACAGTGTTTACAGCAGTCATTTTGTTGCTTTTAGTATTGCTGCCATAAAGGATAGTGGGACAGTGTACTTGCCTTTCTTTTCATAAAGGATGGTTCAGTGTACCCAGTGCTGAAGGGGGTAAGTCGGAAAGCATTGACACAGGTTTCCTTGACATTTAGAGAATTCAAACACACATCATGGCTGCCATGTAGATAATCTAGGTGAATCTCAAGGAGTTAGGAAGTTTCCTAAGCAGAAAACACTATTCAAATGCAGCCTTTTTTTGCCTATGAAGGCCTGTCCCACAATTCCTTGAAATCTAGAAATATTTAAATGCAATGCAGCATCCATCTGCCAGTTCACAAAAGCAAACAAGCTTGATGGACTAGTTTGTGACATTGCCTAGTGTAAGAGCGGTCGGATTCTCCTAGCACTGTGGTTGCATTTTCATAAGTCCGTATGATTTTTCCTTCACATCCTTTGTAGACCTCGTGACATTTTCCATCAAGGTCAAGGAAAAGTGGTTTGGAATTAGGAATGTTGGAAGAAAAATTAGAAAATAAAGAAAATTTTTCTTTTGTTCCATTTAATGACACCAAATATTTTTTATCCAAAAGTGTGTGATATATTATTTAGCAGCGTAGCATGCAGAAGTGTTCTGTGTGGTCCTTCAAAATCACATGAAACCCACAGACCAAATTAGGCACTGGAAAAAAAAAAAATCAGTAAGCTCTGAATTAGGTTGGAGAACATAAGTAAGTGCTTCATTTGCTTGCATGATAAATAGTTATTTTTCGCGACCATGTGTCCACAGTTTCATAGATTAAACCCCAGTTTACTTCACTTTGGTTAATTTTTTTTTTGTCTTTTCATGCAGTTGTAGTATATCATGGCATGGATATGGAATTTTTATTGTTCATGGCTTCGTAGTTTATGAGGATAAATAAATGCTCTCAACATAAATGCACCAATAAGACAAATTAACAGCTCGTTGAAAGGATTGCACTTGCGCAAAAAAAAAAAAACCCGGCATTTACAGTGGGACCGCAGTGACAAGTTTGGAAACCACTGGTCCAAAGCAACCAGTAGAGGTCCCCACATGCATCCAAATTATTGTTCACCGAATCACGTAGTAAGCGGCTGCTTAATGACTTCATACTCTCATGAGATAAAGCAAGTCTTCACTTCATATACTTCTACTTTGACTCTGCATTGTATTGGACCGAAGTCGTTACATTACACAGTGGACAAATCAATCTGTCGTAGCGGCATTAATCGCTATCATATTGATTAGCAATAGGCAGGCTTTTTGGCTATTTCATTAACATAAAAATAATAACTACGTATGATAAGGGTATTTTTGTGCTTTAATGGCTCTTCGGTAGAGTCTGGAGAAGGAGTTTCATCAGTCCAATACAGAGCAGCATCTGCTAGCTAAGGCGCTGAATGCAAAAAACGTCCCTGTGATGTTTTACTATACATCACAGGATACAAAAGTCAACTAAACAAACTCCTTGATATTCCAGATTAGATCAATAGAATGGTTAAATTTCCTTACTTTCTATGTGTGCAATGCATGCTTCAAATTTGATCATTTTTCAGATTTTCCATGCCTTGTCTGAACCCTGTCCATAGCCAAAAACTCCATGAGTTCATTCACAAAATTTACATTCTTGAAGTGGTGCAGTAATTACAGGCTCAAAGTGTAGCATATAGCACTCATAGTTTACTGGTGTTATAGCCAGGGTTGTGTTTACTACAACATAAAGGGAAGACCTTTATGTACCTTGTACATACAGCCATCCTACTACATTGTTACCAGTGAAAGAATTTCTTTAAACTTCCTGCAAACGAACCTGGCATACTGCACCTACTTTTTGCCAAATATTTAGGGTGGATCACTGTCGGAACTATATTCATTTTAATGTTAAACTTTCAATTAGTGATGAAAAATGTAGCCAAATTATGCTTTTTATGGCTTCAATTCCTCCTGGGTCTCATATTTGCAAAGCAATTAAGCTATGTTTGGTGTCAAATTGTTCCTTGGGATGGCAGCAACAATAACAGTTATAAATTTTAGAACTAGCACTGTGATAATTGGGAGTTATTCATTGATTTATCCCCATATGTTGGTTTTAGGGGGGTGCTCATCTAAATTTGGCCTACATCTGTCCTAGCACATATGATACAAAAAAACAAATGCATTTTCTAGGCCCACATACATCTCTCCACACAATCAATATGGTAAGGAATCAAAAGCTTTCATGGGCAATTGGAGCTTTTTGATTTTTCTCGGTGTCTAATTTAATTTTCCCTGTGATAGCAGGCAAATATGGCCATAATGGAATTAAGTGAGTGAGTGAGTCACAATCCTTTCATACTCAATATCTCAAGAGTGGTACGTGCCATAACCGTCTAACTTTGCACATCAACAGATATGGTGTAGCACATGAGCTGATTTAAAATTTCGTTGAATCTGAGAAGTTGCATCATACTAAATATGCAAAAATGCACGACATTGCACAGTTCTATTCAATCCAGCATGTTGCTTCCATCAGTCAGCTTGCTAACCAAGCTTGCTAGCTCACTAATAAAATTATTAGCCATTCAGTCAAAGCCTTATAGAAGCTCCATTTCACCTATAGTTATGCTAGAAATGTTTATAATGTGTTTCTGGCTCAGTTGAAGTGTACTGCACTAACATTACTTGCGCATACCGTCATTTCACGTCTACACTAACCAGCTAGCTAGCTACTGGGCTAAATGTAAACTACGGTGTAGAGCAGCCCATTTTTCATGTAGATCTGTAGGTAATTAGCTAACTACTGTAGATTTCAAATTATGCTGACCGGGTAAGAATAATTTAGGTATTACCTTTACTAGCTGGCAACATTCTCCGAACAGATTAAGCAGCACTTCAGCCTCGTTGCATCATACTTTATTAATATGCAAAAAGGCACTACATCGCTGCCTGTGTTTAAAATATTGCCTGAAATAAATTGCAATGAATGAAAAAAAAAACATAAGATATGTCCAGTTATCTTCTATCTTATGGCATGCATGGCTCATTCTGAAAAGTGTGGCTTCGGAGTATAACTACTGTAAAAAGGAATTGCACCTAAAAGACCATTTAACAGCTTGTTAAAATCCTACAATAACAATTGCTTTTGGAATGACTCAGACGGAACAAAAACCTGCATACACAGTAGGGTCCCAGGACCAATAGCACATGGGAGAAGTTAGCGTTGAAGGCTTTCAGTCAGAAAGCAGGTTGTTAGAAAACCTTTTGATAATGAGGTTAACACTGTGAAAGTGTCTCCTTTCACTCCAACCATGATCGTTTTCTAAACCTGACCAAACAGTTTTGGTGCCTAAGTTTGTTGCCTAAACCTAACCAAACAGTTTTGATGCCTAAAGTAAACCAAACTGTGACTGAGCGCTGAAAATTATGAATAAAACTGAAAACAATGTCATCTAAGTCTAATAAATCATAACGTGGTTATACATGGGATTCAGTCTTAGTGTCTCTGCATGACTGTCCTGTGCTGTATTCATTCATCAATCACAACTCGCTCGTCTTGCGGATTCTGTGTGGCTCTGAAGGCCTACTGCCAAACCTTTCTTGAGAGCCCTCGGGGGAGCGCATGTCGAGCTTGCTGAAAAATAATTTTGTACCTTTTGCTGTTCCGTATGAATGAGTCCAGTTCGTAGATGACGTGTCCTACTTCTCTCCCAGAATTCAGTGCGTGTGGATCGCTGAGGTGGCCCTTTCAGACAGGTAATACGGAGACGGGAAGTTGCTGTCGGCTGATCGAAAACACTTATTTCTAGTAATTCAGCTAGCATTTGGCACAAAAAAGCAGATGATGCGTGTCTTTGCATTTCTTATTCTTTGTGTTGGCCTTTGTGCGGGTAAATACTTGTTTTTTTTTTCAGTCTAGCTTCTGCCGTCTTGTGAGCATGTCCTTGTGATTATGCTGCCTATAGGAACATATCTCTATCGTTAGTCATGTTTGCTTGCTACCTGTAGCTAGCTATATATTTTTTTGCCGGAATATTTTGCTTGCTTGTTTCGTCAGCATGTTACCTTGTTGAAATAGTTTGTGTTTGCTAATTCACAGTATATTCTTAACGTTGGCGAGCAGCCATAGTCGCTTGTTAACATTCCTGAGACTACGGACTTGTGGCAGTGCTTGTTGCGAACGATGTTAGCTAGCAAGTTAGCGACATACGTTCCACGCACATACTATGGACTGCATTGATAACTTAAAAAAATGCACTAGTCGGGTAACGTTAAATTGGTCAGATGATCGTGTATTTGTGCAGACATGTAGACCAGTTTGGGATCTGGTGGAGATCGAGGCAACCAATTGCATTAGTCTTATGAGGGTCGAAGTTTCGAGCAGGTAGGTAGGAAGGCACTAATGGGTGAAACCAGAAACTATATCCCAATGGGTGAAACCAGAAACGCTAACACGATAATTTATGAAAGCCTGACCGTAACACTAACTCTAACCCTAACCACCCATGGATAAGACCGCTGTCATCAGTTTTATTGTGGTAGCGTTTCTGGTTTCACCCGTTGGATGGTTTCACCCATTGGGATATATTGTTTTCCAGGTAAAGGTAGCCAGGCAAATGTCGACTGAGGGGTTCCGCACTCGAATGAATGAATGATGATGAATTATCATGCGGGCTGTTTGAACAGAAGAATCCACCACATTAGGTCAAATGACGTTGCGTTTTGGGGATCTTTTGAAATAAAATCCGGCTATCCATGACTACGGCTTGCAAACATGCATGGTTTTATACTTGTTTTTAGTGAAGGAGTCGATGTATAAGTATTGTACTCGTGGTATATAGTCATCTAATTATTTTTTTATATTTAGCTTGCATGTGCCGTGAGGCGTACTATGCAGTATGCTGTAACTAGTATCCGATAATCAAGGGCACTGAGTAGTATGTTATATGGTGTGTAGAGTTTTGATGCACTGAGTGCTTCAAATCTTCGGACTGTGTTGTTAATTGTATACCGAAAATCTTTTCAGCGGAGAGCTGCACAGATCCCGTCATCAGCCCTTCTTCCTACACCACCTCGGATGCGGTCATCGCCTCCGAGTCTGTCTTCATCGTGGAGCTTAGCCTAGCCTGTGCTAATGGGGCCCAGGTAATGCAAACGCACGAACATATCGGTAAACTCAGCACGCACGGATTCCTATTTACTTCTTTTTGTGCAGCATCTTGTGTGCTGGCATGTCTTGCCCAGTGAGTGATTCAGTTGACCATTTGCATCAGCATAGCAAATTCCATTTCTCAACATTTTCCAAATGTGTTGCACATGACTCTTCACTGTACTGAATGTTACCATGGCACTATCTTCTCTGACCAGAGTGTGGCTTTGTATGCGGATGTCAATGGAAAACAGTTCCCTGTGACCAGAGGCCAGGATGTGGGGAAATATCAGGTTAGTTTGCCTGTCTGCATTTTATTCAATATCCTCCTTATGCGATGTTAAAAGCCAGTCGTATGATTTTGACAGTTGCCATTTTATCCCTGCGCTAAGGTGTCCTGGAGTGTCCCGCACAAACAAGCCAGTTCAGGAACATACCAGGTGAAGTTCTTTGATGAGGAGTCTTACAGCGCTTTGCGCAAGGTGAGTGTTGAATATGGATGCATTTCAGCATATCATTCAGTGATAGAAAAACGAAAACTGATGTAATTTTTTTGTGCATCTATCCCTGCTGGGCTGAAAACTGAGGCACTGAACATCCCTTTAGACTAGTGCTCTTCATTCTTTGTCCTGGAGAGCTGCAGTGTGCTGTTTTTTTTTTTTTTGGTCACTTGGCACTTGATTAATTAAAGGGTTAATTATCCAATATACTCATCTCAGCTGGTTAGCTGGGTCAAAATTGATTGATTTCAAGTAGAAAATAAAACCAGCAGACACTCCTGCTCTCTTGGACCAGTAATGAAGACCACTGCTTGACTAATTATCAGCATGACCTGTTTTTGATTATTATTTTTTAAATTAATGTCACTTGAACTTCGAAAACATTCAGCACTGTCAGGTGTGGCCAGTTCTCCTCGTGAACGTAAGACTAGAAATAAAATACTTAATGAAGATCAGAATTGCATTTCAATCTGTGTTATGAAAAATTGTGGATATGTTGCTAATCCTCATGGTCTTTGTAACTTCAACAGTCATGAAGCATGGGCATTGCAAGATGTGCTAAAAGCAGATGTTAATGCAGCACTTTCTTTTTTGTCAAGTGTACTTCTATGAAAACATTTATCTGAATTGAATTTAACATTCAGTTGCCGTAACATTGCTTTAAGAAGGAAGCTGTGTATTTTACTGCCATTGGATTATTCCAATGGCGAATTGAAGAATTTGCTAATCATGGAAAAATGATTGAAAATGGATCAAACTGATAGTTGTCTTCTCCCCCCCCCAACATAATTGTTTTAGTCCAGTTTCCCGCGTGCGTGTAGGTCCTTGTCCATTCGCTCCATTTCCGGCCCATAACTCAGAAGCCTGTTTGATATATTTCCTCAAAAATTTGCTTCAGGCTGCCGGGTTAGCTCACTTAGTTAGTACGCCGCAATTGCGATGCAGTAGTGACTACTACGGCGCGGGATTGATCCCCGGTCGTATTAACCAGCAGTGGTCAGCAGCTTTTTCAGAACGGCGCACGATTGGCTAAAGCGCTGTGGGAATGCAAATTGGGAAGGGAAATTAAAAATGATTGCCTTGTTCGTTGCTCAAGTGCCTCCTGTTGGCCAGCGGGGCGCTCGTCAGTGAGATTCTAAGCTTGCTCATGTTCGGGTACCCTCCGCCCTCATTCTGAACTTGCAATAGTTTCGACCAATGAGTGTAAAGATGCAGGGGCTAACAGGCGTGTGCTTCGGAGGAGAGCCCCAAACTGTCTCTCTCTCCTGAGCTGGCAATAGGGGGTTGTATGCAAGCAAGACTTGTACGCAGTTCTCGGATTGGGCATTCCTGATTTGGGTGGGATTGGAGATGCCAAAAAAAAAAAAAAAAATTGCGTCAGGTTGTGCAAATGTGTCTTTTGCTGTTTTCAGGTTATTAACTTTTCATTTAAGACATTTGTTCCTTTGCCTTAGAAACAGTCTCTAGATTGTTTATTGGAGTGTTTGGTTGCCTCCAATTTCATCCAGTGCTCATCTCTGACTGTGTTACGTGGTTTATCTGCAGTGATGATTGTGTGTTAGTGGATTGAGGTGTGAGTGCTGTATAAATATGCATTTCCCTCTCAGGCACAGAGGAACAATGAGGCTGTGGACTCCATCAGACCCCTCTTCTCTGTCAATGTGGATCACAGGGTGAGGATGAGACCGGACTCATTTACACTCTCTCTCTCTCTCTCTCTCTCTCTCTCTCTCTCTCTCATTTTATATATATATATATAATGTATACACATACACACCCATACACTCACTCTCTCATATATATGCCCATACACTCACTCTATTATTCATACTTAGTTCTGTGTTGGTTCTTCTCAGGGCGCATGGAGCGGACCCTGGGTCTCCACTGAGGTTCTGGCTGCAGCTATCGGCATTCTGGTCTACTACCTCGCCTTCAGCGCCAAGAGCACCATTCAGGCGTGATCTCGATAAACGCACCCAAGCCTGCTCTCCCTGACCAAAACCACCATACCCCGACCACTCTGACCAAAGGGCGCAGGCCAGCCCCTTCCCCTTTAAAACGCACCCTGACTGCTGCTGCCCTGTCTGCAATGACCCAGAAACGTGTTTTCAGCGAGCGGTCGAAAACCTGGCCTTGTATTAGAAGAGATGTTCTGACATCGACTCCTATACCAGCCCTACCATTACACCCGTCAGTGTCAAGACGCATCCTCTACGGGCTTTTCTTGGAGTTAACTTCACCCAAGAGTTTCTGATGCGGCCTTAGACTGCAAATTAAACTTATTGGGATTGGAGATGATGTTCCGCAGCCTTGTGGTTAGAAAATTCAGGTCTGAACTCCTGCCTGAAATGGTATTTGGTCCACCGACTAAAGGGAAAAAGTAATTGATGAGTATTGAATGCATTAAGATGTCAGGGTGGAGAGAGCCTCCTCAATGGGACTGATTTAGCATTTGCCACTCCTCTCCCTTCCTCCCATCTACACTGCTGTTAATTTATACTGAATCACAGACTGTGCTGGGGAGGGAAGACTGGGAGAGATGGGGGATAAAATAAAATGATTAAAATAATTTTTTTAATGAAAATCTGTCTCTGTGTTTGAAATGCTGCAAGAGAAATCCACGTATGCAAAATATGAAGGTTAATTTTGGTCATGATTAGAATTAAAAGTCCAAATAAATTATTTGTGATAAAATTAGAAACGATTATACCTAGCAGTATAGTGAAATAATTAGGACCTAAGTAAACATAAAAAGGAAAACCAAGTTTACACTACAGAATGATAATTTGAAAGTGTAAAGTGACAAAGCATAATTCAAAATGCAAAAGCTCTTCGGAAAAGCGAAACAAATATGAAACTCAGAAGGGGAGATGGAAAAGGTTTGTTTTGGTAGAAAAACTTTAGTTTTTGTTTTTTGTTTTGCAAAATGTCTTAACAGTTGACATTTGGCGTTTTAAATTTTGTTTGCCATTTTCCATTTCGGCATTTGCCATATCAAGTTTCATCTTTTCATTGTTAGTATATGAGGAGGCGTTTCCTAATAGCAGGAGGGAGGGTGTGAAACGGCTGCGGCGCGGGGACATTTTTCAGACCGCAGGGGGAGCTGACTTGCTGGCTTTATGTGCGAATAGTGCCTAGTACGGTAATCACTAGATGGGGTAAGACTCCGATCACGTTCCGACCTGGGCATCCCACCTGTATAATTTAATTTTGCATGTGTAGACGGGTTGGCTGCACAAAATTGCTTATATTACTTGACCTATTGTCAATGATTTGCATTGCAAACATTTTTACGCAACGTGAGGCCGTATCCCTCTGCTTTGTCAGTGAATAAGGGAAGTCGTAGCCCATGGCTACAGTAAACGCATCACGACATTGGCACGCGTGTTCACTTTTTTTTTTTTTTTTTTACTGTAATGATTTAATGTGAAGGTCAGAGAATGGTAATTCGTCAAATGTTGATTGAGCCTTGTTAAAAACGGCTGAATATGCATGCAGTGAGTGCTTTTGGGCCGATGGCAGGCTAACATGACTTCAGTGTGTACTAAAGTGAATGAACTCCACACTTCTTGGGTAGCTCAGTCCTCATGCAACTAATTAATATATCTGAAATTAACCAAAGTTTCTCTTTAAACTATCAATTTAAGTATTTCAGTTAAAGCTTCTCCATATCCCATTTTTGAGTTGCATATTTATTGACTTTTTCCTCTACGTATTTGCATACTGAATTTCACTGCCACTTAATATTTTCAAATAATTTTGTTTTAAATTTGCCCCTTCAATTGCTTTTTATTTTTAAGTTTATGTCCTGATTATTCCTAGTAGTGCAGTAAAATATAAATATTTTTTAAATTTTATCTCTTAATTTTCCATATGAACTTATGATTTTAATTTGACGAAAAATATCGTTCGCCTCATAGCGTAATTACCTAAGTTATATTTTTGCCAAATTGAGATAGCGGCTGCCTGTTATTTCGTGTTGCCGAAAAAAGCGGGAATTTTTTTCCCCTCAAAACCTTGAGAAAAATACATTCTCTTAAATAATAAATAAATTGCATTCTCTTAATGTTTTTTTTTTTCTCATTTTTTATATTTAAAAACTTTAAAATGAGATGGGCAATTATGCTTTGAGGCTCACGATATCTTCCATACAAAAAGACTGTCACTTCTGGTAGATTCAGTTTGGACTGGACTAGATAATGGTTTATTACAGTATCCTTGATTGAACACCAGGTGGTGGTAGAGCACAATATGTTCAGCAGATGGAAATGAACTGATCCACGTCTGAGATTTTGTTATGGCAAGTTAAAATATCCTTTCATTCTGCCGTATAGGAAATGCACAATGGAACAGGAAGGGAGGCATGCCTTAAGGGCCAGAAAAGTCCTGCTTTGTGGTGTCTGTATAGAAGCGAAGCCATGAGTATTTGGAGTGATTGAATGGGCATTGGGCTCAATTCACAACTGTGCAATGTCCTTGTTTATGACTCTTAAGACAGAAGGGGCTATTTTACTAGCCTTATGCTCTCAGCATGGATTTTTGCCAAAGCTCAGGTTCTGTCTACAGACGTGAGATTGAAGGCAAAGAGGACAAGCTAAAGTAAGGGGCCCACAGCATAGCTTACGTTTCGTTTCTGATGATACTGGGCTGCTTTGTGACTCGCCTTTTGGTGGTCTTGTTTTAAAAAAGCACTTTGTCCCCAGTGGGGTCCTTTCTGCGAATCCCTGATATTTTTATCTGGGTGCTCCTCGTTCGGAGTCCCACTATGGCCATGTTGAACTGAACAAGGACAGAACCCGTCCCCTGAGTGTTGTTCTGACAGCCTGCTGCACACACAAACGGATGCGCTTGACCTCAGATTCCCATCCCCAGAAATGTCTTTCATTTAAGGATCTGACACCTGGGAAGGTTAGCGCGTTCCTCACTAAACAGATGAAACGTTAGCTGTACTTTGGATGGCTGCATGTGCGTTAATGTCAGTGTGTATGGCCAACGATGCTGTAGTGGGACAAAAAGGATTATCTGGGGAATCCATCTCTGGAATTTTACACGTTGGAGAGTTTCCCTGGTCTGGAGAGCTCCAGCAAGTCTTCTATAAGACTAATGGACGCACTCAGGTCTTCATTAATCATTTAAAGCGCTGCCTTCATTTTTCAACATCTATATCATATTTCTCCTCTTGCTCAAGGTCTCCTGACGCTTTCTCTTTCTGTCTCCGTCTCTCTCACAGGAATCAATTCTGTTTTCTCCCTTCTCCCTCTTTTCCCCTCTCCCTCTGCTTGCCCCTTCCTCAATGTTTTTTTTTTCCCTGGTGTAAACACAACTGACTAAAAACAACTAACTTGACCTCAGGGGACTTAGTTCCAACAGTTCCAGTTGGTCCCCGTCCTTCTCGCTTGTCCTTCCTCCTGTCCTGTACTTCTCCATATCCCTTGTTCTTCCTTCCTCCATCTGTCCCTCTCTCCTCTTGCCTTGTCACACTCCTGTCATTTCCATTTTCTTTCACCGAATCAAAAGCACTTTGTTGGGCTGGCGGCGTCCGTTGACACTGTATCTCTAGGTAGTTATTGTTTTTCATTGTCTGAATTTTCTGACGACAGACTGGGATGAAGGTGAGTGAGTGTCCCCTGTGAGGAGCAGCTGAGACTAGAGGGACCCTCTGCCTTTTACATAATGCAATGTGTTAGAATCTGTCCCCAAAAAAACTTTGCGCAGCTGTTGGCTGCGATGGCTAATATGATTTGGCCGTATGAGCACCGATACCTTTATATAACAAGGAACCCGTCATGCGGTCGCAGCGAGCAGTTTGGCTGTAGATCCTGCTTTAACTGGTTTTTCAGCTGTGCAGCTGCGTTGTTCAGCTATTAATAATCGCGAAAATGGCCACAAGAGCATTTTTAAGGGCTTGGAGCAGCACTGCATTGTAATGGGTGACGGCCAGTTATGCGCTTTATAGTGCCGTGGGTACAAGTGTCTATTGCTCAACTGACCTTGAATCATTTTTCTTTTTGAAGGTGGAAGTTCACCTGCAGCCTCTATCTGAGCTGCCAAAGATGCGCGCCGCGCCAAGACCCTTCCCCCTCAAGCCTTGCGCTGGAAAGTTACGCATAAGGTGGGGGTTTCACTCAACCGATCTGAGCGTCAGGGTCAGGTGCGGTGCAGCTTCCGGCCATTAGTCAGCTGCAGGTAAATGATTTGACCTCTAGATAAGGAAGCGCTGTGTTAAAATTTTCCTGTTTGGCGACAGAGTTACGCTGAGGCTGTCCTTTGCTGATTCAGTGAAATAATTGAGCCTGGAATTTTTTTTCATTCCTCAACCTGTTCGACCAGACTCTTCACCCTAATCTTCAAACAAGGCCAACACAGACTCACAGACAAAAACCTGCACGCAAGTGCACGCTAGCGCACACCTAACATGCCCTGATCTTGCTGATGGCTGTCTGATATAGGATTTACAGTTGTTGGATAAAGGTGGAGTATATGCCCAAAAGCATTAGGCAAATTATTCTCCATTAGATGTGGAAGTATTTGGTTAATTTACATTCGTGCACATTATGTCTCTATTGGCTTTAATTACCGCTTGTCAACGCAGGAAAGTCTGTCTAAACATTTTTATAAAGTGTGAGGTAGAGGGTTAAGTCTGAATTCTTACCTCCCTCAGACGGGAATCTTTCTTCAAAACAGCAGGAGGCCTAATACCTCCTGACTGTAGTGGAATTTGAATGGTAATTAAAGAACGGAAGATAGGGGCTGGGCTTAGGATTGTGAAATGGGTTTGAATGCGCTAGAATACAGAATGGCCATTTCATCTGTGATGACACCTGTCTCAGTCAGCTCCCAGTATTTCAACGACTCTTTAATACTTTCTCACTCCATCATTTTCCACCTCGGATTTAATTTTCACTTTATTTACTCTTAGGTACGTCAGAAAAAAAACCCACTGGGGTAGCACTGACTGTGGAGAACAGTTAAAATGGAAAAACTTATCCCTCCTATACACTCACACACAAATGCACAATCACTCACAGAGTCAAAAACGCGCGCACAAAAAAGCCATTCACTAACGCAGATGTGCACACATGTAGAGTCAACAAATGTAAATCCAGTTTTCTGCACAGGTATGTGCACAGGCTGTTGCTAAAGCCTTAAGATAGGCCAGGTAAAGCTGAAAGAATGAAAAATTTACCTGAGCCCCAGACAGCATGTGGCTGGAAAAAAAAACACTACGCAAAGTTCACAGAAGCCAGTGAATGCTGCGGTTTTTTAAACAAAAATTTATTATTTTTAATATATGTTTACCTTAGTAATAAAATTGCACTTTATAAGTTAATACCCAAGAACTGTACAAAGGTACATAGCAAGTGACAGGTCATATAAAAGAATTTAACAGATGATTTTTTATTAAATTTTTTTTTTTTGCTTTGTTTTGTTTTCTCTGCCTTTCTGAATGCGGATCCAATCAACTCTAAGCCATGTCAACACTTATAAATAAACTATACAAAGTACAAGGCAGTATTATTCTCCCTGGATATTAATTTTGTTCACTCCGAAGTAAAAGTACACCTTCTAATTTACCGCAAAGAGCAATGAAATGGAGAGCAGCTTGAAAGTCCTGTAACCTGCTATCTAAAACAATGCGTATCATAGATTGAATCTGTCCTTACTGTAATGAAATGAAACTGCCTCCGCATAATTATCTGGTCGTGTTGAAAAAGACTTGACCAACACAGATTGACATTAGATGCAGAATGACAGGAACAGACAGAATAAGAGAAGCGGGATGGATGATGAGGTTGATGAGGCCATGAGTTTCTCTCCAAGTGAATTTTGTTTTTAACGTCGGTGAGTTTGCAGGAATTTTTCTGCTTTACTGCAGGTTTTAAAGCATTTACCCTGTAAAGTTTGCTTTCAGAAATGCCTTTTGCTGAGGCAGTAAAATAACTCTGACCTTTGGAACATAATTTGAACTTTCTTGAATAGTTCACCTCTGCACAACAGTGCTCCAGAGTGCCATACCTCAAATGATAGGATCACATCTTTTTAAGTTATTTGACACACTGCCAAATGCAAGTTCTGAAAGGTTACCGTTGTCTTAACAATATATTAAATATTAAGCAGTGCAAGATATGGCTGTTATTACAGTCAACATTTCATTGAGTATTTTCATTCATATGCATGGAATGTATTTGCATGTACACTGTACTTTTTTTTAGCTTTTTGACTCATAATTAAATAGTTTATTATTAGTTTTATATTAAGCTCTTCTTTTCATGTGCTGTGAAAGTGCATATTTATTACAATTGTGTCTTTCTGGTCACTAGACATTACATATTTTCATTAATATTATGCATAAATATAATGCCATTTTTTTGATAATTACTGCCTTTCCGGTGCTTATTTCTTTAAGAACATATTGTGCCAGCTGTCTTGCAGACAGTGGACACAGAAGATGTAAGTTGTAGCTAAACCCATGTAGCCGTGCAAGCAGTTATGCCTAATGGTGTTCTCCTGACACCTGGCTTGCCTGCTAACACATCTGTCATCTGTGCTTCCACAACTGTCAGTCACACCAACACATATGTCCGCATAGCTTACCGCTCCTGTCTTTCGTAAGCACCGCGTGCAGTTGGTTCATGAGCAACATTCTGTCTCTGCACTGATGACCCTAAGGTCACTCAAGAAACGGCACATTGTCTGAAATGCCATATTCTATCTCCAGTAATGGAGAGATTTCACCATCAATGTGACAGGGGTTTGCTTGCTGCTAACATGCAGCTGTCAGCTGTTTGCAGTGTTGGGTTTACGGTTATCAGGCCGTATCTTCTACCAACAGATTGCTCCCTCACCTTGAGCTTGCTGCATGGTTTGTAGGCTACTGTTCATTCTGAATACCTGTCAATTCAACAAGCTGTAACAGTGCAGATTTCTCTGCCATGCCAAAATTCTCACCAATCCACAGTACATCCCACCCTGGGAAAATGTTTGAACTACAGGCTCACGGTTCTGGTTCAGTTTGTGCGCTTTCATTTCAAGGTCTCTTTGTCTCACCAGCCTGGGACAAAGCTCGATTCCATCCCAAGTTTAATCCTCCCTCTTTTTTTTGTGCTACAGCGACTCAGTGTCCGAGTCGTGTCCTTGTGTGACTGCGTCCCTGAAGACACAGCGCTTGCTGATGTGAAGCTCCTGAGCTGTTTGCCCAGTTTCATTCACAGCTTGTTGTCCTTCGCACGTTAGGAGCTTCGTGCCTTGGCTTGCCTCACCGTCCATCCTGAGGCGTAACGGATTCCGGAACTTGCCGCTTGTCAGCCGTTCACTTTCCATCGAGTGGAACTCAGGTCAAAAACGGTCACAATTGCTTTGCCATTTTGCAGTACGCATTTTTACGTCAGCCACTCAAAACTCCGACAGCAAAAATATTCAATGATGAGAGCAGGCATACATCCTATCAAGGGTCAACAATAGGCCTATAAACTGCTCAGGACCAAAAGGTATCTCTGTTATTTTGTTAAAAATAAAGTACATTCTTGAAAATAATAAATAATTCCACCCCCTTCTTGCTTTACCACTCTCGGTCAACAGTAGGTGGACTATCGCAGTGAGAGTTCTCCATCATGGTGGGAGAGAGGGAAATCTGAGGGCGCTGTGGTCGAGACAAGTAATTTTCCAACTCAAGGACACTGAGAAGTTTGAAGAATTCAACTCCTGTCAGCTCTCATAGTTTGTGCTCTCCTTCAAACGTGACCATGGTACTGAGAACTCTGCATGCCAACCACTTGTGGGCAATGCCCTCCACAGAACATTAGCTGCAAACAAACACCGTCCGCCTCTCATCCTCCTGCAGTTTAGCCTATGAAACTGCAGTTTTTACTAAGAGCAAACCACAGTCGAGAGTTCCTTCTCATAAATTGGCCTGAAGCGACCGAGCAAGTACAATTGATTGCCTGGCAACAGCTCCCACCCAAGCTCAGTACAAATTGTTCTTGGTGGCGGTGGTGGAAGTGTGTGTGCTCGTGGAGTCGTTGGCGATGGACCCCCGGCGCAGTTCGCGAGAGCCAGAGCAGCAGGGCAGCAGGGCCTTCAGGTCCTGGGATACGCTGCTAGAGAAAGCCGTATAGATCCAGGGGTTGGTACATGAGTTGAGGTTGGCTAGAAGCATCAGGATGGTGAAAGCTGCACCTGAGGAACAGGTAGAGGGGTAGAATCAACTTCTCACCAGCTTTGAGTCATAACATTACAGCAGTGGTTACAGAGTCAGAACAGGAACACTGCAGTCAATGCCACTAGAAACTGAACTGATGCCAAAGCTGTCTGAATGACCCAATTTACGAGAAAGTCAAAGAGGTCGAACAGCAGCGCTCCAGTCTGCGACCTAGATTTACGTTTTGCGACTTACATTCTCACATCGCGCGACCGACACTTCATGCACTGTGCGCCTATTCTGGGCAGCGATTCACTCCCTAATTATCAGTTGCCGACCGCGAATTTTTTTCTGCAGGTCGGTTGGTACCATTCGGTACCATTACGTACATCAGCTAATCACAGATCGGCTGGTGCCATCAGCCAATCACAGCTCGGCTGTACTCATGCATCGATGAGACTGGCAAAGCATTCGACCTTGTCACTGTCAGCTGAGTTGAGCGCGCGGCAAATTAGTAAAACCTTGTCTGACGACAACGATGTAAATGCTCCACACTTCGCGAAATTACAAGTAGCCTACACTAGTTGGTCTGCTGCAGAAGTCCAATAGTCTACGTCAGGGGTGTCCAATCTTATCCGTAAAGGGCCGGTGTGGGTGCTGGTTTTTGTCCTAGCCAGCAGTGCTACTGCACCTGATTCCACTAGTTAACTAATCAGGGGTTTCAACCAGGACCTTGGTGGGTAGAATCAGGTGTGTTAGTGTTGGGCTCTAACAAAAACCAGCACCCACACCGGCCCTTTCTGGAGAAGATTGGACACCCCTGGTCTCCGTATTTGGCCTTGGCTTCGGTGATTAATACCGCAGATCGGAGAGAAAATTTCATGATATCAGAAAGTGTTTTCGTTACCGGTTTTTCATTTCGCTATTTAGATTTTGCGCGTTTCTAAGGGTAATGGAAACGCGCCTGGAGAGTGAGAACGATGTCCGACGTTATTAGCCCAAAAACACAGTCTGCTTCGTGACCGTGGACTGTTCGTGACACAGTTTTGAGTCTTGTTGATACCAGCTATGGGTGCTTCCGTCCAGTGGCGAATGGTTTTATTTAGCGTTTCAATATTAATCGCTAACCTTCTATCCTGATGGATTAGGTTGGATGCGCTATTCCAGTCTGATCTGAAGTTCCGCATGTACATGATTATTCATGCAGTATGTATGAAATCGGTGACTGGTTGGTCCGAGTGCAAGATTATTTATTTTCATTAGAGGAAGATAAAGATGAGAAAAGCTGTGGTTCTTATAGATTTATAGTCCGTTTTCTTTGGGGTTCAGATAAATGGCCAGCTGTCAGAGGAATAGTATTTTGTCGATTGCAGCTAATGTTCAAAACGGATTCAAAAACTAACTGGTGACGCCTGTCCAATGTACTCCAGCGACGACCATAGGCTTATCAGCGCAATGGCTCAAATATGAGTCTTTGTCACGAACAGTGTACGGTCACGAAGCAGACTGTTTTTTTGGGGCTAATAACGTCGGACATCGTCCTCACACTCTGTGTGCGTTTCCGTTACCCTTCGAAATGTGCAAAATCTAAACAGCGGAAAAAAAACAAAAACTGGTAATAATATTTATTATTTTAATAAGCCGTCCTACTACATTGTTACCGGTGAAAGAATTTCTTGAAACTTGGTGCAAACGAACTTGGCATACTGCACCTACTTTTTACCAAATATGTAGGGTGGATCACTTTGGGAACTATATTAATTTTAATGTTAAACTTTCAATTTGTGATGAAAAAATGTAGCCAAATTATGCTTTTTACGGCTTCAATTCCTCCTGGGTCTCATATTTTCAAAGCAATTAAGCCATGTTCGGTGTCAAATTGTTCCTTGGAATGGCAGCAACAATAACAGTTATAAATTTTAGAGCTAGCACTGTGATAATTGGGAGTTATTCATTGATTTATCCCCATATGTTGGTTTTACGGGGGTGCTCGTCTAAATTTGGCCATAATTTTTCTATGAATGATTCAGTTTCTGTACAGGGGAGGGTTTGATGAAAAGTTGTCCCTTGGGGAAATGGAGACTTGTACACACATTTAGACTTGTATGATAACTCTCCGAAATGATTACTGCATTTATACATTCTTCAAACATTCTTGTGAACATCAATATCTACTTTTCAGTTCACAAAGTGCTTTCTGATAATGTTTCCTAAATAAATGCAGCAACAACTAATAGTCTGTTCAGGTATCTTTATTTGGGCTTGTAAATATTCAGAAAAGTATCATGGTACTTTGCATGACCACAGTTTGACCTGCGCGCCTAAATTTTGGCCTGCGCATCCAACTTTTTCAGGTTGGGAGCGCATGCGCTCCTAGGTCCAAGAGTTAGTCTGGAGGGTTGGAACAGCTTTAAATATTAAATTTATATGATCTTAACTTTCAGAGAAATGATTTAGATGGACTGATTTGTTCTTTCATTGTTCCCTGACTATTCTTTATTAGGGTAGACACTATTTCTCATGCTCACTAATGACTTATGCGTATGGAGTAACTTCAATTCCATTTGATTTCAGCTGAGTATTTGCTAAGATTGTAAAACTATTTTTAACATCGCAACATTGAATTATCGTGCTTTCCATACAGAGATACTGTGCACAAAAGGCTAACTCACTGTGCAGGTGCGCACTCAAAATTATTCAAAAAAACTGTAGGAACAAATATAGTGTCTTCAGAAATTTTCCACCACCATAGGTTATTTATCATTTTTTGTGTGCGGGTGTTACAAAATCAAAATTATATGCACTGCTATGCAAAAATGTTTGGCATCCTAGATTTCTTATATTTAAATTTGGTTTTGGGACAGACTGCTGAAGAAGTCTGGCAAATTCTCCAGTTTGCGTGGAATAACTGAACCCCCAACGATTATACTACAGGGCAGTGTACCTAATTTTTTGGATAGTCACACCGAGCTCATGGCTCTTTGTGGGACATTTTTCAATATTAATGAGTATATACCATGAGTATATACCCAACCCCATTTCCAAAAAAAAGTTTGGATGGCATAGAAAATGCAAAGAAATAGTGATTTGTAAAATTATCTTTGTCCTGTATTAAATAGAAAGAGCAAAATGAAATATTTTACAAAAAAACTAAATACCTTTTCATTTTTATTGTCCTTTAGTGAATACACACTCAGTCTTAATTTGATACCTCCGACACAGTCAGAAAGGGTGAAAACAGCGCCGATATATGACAATATATGAAATGTTGGAGTGCTAGAAAAGGGGGTTTGCAGGTGTTGAACAGGAAATGCTACAGGCTTTGATGTAAAAGGAGCATTCACAAAAGCCCCAATGTTCAATACAATGTTTTGCGTTCTCTTTTCTGTGTATGAGATATCAAGTAATTGGATACAGTTTGAGATGATAACTGATAATTCTCTGCTCTCTACTCTCCAGCGCTCTGTGCTCCCTTTGTTCCTTCCATCAGGAGCTTTACATCTTCACGTGTTTCGGGGGGAGTTGCTTTGGAGGGAGGCTTCATTCAAAATCTACCGTGTTTTGGCTAGTTTCGCAAAAGTGGCCAACCCTGGCTTTCAGGAGCACATTTGGAGGGATTTTGCACCAATCCTCTGTGGAAATCCTTTCAAGATCAGTCACATTCCTGGATTTGCCCTAATAAGCTGCCCAGTTCAGTTCAGCCTTCAGATTTTCTATACGACTGAGGCTTGTTGCCCGAGATGACCATTTCGGGACATTAATTTTGTCGCTTAACACCAGGGAACAGCCCATGACATATCATGATGTAGTTGTTTTGACAAATAGCCAGAGAAGACTTTGAAAAAGGGGATAAGATTTTGAACCTTCCAAAGGGCACCATTAATTCTAGCAATATGGACATAATTATTGTGCAACTGAGGCACAACCAATAACAGGCCATCCTACCAAACTGTCAAAGTAATGACTAAGAAGCCAAAAACAACACTAACAGAGTTGGAGAGTTCACTGTTTGAAATGCGAGAGCCTGTCCAGAGATGATCCATGCGGCACGTGACTGATCTGGCCTCTCTGGGGGGGGGAGTAGCTAGTATATTCACACCAGGAGTTTGCCAGACACCATGTGACAGACCCTGGGACCTTCTGGAAGAGGCACAGTGCCAAGCTTCAAAGGAATGGCTTAAGAAGGTCAGCACTAATCTCACAGAAAATGTGTGGTACTACCTGACTTTCAGCAACCAACACACTCTGCCTAACTTCGCTGAGCTGGAGAAAGTTTGCATGGAGGTATGGGAATAATTTCCTCGATTTAACTGTGCAGATCTCCCACAGGCATTCTCAAGCCTCAAGAAGAATTGTAATTTCTCAACAAATTATCACTCAGGCAGCAAATGGTTTTTCAAGTGAAACTAATTTTGATAAAATAAATTCAAAATGTAATCCAATTTTTTTTTTTTTGTCATAACTATGTTTTATATCATCTCTTTATTAAAAAGATAACCAGACTCAAAGTGGGGAAAAAAATGTGAAGTTGTTCAAGATGATGAGGGATACTCCCTGTAGACACAGTATCTAGAAAACTTGAATGAACATGCTGCCATGTCCACATGCTCGAGGTCTGCCTTTTAAATCTTCCAATAACATCTGTCATTTTGTCCAAAATGACCTGAAATAAGGAGTGAGATGAACTGCAAGAGGAAGAGCGTTGCTTTTTTACTGTCATTCTTGCACAGCCCCAAATCAGATAAAGATGGGATGGCATGTTAAAATTGAGAGTGAAAGCAGTGATCTGAACATTATCTTTGACCTGTATTACGTTGAAAACAATACAACAGCACATTATTTGTGTTTTGCCATATGAATTTTATTGATTTTTCAGAATAAATGCCAATTTCAATTTTGATTTTTGTGGCAGATTTCAAAAAAAGTGGGACAGTAAAGTATTTACCACTTTGTAATGTGGCCATTCCTTTTGACAGCACTAAATAAACATTTAGGGATTGAAGACATCTAGTGAATAAAAGTTTCCGTTGGAATTTTGTCCAACTGTTCATGCAAGTGTGGGGTCTTTTTTTGTCGTATTTTGCATTACAAAATTAGCCACAAGTTCTTTATGGGGGAGAAGTCAGGACTGCACGCAGGCCAGTCTGGCGCCTGCATCCTATTCTTACGCAGTCTTGCCTTTGTAAAGCATGCAGTCTGTGGTTTTGCATTTTCTTGTTGAAATAGGCATTATTGTCACTGGAGAACATGTCTTGAAGGTAGCGCAAGTTGCTCCAAAATTTCAGTGTACTTTTCAGCATTAATGGTGCCTCCACAGAAATGCAAGTTACCCTTGCCGAGGCCACTGACACAACCCCATACCATGACAGAGCATAGCTTTTAAACTGGCCACTGTTAACAGTCTTAACGATCCTTACTTTGGTCAAGAGCTTCAAAGAAGGCGTCCATTTCTTCCAAAATAGACCTGAAATATTGATTCTTCTGACCGCAATACATCTTTCCACTGTTTGATGGTCCACAACTGATGCCTCCTATCTTTTTTGAACGGTAAAGCGTTAAATGGCATATGTGGATGTAATTACATATTGTCGTATTTGACTAAGGTTTGCCAAAGTAATCCTGAACTGATGTGGTTGTATCACTCATGGATAAATGATGGTTCTGGATGAAGTGCCATCTAAGTGATGGGAGTGATGGGCATTAGCTTAAGTTTGCACCCTTGCACTTAACACAAAATTCCTTGAATCTTTTGATTTTGTTAAGCACCATAGAGGGTGAAATTTCCAAATACCCTCTATTTCTATCTGTCCCAGCCTCCTATACGCCTACCTTTCTTTGAAGAGCATTGTTTTTAAACCATTCAATAATTTTCTAATGCATTTTTTGGCAAATTGGTGATCTTCTGCCCATCTCTGCAGACAGGCTAGGCCTGTCCTGGATGTTGCTTTTGTTCCAAATAAATTTTACAATCACCAGCTGACATCAGCTATTTCAAATCACATCACTACTAAAATATTTTACCTCATTAGTAGTCCTAATTTGCCCCTGTTCCAACTTTTTTTGGAATGCTTTGCAGGCCTGAATGGCAAGAATGGATCTATATTTACAGATAAAATGTTGACCAGACAAAAACATTACACATCCTCTCTTTGTACAGATTGCAATTAAATACAAGTCAAAGCAAATTTAGAAATCACCAATTTGTATTGTAATGTGCATTTTCCATATGTCCCAACTTTTTTGGAGTTAGAGTTCCAGTTGCCGCAGTCTCTGGCAGCCGCACCAGCGAGTGCGTTAGCTTTATTTTGCGATGATCTCATACTTTGCCCCCTTGCTCCCTCCCATGGTCTCCCCCCAACCAAATTCTCACCCCTGTCAATCAGCGGTTAGTCAGTGACCAGGGGGTCCCCGCCTCCGGCTGCCACTGGGCAGACGTCCCTGGGACAATGTTTACCTCGCTATTCCAGTCCTTTTAAAGGACAGGCGCAACAAAACACCATTACATAACTGAGGGCAGAACACCAAAAACACCTGTTCAAATGGATGTGGCCAGCCTCACATGCAGATGAATACTTCATTTTTATGTAAAAAAAAAAAAAAATGCTCCAGAGGGACATGGAGCTGCAGAGGTTAAGTCCATGTCCTGATAATGGTCTCAGGTACTCACTGTCAGGGAATGTAGAGCAGCCCAGCTGGTCTCACAGAGCCAGCGAGTTAGTGTGTGAAGCCTTTGTTATGCGATTAAAATGAAAGGTTTAATTAAAAATAAGGGGTGCAATATGAACCAGTCTCTTTGTTATAATGAAATCAAACTGCGTGAACTGCACAGAATTACAGTGCTGGGACGGAAAAATCGGGAACTGCAAACGAGTTCAGGTCCCGGTGCAGTTGGAGGCGTGGAGCACAAGCATATTTCCCGACACCTACGATGCAGTTTGAAATGAATTCATCGATCATTCAAAGGCATACGTACTTTCGCTTTGAGGTTTATCTTGAGATATGGCACAAATTCTCGGGATCATTCAGGATAAAGACACACAATGATGGCGCCAAGAGGAGGGTGGGGGTGCTGGCTTTGTAGCTGTGATGTGAGTGTGCATGTGTGTGTGTGTATGTGTGTGAATGTGTGTTTCTTGGAACTCCTGGCACAGACAGCTGAGTGGATTAAATATCAGCCTTTGGCAGGAGGCTGAGCTGCAGAAGATCAGCAGGCTCCTGGGTGTGTACAGGGCCCGGGGAGTGAAAGCGAGGTTGTTTTAACAGGCTCCGTCCCCCATTAGCGCCGCACCGCATTGCTTGTGGCACTTTACGTACGGCGATCTCTGACACCAGCAGGGTGACGCCGCGCCCGCAGTGGGACTTGGTAACACGGCACAGAGACAGCGCACGTCACCGCTGCCCACCTGCTGTAGGACCGTATGGTGCAGGGGTTAAAGGACAGGGTGTGTTACCAGATGGCTGCCGCTCCAAACATTAGACGGGGTGCTGCCAAAGTACCTCTGTAGGACTCATAGCATCTGAGCCTCCTGAGAGGGGATACCGTATCTTTGAACAATGTGTAAATACCCAGCTGTGTAAATGAAGGGCACCGTGAAACAAAATGAAATGTGCTGGAGGATAAGGGCGTGGCACTCGCTATGAAAACAAATCATGTAATTCATTCTCAGGGAATATCTCGCTGAGTATGAAGTGCCCTGCACAGTGTCTGGGATGAAGACCGTATTTATTTCACTCTGATTCCAAAATGATACGTTTATAATCAAACAAATCAAACAACGCGTATGAGGTTGATGCACAGATTCTAAACCTTTATAAGGGTTTTTTTTTTTTTTTTTTACCAACACCAGAAGGTAATATGTTTTTGCTAGCGTTTTGGTTAGCTAGTTTGTTAGTTTGTTTGTGCATTCATCAGTTAATGGGACATCTCAGAAAGTTCTGGTTGGACGTCAATGAAACTTTGCGTGTCGATACTGTGCTAAGGAGGAAGTGATAAAATTTTGGTGAAGCTTTGATGTATATTCTTGCTCAAGGGTGCGAAAGAATTTCTTCGCACGAGAAGACAGCACTGTTGTGCACCGGTGTCACCCACATCAGCCGTCAAATTAATAATTTACACAAATACTTTATGTTAGGAGAAATACAAGACCGACTTCCTCAACAAATTTCACAACGGTGGAGGTCATGCTCTGTCTGAGTGCTTTCTAGTTATCAATCTCATCAGGTAGAAATTATGACACTTTTATAGATTCAGCTTCCAGAAGAGTGTTTCTGATTAGCTGGGAATTTTGGGGGTTTTGGCATTATGGTCACATAATGCTGTAAACATCTTCCTTGGCCTACCTGAGCAATTGGGAGTCCTGAGCTCAGCTTCTAAGAGATGTTTCAAAAAGTAGATTTTGGGAAGTCTAGGATTTGGCCAAAATCTTTGATGGTTGTTATCATATTTCTTAGCCTAACAATGGTTTTATTGACGTACACTGGCACAATTCTGGTTCAACAAACTGCAAATGCAATAAAAAAAAAAAAAGTCTTGAATTTAGCCATGATACATTACGCCCTTATTTCAACACAAGGGGACTGAATTAGCACACCTGATCACCTACTCAGCGACACCCGAATTTGTCCCAAGCATTGTGGTGCCTTGGAACTGGGGAGAAGTTGTTTGTTATATATTGCCCTGTGTCACAAACCAAAACGTGAAAGATTTCTTTTAAATAAAATCTGAGAATCTATGCAAATTGTTTGATTGCAAAATCAAAATCGTGGAATGGAAAAAAAGCATGAAAAAATGAGTAAGACCCAAAAATGTTGGAGGAAACTGTACACCTGTGGTGCGTATTTACAAACACAAAGATATTTTTGAAAGAGGGACAGGGAAACAGACCTTCATGGGGCGCTTTAGGGTCCCAGGCCCCCCACAGCTCGACAATGAAGTAAGGAGACCAGCACAGGATGTAGACGAGCACGATCACCAGCGTCATCCGCGCCGTCTTAGACACAGCCCGGGACACGCTGGAGGGGGGCGGAGACACTGGGTGGGGTTTAACAGTGGAGGGGAGGGCCGACCTGACGGCGACATCATTGGAGGCAAAGGAAGGGTGCTCCCCGGAGGGAGGAAGTGAGGGTGTCGCTCCCTGTTGGTATAAAGAACAGTCTGTGGCATCAGGTGCCCTCCCGGGGCAGCTGATGTGGCCTTCGCCAGAGGCCGGCGTGCCCCGAGAGTAGCCGTTCTCTGAATCGGCAGCGTTCAGGGTTATCAGTTCGGAGGGGTCGTTGGAAGGGGAACAGTACGAGGCGGAGCGAGGCCAGAGACTGGATGGGCTCGAGGGGTGAGCCTGGAAAGAGCCGTTGCCGCGGGACCGGGGACCAGGGCTCCCGCCTTTCGAAGTGTGACTGCCTCTCGCCTCTCTTCGTCCACCTCCCACTCCTCCCCTCCCCCTGCCCCTCTCTTTATCCCACTCTCTGTTTGTCCAGTGGAACCGGAAGAGAACAGAGTTTTTTCTGAGTTCTGCCGACACTCGCCTCTCCGACTTCAGGTAGATGTTGTTGTGAATTTCTCTGAATATTCGTACCTGAGGATGCATGAAGGACAGAGGACAGAAAATCGGGGAAAGATACTGTGTCACTGAGGGCAAGATACTGTGTCACTGAACCGATGACAACCAGACAGATGAGGCAACTCACAGACCCCCCTCCCCCCCATGACCTCCAAGTTTAGCCTGTGCAACAGCGGTATGAAATGACAGAGCAAAGTCTTGCGCTTGTATCAGCATACTGACCCTCTCGTGCTGGAAAAAAAAAATTAGCTGCCCCCATTCTCGTTTTACACGACACCAAAATTAAAATCTCAGTCTGCTAGGATAGCCTGATGTTTTTTTGCACAGAGGACAGACAGCAGCAGGACTTTGCTGGATCAGTGCTGCCAAACCAGGGCCCCAGTCAGTGAAGTTATGAGACATGAAGTGATTTCAGTTAATGAGTTCAGTCACCTAAACAGAGCCCTGAGCTGCTTTGCATTCTGGAGATGAGTCTGTACTTTTATTTGATTTATACTGAAAATGTGCCTGAAGAGGACAAAAGCGGACTGGAATTCAGGGGTAAAAAATAACAAGGTTTCAAGTTGCAACAGCAATTTATAATGAAATCTATGAGAATTATGATCATGTAAGAGAGATGTTTTCCCTTAAATAGAGCAGATCTCTGGTATTTCCAAGTTGGCCAAATGCTGATAACAGCCTCCTCCTTGTGTTACCTTAGCCGCCGAATACATTAAGCCTGATCTGCCGCCACTATGACCGTGGAATAATCTTCCCAACCAGCCAAAGAATAATGACTCACACTGCCCTCCTTTCTAGCCAGAATTCTTTTGTTCTGCCGCTTATTTAGTTTCGCCCAATTAAAAATGCATGTTCCAAAACTGTTTGGACGAGGCGAGCATTATGTCATGCCGATTAAATCAGAGTGAATTCGGCTTGGAAACAGGAATGACAGTGGAAAAATCACGTGCATCCAGCGAGGTCAGACGCCCGTTCCAAAACACCAGCTCCCTTTCTCTCCCTCCCGCCCTCACTAACCTCGGCGAGTCGGAATGACTGTGCGCCTGTCCAAGCCCGTAATAGTAATGGTGCAAATCACAGTGCTCACAGGATAGCCCCGCGAACAGAAATCATCACACATGAATTAGCCTCTTTAGGAAGACTGTGATCACATGGCAAAAGACAAACTGAGCAGTGGCAACATAAATGAGCTGCATGTAGCAAAAGAACATGTAGTGTCACTCTTTTATCGACCACAGTTATGCTATATAGCTAGGTCTCTCTAAGAACGGTGTCAAAACCCAATATTAACTTCGTAGATGTAAAATATATATAAGTCTCTCTCACTCACGTGCACTTTACAAAGCTTTAGCAATGGACGCAGTACCTGACAGATGGTAATGATGAGGACTGGCAGAATGAACACAGCCAGGGTCATCCACGTGACGTAAGCTTTGAGCCCCCAGGGATTAATAAAATCGCCCCAGCACTGGTACATCTCAGGGTATACCTCTTTCTTGGAGAAGATAAATACCTGGGGGGGCAGTGGTCATGTAAGTAAATGAGCGACTGATGCATTTATTAGAAAATGCAACATCTGTACTCATCGGCAGATTTATAGCTGCTAATTTAAATGTCCCACCACCATATATTATACTTCATGGCATCGACCTGCAGAAGTTTGCAAGTTCAAAAAAGATTACAATGATGAATATTGCAGCCATGTGGCCAAATATAATGTAATCATAACACAGATGGGTTGTATTACACCAATTCTTTTTATACTCTTAATTGAACTTTTCATATGAAGCATATAAATTCTATGAAGCTGACGCCATCGTTTTGGATGCAGATTTAGACAAACAGCAAGGCGCTTGTCAACAGATAACATCAAGCTCATTAGTCAAAAATAAGAGTTTTTAATACAGTTTTAGTTAAGGGTTTCCAAGCTCAAGAACAGCCACAATAAGGCAATCGGGCACTGATCCACGGAACTGAGCGGATTCATTGACTACAGCCAGTATATGACTCTGGTAGAGACTCTTGAGTCGTTAATCTCCACTATTGGCTGGTGCTTTTTTGGGGGGTGGGGGGTGGGGAGCGGGCAGCAAGCATGGTCACCTGTGGCAAACTGAGAAGAAGGGAGAGGCCCCAGGCCACCATGATGGGGACGTTCCATCGCGACACGGCACCGCCGCGGTACGCTTGTAGGGGGCAGCAGATTGCATAGTGACGGTCCACCGTCATGGCGACAATCATGTAGGAGGAGGCGAACATGCCGACGACCTGCAGGTACTTCACCAAGCGACACAAGGCGTCCGGACCCTGGAACAGCCAAGTTATGTCCCAGACCAGCTGGGGCAGCACCTGTGGGGGGAGAAGGATGGGGTTTGGGGTGGTGGAGGAGATTGGATCTCAGGACCTGAATAAATAAAATATCACTGATTGGGGAGTGCTGATCTTGGATGCAAGTTCTACCTTTCATAATACATGAGATTTGGTAAGAGGTGCAAAGTCCTAGAGCAAGAAAGTACAAGTCCAAACATGCATTTCCTCCACAGCTGAACTCGGCCATGCTGATCAAAATAATTCATCTGACATTCTGGACGTAGAACTGATCTAATTTGCAAATCCAGGTGATTGGATCAAAATAATGGAGAAGACTTCTCTCTATAAATATGTATACTGAATATCTACAGAGGAAATTTGATCTGAGAGAAGCACTCTTACACTGCTTTCACACCGGACGCGAAATGAATTTTTTGCACGACAGATTACATTCAAAGTCAATGCAAAGATGCGATTCGCGAAAAATTCGTTTCGCATCCGGTGCGAAAGCGGCTTTACTCTCAGATACCTTATGACAATGGAACTAAGTGTGCAGAGAGGTAGGTGTGAGTGTGTGTGTGTGTGTGTGTGTGTGTGTGTGCGGTGTTACTCACCTGGAAGAAGGCCACCACCAGGTCAGCCACGCACAGGTTGACCATGAATAAGTGCATGGGCGCGTGGTGCTTCCTTCGCCTCAGTAAGACCCACAGGACCAGCCCGTTCCCCAGGGTCGTCAACGCCAGAACCAGGCCCAGAATCGCGATCTCAGCCTGCGCCAGCACCTCGTTCCTCTTCGGGGGATCCTCCTGCGATCCATTTCCAGGTATTGACCACGAGCGCACACCTCCTCCGAGGCTGGAGTTACTGTAGTCTTGGAAAAGGGAGGAACTGAAGTTGCCACCCCCAGCCGGTGGAGTGGAGTGGGTTATACCGCCCCAGTCCGTTTCCCAGGAGACCGTTGCCATGCCTGTGTGAATGATAATATTTTCAGAAGCATGGTTAAGTTTGTGTAAAGAGGGGCATATCTGTTCAGAACAACTATTCACATGTTTCTATCTCCGTGTCAGAGCAAATCTGTCTGAAACTCAACAAAATGAAGCAGAGAACTGGAAGCTCTGTTATACCTGCATCGATACTGATCCCCTGGCACAAATTTTCACTATTTTAAGACGATCCCATATCAAATACTCTCTCACCGCCTTCACTCCCCCAAATTTCTGCCTTTCCAACAATTTGATGTGAACGTGGCCCATTAGACGATTCTGTTCTCAATCTGCCCAAAGAAAGACGCAGATACCAAAAAGCCGGCTGAGAATTAAACCTGAGTGAGGGGAGCACTGGGACAATAAATTGGATTAAAATATATAAATGATGTTTTAGACTACATTGTGTGCTGTGCGGGTGAGTTATTCTGTCTCAGATCAGATGGAGACTGTGCCAGCTCCAGCTGTGTTTGGTAATGCCATAGGGTGTCATTTATGATTTCATTGCCTGCAGTGTGGGAGAGTCGGTGTGTTTTTCTCCCTCCGTCTGCTGCTGCCAACAGTTTGCCTGTTGACTAAATCCTAAAAGCTGCCCGTGTAAGATTGTTTGCCAACTCCGCTCCATACAAGCTTCGCTGTTGGCTGTGCTGCTAGCCTCCATGTTTTCTGGAGGAAAGCTGCGCACGTCCCAAATAGCCAGTGAAATAAAAATGGTGAATTAGTATTCCAAATCAACCAGGGAAGCTCACTGATGGACACCTAGACGTTTCACAGATGTATACACAGAGCCAAGCCATATACTAAATTCAATTCTGAATGGAGATTCTTCACACAAAACTCAATTCAGTCCAGGACTAAGCTTTATCTATGCTTCTGAAACTGACCCTACCATACAGCTCACATCAAAACGGAAAAAATCTCGAGAACTCTCCCTAACTTACCGCTGTCTTGCCGTCTTTGTATCGCTACTCTACCGCCAGACTAACTTGTTGTTTCGCGAGATTAATGCTGTAAGCCTTTTAACTGCCGACAGCGATCGTGAGGCGGCGCCAGGTAAGAAAATATAGTTCCTGACCACGTGTGGTTTCCTTAACTGACCGACTCCACATGACCACACATCTTTACCGGTGGGAGGTATTCTTTGATCTGACAGCTAGTGACAACTATAGGCATTCAGCCTTTCCGCTTGCACTTGAGCGGTGCTCACACTTACGCTACCCACTGTTCAGTAAGAATCACTTGATGCAGGATATTTTAACATAACGGATTAATCAAGAGAAGTTAACAAAAAATTTATTGTAGTATATTTTCAGGTACACCAGTGTGAGGGAGTGAGGTGAGCTGAGAACAGGCATCGCTGAAAGTCCGGCGGAGACAGCGGCTGATTTGTGTTGCTTTCTGTACCGACACTATGCACCTAAAACTGAAAGGTTACTGGCTAACCTCAATAGAATATGCATGGTCTTATATCGTTGCCTTTGTAACTTTTAGTGTGTCTGTATGAAACATGAAATGAGGAAATTAAACAGATAAAAAACAAATCTTCATTTATTTTCTATCTCGCAAAAACTTAAGTTTCAACATTCCTTATAAATTCAGGCGCACTTATCCTAAGGAAAGTGAAAATGAGTGCGGACACCACAGCGCGCAACATAAAAAAAATCGTTATTCTGTCTCACACAGAAAGTCTTTGTCAAAATATTGCCTTTCATAAAGTTTGTTTATCTGCCAAGCTGAAGCGAGTCTGGATAACGAGAACTGGAACCCCAATAACCTATGTCAAAACTTCGAGTGGGGATTCCCCTTTTTTGTATTTAGTGCGGACCTGCAAAAAATATAACCTCAACTTTAAGTTTAAAATGAAATAAGATACACGCTGGACCACGTGTGATGTGTATCCTGGAAGGGTTTTGTGACTGGGCTATTTATAAATGCTTTGTATACCTGTGCCGCGCTTTCTCAGACAACCTACCGCGTATCTACCCTCATGTTGCTCTGAAGTTACCGTTACCTTCTCCCGACCCGAAGAATTCCGTTTTGATGTGATCTGTACTGTATATGAGCCCCTGAGGACAAAAGTAGTCTAACTCCATATTTGTCTTTTTTTTTTTTTTTTTATAATCTCAAAATGATTCCTAAGTGGTCAATCTCATTAGCGCAATAATAGATTAACTCAGTGTAGTTCCAGTACTACACAATAGGTGGGGAATATATTTCCACACTTCCAGAACACAAAGTCCTCAATGCAATAGTGGTCCAAAATGAAAAATAAAATAAAAAAATCTAATATGAGTTGGACCACTCTTGTTCTAAGAGGCTCATGTGTACAATAGAGGTTACATGAAATTCCCTGTGATCGCCTGTCATCTCTCTGTTCGCTCCACAGAAATATCAGTCCAAGTGAGTTCACTTTCTCACACTTTTCTCTGGTGGGTTAGGACACCCTCTTCAGCCCCACTGCTCCCTGCATCCACCCTCCGTTCCCTCATCTTCCTGCCCCCCTTCCCTTCCCTTCCTCCGCTCAACCGCTTCCTCTCTCATACCAATCAGCCCCTTCTCCCGGTCTTAATAAAAACTGTGTTTGTTTTCCCTCTTTTTCAAATAAATATAATGAAAATAAATATAATGGAAAATGATGAGAGTGACGGACAGAGGAATGAGAGCGTGGGACCGAGAAGCTGAGCTGGACAAATATACAGAGAGGGAGGGGTAGAGAGGAGGAGGAGAGCAAAGATGGAGAGATGTGATGATGGTGGAGGAGAGGGCCTGGTCAGAATCTCAAAGCGCAGAGTAGAACACATGAGGCAGAGAGGAGAAAATGGCGGCCATGACATGGATCCAGAGAGCAATGATTCCTCTCGATGATTCCTCCTCATATGTTCATCTCACCCGAACGGGCACTTCGTTGATCTGAATATTTCATTAGTCGGATTACTGATTTAGACTGGGTTTCAGCTGAAGTATATGAAGCTACTAAAATCTAACTTTGCAATGTTAGATGGGGTAATTTGAGAGGCTCATTAATCTTACAAAAGAAGCAGAAGCCGGTTCACCCAAGTTCGGGGGCCATCACCGTAACACGAGTCTGCATACTTTGCATGCTTGCGGGCATCGGTTTAGAGCAGATGCTACGCTAATCTCTATATCGCATTGTTACAGCAGCGCTGTCACCACCACTCGCCATCATCTAATCCAGGTGATATGAGGATTGGTGTTTGGGAATGTAATTGCTCAGATAATAGGCCAGGCTGCATTTGAGCATGGACATGCCCACTCAACAACAAGCATGAAATACTCAGATCGCCCATCAGTTTCGGCGCTCTGGCCAGGAAACAAAACGCAACAGAGAGATGGGCAGACGCACAGGAGAACAGACAAAAATATGTAAAGGCACATCTACATTATAAGATGTATCTGTACTCATTTGATTTCGCAGAAAAAAAGTTCAGAGGCGGGCCGTCAGGAAAACGTCTGGGGGCCCCAAAAAAAATTTAGGGAAAGGGGCCCCTAATGGCCACACATATTGGCACATTTTGCAATGACAACGAAAAGAACTGGACCGTGGGGTGGGGGCCCTCAACAGGGCTCTTTGCTAAGGGCCCCCCGAGAGTCTACAATTGCCACTGAATGTTGAACGTTTTCGAAGTTCTGGCCCCGAGAAGAAAGATGACAGACAGACAAGCAGAGGAACACGAAGACAGACGGACCCACAGGAAAACTTTCATTCCTAAATCCCCATCCACTTGATGGAAGGGGATAATAACAGTCATTTCACAGCAAGATGGTTGAAGGCTCAAATCCGGCCTCTCGCAGTCATTCATGAAAGGCTAATTTGAGACCTTAAATTGTTAATATGTGTGTGAGTGAACGGTGCGTGAGGCCTACAATGGATCGTGTTCCTGCCTCTCGCCCACTGAATGCAAGGATAGGCCCCAGCACACCCAGCCTCTGACCATGAATAAGCATGTTAGATAATGGAGGTATGGATGTACATGCCTCCTAGACAGGCCTACCAAAGAAAATGGCCAAGCTGTAACAAATGTTTGTCAGATGGTGACCTTTTTCCAAATGACCAGCAACACAAAATCAAAAACGTGCCACATTCCCGCAAAACTTCGCACCACAACACTTTGAAGTCGACACATGTTCACCAGAACCAAACTCATAAAATCGCACGGCCTGTAACAAACCCAGGGACGAACAAACTGAGTTTTCAATTGTGTGTTGCTGGTTCTTTGAAAAAGGTAGACATCTCTCAACCTTGTTACAGCTTGGCCCTTTCCTTCGGTAGGCCTGATAGAGCTCCATGAGTTTCTAGACTTCATTGTAAGTCTTCAAGTCTTAGCAATGTGACTGGAGTCATCGTTTGGACGAGGCCTTTTAACAGCTGGCTGAAGTACCCAATCAGCGGGTGATACAGATGCGTCACTCTTAATCAATGCTTTGTGTTTGACTGCCAGTCATTCGCTTTCTGATATAACAAGCTGGATATGATAACTGACCTTTATAGTCACTGAATAAATTCATTTCTTGCCCTATAATTACTTGATATTGATTCATTTTGGGTCATAACATCTAAAATGGCACATACTCTATCTGATAAATATATAAAACATTTATTTGACATGCGTGTTATACAGGTATTTAAAAGCAGCTAATTTAGCCTAGAACAAACTTCAGTTTATCAACTTAAAACCCCACTGAAGATGGCAGTTCCAGGGTGAAAACTTTAAGTGAACATGCCGATAATCCATGGCCATAAAAAAACCAGGTTCCTTTTCGCAATTTTTGGAATTGAAATTTTTTTTTTTTAAATTACAATGGCTGTACATTGTCAAAGGGTACTTAGGGACAGATCAGGGCGGGAATCTGGATATCAGATGGCACTTCCATTTCTGCTCAGACTCGCTTCCCGGCAAAAGTCTATAATTCGCTCTGGTTTCAGGTCAGCAGCAGCACCCACCCCCCCCTCCCTAATTCGCTGTTGTTCCAGATCAGCTCCCTGGTGGCCTATGAAGAACTGGCCGTTTGATTAGGTCACTGTCACAATTGAATGCGGCTTTGGATTGTGCCAGGACTGTAAATACTGCCAAGGACCCACAGTGCACAGATACAAAAATTGTACAGCTTCTATATTCAGATGCTCACTGCAATTACAATGGGATGTGGAAGCACAGAGAAGAGAGAGAGAGAGATACAGAAACAGACCGAGCATGTGGGTGAGAGAGGGAGTGAGGAGGCACATGAGGACAGAGAAAAGCGATACACAGGAGGAGAAAACGGGGACGGCGAGAGAGGGAGGCGCAATCGCAGGAGACATCAGAAGCCCAAAGTTTTGGATTGTCGTGGTAACAGGCGGCCATAAAGTACACTGGGATTAGCGGCCCGCGCCGCATCATCAGAGGTGATGGTGAAGCTTGTGTGGCCACAGAGAATAGAGTGTTGATAGAGTGTTGTGCTTCAAGAAGGGACGCCAAAATATAAGTATGTCTATGTCACTGCTGATAGTGCTGGATGTGAGCTGCACCCCCCGTTTAACCCCTAACCTCAGTCATCTCATCTCCCTCTGTCTCGATGCAATGAAACATGATGTTTTTGGACCTGTATCCGTTCTCACTCATTTCTCCCCTCCCTCAATCTTCTCTCACAGTGACAGAGCCAAAACAAACTCTGTTTGTCCAAGAAAATAAACAGGAACAAGGTAATGATTAAATGTAGAGTCACAAATAATTTGAAATATCTCTGCCCCTTTTTCATCACAGATTTTCTAGCTCATCTGCAGTTTGTCAGATCCAGAAACATTCTTTTGACCCCGTAATCTGTATGCTTAAATTTGACCCTTCTGCATTGTAAATTTTCGTCCGCTCCTCAGATGAGTCTGTGTGTATCCAAGCACGTGTGCGCGTGTGTGAGTATGTAAGCACACTCGTGTTTCTTTATCCTACTAGATAACATTACGAGAGGTCTATTTATGCTTCACTGAGCCTCTGTCTTTCCCAGAGTATTTTTGACCACTCTTGTGCCATGAAGATATGATCTATGTTCTCTTCAAACTCTCATTCTGAATCATTGAAATGCTGTTCATGTAATGCTGGCCAACTGAAAAAAGAAAACAAGAAAAGCATTTTTTTATTACATTTTGTTAGGGGAGACGTAAAAACTAGGGAAATCATAAAATCTATTCAAACATAATCCACATAAATATCACAAGATAGAATTAATTCTATAATTATTCATCTTCTAGATTCTGAAACAATGTTTCCAAAATTACAATAATTTTGACATCATCCTCATTCTAATTTCAGGTAGCACAAATTTAAAAAATAGTGGCAAAGCCACTGTGCCCGCTTGGCCAAGCATGGTCAAAATGGAACGCCCCCTATTGGCCAAAGTATCGGTCCGATTCGGCTCAAAATTGAACTTGGCCTTATGACCATATATACACATATGAAATATGATCAGGATCAGTGAAAAACTGAAGACCCTAGAGCGCAGACAAGCCAAAAGTTTATGCACTCACGCACGCACGCAAGGATGCACGCACGCACGCACGCACGCACGCCGCACGACAGACTGCCACTAAAGACCCCAAGCATAGCATAAGCCCCTTGGGCCTTTTGGCCAAGCGGGCTAAAAACCACCAGTTCCCCTTCCATCAGGAAGCCATGGATTTCAATCCCAGGCAGTAAATGTAGAACGGACCCCTGTGATGACTTATTACACCGAGAGTGATTACTGGGTGTCTAATGGGAGAGCGTAATGCACAGACATTCCGCTGCTGGGCAGAGCTAGGGCTGTAGCTGCTAACTGGGTGCATGTTACATGTGATTTATAACCTGCTGCCAGACCTGTAGAACATGACAGCACCCATCACTCACTGCATATATGGCATCACAATGAAGCCACAACTTGGCATTAAAAAATGCAGTCAGGGGCTGAATTCGGGGAAAAATGTGCTCATTGTTTCAATGTGCTTACCTCAAAGAGGAAGATCAGACAGCTAATTTTCCACCAGGTTTTGAAATATGGTTTTAACCTACTGCTGTTTAGCAACCAGACAAATAGAAAGGTATTGTTCTGATTTCTACCAATCCAGCCAAGATTTGCGCTTTCACAATCCTGTTATTAATATTCTTGAACACAGATGAAAAAACAATTTTTTTTACATATTGTCAGACAATGTCACATACATATTTGGCATCTGCTGGTTTCAGCACTTCACTGAAGCTACATCACACTTATATTGAGAGAAACCCCGGACACCATGTTTTTATGGCCAGAGCATTACATTAAATAGACAATACCTACAACCCCAATTCCAAAATAGTTGGGACAAAGTGTAAATTGTGAATAAAATCAAAATGCAATGACTTTCAAATCACACCAGCCAGTATTTTATTCACAATAGAACAGACATAACATAGCAAATGTTGAAACTGAGCAATTTTACAATTTTATGCGCAAAATGAGCTCATTTCAAATTTGATAGCTGCTACAGGTCTCAAAAAAGTTGGGACAGGGGCCTGTTTACCATGGTGTAGCATCCCCTCTTCTTTTTAACACAGAGTGGAGGAGTCTGGGCATTGAGGAGACAGGTTTCTTGGGTTCAGCCATTGGAATTTGATCCCACTCTTGTTTAATACAGGCTTCCAGCTGCTGGAGAGTTTTGGGTCTCTTTTGACGGACTTTTCATTTAATTATGTGCCAAATGTTCTCAATTGGTGAAAGATCAGGACTGCAGGCAGGCCAGTTCAGCACACGGACTCTTCTACTACGAAGCCATGCTGTTGTAATAGCTGCAGTACTTGGTTTTGCATTGTCCTGCTGAAATACACAAGGCCTTCTCTGGAATAGATGTCATCTGGAGGGGAGCATATGTTGCTCTAAAACCTTTATATACCTTTCAGCATTCATGGTGCTTTTTAAAACATGCAAGTGTCCCACACCATATGCACTAATGCATCCCCATACCATCAGAGATGCTGGCTTTTGAACTGAACAGGAGGGGTAGTCTTTCTCCTCTTTCGCCCGGAGGACACAACGCCCATGATTTCCAACAAGAATGTCAAATTTGGACTCATCTGACCACAGGACACTTTGCCACATTGCTACAATCCATTTTAAATGAGCTTTGGCCCACAGAGCACGGCAGTGCTTCTAGATCATGCTCAACAATAGCTTCCTTTTTGCATGATAGAGTTTTAGGTGGCATCTGTGGATGGCACGGCCGACTGTGTTCACAGACAGTGGTTTCTTGAAGTATTCCTGGGCCCATTTAGTAATGTCAACGACAGAATCATGCCGGTGAGTGATGCAGTGGCGTCTGAGGGCCCAAACATCACAGGCATCCAGTAAAGGTCTTCGGCCTTGTCCCTTACGCACAGAGATTTTTCCAGTTTCTCTGAATCTTTTGATGATATAATGCACTGTCAATGATGAGACCTTCAAAGCCTTTGCAATTTGACGTCGAGGAACATTGTTTTTAAAGTATTCCACAATTTTTTTACGCAAGCCTTCACAGGTTGGAGAGCCTCTGGCCATCTTTACTTCTGAGAGACTCAGCCTCTCTAAGACATCCCTTTTATAGCCAATCATGTTACACACCTGATGCCAGTTAACTTAATTACTTGCTATACATTCTTTCAGCTGATTCTCCTTTATATTAATTGCTTTTTCAGCCCTCTTATGCCTGTGTCCCAACTTTTTTTGAGACCTGTTGCAGCCAGAAAATTTGAAATAAGCTCATTTTGTGGATAAAAATGTAAAATGTCTCAGTTTCAACATTTGAAATGTTATCTATGTTATTGTAAATAACATATTGGCTCATGTGATCTGAAAGTCTTTGCATTTTGATCTTATTCAAAATTTACTCTTCGTCCCAACTATTTCGGAATTGGGGTTGTAGATCTCGTTTGTAATTTTATTCACATTTACCAGTAATTCAGCAGAGCATATGGGAACCTTGGGACCTCCACTAGAGTTTAAAATAGGCCTAAAGTTCCACAGGTTTGAATACAGCAGATGCCTTCGACAGACCCATGTGTGGGTCTGTAGGTTTTATGGGGATAAAACCAGGCTAGGATATACCTGGTATATGCCAACAAAACCAGGCTAACAGACCCTCTATGCAGGACTGGCCCGAGTTGGACCATCAAACCAGGTACAGAAACACCCCAGGAATGACTGCAGAAAGAGGTAACGATCCACCCCTCCCTCCTCATCCTACACCTCTTGTGCCATCAGCCCTCGTCTCTGATCTCTATCCAAAAATCCAAATAGGATTTTCACATCAACAAGTTAATTCAATGACAAGCATAACTGAATTATGAACACGCGATGTAAACAGGTTTGTTGAGTTCTTTTGTCAAATAATTTGTTTTTGCTTTGCCTCACCACATCAACAGTACATAACGAGCTTTATTAGCTGGTGAGCCAAACAACTCTTTCAAGGCACTGCAGGAAGCACAGCTGAAAAAAAGCCAGCAGTAGTATAGAAGCAATTAACAACCATATGTGCGGACATGTCCAGTATAATCCTGGGCAAAAAGCCCGAAAATAGCAAAATATTAATCTTTTAATGGTCTTCAAAACCATTATTGGTCAGAAAATTAGCAAGGCTTAAACAAATGCCCTCCAGAGACCTTCTATGCCAGCATTTGTGCTTTTGCTGCGGTGATCTGTTTGGGAAATAGCTGGGAACTGCTTCATTGTGAAGCTGAGCTGTTTCACAGTAAAAATTCAAGCAAAAACTTTTTGAGTACTGCAGAAAGATTCATTTTTCACCAAGGAATTACACTACCCTGAATCAATTTTGCTGAATAAAATCCCATACTTGTTTCTCACTAATTCTGGAGTGTTGATTCCAAAAATGTCTGTTTTGCTCTAGCACATCACATTTTCTGACAATGCATGATGAGCATTTCATATCATTGTCACTTTCGACAACCACTTGCAATGTTAAGAAGTCTAGTATCACCTCTTAATCTCAGGAAAACTGCCGTAAGGACATTATTTCCATCTCCCTCTAAGCCAGGTGAGAGCTGTTTGTTCAATTCTCAGCTGATTTTCACATGTATGAATGATTCTAAAGACGTTCTTCTATGCCTAATCCCGATTTCATGCTTAGAAACATGGCCACTGACAGAAGAAACAAACATGATCCAGACGTTTTCTGCAACATCTGTGGGTGTTTCACTACACCCAAACAGCAACAGAAAATTACAGACTTTGCGAAAAATCTGATAAAATAAAGAAAATCTTCGTTCTTATTTCCAGAAAAATGGTACGCGACAGAAAACGTACCATTTACCTGCATTTTTTAACTTCAAATTAACTTCTTCAAATAAGGCAATACTTGGCCTTTAAAGAAACCAGCAGAATTTTTTTCCAACAGGCACAGTGGTTTTATCTACTCCTATTTCTGTAAAAAGCAGTCTGCAAGTTTACCCACAAGACTTAAATATTGAAAAAAATCTAAGTGAAAAGCTATCCTGCACTATGTTACTTATTGCATTGGTTTAATTCTTGCTAATTTATTACCTTCGTCCAAAGAAGTTGGAGGAGATTATGTGATCATTATTACCGTTTATCTGTTGGTTGGTTTGTTGGTAAGCAGGATTACACAAAAGGTTATGGATGGATTTTCCTCAAATGTGGTGGAATAATTAAGTATTGTTCATGGAAGAGGTGATTCAATTTTGGGAGGTCAAGGTCAAAGGTCAAAGGTATGCAAAAGGTCAAAAACACATTAGAAACATATTTGTGCAAAGACTACAGGACTGCATAAACACAGGGGTTGCCAGCTAATACTAGCAAAAATAACATTGAGTACACTGGTGGAGGTACTTGCGCTCTCTGAGCACAGCTCTAGTTCACAAATTATTTGTTGTTATGAACATTAAAAGATTCATATTCTGCCGTTTTGGACTTGGCCCTTTTTTTAACCCAGGAGTGGAAAGTATACTGCACAAATGTTGGCACCCTTGGTAAATACTAGCTTCATAGGGTTTGAAAAAATGCGGTTGCTGTAAATCCTCCTATAGTCTTTAATTCAAAATATTAACAAAAATCAGACCTTGAATTTAAAATCCCCAAGAACGCAGATTCAATCTTTAAAATTAACATTATATTTCAAAATTGATGTTATTCTGAAGCACATCACATTGATTCACACATTCTGAATCAAAGTTTGAATGAAAAGAAATGACAATGCATACGATAAAATGCTTCACAAAGATGGCTGAATAGACCTAGAGCTGAAGTATACTACATACCCTAACACACACAAATAGACAAATAAAACAGAATAAATAATTTAAGTTCCCAGAGACTTTAAAGAAAATGACCATTGGAATCAAAATATTCTCATTTTAAAATAAATCTTTTTTCCCCAAAAAATGCATGTCACAATTATCGGCAACCATACAAAACCCTCAAGAAAAAAATCTAATTGAAGTATATTTCCATTTGTATTTTACTTTTTAAAGTTAAATCATAATGATTAAACTGGTTGCCCATAACTTCCTGTTTCCCTGAACTGTAGACATTTCCCTTTGTCATCTATCACTGCGGTTAAGACAAAAGCAATGATGTGTGTCGGAAAGTTGTCCGCTTCAAAATGTGGTGATGGCTATAGAAAAATAGCTAAAAAGTTGAAAATATCTATTTTGACTTTCAGAGTAGTAATTAAGAAGTTTAAGGTATATGGCAATGCTAAAAATCTGCCTGGAAGGGGACCTGCCTATTTTGAATGCAAACACTGTGAGGAGGACGGCTCAAGTGGTCAAGGAAACTCCAAGGAATAAAGTCAAAGCATTGCAGGTATTCATTATGTCTTGGGGTCAGAGGTTCTCCCAAACTACAATCCAATGCCAGCTGCACAACTACGAAATGTTCAGTAGGATTGTCAGTAAAAAAAAAAAAAAACTTCTGCTGTCATGAAAAACAAATTCGCAAGTCTGCAGTTTGCCAAAGTTTTCTTGCACTGGAACTTCTAATATCACCAGGTTCTAAGGTCAGATATGTATAAAAATATAGTTTACTGGCAATAAACAGCAGAAGTAGGTTTGTCATGAAAACTACTGTAGCGCTTCTGTAAGGAGCCCCTTCCCAATTATCAAATATTGTGGTCGATCTTACATGCTTTTCTTCCAAAGGGACTGACAACTTGTTAGGATTCATGGTTTTGAGGATTTCATTCATATCTGTGTATATAAAATGAAAACCTGACCGCGTCTGCCAAAATGCTTAAACTGGGCCGAGGTCGGATATTTCCACTAGAAAAAAATTCAAAGCATTCATCAAAATCACAAAAATTGTTCACCAACCACAAACTCATGGTGCTGCCATAGCCTTTTCAGTCATCAGACGAAAATCCAATAGAAAACTTGTGGGACGAGTAGAAGAACATGGACTTGGGGAATTAGAAGGAGCTGCAGAGATTCCGCATGGAGAACTGATCTCTGATCCCTTATGTATCTTCTAAAACCTTATTATACACCGTTGATAACCCAGATGTTTTATCTTGGCAATGGCAGGCCGCACAAAGTATTCACTCTCACCCCATTTACACTGGGCTTACAACCCAGTTGCGACCGAAAAATGGCCTCTGCTCACTCGCACTGACTCGCATTGGGGTTGCAAGCTGGTCTCTACGCGGTCTCCATGGTCTCCAAAACCATCTTTCTTGGTCTCCATCACTCTCTATCAGTCTCAGAGGTTTGCGAGTGTATGGAACTGCTCAAACACTCGCAAAGGTTGTGCGACCAGTGAAAAACATAGAGGGTATCACAATCGGTCGTGATATGCTCGCACAAGTCTCAACTCCCTCTCAACTTGGTATCACAGGTCGTAAAAGACTCGCAAGCGGCTCGACATGCGGTTGCATCAATGATTGCAAATTTTTTGGAATTTTTCACTCACAAACTATTGCGAGCATTATGGCAAGCTTAATGCGAGCCTACTGCAACCCCACAACGACCGACAAATGTAGCAACACGTTTTAAATGCGACCGAATTTGCGACCACGCTGAGACCGCATGTGCGATTAAAGGGATTGAAATCCGACCAATGGCGAGGCTTTCCGCGACCGGTGGCGACGCAATTTACGACCACACGTTGTCTATATAAACACGGGGCCACCGCTCTCTCCATCCCTCGCCGACACGCTTTCTACGAGTACACGCGACAAGCACGAGTATTGCGACCGCACTATGGTTCGAGGTGTAAAGAAAGTCATGATTCCGTCGCAATTGAGGTTTGGTGTAACCGCAAATAAGCGATCAAAGTAGGGAATGGCCGCGACTTGTGCGAGTGACCAAAAGTTCATGATCGCGCTGGTCGTATCGGAGTCATATCAGGGTCGCGGTTCGGTGTAAACAGGCCATCACAGGGATCCAACAATTACAGCGCAAGTTTTTTGAGACAAACGTTTGTTTCAAGATGATTATTTTTAAATTTCCGTACTTGTATTGCAATTATAGGTTCTATTTTTGAAAAAATTTAAATTAAGTTCTGAGTGGATAAACAAAGACATTAATTGATTACCACTTTTGTGGTTATATTTACCAAGGGTGCCAATTATAATGGAGGGCACTGTAATTAAAAATTAATAGGATTTCATTTTGCCACGAGGATCATATTGAGAAACTGAATACAGGGGAAACAAACTAAACAACAAAAATTCCTTATCATGCATATCATGCATAAATGAACGCAAAGCTGTCCTTCACCATTTCAATGGACACCATTATAACATTTAGACTGATTAAATATCCAAACTCTAAACTGTAGGTAATTATCCATATGACTGCTTAAAAGCAACCACACCTCACACAATTTTAAGGAAGCACACAAATACAAATGCATTTTGATAATCTGTCCCAAAATACATTTGTTTTCTGGGAACAGCCTTGCCTGGGTACACTTAATGCAAGGCATTCCACACCCAAAAATCAGCAAAAATAAAGCCAACAATGGTTGCCATTCATTTCAAAGCCTACTCATTGTGACTTCAACAGATACATTATAGCTGTACAGCAGTGGTCTCCAGCCCCATGCCTGGAGAGCCATCATCCAGTAGGTTTTTACTCCAACCCTAATTCAACACACCTGATTTGGCTTATTAGCAGCACAAGATCTCGACCTGGGGAATGATGTATGCTTTGGTTTGCTTGAAGGGAAAAACTTCAGAATGGTAGCCCTCCAGGAACAAAATTGGAGTCCACTGCTGTAGAGAGTATAGGCCCGTTTCCACCACAGGAACTTTGGGGTAATTTTACGGGGCCGGGGCCGTTGTTGCGTGTCTCCACCGCCGGAACCACCCGCGGAAGGACAGAGTTCCGGAACTTTTACAGGGGCTAAAAAAGTCCCTGCCTCGGAGTAGGTACTCTGAACGGCCCCGAAAAACTCCTGGGTGGGGCTTGGGGTTTTACTTGGCGCTGATTGGATTTACTCAGGGCGGGGATGTGGCGTCAACAGAAAGCGACAAAATAGCGGCATTTTTAAAACTCAGCAGGCAGACGAGGGGTCGCATTTTTAAAAGGAGTTCCTCCTACTTCGCCCTCTCGGTGGAGACACAGCAGTTGAGAGGGCCGAGTGAGAGGACGTTCCTGTAGTAGTTCCTGCCCCCCCAAATACTACCAGGAACTTCTTCGGTGGAAACGGGCCTTATGGTGTTTTCATGATGTAGGCACACTTAGCGTGACTTTGCTGCATATCCATTTCCCATAGGGGCAACCAGAATGCGAATTGAAGGGGGGAGGAAGCGGAATTTCACTACCACTGCTCATGTAGTGCCTTCCGCTTGTCTCTGGTTGGGGTGTTACGATTACCCCCGTAACTTGTCTCATTTGTTTCATGAGCCTAAAATGCTCAAATGTCGTTGTGTGATAGGATGCACCACGAACATGGAAAATAATCCAAAACTTTTTTTTTTGTTTTGTAAGATTCCCACTCTTTTTTTTGCAAGGTAACATAAAGGAGCTTTTTCAAGCTCTTCGCTATGTGCAATTTCATTTCAGTCCTCAATCACACCTTGCTTTTTGTCCCCTGTTAAGTGTGTAGCGGGGAACATAGTATTCAGATCCGTCCCTCAATCCGTCTGTATGTCCGTCCCGTTGGTGTTGGCGCGAGATCTCAAGAACCGGTGCACCGATTTGCTCATTTTCCCCACCAACTGTACTTGGGGGGTTAATTTGAAAATTACAGGCGTTCCTGCGTTGAATCTGCCCTAATTTATGGCCGCCAGATGACACAGTTATCAGCAGATTAACTACAGTTTTCACATTCATATTTAATTAAATGTGTCAAAATCAGAGCGCTTTGTTCATACAGCAATTGACTGCGCTGTAAAAGTGATGCGAACAGAGACCACGAGAAGCCTACATGAAGGTTGGTTTCAAAATCCTCCACCCGTTTTTTCACAGCTCACATGCTGGAGGTAACCGCAGTGCATAACCGCTCACTAGCGGTCTACTTTGTTCACGGAAAAGGCATCATGGTCATAACCGCGAAGAGAGAAACAAATAGACTCAAGGTCAGTGTTTAACAGCTCTCCGTGCAAATTTTTCGGGATGAATTGAATACATCCACAAATGAATTATTTATTTTGTGCTTTAAAAGGATAAATTAAGCTGACAACAAATAAAGGTCCCTGGCGATTCCTTTTCAAACGTTTCGCAACGAAAACTAGGTTGTGTTTGTTTTTTTTTTTTCATTCAAACTAAATAACGAGACAGGATCTTCGCAGCGGAAAAAAAAAATCGTGCGTGCATGTTTTCTTCTTTACCGTCATCATTAACCTCATTCTGTCCCTGCACTTTAAACTCTCGAAAGCATCCAGCAATAAACGGTGTCTGCACACAATACCAGGAAACTATTTTGGTTGCTGTTTTCCAAAACAAGCCATGAAATGGTAACTGAAACGGACACCGGGTTTTTACACACGCGCACCTATGTAATCATCATTCAGTCCCGCACCGAGCTTTAGATTTTAGGCGCGGGGCGGTGTTTTCCGCAGGTCTGATGGGCCAGAATCTTTGCTGATACAGTTCCAGTTTGGGTAAATATTTTTACATTTTCACTTAACAAATGGGGCGGGGGGCCTTACCTGACAAAGTTCAAGCAAATAAAATCGGGGAAATAATGATCCAGCTCCTTTCGTGTTCCCCACTCGCGTCCGATTGGTCGCATTGCAAACCTATGTATAGTCGAATAAAATTGTTCTCTATGATGTAGTTAATCCAGAACCAGGTTTCCATGCGAGTTTTGGGCGAATTGACTTATTGGCCATATGTTCATCTTGATTATTTGAACTCTGACTCTTTCGTGAAGGCAACCGGAAGCCCCGCATGAACTTGAAAGACTCAAAACTGCTCTTCTATTTAACCATTTAAACAACTGGGGGTGACTGAATTAATACACAGCGTCGGCCACTTTCAAAGTAACGAATTTTGACTGCTTAGCCCATTGGGCTGGTCTCGTCACTGTACTCGAGCTTGAATCTGACTTAAAAATGTTACAAAGGATACGCGTAACTCAACACTCGCGGATTCTACGCCGAACACCCAAATCCCCGGTTCCTCGGCATGCACACACGCGCTTGGGCAGGAGGCTGGTCTTCAATGATGAAGTTACACATAATCGAGAAGCAGCTACTTCAGCTCACCTTTGTATTGAATACCATCCGAAGTAGATCAACGCCGAATATTGATGCACGGCGTACATTTATATAGCCCAAGCGAACACTTAAAAACTTGCGAAGTCCACACACAAAGTGTGGAAAATGACCAAATAATTTATCGGCATTTGTATGAATATTAGATGGAAAACTTACAGCAATGCCTACTCCCGACGGAATCAACTTTCAATGATCGTGCCGTTCCTTATTTTCGCACTCCAGTTTATTCCTCCAACAGACACCATTCTTCATTGAACATAGCTCGGATTTTTGCACATTAGTCAGCTCAAAATTTAAATGCTGGTATTCAGGTTAAATACCTTTGCTCAAGGCTACAATAGCACTGCCCCGCCTCAAAACCACTGGGTTACAATAGCCAACTCCTCCCACTTCTTTTGCTTTAATTTCCTTATTATTTCCATTGCTTAACATTTTTTTAAGCTTTGTATATTTTTATCTCTTCTCCAGCACCAATGTACTGAACTCGCTTCAGTTTTACTCTGCACTGTTGTTGCATTGATGAGAACCGGTAGACAATCAATATTCCAAATTTGTTGGTGTGGTGGCAAGTATATATTTAAGTAGGCCTATTATTAAAATAGAGTTGCATGGTTATTGGTATACTCATCCTGTTGAATCACTGTTCCAGTATGTGGGTGGGCCCAACATTTTTCTGGTATTGAATTTGGACCGTGCCAATACTGTCTGTGGCCAGCAACCCCATCGGGAAACACACTGTAGCACCATCAAAAGAGAGCCATTCAGTCGTTTGCAGTGAGCATTTGTCAGTTAACTAAAGATCCTGGGTGGCCATTCTGTCAGTCTCGGTAGCTGCACCTGAACTTAAGTCTGTAAGAAACAGCAGCTTGACATCAAGTGGATGGCAGGACAAACATGCTTTACTGCGCATAATGGCTTCTTGAAGATGCCACAAAGACCAAGGCTCGTTCGCAAGACTGGAAATACCAAAGAATGGAAAGTTAGGAGAATGGTATGTCGGGTCCTTGCAAAGGGGAACCAATAATACTACGGCACTGTCACTAGGGGGTGCCGTCAGACTCTGTTGCTCATGCTTAGCAGCTCTGGCGCGTAGTACGCTCCTGCAGTAGCCGATGTAATATGTTAAGAGTTACAATTTGAATTTACCGTACACTAGAGCAGTGGTTCCCAAAGTCGGTCCTGGGGACCCACTGCGTATGTCGGTTTTTGCTCCAACCACAATTACGATCCCAGAGTTTTAACAAGCTGTTCATTTTTTAATTAGCAGTTGCTTGTCAGAATCTGAGGACATTTTACCCCTTAAACCACATTATGACAGAAATGGCTACGCATTCCATGAAATTTCAAAGCCAAACATTCATATTTTTTATTTTGATGTATTCCACGTAAGCACGACAATCAAAGGTGGCAGTATGTTTCATGTGATCAAATGCAAGACTGCAATCAGTCAGTAATCTGGTGATTAGGGTTCTGAATGCAGGTGCTCAGGTTCTCTCCTGAAACCAATCAAGTGACATTTAACAGGTTTGACTCATCGTTTGCTTTGTCTTTGAATTCTTAATTGCCTAATAATTGTTAGCTTTAATGACCTTGGGTCCACAATTTTATCTACTAGAAGCCCATTTATAGATTCATGTCATCAGTTGCAAATTTCCATTTTTTTATGTTAGAGAAGTTATTTCCAATTTAGCACACTATGAAATGATTTTCATCATGGCCATTTTTGACATGTGGTTTAAAAGGATAAATAATCAGCGTGAACAAGAATAGTGCAATCAAGAGCAATGAGCAACTCATTAGCATTCTAAGATTGGAGCTGTGGTTGACACAAAAACCTGCGTACACAGTGGGTCGCCAGGACCGAGTTTGGGAACCACTGCACTAGAAAGCTAGTGAGATGAAGTCAGTTAAGCCTGGTCTGGCCCATTCAGAAATATTTTGGCAAGAAATAAAGATCTGGTCCCCATTTAACCAGAAAAGATGAGAGATTGAGGTAGCTCGAGTACATCTTGGAATACAGTTCATGGATCACAGCGGAAAAGATATTCAATATGATGGTGCACTGAACTCAAATGCAGGACTGGGAAAGGGGGGGGTCTTTGGGTAAAGGGGTTCAGCAGGAGGTGAAAAACATTGCTATCGGACACCAGAACAACACTGCTGCATTTTCATTGAGTTTGAAATGCATGTCCTGAATGGCAGTTTAAGAGGGTGTTAGTGGCTGTTCTATACTGTCACTAATTTAATCCTTTCACTCGTACTTCCGTTTGCTTGAAATTTTGTCACATTTCCATCGCTGATAATTTTTCGGGCCGGAAATGCGATGACCTATTTATCATATCTATTTTGCTGAGGCCTTCAGTGGTAAATCATGTCTGGAGTCGTATAGTGTTATAAGAGCAGAATGCTGCATGGTAGCTGCTAAGCATCCGGCCGCAAATGGTGCAAAACTTTTGGTGTGAAACTCAAGTTAGTGTTTGCGATGAGACACAAGTAGCCTAGATGGATACATAGTTTTTATGATGGCCATAGAAACAAATGTGGAGGAGCGTGGTGCAGCCTAGACAACAGTGGCAAATGGATCTCTGGCAAATTGCGCTTTAATCCTGAGCAGGAAACAGCTGCTCTGAGAATGAGCACTGAACTTTAGCATTTACCTTGATTTCTCCTGGCTACAGAAACTGTGCAGAGTGACGAATGGGGAGAGCCCTCGCAGGTCAATAGGAGTGTGATCAAAAATCCCGTATGCATGAGGGAGTCATTATTTCTGGCAGCAGGAAAGCATTTGCAAAGTGCTACCAATACTGCCACTAATTAGTAATCATAATTCTTATTATTTACACTAATATTAAGTGTATTATGAATTCTTACTCTTATCTTGAATCCTTCACTAGTGCTCCTGGTGACGTACTTATTTTATTTAAGTTCAAAATAATTTCAAAGTTTGCCAGATTTTGTGCTTGCTTCAGAATGATGTGTGCCAGTCGTGCTCACTTGTGAATGGTACACTCACATACATGTGTGTGCTTCCCACTGAAAAACTCTTATACATGTGTGTACCTGCACATGAAAAACTCACATACGTGCATACCTTTGTATGGGAAACTCTCATACATGTGTGTATCTGTGTGAGACAATACAATCCATGTTTGTTGCTGAGTATGATAAATTCACAAATGTTTGTAGCCAAGTATGATGAACTTGAATATATGTTTGAATTTGACTAGGATAAACTCCCATACACGTTTCTTGATGAGAATGGTAAGCTCACAAACATGTTTGTAGCTGAGTACAATAAACTCACAAACATTTGTTGCTGAGTATATTAAACTCACATACTTTTGTATCCAAATATGAAACGCACATATATGTTTGTAGCTAAGTATGATAAACTCACATATGTTTGTAGCTGAGTATAATAAACTCACATACATTAGTAGCTAAGTAAAATCAACTCACATACGTCCGTAGCTGAGTATATTAAATTCCCATATGTTTGTAGATGAGTATAATTTACTCATAATCATGTTTACAGTGGGGCATGATGAACTCAAGTTCATGGTTTAATCATAATTGCTGAGTATGATAAATTCACATACTTGTGTGTAGCCGAGTATGAAACTTACATACATGTTTGTGGCCGAGTATGAAACTTGCATGCATGTTTGTGGCCGAGCCTGAAAGGCACATACATGTTTGTAGCCAAGCATGAAACTCAAATACATGTTTGTAGCTGAGTATGAAACTGACTTGTTTGTAGCCGAGCATTAAACTCGCATAATTACTTGTAGCCGAGTATGAAACTCACATACATGTTTGTAGCTGAGTATGATTGACTTGCGTACACATGCAAAGATGTGTGTGCTGGACTTGAATACACGTGTTAGTGTGGCTGACCATTATCCAGACAAAAGGTTAAATGGCTCTTTTAGAGTTAATGTTTAGAGACTGTGACCAGAAAATCAAATACAGATTCTGTAAGATATCTCCTAGCAACTTTAACCTGGCACATGGTTGTACTAAACATGTAGTTAATGTGTAGCAATTAGCCTTTTTAATGTTGTTTTTTGAAATATGTGAAATGAAGACTAAGAAGCTAAGTACCAAAATCCAGCAGCTAATGTGCTTAAATTACAATGTATGCATTTGCGCATATGTACTCTGTGTACTGTGTTGACAAGTGTGTGTATTTGCAGAAATAAATTGTACGCAAGCAAACACAGGCATTATATGTATAGGCCTACTTGTGGATAATATATGAATTCAGTCCGATATTCCACTACTTACTGAAATCGTAACGGAAAAATGCGAGCAACTTTCGCAGTGGAAGCTTGAGAATGGAATATTTCTGTGAACTCGACGCAAATATGTTTCCTGGTAAATGCGCTAAGCAATGGCTACAGTGTGAGCACTGTTTCTCCTTCTTGGCTTCTTTCTCCGTCTCATGTTGGTCATGATTATATGGATGCATACTGTGATTTTTAGTGGCAGTTTTTTTTTATCTTGCTTTCAAATATCCATCAGTGCATCTGTCCGTCCCATTTCTCTGAAACAGGTTTTCATGATTTCCTCTCAGTGGGAGTTGAGGCCAGTAAGACTGACCCATGGCTGTGTCTTAAGCTCGGGGTTTAGGACTCTTGACTGTAATCCACTGTTGAGAACTGAAATGTCAGCTCTGACGGGGATCATGTGGCATGGTCGGGATTCTTGGTTTAATTCTTTAACTAATTGTTTGAGTTTGCATTGGAGTAAATCGTATTCCTAGATTTATATTGAAACTGTTTGCTTTATGTTTGTCTATCATTAACTGAAAATTTCATACTGTAACTGTAGTAACTGTAATAAATCATGAAATATATTGTGCCACATCTTAATGTCTTATGCAAAGTTCGTTGCAAAAAAAAGACTCAAATCACGACCATTATGGTTTTTTGGTTAATTCACCTCGTTTTGCATGTGGTTTTACTCCTTTTACTACAGTATACAGACGTACACAGATAAGCCACAATTTTAAAACCACTTGCCTAAAATTGCGTTGGTCCACCTCGTGCTGCCAATAGAACTCCACAAAATTAATGGCCTCTTGATTTCCTGCAACGAAGATTTCCCAGCCGAAAATTTCCTAGAGAATCACAGTGCCTCCACCAGCTTGTCTTCTTTCACCAGTGCATCCTGGTGCCATCTCTTCCCCTGGTACATGGCACACAGATTCCCGGCCGATGCACGTGATATAAAAGAAAACAGGGACTCAGTGGACCAGGCGACCTTCTTCAGTAGCTCCAAGGTCCATTTTGGACGCTCACATGCCCGTTGTAGGCACTTTTTGCGGTAGATCGGGGTTAGAATGGGCACTCTGACTGGTCTGCTACCGCTATATGCACTTAATGCAGCAGGATGTGCTGCACTGTGTTGCGACACATCCTCAGATAAGGATCGTTTAAATTCTCTGTGACTTGTGCCACGGTAGCCCTTCTGTATGTTAAGTCTAGATGGGAGAGTCTTCATTGCCCTTGTGCATCGATGAGCCTTGAGCACCCAATGCCTTGTTGCCCAGTTAAGGTTTGTCCCCCTTTGGACCATTATTGGTGGGCAAAAACCACTGCTTACTGGGAGCTCCTTAAAAGCTCTGCCAGTTCGGAAATGCTCTGAAATACTTGTCAGACCATGACAGTTTGGCCCTTGTCGACGTCGCTCAGGTCCCATTTCCCGCACATCCTGCACGTCAATTATGAGAAAGGTTTGTTTGTTTACCATCGATGGTCTGTCTGCAGACCTTGACATGCGCCATCGTTACAAGATAATCAATGTTATTTGCCTCATCTGTGAGTAGTTTTAATGTTTTGGCTCATCAGTGTATATACTGCATATTAAACCTGGACATGATATGTATTTGGGAAGGAGGTCCTGCCAGTTAAAACAATTCAGTGTTTCACGCGAAGAGCACATTCCAGTTAATGCTGATGATCATGATCGATACCCGATCTTGAATATTATGAGAATGACACTACTTACTCTGACGTTGACCTCTTCAGTGCGGTGGCCGCTACGCAGAGTTGTTCGGACAGCTGGTAAAATCCATAATGCCTCGTTTTTATCCCAGTGCAGTTCCTGTTCGCAAGGGCAGTGTTAGCCAGTGCCAGCGAGTGTTACATGGTGGCTGTCCCAGCTGCTCTGCTTGGGCCGCTGTGTGACGGTGGGACGGTGACACAGCGGCCAGAGCCGTTTTTAGAGGTGAGATCTGGGGCTGGCAGCTTCGAGGCGCCTCTGCTGTGCTCGTCCCTCTCGGAGCTGGAGCCGGGGGGGGGTCGTTTTTGCGGTATTCTCCTGTGTCCCAGTGCGCGTGTGTGCAGGGAGCACTCCGGCGTAAGTGTTCGTATCTCCCTCAGCTCATCTCTCTGCACCTCAGCCAGGCTGGTATCTCTGAGCTGTGTGGACTCTCACGGTCTCTCCGCCTCTCTCCACCCCCCCCTTCCCCCCAGCCCCTCCCACGGGCTCGCTGTCCCGTGTCCTCTCGTTCGGGGGCGGAGCCGGCCGCTCCAGGAGGGAGAGGGAGGGACGCGAATCGGGAAAGGGTAGAGGGGAGGAATGTTCAGGCAGACTGGGATCAACTTTGTCACTGGAATTATGAGAGAGTGAGTGAGAGAGAGAGAGAGAGGGAGAGAGAGAGAGAGAATGCATTTGTGGTCAGATTTCTCAAAGCATGGAACAGCAAGTAAGGTAATTTAATTGTGGCGGAGACCTTAGGGATGTTTATATCTAGGTTTCCTGCAGTGATGGATGGAATATTCTTGAATGATGAACCTAAGTGTGCAGAGTGCCCTACTCCTGTTCCTATTTCTATGCTTTTGAGCGCGCTTGTGTTGCCACAGAAAATAATAGAGTGAGAAAGGACAGGGGAAAGATGTTAATTTGCATCTCATTATCGTGGAATTGCGCTGAAAATGAGCAATTTCAGCGGGGCCATATTTTTGCCTGCATTTATCTGCCTGTTCTGCTCTCCCTCTGTGTGACTGCTTGTGTGTTACTGTGTCTTTGTGTGTGTCCCTGTCTTTCTCTGCCTTTGTGTGTGACTTTCTGTGTGTGTCAGTGTCTTGTGTATTTCTCTTTGTGACTCCCTCTGTGTGTGACTGCGTCTGTGAGCCGGCGCCTGTGTCTTTGCCTCTCTCTGCGACCCATCCCAGTGCGTCTCTGCCCATGTATGAGTCAGTGAGTTTGTATTGGTGATTTTGTCCTCACTGCAGTGTCTGTTGACAGGAGATGGTTTAAACCTTCAGTGTCTTTCGTCTTTCGGTTATTCTTTTCCTGTTTTCTTCACTCCCTGAGCATGTTTTCATCTCATGTTTGTTTAACTGTTTACACAGATGCACAGAAGTGTGCTGTGTGGGCGGTACTCACGAAGCAATTTCATTGGCTGACTGCCCATCATATTTTTTAACCCACTTAAGTCCAAGACCCCGCTGGCATGTCAAAAATGTGAAGCGGAGCTCTGGGTTTCCAGATTTAGTGCTGTAGCTGACAAATCTGTCTGTTAAAATTTGGGAAAGGATCTGCGTGGTCAGAGCTCACAGTAAATTATTGTGAATGGTGCAAAAGAAAACACTTGTGAGGTGAATGGGCAAATCCATTCACGTCATCAGGCTTCTTCCCCTGAAACGCGTCCTTTCACACCGTCTGTTTCTCTCAGCAAAATGTGCTCCGGAGCGTCTGTCACTGACACAGAGCGCTCTGTATCCTCCTAATCACCTCTTCATGTGTATCCATGGAATTACCAATGGAGTGATTGAATTGGGTTATTCTCCTCAGAGTCAAAACATTTCATTGACTGCGATTTAGAAAACTGCACCTGACAGGGAGGCACGAACCAGTGTGGGCTCTGGTGTCATTTCTGTTCCTGCGATGAAACAGTGGAGCAGTGTGGTGACGCTCTGGTATTGGAGCAGTATGTCACGTCACATTCTGCCCGTGTCAGGAGAACGTCCTTACATGATGATGTCACTCTGGATTTCTGTGAGGTGGCTACCTGGCTGTGTTAAGTTTCGCATACTTTCATTCTGCCTACCTCCATACTTGGTGGGACATTCTCCTGAACGTACTGACCAGCAGTTACTTCTCGGTATGATAGAGAGTGCAGCTTGGGTTATGTTTTCACTTCACACTTGATGAAAACTGTGAAGTAATTTGAGATACAAAAGGTTCTGCACGTGTATGAGTATGCTGGCATAAATACAAATTTAATTCTTATTTACTGGATCTCTCCAGTGAAATAGCTATATTTGTCAGAATGGGTTGTAGTTGTGCAAGCTAATGTTGACTGTATTCTTCCCTAATATTACTTAAAAGTGACCCCTGACTGAAATGAGTTAATTTATCATGATCACAAAAGGTGAAAGTCAATATTTAATCATTTTCATTGTATTCAGCACTGTGCACCATAGATTTTTTTTAAAATATAAACTTGGCCTTAGATGTTAATTTTTTGCACTGCAAGCATAGTGTGTTAATATAAAACAACAGAATTGAGGATTCAAACAATTTCCTTTCCAAAAAATTACAAGTTACAGTAAATTTCGATCTAAGAACAACCACTGTTCTTCGTGGCATGGATTCCACAAGATGCTACATTCCGCAAAATGAAACATTCTTCTGAGATTCTGATCTATGTTGTCATGATCGTGTTGCATAATTTCTGTGGTTTTGCTTGCATTCATGCTGTGAATCTCCCATTCTACCATATCCCAAATGTGCTCTTTTGGAATCAGAACTTGAGACAGGGGAAGTACACTGAAATCACTGTCATGTACACAGAACCACTTTTGAGACAACTTCTGCTATGTGTTGACACAGTGTATTATCATGCTGGAAGTAGCCATCGGGCGATGGGTAAATTGTGGCCAAAAAGGGATGCGCATGGTCAGAAAAAAATATAAATTGGCTGTGGAATTGAAATAATGATTGCTTGGTATTATGGGGTCGAAGGTGTGCCAAGGAAATATTTTCCACGCCATTGCACCACCACCAGCATAAACTGAGAGCACAAGGCAATTTCTGTCCATGGATTCGTGCGACTGACGCCAACTCGGACCCCACCATCTGCGTGTTGCACCAGAAATTGAGATTCATGAGACCGGGCTGCATTTTTCCAACTGTCCAATTTTTGGTGAGCGTGTGCCCACTGAAGCCTCAGATTTTTGTTCTTGGCTGACAGGAGTGAAACCCGACATGGTCTTCTGCTGTTGTAGCCCGTCCGCCTCAAGGTTTCTACGTGTTATGCATTCTGAGAGTGAATATCTGAGGCACCCTAGCCTTCTCTTAACTCAAACTAGTCCGGCCATTCTCCTCTGACCTCTCGTCTTAACAAGGCCTCTCCGTCCATTTTTTGTTTTCAATCTATTCTGTGTGAACAACTTAAGACTTCTGTTCATGAAAATCCCCGGAAATCAGCTGTTGCAGAAACGTTCAGATCATCTAATCTGGCACCAACAACCCTGCCACAGTCAAAGCCATTGAAATCAAATTTTTTTCCCCTTTCTTATGTTTAATGTGAACATTAACAGAAGCTCACAACATGTCATTGCATAGGTTTTGTGCACTACACTGCTCCCACGTGATTGGCTGATTGGATCACTGCATGAATAACCGGGTGTACAGGGCATTCTACTTAAGTTTTTTAACTGAGCGTACATCCTCTTTCTGCATCCATTTTTCTATTTCTGTGTTGAATGAAATTCAACTATGCTTTATTGGCATGTTGTTTTGGCATGGTAATCCTGCCAAAGTTTTGCATTAAAAAACCCATCAAACTGCACAGATGCATTTTTAAGTAATGAGCTTTTTCTCTTGCTCTCTGTTCTTATACCCTAGCATACTAACTTCATTAAAACAAAAACCCAAACAGGAATAACAGGAGAAACAGCAATTTATGTGCAAGAAGCCAAGCAAGCATTGAGCATCGGAGTGGGAAATTATGTTCATCAGCTGGCTGGAAGCACGGGCTGGACTGAGGACAGGAAAACAGAACACAGTAAACCCCAATCCATCCCAGCCACAAAATTTTACAGTGAAGTCCACACAAATTTTCTGCCCTGTCAAAATGACAAAAAAGCTTTATGTTCACTTGACACAAATACCTGTCCTTCGTGAGCTTGACATAAGTTTTTATGTTCAGTCAAGAATTTTTGATTTTTGTGTTACTTTTGCAAAACTTTTTATAGTCGATAAATTTTAATTTGTTCAAGGCCAACACATACACTGTGGACTTTGCATATACTGTATTTTGATAGTTTAATCAACTATAGAATGCTGCAAAAATATGTACTCAATGTCTTTTTGTTTATATGACATGTAATCACTTTTTGTTCAAGAAGATGAAAGCTTCTCATCATTCCTTGGGGCAATCGGGAGTTGCCTCACCACTCTTCATTTTTTGTTCAGCTTATGTTTTCCTATTGTGTCTAGAGAAATTGTATGTGTATTGCTCATCATTTAGTCTTTGTGTTGCATTATTAATTAGAGGAATAGTTTTACATTATCCATTCATCATGAGTGTTCCTGTCATCGTGAATGCTGTTCATTTATTGTTGTCACCCTTCTGGTTTGTACAATGTGATTGATATGTTTTGGTGAAATACAAAAAAGCTATATTGTCCATGACAAATTGAGTTGAAAGACAGTTAACTGTCAATGAATACATTTAATATATAATTTTGTACAATGAATACATGATACTTTCACTGAATGACATACATTTCTATGCTTTTTAGTCACAAATACGTATGTTTTGTTTCGTGAGTCAAAAAGTTATGTTGAACTGATATAGATTTCCCATCAGACAAGGATCATCTGACAATTATATTTCTCTCGTGTTCTCATAACTTTTATGTTGCTGAACTTACCGTTCTAAACTAAAAATTTTGAGAGCAAGCCATTTCCAAACAAAAAAATAAAAATGACATTGAATGAGCAAGTTAGGACTTACTGTTGTACTCAAAATGGTCAAATTGTCATGCACTACTATATTCTGTCACAAAAACAAAAAATATATATACAATGACAGACAGAAAAAAAGAGTCTTATACTAACTTTTGGTACTTTATCTGGCATGAAAATCCATGCACAAAAAAACACAAAATATCTAATCATATTATCAAAAATATGGGCTGAATTGACACAAAATTGCTGTCAAACAGGGATCCTGTGATGTATAAATTTTGTGTCAGAACTACTCAAAAATATTTTGTTACTATACAGGGTCGTTTTGTGTGTTGGCTCCTTCCCCTTCTGAGTAGAGTGAGCAGATCTGGATGCATTAGGTTTTACAATTAAGGAGGAGGAAGGCAATTAATCATTGAGTGTTTTTTTTTTTGATAACTTCAATGCCACCACTACAGAACTTCATTGGCCTCAATTATCGGTGATGTTTGCCACACGTTTGAACATTAGAACATTCAGTTAAGAATGTTAATGACTCGTGAGGGGTGAATTTACATATAATGAGCTGTGAACTCTGTGAATGTTGTTACTTGCGTGGGAGCTTTGGTGAAAAGAGATAATTATATTGGAACTTATCACACATTAAGCGACATACAGCCACATTAATATCGCAGCGTGCGGACAGCTGAGAATGCAGACGGGTAAAGTTTAGGTTCCTGTTCCCACGAATGGAAACATGATCCCCTGTCCGAGGAGAGTGGGCCGGGTGTCATCAGATGAAAGACGAGTGGAAGAGGGAAGTGTTTGAAATACTCTGCCTCAACCTCCCTGTCCTCCTGTCTCAATATGTGAGGGTCAGGCTGCTCAGTGTAGCCCTGCTGTTAAATTATAGGGGGCCCTGTTCCATGTGTATCAGCCATGTATTGTGATTATCAGCAATCTCTCATAACAGTGTTTTAATTTAAAGCCAGGTCATTATTATTGCAGAGATAAGCATTCTAATAATGTATTTAATTTAGATAATGAAGATGGTTTGCCCCCCTGGTTCTGATGTAATCTGTGTGTCTGTGTCATGCTCTGCATGGTCTTGCCTGTGTAAGTCTGTTGGATAAGACAGTGCAGATGTAGTCTTGTAGGGGATTGAGTGGATTCTATGTAGTTTGATGTGAAATGCAGTGTGTAATGTGTTATATCCTGTGCTCCTATCAGTGTAGTGTGTGTGTACCCTTTTGGTGCACAAGAGCATAGAGATACTGTGTGCCTGGAACAGTGTACGTCTGTCAATAATCATAATATACTTCATGTGAATATGTGTCCAATCATCACCGTGGAGGTGACTAGGTTACAAATCGTACTCCTGGATGAGGAGTACCCCTCGGGCTAAAGGAGGTTAGCATGTAGCTATCGCGGCATGATGGGGTCGCGTTTAAAGCACATGCTGTCGTTGCGGAGAAGGCAAATGTATTAATGATGATGGTAACAATAAGCAGGGCTGGCATGCAGCCACGAGGCCCTTCAGCCTGAGAGGTCTGGTGTGGCTGAGCAGTAATCAAGCGCACTTTTGTAGACAGTCCCTGTGAGACATGCCAAACACGGGATGAATTACTTTGGCAACAGACATCGCCATGTGTGCCAGGGGGGCCAAGAGCTTTAGAGAACCAGTTTCTGCACATTCAGAATGGGCCCCTGGAGAGAGTGACACATGAAGTCGTTAAGTGAGTGAGCGCACGATGCAGGTGGCTCTCACCCATAAACAGTCATGACAAATGAGGCAGACAGATGGGTAAATAAATACAGTGAAATCAATGTGTGAAAAATGTGGCTTGGATGTGACAATGTGACCTTCAAACTGAGGAACAACACCAACGGGGGAGCCCTGTGGTCACATTGAGATAATTACCGAGGCGACTAAGTAGAACTTGGAAAAAGCAGAGAAGAAGAATGGTTACTGAATCAATGTGCTTTCATCCTCTCTGACCGTAGTCCAAGAAATAAGAAGTCGGTCTACCAAAGCCTTGCGAGCACTGGAAAGGTTGACGTATAGCCAGATGTTTGAGTCACGCGTCACGCACCTGTCATAGTACCTTAATGACTCAGTGTGTGTGTTATGTGTACACTGTGCAAGCCTTACTGGTCAGGGCTCTTATTAAGGTTATTAACTTCATGAAGGGAGAGCAGGGGCTGTCTAACAGAGAGGTACCGAAGGGTAGGGAAGCGACAGATGGACTCGATGTGAACCACGTCTGAACCTCATGACGGGCTGGAAGACATCCCGAGAGATGGATGGATGAGGAGATAGAGGAGAAGTAGTTGCAGTGGGGGGAGCAAAAGGCGGGGATTGGGCTCATTCGCTGCTTTCATGCTCGAGCACACGCACACGTGCACATGCTCACACCGTCGCGGTTACACACAAAAACAGTCATTGCATTAGACTCTACTGATATTGAAACTGACAGCGGAATGTTAAGTTACATGCTAAGCCCTCGTGAATCAGATACTAGACACTTATTTGGACCTGGAAGATGACCTGCACATTTCAGCAGCTATTTAATTTCCCAAACTGTCATACATGCTCAGCAGACATTGCTTTTTTTATTGGCCAGTGACTGCTCTTGCATGGAGTGCAATTCAAGCTCTTTGATTTCAATAAAGACATCGCACACAGTAATTCTATTATTCTCTTCAAAGGATGGTTTATTATGGAGGAAATTACCAGGTCAGGACTCATCCCCGCACTCTTTCTAATCCACGCCCTGGCCCAGGGGGAGGCGAGGGATGGGCTGCCTGAGAGAAGAGAAAGGAAGGGGGTCAGATTTTTGGGATTTTGTGTTCTGCTGGAAAATAGGACTGTTTGGAGCTAAAAGAGGTGTGTGTGTTTACATGTGTCTGTGATGCATATATGTGTGTGTGTGTGTGTGTGTGTGTGTGTGTATGTACATGTGAGTCATTGTGTTGACAGAGGTGCTGATAATAACGATTTAGAAAAAAAAATGCAATTTATTTATTTGTCAGACTGGAAAACATTGAGACTTCCATGAATAGGAACAGTGCGAGAGGCAGAGGGAGAGAAAGAGAGAGGGACAGAGAGAGAGAGAGAAAGAAGGCAGGAGGAAAGAGGGAGAGGCCTGAAAGGTGTTCTCTGTGGGAGAGTCATACTGAGATAAGCAGGAGAGAAGCTCAGGTATGTGGATTTATGTCATGGTGTCAATGGAGTGATCGAACACAGCTGTGTGCATGCATGCGTGTGTGTGTGTGTGTGTGTGTGTGTGTGTGTGTGTATGTGTATGTAATTACGCTCCTAACACATGTGCTTGAGTGTGCAAGCAGAATTTCTGAGGCATTGGCTTTGAAAAGCACCAAAAATTTTATGCCTGTTTTTGTTGTGAGATTTTCAATGCATGTAGAGCACCTTGCATCAGCAAACCGTCATGACAAATACAGTCCCTGATGCAACGCATGTGTGTTTGTAAACTCGTATGTTTGAAATCAGCGGAAGTATCAATAATGAAATGCTTTTAAGCATGTCATAAGAACTTTCCCTTTAATGTCGGAATTTTTGAAGCCATTGTTGAGCAGAGAAGTTGTTATATTTAGAGAGCTGAGACTACAGCTGTTTTTGGTAACTTCCTGCATCTCGTGTTCCAGCGCAGGGAGCAGATGGCAGTACCGGAGCTCGCGCGCAGGCAGATGGTCGGACGGAAAGCAGGAAGAGCCGAGACCTGGAAAAAGTGAGACACATTCCCCATCGATGTCGGTAAGGGGAGGGGCTTATTTTCCTCTCACTGACAGTGACGCCCGACCCATTACGTTAATGTACTTTTACGTTTGCATTCAATAAGCAGGACCATCTTATCCAGAGATGCTGTCTTATCCAGAGATGTAAAAAGCCATATAAGTGCACTCTCCTAAGTACTGCCACTGCCAGGTCTGCTTAACAACATTTCCACAATGTTGCTGGTGTGCGCTTTGTCGCTAAAGCACTAAATGTAGCTAACATGGAGAGTAACAGGCCATTAAAACTCAAAACAGCACCATAAAAACCAGAATGAATTGCATGTGATGAGCGGTGCTAAGGGTGGGGTGGGAGGCTAGCCAAAATGCATTCTGAGGTGAGCTTCGAGCCTGGGTCGGAAGTTTGGTGGTGATTCTGAAGTCCTGAGCCCTGTGTGTGGCCAGTAGAGATGGGTATTCTGACCCGGAGAAGCAATTATTCCAAGCAGCTGTTGCCCCGGGTTTGAGATCTGAAAGGAGATAATCAACTTGGCCTGAAGCATTTGGTGATGAATTTTAATGGTTCATGTTTGCCCTCTTAAAGGCTGCGTTTACACTGCTTGATGAAAATAATGCGTGTCTGATTTTTTGACCTGTGTGACATAGATCTGTTTTTCTTATCCAATTCAGATCGAATTTGGGACACTTTGATATGTGGTCATCTCATAGATGGGATACATATGCTCTGTGGCCACATATTGTATGTCCTCAGTGAGAACAGTCAGATCAGATTTTTTGTATTTTTTACAAGTTGTATGTAGGCACGCAGGTGTCTTTGTTTTGCTAGCACAATTTGCACCTGCAAGAAGGATCAGGGCAGTCTCTGTTCCCACTGTTGACAGATATGGGCCACGTGCAAGAATGAGTACGATAAGTCATGCCGAAAAGATCAGAGTTGAGTGTTTCGCGCTGTAGTGTGAATATATTCGTAATTTAAATGAGGTAAAATCTTGATGCTGTAGCATGAAGTTACAGATTGAGGATGGCTCTCCCCTTTCAGTGTAAAAATACCCCCATGCACAGAGCGGGGACCATAGGTGTTAGAACAAAACTGTTCAGCTCAGAGCCCTGACCTCAGCCGAGTGAAACACTACTGGAATCAATACGAAAGTGAGCTTCAGTAAGGCATAATCACCCAACATTACTGCTTGATCTAACTGTTGCTTTTTTGGCTGCTAATTTCTGAAGCAATGTTCCAACTTAGAGAGCCTTCCCAGAAGAGTGAAGATTAAGATGACCGCAAAGAGGGGACCAACTCCATGGACCTGCTCCGAATAATTTCTGTCGTGTTCAGCAGCATGATGTCACCCCAAAGGGAACAATATTTCCTCCTGGCTTTTATTCATAATCCATAGCTGCTGTTCTGAGTATAGAATATATAGCCACGTTTGCTTCCATTTTAAACGTCTATATTATTGACCCTGCACCAGAATGATGGCAGTTGAATATAGAACGGTTTGCTGTAAGCCATTTGCTTTGTAATCACTCTATATAATCTGCTGTGTGTGTGAGCCTACCAAGATAAACGAATTGACTACTGGACTGTTAGAGACTATTATTTGTGATCCAAAAGACTTGGCAGTGGCTGTGCTTGTGGCCAGTACCTTTGCGTAAGGAGCAGTCACTCTGATTAAGGACATCTGATTAACACCTGAGAGCAAATCATATGCACGTAGGCATCGGACACAAATCACAGCTTCTCTGACCTCCCAGTGCTAATTCTTATTTCATGCTTCTTTATGTCGAAGGACATTGACTGCAGCATTGACCTTTCCAAGGGGACTCCCTGAGCTGAATCGGATGGGAATGATGCTGAAAATGAGCCGTGGCTATGTACACACGTACAGAGCATCCGATGCTATTTTTACCCCGGCGTCAGTGTTATCTGCACCTATCCCTTCCAAATAAGCCGTTAAATAAATAAATATGGGCGCGAGTGAGTGTTGGGGCAAGGTGGAGGGCGGGAAGAGCACTAAATTGTACTCGACTGCGCAAGGTGCTAACAGCTGTCTTCAGCATCACGCTGACTGGAGTCGACTTTTCCATTGAGCAGGGGCTCGGAAAAGTGGGAGCTAGCGTCCCCCGGGGCTGTCTCTGATTGTGATGTAATGGGACAGACGGGACGGTCGAGAAATTCGGAGAAGGTTCATGAGAATTGAGTGGCTTAGAGTTAGATGAGATGGAACGGTAGAGAAGTAAGACTTGACGAGGTGGTGAGTTTCTGAACTAAAGGTAGGGCGGATGTGTGCGTCTCAGGTTACGCTTCATGCAGCATTAAATGTGTCACTCAGTAATGTAATGCATGTTTGGTGTCAGGTTAGACCTCCACATGCCTCGGTCAGCGGAATGAGGCGAGCAGGACCTGTGTGAGTCAGTGAGTGCGTGTGTGTATGTGCATGAATATCCATGTATGCGTGCATGCATCTAATGACTATATTATGGTGTTTATGTGGTTTCATCGCGCACAGAGGGAAGACCCTACTATTTGTTTGTGCGTATGCGTGTGTGTGAATGGGAGATGTATCCAATAGGGCTATAAAATATATTAAAATTTTAATCGATATCACACGTGAGCATATTGCAATAGGTGTATCCCCAAGGTTGAAATACTAGAATGGTCTAAATTTATTTTAGTTTTTAAAAATGGAAAAATGGAGGGTGAAGAAATTTAGGCAGGCAATTCTCTCTCACTGCAGGTTTGTGCTCACAGCTAATATCTATAGGCCAATTCGTCGTGATGTAAAGTACATCAATCCAAAAATCCACATTGAGAGTTTGCAGCGATGTTTGTTATGTTAACTCCGCAAGACTACAAGCAACTTAGAGATGTCCTTTTTTTTTTAAACATGAATATCGTTGGAATTGACTACAAGCTTTAATTTTGGAGTTATCACATTTTCCAATTCATTTATCACATATTGCATTTCTTCCCATATCGAGTGACCCTCCATGTCCACAATTGTGTTTATCTACATTCATCACCCTGGATAAATGATTAGAACACAGTGACCTTTAGCTAAAGGGAGATATTCAACCTGCCCACCCGCTCCCATCCACCGTACACAGGCATTTACATATTACAGGGAACATCCCCCGCCTTTAAGTGGTCTGGTGTGTTTTGTTTGCATTTCAAAGGCTTGCTCATGTTTAGTTTTGCAACATGGCTCATCGTAGCCCGCAGCATTGTTGCTGCCATGCATGCATTTACAACATAATGGTTCCGCTGAAATTAGCAAACCCACAGAACCCCACCCCACTCGCTTTGTACGGATGTTGCGCCCATTGGTAAACACGCACACGCACACATTTTAAGCGCACTCCTGAAATAAGTGGACCCACAGAGTCCAGACCATACTCACTGTAAAAAATGTTTCATAAATTAGTTTATGCGCATAGCCCTATCCCTTCTAATCTTGTAAGGACTCTACCAAATAAGTAAAAACACACAGCCCAGACTGGCACTATCTGATATCATTGTTTAGTGTTGTTCCGGGATCAACAAAATAATGGTCATCCAGGAGCAACATTATCATCCAGCAATGAATAGCAGCTCTGGCATCTCTATACTGCTCTTACATATGTCATGATTTTTAGTTGTCTAACGTTATCTAATGTTTGCAAGCTTTTCATGCAGACGAGCAGAGACCTGCTGAGATGTATTTTGTCAAGAAAACCCATAATCATTCTTGCCTGGTGAATTTTACATAATTCTCACATCACTTTCATGCTTACATTGCCCACCTTTGAGGATTTTACTGGTTTGTCTCGCTAGCCAAAGTTCTTGTTTGCCGCGTGCAATGCATGGTTATAAAGCTGTCGTGATTTCATAGCGTCATCATAGCAGAGCTGCAATTCATTGGTGGGCAATAATAGTACTCCTGGACAAGCATTATTTTGTTGATCGCGGTCCAACACTGCATGTTTATATCTAATTTTGCTCCCAGACCCAACTGACTTTATGTGGACAGTTCAAGCCCACACAGGCCAAACCTCCTCAACTTTGAAAGAACGCTATAAATGCGAAAGAACACGCAATCTCCGGTCTTACTCTATTTGTATGGATGCTTCAGAAGTGAGTATGAAAACACACGCCTCAAACTGTCTTGACCTCGTCAGGTTACTACACAAGCGAGTAAAGCAAACACACAGGTATCTGCTGTTTAGATTGCTCAGCTGGGATACAGCAGATGGGTGGTCATGTGACTTGGTAGTTAAAAACCCGAGTGATCAGAGGGGACTCTCTCCAAAGCCTAATTTTCAGATGTGCTGCTGCAGTTGTGCCCTTGAGGGAAATACTGAGCTTCAGTAGTCAGAATTATTGGGCTGTAAACGGTATCCATAAATGAATAATGTGACAGGTTAAAGCTGTCTCGATCTCCCTAAATAAAAGCATCTGTGAGGCATTTAAACCACGTAAATAATACAAGCACAGCTTGCCGCTTCTCACGCGGTCTACTGCTTGTTCTCTGTACTGATCTTGGAACAGTGGTTTATGTGGATTTAAGGAATAATGGGAGTACAACAATACTTGACATTTAGCAGTGACGGTGTTGCTTGCAAAAGCTGCGCTGATCTGGGTACAGTGTGCCATATCACATTTCAGAGTTTTCCAGTGTCATTAACACATTCAGAATGATGACCCAAAAAAGGAAACTCTATGTTTGGCGTGGTGGTCACATGATCACTCTTGTTTGACAAGGTATTTTCTGCATTAAAATCTTCTACAAAATGCAGCCAGCTACACGGACTGAATCAGCTACTATTGGTGAATGGCAGTTTAGAGGCCTTTAATGCATATTAATAATTGAGGACAGGAAACAGACAGGGCGTGACATGAAGGGTCATCATTCTTTTGTTTCCCATCTTTGAAAGTGATGGAGTGGTGTTGTATTTGTATCACAAAACAGAATATGAGAAGGAAGGGAGACAGAGAGAGTGGGGGAGGGGAGAAGCGAGGAAGGAGGTAAGGGGAACTGAGAGAGAGAAGACAGCGATCCCTCTGTCCCCTCCTGACATCACATAGCCCCCCGATGCGGTGCACTGAGCCCAGAGGAGAGCCCCCCTCACAAACCACCCCAAACTGTGCAAACAAACTCAAAACATTGCAAGAAATAAAATTATAACACCAGGGAAGGGTGTAAACAAAGTATTGAGAGGATGTCCTATGAAAACACGGCTGTGTTGGTGGCAGTATGGAATCCAGACCTGGCTTAGGCCTGCTTCGCCCCTGCCGTGACTCGCAATCCGCTGAGGATCCTCCCGACAGTGAGGTCATGTCCATTTCATCACACCAGAGTGACCCGACCCCCAAGATCGATGGGGTCTTGAAAACTCATGTACAACGTCCGGCACAGCGACCACTCAGCTGGTGGTCTGGAGAGCGAAAGGACGAAGCAGCTGCTGCTCTGTGTGTTGGTGACAGGCACACAATTCAAGAGCACTTTGGTCGTGGGCTGGCCTCGTGAACATGCGCCGACAGTACGTGGGCACCTCTCCTGTGATCTGGAAAAACCTAGTATGTGTGTCACTTTTGGTAGAAACTGAGTTTAACCTTCATTTGCAGTAATTAAAAGTGGTAAAAATCTTAAAACACTAGCTATAAGTGTAATTTGAACTTCCAAAATCAAGTTTCTATAATTTTTTCCTTTAGGAAAAGTCCAGAACCTAAAAGTTTTTGTTCAATTGCCACTGATAAACTTACTAGGTTTTTCTAGATCACAGGAGACCAGCTCATCCAACTTACACTTCAACATCGTGGGAATGAAAATGGAGTTTGAAATTATATATAGTCATAGATTCCTTGATGTTGGCATGGGGTTGGTCGGATGCATGCGTTGGCTATTGTCTGACGGTCGCCGGTGAGTTGGTTGGGATGTTTTGCGTTGGGTTATGGCCTGGTGCCTCCCCGCATGTACACTGATCATTGTGTTTTTGATTTCCTGTTGAAGGTGGGGCAGTGGGACAATGGGGACTTGTTTGATCCCTGTGGTTGTGTGGCTTGCGACCCGGGGCGCAGCGGTACTATTAGCTGTGGGGTTTGGGCTTCCCATCCTGGGCCTGGCGTCGCACGAGGGTTGCTACCATATGAATATTATCATTTGGAGCAACCTGACATGGCGCGAAACTGTCGTAAATCGGGAGACGAGATGAATGAACGGCATTTCTTGTCCGCACGTCCACATTTCCGGTAATAGGGCCAGCTTGGCCAAGTCAATGCATGCATGTCGGAATGCGTTGAGCTTTATGCAGCATCGCAATAGAAAACCATCATGGATACAGTGATATGAACATGAAAAATACCGCAAAATTCAAAAAAACGCTAAATTCAAATCAAAGCCAGAGTCCACGTCCTGGAACTAAATGCTATGAATCGTAATTATATGAGCTAGCATTTGACCCCATGCAGGTATGCGCTGTATTGGATATCGGGTCGCTCCAATTGCTCTTATTGTTTTGTCATTGCTTTTGTTGTTGATCCTCTCATTGCTGCTGTCATTATTTTTGTCCCACAGACACATGTTCATCATATGAACATTTTCAAAATGTTATTTCCTTTTCTTTACCTATATTATTAATTATTAGTATTATTATTATTTTTAATATTTTGTCATTGCTTTTGTTGTTGATGTTTGTCTTTTTTTAATCGTGGTCATTGCTTTGTTGATGTTTGTTTTTTTCCCCTTTTCCTTTATCTTTCTCATTTTATGAATAAAAAAGGGTGATAGTCAAGGTGGGGGAATATAGAAAAAAAGGGAGGAAAGAAGGAACAAAAAATCTTAAAATAAAGCTCCTTATAGTGCAGGTGATCATAACTACCTTGTTGTCTGCTATCTCAAGGTATTAACTGCAATGCGCTGAGAGTAACACACATTACTGGTCTGATGTCAGGTGAAAGTCAAGGTTCTTCCTCAACCGGACTGGAGGGCACAAGGGGGGGAAAAAACGGAGTTGGTCCCCCCTTTGCTGCTATAACAACCTCAGTTTTTCCTGGAAAGCTTTCTTCCAGATGTTAGAACATTGCTGCAAGGATTTGCTTTCATTTCAGCCAGAAAAGGCAGGTTCGGCAGTGATGTAGGGTTATTAACCCTGACTCAAAGTCCGCTTTGTAGTTGATCTCAACTGTGTTTGATGGGGTTGAGGTCAGGGCTCTGCGCAGGCCAGTTAAATTCCCCTATATTGATCTTGACACCATGTATGGACCTTTCTCAGTATATGGGGGCTTTGCCATCTCAGAATAGGGGAGGGTGTTCCCAAAAATGATTCCGAAGCGCAGCACAGAATCATATGGAATGTATGCTGAATTGTCAAGATTGCTTTTAGTGGAATTAAAAGGCCTAATCCAAACCTGGTAGAACAGCCTTATCAATCTATCAATCAATCAATCAAAACTTTACTTGTAGAGCTCTTCTCATACAATAAAATTGTAGCACAAAGTGCTTTAAACACACAAATAAAAAAAAAAAACAGAATCCCCCCACCACCTCTCCCCCCTTCCAACTGCAAACCCCCACCCTTATTCCCGTTATACAGAAGCACTCATGCAAATGTAGCTATGAATATATATATTGAAAAAAAAGAATAGAAAGAATGCTATGGCTGAGCATGGAAGGACCTGGGAGGAAACACTATTTCTGGGAGCCGTCTGAATCAAGAGGGGGATGACGCTCCCAGGAACCCGGCCGCCAACATGGAGTCACATGCGACCCCAGGAAGGAGGAAGGGCCAAGCACCACCTGGAGTATGGACCTCCACCCCACCGGGGAGAGGGGGGCCCAAGCCAGCGCCGCAGGAGCTGGAACCAACAGCCGCCCGCGATGCAGAAGGCTCCCACTGAGGAAACACTGGAGTTAAAAACTAAGCTAAAATAAATAACATAAAGCTCGGTTAAAGCATTGCATTGCGAAGCAGAAGTGACTATCACGCCGCGGGTTTGAACCCTGGTCGTACCAACCGGCAGTGGTCGGCAGCTTTTTCAGCATAGCACACAATTGGCCATTGCGCTACAGGGATGCAAATTGGGAAGGGTCTGCTGGGAAGGGTAATATAATGTTCCTTTCTTCGTTGCTTAGGCGCCTCCTGTTGGCCAAGACAGGCGCTCGTCAGGAAGATTCTAAGCTTGTTCATGTTCGGGTATCCTCCGCCCTCGTTCTGAACTTGCAAGGATTCAACCAATGAGTGTATAAGAAGCAGTGGCTGACAGGCGAGTGCTTTGGAAGAGAGCCTCGAACTGTCTTCACTCTCCTGAATTGGCAACAGGGGGTCGCTTACGAGCAAGTGTTGTACATAGTTCCCTAATTGGGCATTCCAGATTTGGGTGGGATTGGAGATGCCAAATTAAAAAATAAATAAATAAATAAATAAATAAATAACATAAAATAATAGAATAGGGAACAACAGAATTAAATCAATTATTAAATAAATTAAAACATATGCAGTAGATGAGGTAAGAAAAACATACTAAAAGTAGAGCTAAAAATGATAATAAAAAGAATCTAAGTTTCCTAAAAGCCCAGTTATAAAAATCAGTAAAATAAGGAAAACAAACACTAGTTAAAATCCAAATTAAAAAGGTGGGTCTTCAGCCTGCTTTTAAAAATCTCAGTATTCTCTGTGGTCCTCAGGTTCTCCTGCTGCTGTTCCATAAACACGGGGCACAATGCTGGAAAGCTGCTGTTCCATAAACGTGGGGCGTAATGCTGGAAAGCTGCTGCTCCATAAACGTGGGGCGTAATGCTGGAAAGCTGCTGCTCCATAAATGTGGGGCGTAATGCTGGAGAGCTGCCTCACCGTAGGTTTTTGTGTTAACTCTGGGAATGACTTAGAGGCCGGTGCAGGAGGATCTCAGGGTCCGCGAGGGTTCATAATATAAAAGCAAATCTGAGAGATAAAAAGATGCAAGACCATTAAAGACATTTAAAAACCATTAAAAGGACCTTAAAATCAATCCTGAAACACGCGGGAAGCCAATGCAATAATTTTAAAACCAGTGTAATGTGAACCCGCCTCCTGGTCTTTGTCAGCACACGTGCAGCAGAATTCTGGAGCAATTGAAGTTGAGATATACTTTTTTTGGGAAGACCAGAAAGCAGGGCATTGCAATAATCAATACGACTGGAAATAAAAGCATGTATCAGCATCTCTGTGTTGGCCCTGAGAGAGAAATGGGTGGACTCTGGCTATATTCTTAAGATGATAAAGACTTGTTTTAACTACATTCTTAATATGTGGGATGAAACTAAGCTCAGAGTCAAAAATGACTCCCAGATTTTTTACTTGTTCTGATGGCTTCAATGGCAACGCCTGTAGCTTTGACAGAAGTTTCTCTCTCTTAGCCTCAGGGCCGATAATTAAGACTTCAGTTTTGTCCTGGTTGAGTTGCAAGAAGTTTTCTGCCATCCAGGTTTTAATATCTAAAATACTGTTAAAAAGGGTCACAAGTGGCCATGTATCTTCAGGATACATGGCAATGTACAGCTGTATATCATCTGCATAGCTGTGAAAATTGATACCATGTCTCCTGATAACTTTCCCAAGTGGAAGCATGTATAAATTAATAAGTACGGGCCTAAAATTGAGCCTTGGGGCACACCACATTTAATTTCATGGATCACTGAAAAGCTTGTATCCATACTTACCAGAAATTTTCTATCTGTGAGATAGGAATTGAACCATTTGTAAGCAGTGCCAGAGAGGTCAACCAGGTGTTTAAGTCTGTTCAAAAGAATGAGGTGATCTTCCGTATCAAAGGCTGCACTTAGATCCAATAGCATCAGGACTGAAATTTTGTGTGAGTCCAAATTCCACCTAATATCATTAACAATCGTCAACAAGACTGTCTCTGTACTGTGATTCATCCTAAAACCAGATTGATATGTCTCAAAAATATTATTTTTAAATAAGAAATCATTCAACCGAATAAAAACAAGTTTTTCAAAAATTTTGCTTAAATATGGCAAGTTGCATATAGGTCTATAATGATGAATCAAAAAAACCTTAGACCAAAATGTGTGCCATGCTGTGTAAGTGAATGTTGAAAATAAGGAAATTATGCAAACATGACAAATACTGTTTTTAATTTTATAACTGGTGCACAGTATAATGTATGGCACTCAGTGATATTGTTGCTGGGTAGAGATGACATTAGATGCAGTGTAAATGCTGTCTCCAACAATGTTACTTCCTTCACAAATCAACTACAGGATTATCTTTCACTTTCTTCACTTGTTGTAAGGGATACATTTTAGAGAGCCTTTTGTACGAATTTGAACATTTTATTGGTTAAATCATAGTGTAGTGAAAAACCTTTGGTGTTGGAGAAGTATTGGAAATGCAAAAAGAGAAGGATGTAGGGATGGAGGGGAAAAGAAACAGAAAGAACAGATTAGAAGGTCTAATGTGCAAAAGGACGGAGGAGGCGTATTGGGAGACAGGGAGGGTCAGATGGAGTGAGGGAGGTTATAGGAGAGGAATTTGAGAAATGGGGGGTGTGGAGATGAGAGTGCAGACTGACTCCTGGAGAATAACAGTCGTACTCTTACCATGGGTTATGATGACACATATACACATGTACATGCAAATACGCGTACATATGCGTTCAAATGCACACAAGTGCAGAGAAAAGCACTCACATACGTTACATCGTCTAGTCCTTATATATTTGAACACAGACAAAGTTATTGTTATTTCAGCTGTATACCACAGCAGATTGGAGGTGAAGTTGAATAATAAATATGAAATCAAAGTGCAGACTTTCACCTTTATTTTGAGGGTATGTACTGTACTGCGCAAAAGTCATTGGCGCCCTAGATTTTTTTTTTTTAATTAAAATTTGATGTTGGATGTTTATTTTTGTTTTGCATATTAGTGGTGCTGTAGATAATAAGCACATTTAAAGTAATGTTACTTTAAAAAATTCTTTCAAAAGAACTTTATTTCATTAAATACAGTTGATACAAATAATACGCCATGACAGAGTCCCGATCTCAACATCATCAAAGCTGTCTGGGAATACCTGGGGAGAGAGAGACACAAGTGAGGCTGTGAGCCTGCAGTGGAACTGTGGCATATTCTACAATATGCTTAGAACAACCAATATTCTTATAAAACCACAAAACTGCAGGACAGTGTCCCAAATTATTAGGCAAAGGGTAGTCACACTAAATATTGATTTGAGTGAGGTTTTAACAGTTCACAGCACATTATAGAACATTTTTCAATATTGAGAAACCTTTTATTGTAATGATTTTTAGAAGCTTCTTCACGTCACGGAATTGTTACATGTGCCTAAAACTTTTGTACAGGGCTGTACATCCAAATTTGGAATTCCAGCACTATTTATATATGCCCTCCAACCCCACCCCCCACCCCTTTCAGGGTTCTGAAGGAATTTGGCGAGAGGAATTTTGCAATTAGCTGTTCAACTGTCCCATGGCCAGGTGTGTTTTCTTCCATTATTATTACATTTACAAGTCTGCACACAGAAGGTCTAGAGCAGATTTTAAATCTGGCATTTGCATTTAGAATCTGTCACTGTAAAACTATTAATATTTTAGTCCAAAGAGCAGCCACTGCTAGCGAAGCATCTGAAAAATCTAAACAGGCTAATCAGAGACATAGCGAAAATGTTTGGTATGATTAAATCAACCATTTAGTACATTCACTTGTGAGCTCAGGGCAACAAAAAGACCTGGAAAACAATGGCCTCTGACTGGAAGACAGGAGAATTTTTCCTTGGTAAAGAAAAACTGCCTCCTAACATTTTGCCAAATGAAGAATACACCTCCAGGATGTTGGTGTATTTACAATGTCAAGGTCACTGGTGAAGAGAGGACCTCAACACAATGAATTTAGATGGTTTACCACAACATGTCAACCACTGGTAAACCTCAAAAATTGGAAAACCTGATTAAATTAGCCAAAAACATCGAAGAAAGCCTGTTTTGTTCTGAAGCAACATCTTATTAACAGATGAGACAATGAGACTTAAACTGAAAACATGGGAAGAGAGAGCGTGGAGAAGGAAAGTAACTGCTTTTGATTTGAGTCTTAACACCTCATTTGTGAAACATAGTGGAGGTGGTGTTATGGCATGGGCATGTATGGCTGCCAATGGAACTTATTTCCCTTCTATTTCTCGATCATATTACTGCTGGAGACAACAAAATCAAGCTATATTATCTCATCAGATGCAGCCCAATGCTTCAAACACCTATTGGACAGCTTCAGTGCCCAAAGCACATCGCAAGAACAAACAGTGACTTTTTTGAGGAAACAAAGTGGAATGTTCTACCTTAATTAAGTCATTCACCAGATCTGAATCCAATGGAACACGCTTTTCACTGCTGAATACAAAGCTGAAAGAAAAATGCCCCAACAACAAGCGGGAACTGAGGACAGCCGCAGTGAAGGTCTTTCAGACTGTAACCGGGCGAGTAACCCGGCGTCAGGTGATGTTTATGGGGTCCAGACCTCAGGCAGTCATCAACTGCAAAGCCCCTAAAACTGAAAGGCTATATATAAAAATATTTGTAATTCTTACACAGTTCATATTAAGAACACTGAAATTGAAGCTGAAATTCTGCACTTTCAAGTGTTTCTTGATTATTCATTTAAAATTTATTATGGTGGTACCGAGAGCCAAAATGATGAAAATTGTGTCGCTGTCAAAATACTTATGTACCTGACTAAACATAGCATACACTAACAGCAGAGACTAGGCCATTGCTTAGACACCTGTTGCTTTAAATACTCAAGTTTGTATGAACCTGCTGTTTTCCAAGGATTAAAGCGGCCATGACATTTCCCCACCATTAGCACACATGGACCTACCAATAACCACTTCTTTGTTATATGACTCACATACCTCTCCACATAACAGCACTCACGTCCAGTTCTGAAAATGATCATGACATTTTACAGAGACCTCAATGGAATGAATGATTGGACCACAATATTCTGAGTTAGTACGGCATGGCACTGTTAGTACTATTATGATATGAATAATGACATGGGGCTCCCTGTGTTAGTACACGTGAGCATTTTAGAATTTTTATGGTGCATGTGAAGGTCATGCATAACTCCGTAAAGCTTTGTGATATGTACACAATACACCACAAGATGCAGCATTTAATATGAACATATAATGCAGCATGGTTGCTAGTGTTGTATCACTCTTTTAAGTCTGTTAAAACATACAGAGGCAGTTAATTGGTGTCACACTGTCATTTATTTTGTAATTTATTTTGTAATCACGGCAATGTGATTGTTGGGGTCTTTGTTTTTAGTGGCGCGTTTGTGTTCTGTGTTCACATTGCCGAACATCACAAACACACTGGACACAGCATTGACTGGGACTCTGCCGATTGCATTACATATTGCACAAACTATCACCAACGCCGTATACTTGAAAGCTGGTACACAAATTTACAAGAGAAACCACTCAATCGTTGTCAGACACTCCCTACACCATACAACAGACTAATTAATGATTTAAAACACACCTGCAACACAATGAGTAATGCCTCCACACGCACCTGACATTCATTTCAACAATATCTCTGATTGAACCAAACGTATAAATACCGTCTCTGTCTGTTTGTTCGTTTCCTCACTCTGAAGATGACTTCCGCTCAGTTTGTCGAAACGTCAGATGCCAGCAACAGTCTTTTTCAAGACTATATTATACACCTGGACAATCACACAATACCAACATCGTTTGCACCTGGGTTCAAACCATTCACTCTCACAAAATGATACTGCTGCACAAACTGACTTTTTGAATTACTGTTCCTGATTTACAATTGCTAGAGAAAATGTCTCAGCCACTCCGCACCCAGGATTGAAGCAACCTTTTTTATAACCTTTATAGTCAGACCCTTTCTAATGAGAGCATCGCGTTACTTTACGTACAGATGGTTTTCAGACAAGCTGAAGTGGGTTGCAGAGACATGAAAAAAAACACATGTAATGGAGGGATAGATGAGGATTTCCCTAATCCAGCGCAGTTTAGCCTTTTCTGGCAGGGGACACATCTGTGCATCGGTAAACATAGCTTGCGGGCCATAAGCTTGCTGGGGCCCCCCCCCAAACCCAACTAGCTCGTTCCTGGACAGGGGACAAAGGTCATCACTGTCAGGTTAATAGCAGCTTGCGAAATGGGGAACTAAACTCTTAGAACATACATACACTTCCTGTAGAGAATTATCTTCCATCTTTGGCATGTATCCTCTTCGCTCACTCAGTTGCCTACGCTCTGTAACATCTGGTCAGGGGTAGGGTCTGTTTTACTCTCTGACATATTGTTTGCATACAACACTGCATTGATCTCTGGTCCCCCTCGCTCCTCCTCTTCCTCCTCGTGATCTCTCTTTCACTGTGTCTACCCATCTGTCTCATTTTCTTTCTCTCTCCGTCTAAGGTGATGACTGTCAAATTTCTCTCTTTTTCTTTCAGCAAATGGCGCACACTTCAGACAGACAAGTTAAAAGCTGTTTAAGAAAAGGCCTTTCTGTGGTAATAATCACACACTGATCTGTGACGTCACAGAGAGAGAGTGTGCCAGCATAAAGTAGCCCAATATTAAACAGACTGGAATCAGACTGATGTGTTCCGCTGGATTTATGGAAAAATCTGTTTTCATTAAAAGCGTTTTAGATATGGTGCACAAGGGGTAGGCGGCGTAGAAAAGCTGAGGGAAAAGTGAAGAGAGAGAGGGAAGCGACAAACAGAAGATGAAAAGTGTAGAGCAAAATACAAAAACGCAACGCCACCAAGAAGGCGCAGATGGGCTGTTTATCTACAAGTGTAAAGTAAACTGCCAACCAACAAATAGAATTGTAAATAAAATTAAAAAGCCACTTGCTATCCTATCTTAATCCTGCGAATGCTAGACCATTATTATTCCAAAGGCACAATCGTGAAGAAATTGGATAGCGAAAGAGGGTCAGAGGATCCATGGTGTAACCTGATGAGGTGGGTCTTCTTTGACTGCCAGAAGATGGGTAGGATTTCTGCTGCCAGGGTAGGGAGGTCATCCTATGACTGGATGGAGGGGTAGGGCAGATAGGAGGCAGGACTGGGAAGGCAGGCATCCTGACAAGTGAAGTTGGGTCCAGGCTGGGTGTCTAATGTAGAGCTCTGGCCTGTTTACAGTAGTATAGGCAGCTGTGTAAAATGATGCCTTAGGATCGAAGCTTGTGACTGAAAGTTTTTGGGTTTGATTGCTGTGGCTCTGGCACTTCTGTTGTACAATTGCACAAGTCTTTGACCTGAATTGCATCATTGAAATATCCCAAGTGCTTAAATGGATTGTGTGTAAAACTGCCACCTTTGATGGTCTGAGGTTTCGGATTTGATGCGAGCTGATGTTGTTAGCCTGTCGAGTGAGTACTTATGCCCCTCCCCAGGGCCTCTCCTTCCCCTCCCCCTCCCCTTCCTCAGCCAGTACTGAGCATGCTGGTCCAATCATAGCAAACTCAACAGCTGCCTACAAATATCAATCAGGAACTGGCTGCCTTTTTTCAGCAAGAATGAGGGAGAAGGAATGGAGGAAAGAGAGTGGGGAGGTGGGGAGTGGAGGTGAGGGAATTTGAAGGGAAGAGAAAGACAACAAGAAAGGAGGGGCGGGGGCAGATTCAGCGGGGCTACAGAGAAGGTTGGGGGGAGGGGGTAGGGCACAGCATTGCCATCACAGATATGCTATGTTGGTTTTTTTGTGTTCAGAACGCACATTTCATTGATTCTACACAGCGTCACTCGTACCCTGACCAGAACAGGGGGAAAGGGCAGGAGAGGGAGATGGAGAGAAATTCCTGCAGATTTCCAGCTGAGGTGGACTTCTCTGCTATTGGCCCTGTCCCGCTTCTCTTGATCACATGTTCACAGGCTGACACGGTCCCACTTATGAAACGTTCGTCACACACTTTATTCCTTGGTATCTGAACCTGCAACCTCCTGGCTACAAGGCCTCAGGTGCCGGTCTGTCCACAGTTTGACATGAGCGTGATTCTCGCTGGGCTGGAGGCAGCTTGGTCCTGCTTGGAGCTGGGGTAACCGGACAGCTTGGGCCTCCAGAGTAACGATATGTCGTAAAATGCCGAGAGTCTGGAGCCAAGTTCCATGCCAGTTATAAACACAGAGCAGGGCCTTGTTCACAGTGGGGGAGGGGCCTTGCTGGGGAAGGGGGAGGAGCCTTTAGGGGCAGGGACCGTGATGTTAGAAGGATCAGGATTGTGCTCATTGGCTGACCCTTGAATATCAAAACATCACACAGCCTTTCGCCCGAGGTGAGGCATCCATCTGTAAGAACATAGCTTTAGGTGAGATTTATGCAGCTGGGATAAATTTTGCCCTTAACTCCATGTTAGTGCGCCACATATGAAGAACAGGCAAATGTACTGACACAAACATACTCACAGAAAAACACGTATGTGAACAAGTGCGCATGCTCACAGCCACCATTCTCGCTCTTAAACATTACACACATTCATGGACACATGAAAAAATTCATAAATGCAGATATGTACACACTTACACGCATGCATGTTCAGACAGATTAAGCTTCATACTTGTTCACATAAATTAAGTACATTCACATTCTCACATACACTTGTGCTCACACACACACACACATACACGGCCACACACACACACACATGCGCACACCAGGCGCATGCCGTGCGCTCATATTTTCCCATAGGGGCTGCACATTCCTCCCATGGATCATACAGGCTCATGATGTGCACATATAAGGGTATGATGTATGGCTTGTCAGGCATTGTTTTTGGTGCACTGCACCGCACTGCCGCACTTTCAGAGGTTACCAGGTTTGCTGTGAAAAACTGCCTAATTGCACCACTATGGAACTGCCACCATGTTGTGGTTATTGGAAAAGTTGTGTGTAATCGCTGGATTCAACGTTACACAGTATTGCTCCTGCCGTTCGCTCATGACTGAGAATTCTGCTAGTGTATTAGCTTAGCCGGAATCACTTCTCAATTTGATCTCAGCTACTGTAGAAGTGAAGGACCCTTCTGCTGTCAGTCCCTCTTAGCACATTACCCATATGTCTGTCTGTCCTTCATTAGATTCGCCCCATTTCCGTAGTTCAAGGTTCTGTCTCCAGCACTAAAACAGTATCTTTCTCTCTTCTTTCATACTTTGATCTTCTTTCCCCTCATTTCCCCCTTTCATCCATCCATTGAACGGCCTGCTCCTCTCCTCTGTAAAAAGATCTCTGAACCATCTCTTTGCTTTTGTCAACAGACCCCTTCATTGATCTAGCCATTTCGTTTCTGTCTTATTTTGTCAGTTTTTTGTCTATTATTTGTGTGTTTATCCACGCTGAACCATTTTTAAGTCAGGCCAAAACTAATTTGTATTATTGTATACATTACTAACTTACAGCCTGGGAATCAAATTCTATATATTTAGTCCTATTTAAGCAAATAAACAATGGTATATACAGATATAAGTAGTTTTATACATTTTTACCAGGTTAAATTGTCACTGAAATACAATATAATGTAGATTCCTATCCTGAAAGTATGTGTTCAGAAGTATAATTTTGTATTTGTTTGCAGAGCTTTGAAAATATTTGAACACATGTTCTGACCAATATAGTGGTCAGGCTGAGCTTTAATTTAATAGAGATGGAGGGAGAGCGAGAGAGTGAGAAGAGATAAGAGGTCGTGAGAGAGGGATAAGATAAACGAACGATGGGTTGTTGAAGACATTTTTAAAAATTATTTCTTCTTATTTTTCATTTATTTTATTCATGTTAAACCGGACCTTATGCTTTGTATGCTGTTCCAAGGAATCATCCCCATTATAATGTCGTCATATCATGAATTTTGCTTAAACCTCTCCTGTCGGACAATAATTTACAATAGATAGTCACACCAATAAAGAGTATTTTCAATGATGAGAAAGGGGAGGAAAGGAGATAACACAGAGATGGTACGGGAAATTAAAATTGATATAAAGTAGAAAAGGTTGGACAGTAATTGGACTTTATCAGGAAGTAAGTGAAAATGTGTAGACAGTGAAGGGAGATGTAAAGTTACTGTGGGAGAGGGAAAGAGAGAGTGAGGAAGAGACGAGTGCCAGAGAGGATGGATAAATGTAAAGTCAGTCTGCATAGCCAGAGGTGGACTGAGGTTAAAATTCTGGCAAGATGGACCATACATCTGTTTCTCGAGCCCCTTCGCTTAACTTCAGGGCATTGATTTATATGTGAAACTCCCACCCGGGGGAGCGAGTAGTGTTTTAAATAAATGCTTCACTTACCACCATGTCCTCATATTCTCTGGTTTGGGCACTTCAATACGGTCATAATCTGATTCTGTTGACCACACAACTTGAGTTGCAATTAAAATTATACTGACAAATACATTTATTGACAAAGCACTGCTCGAGCTGTGAAGTCATTGACTGAAGATTTCTGCCATAGAACTTTTCAGTAATATTTTGATGGATGAATATCCATTTTGGGCCCTTGGTCTCGTAAGAAGAATGCTTTCGGTGTAAACAAAAAAATGAGGTCTGAGATATGCTGCCTTCAAGCGAAATAGTCTGCTTTAAAAATAGAACTGTACTGGAAGAGCCATGGCTGGAACCGTTTAGTTCATCTGCCCGGTGCAGTGCTCCAAAGAACAAGAGTGAGCATTAACATTACATCACCGGTACCTGACGGGGAGCGAGAGAGACAGATTGATTGATTACTTTTATCTGGATTCGTTCAGCGTGCATGAGCTCCGCGGCGCTACGCGGGAACACACACGCTAAACCACAGCCTGAAATAGCGGAGGAAATGACCTTCTAGAGCACAGAGTCAAACGAATAAACAATGAAGAAATGAGGTTGAAAGGATACACACAAATACAGCGAGGGAGGACTGAGGGCATAAGACTCGAATATAAACAGTGCGTATGGGCATGTACATGCGTGTTAGAGCATTTATGCTTCCTTTTTTTAATTAATGTTGCATAATTGCCAAAGCAGGGCTCAGTTTGTGTTGGCTAAGTGGGCCAGGTGGAACCTCAGGTTCTGAAGGAGAGGAAGAGGCTGTTGACGATGGAGGGAATGGAGGAAGGTGTTGATAGAAAGGGAGAAGAGGCACAGTACCATCTGTAAGAGAGCAGAACAGAAGCAGATCTGGAAAGAAACTTTAGTCGGCAGTTTCAGGCAGGACACAGAAGAGGTAGGGGAAGTGGCTTTTTAAAAAGGGAAGTGGTTTTTCTGAGAAGAGAGTGGTCTTTTTCACTGAACATAATTTGATATTTTGACAATGAGGACTAATATAGTGAATGTTTTGCACTTGAGTCACCGGTGAGGCTTAATTCAGTTGGGCTTAAGCTCCTGCCAAATCATACATGACTTAAGCAACCTGCCTATAAAGGGATTTTGGGCGATGGGCTTGAGACAGGCCACGGTGCTGCCCATAGGCCTCAGCTGAATTCGCCTCACACATGCAAACTGAGATGAGATCCTACCCCATGACTCACCCGGAAAAAAGCGTGAGGTATAGGCCGACGGAGATTTGGAAGAGTCAAGGGAGGCTCTCGGAGGGACAAACGAGAACTTGAAAAAGCAGCAAGAGAGATGAATGGGTTCAGATAATGATATTGGCCAGTAAAATCCACAAGGACTCTGCAAGGACTAACTTTGAAAAGAAAAGTAAAGTACAGCTGAGCTTATAGTCTGAGGGGAGAGAATTGTTGAGAGCAGCAATGACAGAAAGCAGAATATACTCGGAGATCATTTCCAGCTTGCTTTCCCCCATCCATCTCTCACCACCTCTCATTACCTCCTGCCTTCTCCCCCAGTTCTGCCTTAAAACATTCGCACAGGCCTCTCCTGTTTCACTCCATGCCACCGCCTGTGCTAACTGACAGAGATCTAGCAGCAAATTGCTTTTAGGCGCTGAACAAACCACCACATTTTCCCCCTGAAATCAACAACTTCCTGGCTAGTCAATGGATTCCAGCACCTTCCCGTGGCTGTTCTTCCTCTCCCCCCATATGAAAGACTGAACATGGCTTTAGTGTATTTCACAGTTCTCCCAGTCCAGATTTCCCTAGAGGGATTCACGCATACTCCCATCTGCCAGTGAAGCGTAGCCACGGTAATGCCACGGGATAAGATGGCCAGATGCAGTTTTAGCACAGTTCTGCGGCACTTCTTTCATCTGCAGTTGTGCTCTAGTGAAGCGTTTATGCGTATAAATCTGCTCTGGAATTATGTATATTCTATGTACTGTGTATATATATGGGGTCAGAACCAGCTGAGTTCACAATTTACGTAGTTCAAACTGATGGCTGATGTGTTGTTCAAATGAACAACTTAAGGTGGTTGAAATGAGATTCTGGGGAGGGCTTTCCAAACCTGGATTGTTCATCTGTAGTCTAAATTTAGTTGTTATACCTCTGGAAGTGCCTTCTTTGTCCCGTTGAATACTAATTTTGAACAGGAGATGTTTAACTAATCTACTAAACTCCTTTATGCTTTTAAGTTTTGTGCTATCCAGGCACTCATGAAATCAAATTAAAACTCTTATTGTTTGAATTATGTAACATCATTGGAGATAAGTACGAGACTAAAGGGACTTTCCACCGGATGATATTCCAGGGTACGGCTGCCTACATCATTTGACCTTCGCAAGCTGCCACGATCAATGCAGGTGGGCTGTTAGTTCTAGCATCACAAATAACACATTTCATAGATTAAATCAGTGCTTCCCAATATTCGACCTGGGGCCCTTGCGTTTGCTGGTTTTTGTTCCAACCATAGTCGCAAATGAAGGATTTTAATTTAAGCCGTTAATTTGTCTAAATTAATCTAAATGTAAATCAGTGCCCTTAAGCCTGTTTTTGGCAGAGCGAAAGTTCTGTGAGGAAGTATTTGCCCCCTTCCCATTTTTTTCTATTTTTGTTTATTTTCCAGACTTACATATTTCCGACCATCAAGTGTTTTAATATGAGACAAAAATAACCCTAGTAAGCACAAAAATGTAGTTTTTAAAAGACAACTTCATTCATTGAAGGAAAAAAGCAATCCAACCCTAGCTGGCCCTATGTGGAAAAAGTACTTGCCTCCTTAGCGACAAAATCAATCAAAAAAATAAATTTGTTTTAAATTAATTTAATTGATAATTGGGTTTAATTTCACAAGGCAAGCCCAGGCATGATTACTGGCTGCCAGCCCACTATAATCTAAACATAATTTAAACAGAACCTGTCTAGCAATGTGAAGCAGGCAAAAAGGAGCACATGATGCTGTGATCTAAAAAAAATCAAGATAAGATGAGTAACAAAGTCATTGACATCTCAGTCTAGAAATGGGTACAAAGCCATTTCTAAGGCTGTGGGACTCCAGTGAACCACGGAGAGACCCATGACCTACTGACAGACAAAACTTGGAACTGTGGCGAACCTTCCGAGGAGTGACCCACCTACCAAAATACCTCAAAGAGTGCAGTGACAACTTACCCAAGAGGTCACAAAAAAACACAAATTAATATCTGAAGATTGGCAGGCCTCACTTGCCTCAGTTAAGGTCAATGTTCCACAATAAGGAGAAGGGGCAAAAATAGCATCCATGGGAGAGTTGCAACGCGAATACCACTGCTGATCGTTTCACATTTTCAAAAATACATCTTAATGACCCCCAATACATTTGGGATAATATTCCGTGGACCGATGAGTCAAAACTGGAATTCTGTGGAAGATATGGGTCCTGTCACATCTATTGTGTAACAATAACACAGTATTCCACGAAAAGAACATCACACCAACAGTCAAACATGGTGGCGATAGTGTGATGGTCTGGGGCAGCTTTGTTGCTTCTGGACCAGGATGACTTGCCATAATTGATAGAACCATGAATTCTGCTCTCTACCTGGAAATCCTGAAAATCCTTATGGAGAATGTCCGGCCCTCATTTTGTGGCTTTAAGCTGAAGCATAGTTTGGTTATGCAGCAAGACAATGATCCGAAAGTCTACCTCTGGTCAAGTCCTCACTTGAATCTGATTGTGATGCTGTGGCTTGACCTTAAACAGGCAGTTCTTGCTTAAAAACCCTCCAATGTTGCTGAATTAAAACAAATCCAAAAAGAAGAGATGGCCAAAATTCCTACAGCGCAATGTAAGGGATTCATTGCCAGTTATTGCAGACATTCGATTGCCGTTGTTGCCACCAAGGCGGGCTCAACCACTTGTAAGGTTTTAGGGGGCAATTGTTTTTTCACACATATAAGTTTTGGATAACACTTTACCTCCAATTAATGAAATAATCATTTCAACTGCATTTTGTGTTTACTCGATTGTTTTTGACTCATTTTAAAATGATCTGGACGATCTGAAACATTTAAATATGAAATATAAGCAAAAATAGAAGAAATCAGGCAGGTGACAAACACTTTTTCACTTAACTGCATCCCTGAATGTTATGCAGAATAAAAGACTCTTGAACATTGCATTTATTTTTCTATATTGGAAGAAATTTCAGGTGGTAACATTTTCAAAAGGATCAACTTAGACCCTGAGGAACTCAGCAAGCTTCAAATTTGGTTGCTTAACACAGGTGTCACGTTTGTTCGTAGTATTTTGTTTTAAATCCGGACATAATCATGACTGATTTTAAGCAGTTGTTTCCATTATATCGCAAAGTGGTTATGGAATTGTTTCTCTTTATGGCATGCATGGTCATTTCTGACATAACATGGCTTAAAAGCTTAAATTAATGTGAAGTTGTATCATTTAAAAAAAAAATGAACAGCACGGTAAAATCATGTAAATTTCTGAATCAATGGGTTAGTGGGTTAGACCATTTTACCATTTTGGATGGTGCTTGCCCACTTTCCAAAACCAGGTGTGAATCCAAAACATAAGCCACAGGAAATTGTTGAGCTAAGCAATGCCTCAGCCCTCGGAAAAGCCAGGTGTGCCACTTCCTTTACTCAAGTTCACCGTTCACATGATTCGGCTTTGAAGTGATTGACGTAAGAATCTGAGTGCTAGTGGCAGACAGCGTGACATCCGCTGTGCAAAATAGGCTGGCAGAGGGAGACAACAAACAAAAGCTGCATTGTTTGACCCTCCTATTAGCCTGTATTCAGTTATAGACTATGTACACTCAAATAAAATGTTTTTTTCTTCCAAAATTCAATATAGTAATTTTTTTCAAAAAGCACCTTTTCCTCATCTGCAATTTTTAATTAATTCTGATTTTTGAGGGGGGGGGAAAAAAAAAACAACAAAGGTCATGATTGGAAAAATACGGGGATATTGTAAGCTGATGGTAAGTAATCTTATCATTGTTTTTTATCCCAAGAAATCTTGAATTCTCGTTCATTTTATACTGATGAGTTAAAAAAGAAACAATTTTTTGGAACATGGGCGTAAGGTCTAAAGAAACAGCTTGTTCCTGCGGTCGGGGGTGGGGGGGATACTCTGTTTGTTTGGCCATTTGCTTCTTGCTTGCACTGGCACCTGTAAAGACACAAGTCTCAACACCAATTAGGAGAAGACAGATCAGCCCCATTTACAGTGTCCTGCAAAATTATTGGAACAATTTATGAATGTGAGCAAATAGGTAGTGAAAAAACAAAAACATATTTACTGTTTATCCCTTTGGTCTTTCACTCAAAATATTCACAAAAATGTCCGCTTTCCTTGAAGTGAAATTACTGAAAGAAAAAGCAATGCTGACATTAAATAAACATTTTTCTCCGTAACACATATGCCACAATTATTAGCATATTAAGTCCTGTGATTAAAATTTAACTGCGGTATATTTCCACTCATTTTTATCCCTTGCAACAACATTGTTGCGGAGGATATTAAAATAAGCTCCGTCCATCCAGAGCCATAACTCAAGAACCAATTGTCGGATATCAGCGAAACTTCATAGGCAGATACATTATGACATCACAATGCATCATGCTGAAAAGTAGATCACTAGGTCAAATGTCCATCTGTCTGTTATCATTTGTCAAAATTTCCAGTGCTATTCTGTCACATGTTCCTGTCCAGGCTGTAACTCTCTTATAATTTGGCCAATCCTTTTTCGAACTTGACAGGTGAACACATCATGACCTAAAGGTGTGTTGTGCGGTTGCGGGGGATTTGGATGCCTAGGTCAGCTTGTTTACATTTTTAAGTTCAGTTGTTTGATTTGGAACTTTTAATTTGTCAACCATGAATTCCTCTTTCACGAGGGTATGAATCTGAGGTAACATAGGCCAGTTTTTCTTAGCCATTCATCACTATGGGAAAGACACAGTGAACACAGTGACAATGAGTGACAGAAAGTTGTTGAGCTGTTTAAATCATAATTTTGATATAAGGCAATCTCTGAACAGTTGAAAATATCCATTTCCATTATCACGGCAATAAAGAAGTTTAAAGCGAAAGGAAGTGTTTAGAATCAGCCTAAAAGAGGATGAGTGTGTACACTGACCTCACAACCTGTGAAGAGGATGATTCAAGTGGCTAAAGAATTTCCAAGGATCACAGCTGGATAATTCCAGAGGTTAGCTGAGTCTTGGGATCAGAAAGTCTCCAAACCTACCATCAGATGCTACCTATATTATCACAAGTTGTTTGGGAGGGTTGCCAGAAAAAAAGCCTTTACTGTCAATCAACAACAAAACTAAAGCACCTGCAGTTTGCCAAATTTTACTGGAACTTTTGGTGGGATGGAGTGAAATGGTCAGATTAGAACAAAATAGAGCTTTCTGGCAACAAACATCAAGATGGGTTTGGCATAGATGGAAAGATAGCCATACAGAAAAGCACCTCATACCCACTGTGAAGTATGGTGATGGATCTTTGATTTTGTGGGGCTGTTTTTCTTCCAAAGACCCAGAACATCTTGTTAGGATACATGGTATCATGGATTCCATCAAATACTGGCAGATAATAAATAAAAACCCAACAGCCTCTGCCTGGAAGGCTAAAATGGGATGTGGTCAGACCATCCAGCAGGACAATGATCTGGAGCACATCTCAAAGTCTACACAAACATGGTTTACCATTGGCCATCACATTGTCTGAAATAAACCCCATAGAAAATCTTTTGGATGAGCTGAGGAGGAGGAACCACAAGTCCTGAAGGAGCTGGGGTGCTTTTCATCATGGTAAATTATGCTTTCTCGTGTCTTCTCTCCCTCCTGACCCGGGATTCCTTCCCCATCCACAATCATGCAGGATCTTCCAATCCCTTAAATGCACCACGAAAAGATGTGGCGCGAGGAGAGAGGTAGCTTCCGGAGGAGCTTAAAGTGAGGAAACACAGGAGTATCTTAAGCTGAAGCGTCATGTTTACATGTTGCACCTGCATGTGACGTTGCATAAACCCTTTGCACAGAGGTACAGATTGTAGACGCTAGCGTCAATGGACCTGCTGAACTTATGCATTTTGTTGCAGTACCCTAACAATGTGCAATAGAAACGAGATGTATTTTGAATATTCATGAGTAAGCGAGGCCAGTAAATTATTTAGTGTATGGACGGTTTAAGTTCAACCACTTTTGCCCAGGAATTGTATTAATTGAGCTCCCTGGTACTGGAAACTAGCTCTTGGGACATGGAATGTCTCCACACTGGTGGGGATGAAGGTGGAGCTTGTGCAGGAGTGCAGGTTGAGCAATGCTGGCTAGATATTGTCAGACTTGCGTACCTCTGCACTCAGCTCTGGCTCTGGAACTAAGCTCCTTGATTGGGGCTGGCCTCTCTCCTTTTCTGGATTTGCCCAGGGTGAAAGTGTGGTGGGTAGGTGTGGGAATACTTATGCCCCCTTGGCTGAGTGCCGCAATGTTGGAGTTCAATCCAGTGAAAGAGAATGTCTCCGCAGTGCGTTTGCGGGTTGCGGAGGGGAATGTTGTTTATGCTTATGCGCCTAACTGCAGTGCGGTGTATCCAGCCTTCTTGGAGTCCCTGGGAGGGGTCCTGGAAAAGGCTCCTCCTGGGGATTTCATACTTTTACTGGGGGACTTCAACGCTCATGTAGGCAATGACGGAGTCACTTGGAGGGGAGTGACTGGGAGGAATGGCCACCCTGATTGACCCCGACTGGTGCTTTGTGGTTGAATATCTGTGTTAGGCATGCATTAGCCATTGCAAACACCATGTTTGAGCATAAGGGTGTCCATTTGTGAACTTAGTACCAGAACACCCCTGATCAAAGGTCGATGATCGGTTTTGTAATCGATCGATCGATCAGATCTGTGGCCATCTTGGACACTCAGTGAAGAGAACCTGGTGGTGAGTTGGGTCAGGTGGCAGGGAAGACTGCCATACAGACCTGGTAAGCCTGTGTTGTGAGGGTTGACTGGAAATGTTGGGTAGAGGACCCTGTCAAGACAGTTTTCGACTTGCACCTCCAGAAGAGCTTTTCCTGTATCCTCGAGGAGGCTGGGGACATGGAGTTCGGGACCCTGTTCAAAGTCTCCATTGTGGAGGGGGCTACCTTGAGCTGTGGCCTGAAGGTTGTTGGTGCCAGTCATGACAGCAACCCAAGGATCCGTTGGTGGACACCAGTGGTGAGGGAAGCGGCCAAGCTGAAGAACATGGCCTTTTGGGCTTAGCTGGCCCAGAGGACTCCTGACTCAGCTGACAGGTACCAGCAGGCTATAAGGATTGTAGCCATGGTGGTTGCAGAAGCAAAAACTCAGGTTTGTGAGGAGTTTTGGGCAGCAATGGAGAAGAACTTTTAAGTGGCATCAAAGAGAGGTACTGGCAAACCGTCAGATGACTCAGGAGGGGAAGTCAGGGCTTCACCCAGGCTGTTTTCAGCAGGGGGGCGAAGTGCTGACCTCGAATGGGGATATTGTTTGGCGGTGGCAGGAGAACTTTGAGAAACTCCTGAATGTGGAAGACATGCCCTCCATTGAGGAGGCTGGGACAGAGGACTCAGCTGAGTCTCTGCCCATCTCCCTGGTGGAAGTCACTGTGGTGGTTGGAAAGCTTTGCAGTGGCAAGTCACTGGGGTTGGATGATATTTGTTCTGAGATGCTGAAGGCTCTGGATGTTGTCGGGCTTTCATGGTTGACATGCCTGTTTAACATCGCGTGGATATCAGGTACAGAGCCCTTGGACTGGCAAACTGGGGTGGTGGTTCCCATTTATAAAAAGGGGGACCAGAGAGTGTGATCCAACTGTAAGGGGAACACACAGCTAAGCCCTCCAGGAAACGCTTTTGCCAGGGTGCTAGATAGGAGGCTACACCTAACTGTTGAACCTCGGATTCAGAAGGAGCAATGCGGGTTCTGTTCTGGCCGTGGAACTGTGGACTGACTTCTTACCCTTGCATGGGCACTAGAGGGGTCATGGAAGTTTGCACATCCAGTCTACAGGTATTTTGTAGACTTTGGAGGACTTAGGACAGTGTTCCATGAGGTATTCTGTGGGGGGTGCTGCGGGAGTATGGGGCATCAGAGCAGTTAGCTCGAACCATCTGATCCCTGTACAACCAAAGCTGGGGCTGTGTTTGTATTTTAGGCACAAAGCAGGACTCATTTCCGATTGGTGTTAGACTCTGCCGAGGGTGTGCCTTGTCACCTATTTTTTTTTCCTTTTTTTTTTTATTTGATAGTTATACAGTGTAGAGAGACAGGAAAGTTGGGGAGAGGAATGGGGGAAGACATGCAGCAAATGACCCGAGCCGGATTCGAGCCCAGGTTGCTGCGGGAAGGACACAGCCTTCATGGTACGCGCACTTAGACCGATGAGCCACCGGGGCGCCCCCTTGTCACCTATTTTGTTCATGATTTTCATGGAGAGGATGTCAAGGTACAGCTGAGGCGTAGAGGGTGTCCAGTTTGGTGGCCTCTGGGTTGCCTCTATGCTGTTTACAGATGATGTGGTCCTGTTGGCTTCATCCGGCTGTGACCTCCAGCGCACACTGGAGCACTTCGCAGCCAAGTGTGAAGCGGTCGGAATGTGGATCAGCACCTCCAAATCCGAGGCCATGGGTCACTGCCGGAAGAAGGTGGATTGTCCCCTCCGAGAGGGGGGTGAGTTGTTACCCCAAGTGGAGGAATGTAAGTATCTCAGGGTCTTGTTTGCGAGTGAGGGTTGGATGGAGTGGGAGATTGACAGGCGGATCTGTGGAGCATGTGCAGTGATGCCGGCATTGTACCAGTCCATCGTGGTGAAGAATGAGCTGAGCTTAAATGCGAAGCTCTTGATTTACTGGTCGATCTGCGTTCCAACCCTCACCTATGGTCATGAGCTTGGGGTAATGACTAAAAGGACAAGATTGCGAATACAAGTGGCCGAAATGAGCTTTTTCCGCAGGGTTGCTGGGAAAACAACCTGGGGATCAGGTGAGGACATGCAGGAGACACCCACTGTGTTGAGAGGAGTCAGTTGCGGTGGTTTGGGCATCCGGCTTGGATGCATCTCTTGACAGGTGTTCCAGGCATGTCCAACAGGGAGGAGGCCCTGAGGCAGACCTAGGTCACGCTGGAGGGATTATATCTCCCAGCTGGCTTGGGAACATCCTGGGGTTCCCCAGGAAAAGTTGGAGGGAGTAGCTGGGGAGGGGAATGCCTGATGCCTGGACCACTTTGCTTTGTCTGCTACCCCTGCAACCCAGGCCCAGATACTCGGAAAATGGATAGATGGATGGATGGAACATTTGGAGCCATTTGAGAATTACTTGGGGAGCCACTTGGAAAGCGCTCTTATTTGGCTCCTGGACATTTGAAAATTTTGAATGTCACACTCAGTTGTGACACACTTGTGGTCAGAGAGTTTATGATCATTGAAATGTATTGTTCTAACCCTGAGCCATTTTTCAATTCTTTTTTTTTTACAACTTCAGTGTAGAATTTTCATCAAGATTTTTTGTGTTTGAAGCCCTTATTTTTTACTAAAATTATGAGAATAAACTACAACCCCAATTCCGAAATAGTCGGGACGAAGTGTAAATTGTGAATATAATCAAAATGCTATGACTTTCAGATCAAATGAGCCAATATGTTATTTACAATAGAACATAGATAACATTTCAAATGTTGAAACTAGGACATTTTACATTTTTATCCACAATATGAGCTTATTTCAAGTTTTCTGGCTGCAACAGGTCTCAAAAAAGTTGGGACACAGGCAAAAAAGGGCTGAAAAAGCAATTAATATATAAGAGAATCAGCTGAAAGAACAATTAGCAAGTAATTAAGTTAACTGGCATCAAGTGTGTAACATGATTGGCTATAAAAGGGATGTCTTTGAGAGGCTGAGTCTCTCAGAAGTAAAGATGGCCAGAGGCTCTCCAACCTGTGAAGGCTTGCGTAAAAAAATTGTGGAATACTTTAAAAACAATGTTCCTCAATGTCAAATTGCAAAGGCTTTGAAGGTCTCATCATTGACAGTGCATAACATCATCAAAAGATTCAGAGAAACTGGAAAAATCTCTGTGCGTAAGGGAAAAGGCTGAAGACCTTTACTGGATGCCTGTGATCTTCGGGCCCTCAGACCCCACTGCATCACTCCCCGGCATGATTCTGTCACTGACATTACTAAATGGGCCCAGGAATACTTCAAGAAACCACTGTTTGTAAACACAGTCTGCCGTGCCATCCACAGATGCCACCTAAAACTCTATCATGCAAAAAGTAAGCCATTGTTGAGCATGATCCAGAAGCGCTGCCGTGTTCTGTGGGCTAAGGCTCACTTAAAATGGACTGTAGCAAAGTGGCAAAGTGTCCTGTGATCAGACGAGTCCAAATTTGACATTCTTGTTGGAAATAATGGGCGTCGTGTCCTCCAGGCTAAAGAGGAGAAAGACCACCCCTCCTGTTAGCAGCGTTCAGTTCCAAAGCCAGCCTCTCTGATGGTATGGGGATGCATTAGTGCATATGGTGTGGGACATTTGCATGTTTTAAAAAGCATCATGAATGCTGAAAGGTATATAAAGGTTTTAGAGCAACATATGCTCCCCTCCAGATGACATCTATTCCAGGGAAGGCCTTGTATATTTCAGCAGGACAATGCAAAACCACATACTGCAGCTATTACAACAGCATGGCTTCATAGTAGAAGAGTCCATGTGCTGAACTGGCCTGCCTGCAGTCCTGATCTTTCACCGATTGAGAACATTTGGCGCATAAGTAAACGAAAAGTCCGTCAAAGGAGACCCAAAACTCTCCAGCTGCTGGAAGCCTGTATTAAACAAGAGTGGGATCAAATTCCAAAGGCTAAACTCAAGAAACTTGTCTCCTCAATCCCCAGACGCCTCCACTCTGTGTTAAAAAGAAGAGGGGATGCTACACCATGGTAAACAGGCCCCTGTCCCAACTTTTTTGAGACCTTTAGCAACCATCAAATTTGAAATGGGCTTATTTTGTGGATAAAATTGTAAAATTTCTCAGTTGCAACATTTGCTATGTTACCTCTGTTCTATTGTGAATAAAATACTGGCTGGTGTGATTTGAAAGTCATTGCGTTTTGATTTTATTCACAATTTACACTTTGTCCCAACTATTTCGGAATTGGGGTTGTATCACAAGCTGATTTTCTGTATGATATGAGTGTCTTATTTCATTATTCTCTCTCTCTCTGTGCTGTTCAAATCTTGAATTATAAAACTTTCAATAGGGGACTGCATAAATTGCCTTATTTTGGCTTTTGGGCAAAGGGATTAATTAAGATAGGGATTTCCCATTTTGCAGGTTTTGGCTCCTCCGTCCCTGCAACTCCTCCCCGCAAGCCTCGCTCACCTCCTCACAGGATAGAGCTAAAACAAGGCAAAGAGACGCAAATAGAGGAGACACGTTAGCATAATGAAAAGCACCCCTGGTAAGCTTCTGTACGGAGGAATAGCTTCAGATCCTGAGCCATATGTTCATGAACCTCATCAGGCAGTGGAGAAACACAGAGCTGCTGTCTTGGCAGAGGGAGGCTGCACAAAATATTAAATGAAGGGGTGCCAATAATTCCAGAAAGAATAGTTTTTTTACAGTAAGAATTTAATGTTTATCTCAATTATTTTACTTCAATTAGAGGTTAGATTTTTAAAAATATGTTGAATAAAAGACAATGAATACATTTGTTGGATCTCGTTTTGCTCATTTAAAAAAAAAAAAAAAAAATGGATGCCGATAATTCTGAAGGGACTGTAGATAAGTCTTCATTGTGTTTTGGTGAATAGGAAGGGTTATTCTTGAATAAAGTACATCTATTTTGCAATGATTATGAAGGAATGGACAAGTTCTGTAGCTGTATCGCCACTGGCCACATTCACAGTATAGCCAGAAATAAAAGAAATTATAAATTACTCTTAGTGTCCAGGCCACTTCCTCTTTTTAACCTGTGACGGAGTTCATGGGACAGACAAGCTCAATGCAAATCATAGACTGACCAGATAATGCCACAAGGCATAACATTTCTGATAGTGTTGTAATGGTGTTCCTCCATGGTGGCAAACTTATCATTAAGACGTATTTGAAAAATTGAGACACCAGAAAACTTGGTGAAATTTTGGACCTTAATAATCATCATCTTTCCAGCTGTTCTGAACATGCAGTCTTCTGCCCCTTTCATTGACATTTGGAACAGGAGTATCGCCTTCTCACTTGTCTCAGGAGAGCTCCTTGTGCAAACATTTTTTCCACTTTCACTTCCATTTTTTTTTAGTAGTTTTGACCTTTTGGAACATTCTTGAGCTATCCCAAAACTGCACATTTTCCCTCTCCGTTACCATGCTCACGTACGATTAGGAAAAACATTTCCCAATTTGCAGTTCTTTCAGTGTATTTTAGAACTTACTAAAGGTAGGTCTTTACAGTATGCTAGCTTTAACCCATGCACTAACAGTATAATTTGATAAGTGGCAAGGCAACTTCAAAAATAAACACAAGTTACCAGTTTATATAATTGCATTTGGCATCAGTGTAACTCTACACTACCCCATGTTGAGTACCTGGAATTCAGCGCAGTTTTAGTGCCCCCCAGTGGTAACCTCATTATTTCCAGCTGTCAAAATTTGGGAGTTTTCCCACTTAGCTCTCAATTGGCCAAGCTGTGCAGCCATTTCAGATAAGCTAAAGCTAAAAATACTTTAAAAAACCCAACAAAAAACATTTACTTGAATGAAATGCTAGAGCCCAGCAATAATTCAGATCTGATCTGTTCAACAGCTTAATCAAAGCAGAGGAAGTAAAAGATTTTTAGGTTTGGAGCCACATCAAGTTTGTTCACCTTTATTTTATAACTCCATTCCCAAAAAGTCAGTATGGTGTAGATAATGCAAGTAAAAAGAAAGCAGAAATTTGTGAATAATCTTTAATCTTTGTATTCAATTGAAAATGGTGCAAGACATGATATTTTTCATATCAACTTCATTTTTTTTTTTTTTGAACTATACACATTAATTTGATGCCTGCAGCACATTTAAAAAAAAAAAAAAAAAAAAAAAAAGTTAGCACAGGGGCAATATGAGACTCAGAAAGTATCAAAAGGGGAAAAAAATTGGCTCACAGATGTCAAACAAGTTATGTTATCATGCTTAGGTATGGAAAAAGCATCCATGAAAGACCCATTTGTTTAAAAGCAACGGGCGGCCAAGACTCACTACTTGGTGAAAAAACTGCATGATTGAATATTTCAGAAGTTTGAAAACAACCAGACAACACCCTCTACTGTGCATATTGCCAAAAGATTTAGGCAATCTGGGGAAATCTCTGGATAAAGGATGAGATTGAAAATTGATACCGAGGGCATGATTTTTAATTTTTATGATGACACAGCATTGAAAATCGACATGCTTCCGTAATGGATATAATCACATGGCTGGAGCAAATTTAGAAAACATTTATTACTAAAACACCACTCATCACTGCATTCACAACAAATAAAAGGAAGGACTGTACGCACCAAGGAAACCATGCTTAAGACATCAAGAAATTCTTCAGTCTTCTCTGGGCTTGAACTCATCTAAAGCGGACTGATAAACACTGTAAACAATGTTGGACCAGTCAATTTTGGGAACAATGAATGTTGTTTACCTGGCCAAATAAGTAAAAAACCCTTCCAGTCATTTCCAGTGCAAGGTTCAAAGCCAGTGTCTGTGTCTATGGGAGTGTGTTGGCGCCTATGGCGTAAATAACTCGCACATCTCAGGACCAGGTATGCTGAAGACACATTTGTTAGTAAAATATGCTGGTGCATTGGAATAGATCCTACGTGCATCTCCCGTAAGTTCTACCGCAGGATTAGCTCAGTCCTTGTTTGTATATCCAATTAGTGAACTATGTCCAAGAGTATTCATGCATGTCCCCTCTTGTTGAAGCGATTTGTAGTTCTCTAATAAACGCGGTTCCCACCAGCTGTTTCATTCCCCACCTGAGCTACAGACAGCAAACATGCAGTGTGTGAATGGAGACGCAATCACGCTCTAGCAGATTCCGATCCGCAGTCACCTGGGGGACACTTCACCAAAATAGCGGTCGGCGGAGAAATGGCATGGTCATCCTTGCTGACCAATTCCCATATACCATGGGAGCTGCAAAGCCAATTGTGTGCCACCCCAGCAGGACTGCCAGGCACAGTCGGTACTGACGAGGATCGGATTTGATCCAATGGCATGGTTTCAAAGTGCACCACCTAGCACCCCCGTCAAAACCTACTGTGTGTTCAATGTGTGCAAACAACAGAAGGTGTGCATATGTGTATTATGAACTAAACTTAATTGAATGGTTTACCCCCCTCGAGTATTCAAAAAAAAAAAATACAGGGAGATAAGACTGTACTAGAATCTGTATGGTCTCGCTTCATTTGCAGAGACAACCTCAGCATTATTCACAACGCTGCTGCAAATTTAACTGCAGTATTAGGAAATAATGCACCATTAACCAATGCATAATGACCTTGCACAGCTCACCGCGAGTAAAACAGCCGCAGAGGCCAAACCAGAGCACGAGCCGCATGGATGCTGTTCTCAGCCCAATCTGAACAGATGGTGTGATGTGTAAAGGAAAAACAAATATTCCCAACATGTCAATGTTTAACCTCTGTTTTATTATCACTCAAGACCCAAATCAAAGGGCTGGTCCTGCAGTAGCGAGAAAACATAGCTGCTTTCATTAAATATAAAGTATCGATCCAAAGCCAATCCAATAATCTTTCATTAATCAGAAAATTTTACTGAATGGTTTGCAATATGAGTGGTCGGAAGAGCTTGGGAGACTAGGAAGTTTAAGCAACAGAAACCCAGAGATGGCATGCACAGAACCTGGGCTGGAGAACTTAACCCATTCTGCTGTCTTTGTAGAACATTCAGGTCAGTGCCGCAAAACATGAGTGTTCAGAATTACCAATACCGTTCATAATTATCAAGGAAAAAAGGCTATATATTAACCCATTTAAACCGGGACAGCATGTGCGCATTTTAAGAACGTGTCGTTGCCGACACGGATATGCGCGTAATTTTGAAAGTACCGTAATTACTGTAAGTTTTGCGCAATAGAAAAAAAATCCAACTGTTCCTGAAAGCTGAGAAGCTGTGCTTCAGCCCAAATACAGGTTACTATGGTAAACATGGCAGCATGATTCTCTGCTGGGATTTTTGCATTAGGCCTTAAAGGGTTAAACTATGACTAGGAATAATCCATTTGTTAAACTCGAATTAAAAAAAAAAAAAAAAAAAAAAAAAAACCTGACCTGAATACTTTTATTTTAATACATTTTTTCTTGGTGTTTCATATCAAGCAACCTAATCAACAATCAAAATTATTGTTTAAAAAAAGAAAAGTTTGTACGTGGTAAAACAAAAATGGTTTGTGGTTTTTTTTTTTTGTAACAACGGCCATCCATCGCAGGCTAACGGAACCATACTGTCATTCCATCACCAATTTGATTTATCTAAGAATGATATAATACAAGTTAAAATCTCATCTCATAAAACACCATGAAAAAAAGCTAAAGGCCAGTCAATTCAGAAACTGCAGAAGGCTATTTTTAAGTTGAGTGATGGATTTCAAAGAATACATGTAATACGGTAAAAAAAAAAAAAAAAAAAAAACTACTTTGCACAAGTTGTTCAGTTTGCAGCGGTATTTTGTCCCCTTGGGCTGTGAGGAAGATTGTGAGGGATGCCATAAAGAACCTCAGTATCAGTTCAAAAACTCCCGCGATTAGTACTAAGTGGGTCATCAAATCTAAAAAAACAACAATAATACACAAACTACAAAGTAAAAAAATTTTTGGAAGGGTTACCTGAACAACGCTATGCACAACATCCATTTTCCGCAATGGCCAACTCAGTTTCTCAAAAAAGCCCATTGAAATCCTGCGGTCTGAACTGGAGGGGACTTTTCATGAGTGCAAACCCAATAATATCCAAGAGCTTGAAAATCAGATATGGAGGAATGATTAAAAAAAAACCTCAAAATGTGTTCTCTAGCTGAATATAAAGGTAAACAAAAAGGCTCACGGCTGTCACCTTTTCACACCTATAGAATGATTACTTAATGAGAAACACAAACAGAAATCTATTGAAATAATGGGATATAGTGTTAAAGCATGTTTGAAGGCAGGCATTATTAAAAGTGTTGATTATTGTATGTAGGCCTTTTTCTCCATTTTCATTGAAGGAGCCAATAATTCTGTTCCTGACTGTATGACAAGTACAAAAAACTAACACCAAAATATTCCACATTGCTGGTAAATGAGAGTCAAAAGCCAATGGAGAAAGTGTACATGGCAGTAACTGGTTTATTCCAATAAATAGATCATTTTGGTACAATAAGACAAAGAAATGTTTAGGCATTTGAGCTAGCTACATAGCAAGTGCCGTTCTCCTCAGACACAAACAGGAGAGCAGCAAAGTATGCCTAAGCAGATTTTAAAAATACTCCCAGGAATGCATTTGCTCAGGTGGGAAGACTTTGAACCCCAAGCAATTCTACAGAACAGTGTTCTGTAAAACCAGAGATGGTCGAGTGAACATTCCTGTCCCCCTCAAATGAGCAATGCCATCAAGCGTTACCAGGGATTAGTCGAAAAGATCAATTTTCATTTGGTTCATGAGTTAGTGAACGACAGGATAGGCAACTGCACGCCTGGAGCAACAGAAAAACTCAAATTCGCATCTCAAAGGTTTGTAAAAGTGGACCGTGATATATTGAGAAGCCTTAACAGATCTGCAAGGACTTGCAAACCCCAGCTGTTCATCGATCAGAAGGTAGACTGTGCGAGGAAGCTCAGCATAGTGCTTGGAGCAACTCCAAAGTGTTGCACAGAATCTATGGCTGGGCATCTGTTCCAGAGAAAGAGAAAAAAGAAGTATCACCATCATTCTCATCTACATCTCGCCAATGCTTTTGTCCAATGTGTCACTCAATGACAATGTGTTTGAGCGGTAGCCTTGAACATCTACGGCAGGGCTCCTCATATCACGGTCCTCGAAGGCCGAGAACTGCTGGTTTTCCACCCTCCCTTTACCTGGGAGTCAGGTGAGATGACAATCTGGCCAATCAGCAGCATTAATTGTTCACTTAATTGCCTGGAAGGAAGGAAAACCAGGACTGTATTTGGATTCGAGGGCCGGATTTGGAGAGCCCTGGTCTAGGGCTAAACATACACAGCACTTCATCTCCAAGCACCACAGCAGGGGCCAGGGCAGTTCAGCCATTTGGGAGTTTTACCCATGAGCAGTGTTCAGAGATGCAGGGGGTGTGTGCGAGTGTACAGTTCAGTGGAGAGTGGGAGAGTTTATTTTACCTGGGCACCGAGTTCAGTGGAGTTCAGCAGCGGTGAGGGGGCCGCCTCGTTCAATGATCTTCATAATAGACTGGACCACCTCTGAGGTTGTGCCCTGACCCCCCAGGTCAGCCGTGTGCAGCTATATGCAGGCAGAAGGGAAAACAATAATGATACAAATGTAATAGACAAGCTATTCCACACAAAATGTTACAACCTACTGAAAAATGTCTAATGAGATGCATTAAGCTGGTGCACTTCAAATATCTATGGTACTTGAGAGCCAGGGCTGAGTGAGGTTAATTCACCCATAAACAGATAGAGCAAGTATTACCCACTAAGCTTGTATACACCATTCAAACAACAGAAACCTATAAAAAAAGCCTGGTCATCAAGAAAGCCAAAACTTTTTTTAGATTAGAATCTCCGACTCTTCTTCCTTTCTGAAATTCTGCCACCCCCCCTTTGCTTCATTCATAAACCAGCCGCCAAGTCATTCCAATCATTTGGTGGTTGGCAAAAATGTCTAAAAAAAGGATTTGTTCCAAGAATTTGTCCACATGTATCAAAAATATTTTTTTACTATACCCGAGTCTCGTTCATGGTGGTGAAAACAGCGCTTCTGATCATTGTGGCGTATTCATGCAGCCTGTGACAGATGAAAACCACAGAAGCCACAAGAGAATCCAAATGTGAAAACAAGGCCAATACTGATCTATTCAACTGTGGTAACAAGACTAAATCTTACTATTCATACAAAGTATTCTACGTTCCAAAGATCGCCCAGCTAATCCAAATAAAATGTGCTTATTTAAGGTAAAGGCAAGTCAATGATATGAGCTGCTAACGAGGCTAGTGACAGGAAAAATTAAAAACATTTCATTTTCGCTGTGGCTTGATGTCAAACACCACATAGTTATGGAGCAATTCTAGTAAGATAAGACCAGGTGCAGGGGTTTACCAGGAACAGAATTTTATCCTTTCTACTGTCCATAAATGTACTGTTGAGTAAATTCTCACTCAGTACTCATAACAACACTGGCAGAGGAATGCTTTCAGCTGATTCAATTCAGCCAATTCATACCCACAAGCTTGGGCCTGAGGTGGTGAGGCATAAAACACTATTCTGAAAGCTATAAAATCCAAAAATAAACCAAATTACAATACCAGTCAAACATTTTTGCACACCCAATTTTTTTTTTTTTTTTTTTTTACAATTTTTTAAATTTTTTTCTTGTGAAATAGTCTCATATTGGTAGTATAACAGAAAGGTGGGAAAACTGAAGCCCAATGTATAAACCATGTATATATAAAACAAATTAAGAAAAACCAGGATCAGTCATTTTGTCAATATGAAAGTAGATTAGTAACAATGGTCCAATCCAGTGCTTCTCAAACCTCTCCTGGAGGACCACCTGTCCTGCATGTGTTAGATCTCTCCCTGCTCCAGCACTGGTGATTCAAATGATCTACTCATTATCAAGCAGCTTCAGGTGGTTGATAGCGAGCTGATCCTTTCAATCACCTGTGCTGGATTCCTTGTGGATTTTTCTTGTAAACATATTATTTGTAATAAACAAGCACTGGGTTCCAGTGATTTCTTTGTGGTAAACATACATGTAAGATAAAAACTTGACAAGATCTTTAGGTATGCAAAAACTTCTGACTGGTAGTGTATATGTGAAGTACAGACGCAGTAAAACTACATGAGTGAATATACAGCAAGCCTGTGTGTAGACTATAGTATATATTGGTAGATAAGATACTTTTTTCAGTGAGTTGTTTCTGTGAGTCAGAGGCTCAGTGGGTCAATGTGTGGAATTGATTGATTCAGTAAGTTGGATCAGTGAGTCACTGACTGAAGCGGTCAATGAGTGGCTTCACGGAGTACAATTCTCGATTTAATGATTCCATGCGTTGACTCCAGGAGTCTGGGCAAGCGGCGCACCTAGAAGACACTATTTGAAATGGGCAGTTGACTATAGGACCAACCACTTTATAGCAAACAATGAAAAGTAACAGAAGAAAGAACTGCCATCCTTTTGTTTTTCTCTCCCCATCATTTTTGTTTTGCGTGACCCCTGCTCAGTGCTCTGAGCTATATGACGCAGTGGAACTAGTGTGTAATCCCAGACTAAACAGGAAGTTACTTTAGGTGGTCCAGCATCAGGCAGCCGGCCAGAATCATGGCCGTGGGGTTGGCTATGTTCCTGTCCGCAATGCTCTTCCCAGTGTTCCTCGTTGCCTGAAAGAGATACACCATAAAGCACGGCCGTTGCCAATTTCCTCATTTTTCCATGGGTTTTAGCTATCCAAGTTCACAAACAAAATGGGACTTCGGGAGGAAATGCTTCCTCAAAGGGTATTAAAACATAGCACACAATTTACGACTCTATAGCACATCCAAAACAAAGGACATAAAGCAAAAAGATTTATGTTCTCTTTGATTTATGTTTTCCAGCCCCCCAATCCAGCAACTTCTGTCTGCAGCAGAACAGCGAGGGCTGAGCAGTTTCAGGATTCTGAGCCAACTTCTGCTCTCAATTATTTAATACGGGAGATTGCAATGTGATCTGACATTTTCATAACAATTTTACAGTGCTCAAGTACAGACGTGAAACACAGCAGTGTGCATAGCAGCCTGAAAGCTAAAACCTGACGCAACTAGTTTGAATAAATACCACCACACACAGTGGCTGTCTAGGACCAGAGCCGCGCGTGCCTGGTCTAAAAGAGGTAGTTTCAGTTGCCGTCCATCAAAAGGAAGTGGTTTTTGTTAACAGGAACAGTTTCTGTGACTTTTTGCGGAACTGTTCCTGTCCTACACGATCTCACCTCAGCCTCCGCCGAAACCACCCAGAGCAAACCATGTTTTCCGTCCCCTCTCCCCATCATTCTCGACCCTCTCCCCTCTCACCGTTTCAAAGACGGCATAGTCCCGGCCGTAGTTGGCCCCCGGCACGAGTCCCGGCCCTCCCACCAGGCCGGCACACACATTGCTCACCACGTTGCCGTACAGATTGGGCATCACCATCACATCAAACTGCTGGGGCTTGGACACCAGCTGGGAAACGGCCAGAGAGAGGAACAGAGACAGTCCATTACATGCAGTTCTCTCACGTACTGTACGGTCAAGTCTCTACATGCCTGTCTACCCATCTGCGCCACTGAGCAAACAGTTACATTCTTCACCATGCATCTGATATGCTTAATGAAAGTCAAAGAACTTGTGATTTCTTTCTATATAAGCAAGTCATGACAAGATCATTGAAGAAGGATGCATTTTGTAACTCTGAAGTTTCCTGTAAGCATAGGCTAACTAAACAGTTTTTTTCCCCAAAATTTCAATTCCATGTTCTAGAACTCTACTGCTTTCAGTTGCCAGTGACGACAGTTACATAGCAGCAGAATGTTCAGTTTACAACAGTCTAATTACTAAAGGCTGCAGTCATACCAGATGTGCCTTGAAAATACAAGGCACACCACCCGTCCTACTTTTGCAGCCTGGCCAGCGAAAGGCACAGGATGGTGCCTTTTCTGCCGTTACTAAGCAACCACACTCCACCAGTCAATCACTTGTGTGGCCTCCTTAATGGCAGCAGATAACCAATGTCTTCCAAAAATAACCTCCTCATCTATGTGGATCCTAGCAGTAATAGGTCACCATGCCTTGGACTTTTCTTAAAATTGTCATGGAAAGGACAGGGGTCGGCAGAAGCTGTAATGACCATCATCTTTTTAATCTTTGTAATAACGGCTCAAGTGAACAGCAAAGAAGAGTCACATTGACACGGAGTCTCCTCCATGCACATGGAACCTATTCAGTTGTGTCTGCATCTTTAAAACAGCAAGATGCTCACAGAGGATGACTATGAGAATGGCTGGTGCGCAAAAGCACGACTGGAAAGCATTCAAAATCCTTGAAAATAACGAGCAAAAAAGGCAAGCCCAGCCGCAAAATTGGATCCTGTGTGATTCCAGCCTAAACAGTTAAAAACTATGGCACATAAAAGACCACATAAAACAGTTACAGACATCCCAAGTCAACCAGGATTTCAAGTCTCCTGCAAATTTGAAAAGATGTTTTAAACCTGGCTTGGGGTGCCCGCAGTAAGCGCATGCCTACAGGTTGGCACAAGCAGGCAGAATTCAGACAGTGACACAGCTATATCGAGCTGCCTGAACCCCTTTGCGCATAATACAAAAAAATGCCAAATTTTCCTGTTATTCATCAGCCTATTTAAGCTTCATAACTCAAAATTTGTGTCACATATACTCTGGAAATTTTTCAAGTGAAGCAACACATTTGAAAATTCAATTACAGAATTGCCTAGGAATTAAATTTCGGAATTTACGGATGCCGGCGTCTATATCTGCACAAAGGGGTTTTAAGAAACCTTACATGTGAGAGCAGCATGTCTGGGATGGCACACCTGAGAATGACCCCTGTGGCGATATCAGCAAGCAGGGTTCTGCCGATGCTGATCGACCACCACTCCGCTTTTCCCGACCAACGCCATTTTTTCAAAGATCAGTTAAAATGAGCTCATCCAGCGTCAAATAAAACCGCTAGAAACAATACATAAATGACGCCAAATACGCTCCCCCCTTCTATTATTGTCAGAATAGCGAACTTTCATTGTCGACCCACACCCTGGCATCCTGGCCGTCCCTGGCTGGTTCTCAATCATTTTCCTTTATTGACGCGTTTTCAAATTATCGTAATAATCCATTGCCAATGGAAGACACTGCTTCACTCCATATGCAATCTAACAGCGATGAAATAATGGGCTGAATTCAGTACAGAAACATAATTTACTTAGTAATAGGCCTATGCTTTACAAAAGACAAACTGCTCTGAAACTCCCGCGCTACCTTTTCCGCACATCAGGCGATTTAACTTGCGCTTCATGATCGTTTATACTCTTCATTTAAAAACTGAGAAACTTCCATGCATAAAGACTTCAATTCCGCGTGACAATCTATAAAATACACATAATTGAATAATGACTGACCCGTGTTCCAATGAAATATCGCCTCTCACTCTCGGTACAGCGAGGGTTGACATAAAAAGTGGGACTCAGCAATTAAATATAAAAAGCGTGAGACTGAAACCATATGCATACAAGTTGACAGGTATGCAATTTTGAATATCACAGATTTAAATGCAACAAATAAGAGTCCACATAAACGATTGTTGTCTTACTATAACGGGGAGAACTAGCAGCACCTGACAGTGTGGAGAGCTCTCAGAGTGAATTTTTTGTTAAATTATGAAAATGACTAAGAACAGGTCAGGACAAATAATTGTTTTAAACGGATGTTCTATGCTTCCCCGATTCCCAGTTCTGGCTCTGCCACTGCCATATAATGATTGTAATAGTCGTTAATCATACATCATGTAATTAACTTACTTATGAATTGTTAAAAGTTTCATGAATTGTTCAGATTTGTAAATATTCATTAGAATTCTTTGAAACATAAATTACAGTTGTTAAGTCGTATTCAGAAATTTAATCAAAAGAATTTGGATACAAAATAGAAAAAAAAAGTTTATGAATATGGCATCCATCTATGAAAATTAGAGGCATCTCGCAAATGCACCATGGAGAACATCAAAAACCTCCATTGCCCCTCCGTCTCTGGTGACCGAGAGGCAATATCTGCATTAAAATTGTTGCACAATTTTTTCCAGCTCGCGCACACAGCGCACTCACATTACATATCACCACCAACTCTCAGATTAAACCTACACCCCTCACTGACAAGATCATTCATGAATAATGTGTATAATGTTTCGTAACTCGTGGAAGGCGGATTGTCAGGTTTGGAGATGGCAGAAATTTTCCGTCTCCGAGACGGAGCAGCAGTGTTTCCCATACATTGACGAGACTATGGTGGCCCGCTATAGTCTAATTTCCCCCGCCATAGTCTCAATATGCGCAATAGCCGCGTGTTGATCTGAAAGAAAAAAAGAAAAAAAAACGGAAAAATAGGAAAGTCGTGGAGTTTGCGCAACTTAACCCCACCGCTCAACAAAATGAGAATCATCTCTCCCCCCCTGCTGCTAAACAAATCCCCCCCCTCAACAAAATGACAATCATGTACCCCCTCGCTCTACAAAATGAGAATCCACCCCCCGCTGAACAAAACGAGAATCATCCCCCCTGACATCGGTCTGCCACCACACGAGCCCCCATATTCTCCAAAAATTCTGTGGGAAACACTGCCGAGCATCCTGGGCAGAGCCCTGAGCAAGTGCAATTACAGAACACTGGGCTCAGCTTGATTTCTCCAGCAGTCCGCTAACAAGAGCGATTACCCATCTACCCCAGTCCCCAGAGTGTCCTGCTGCCCAGTACCTGCATGGTAGTGTTGTCCACAATCATGCTGTCGAACGTGATGTCAGGGTAGCCAGATGCTACTTCCTTACAGCATTGCAGGAACAAGCCATCGCCCAACTTCCTTTGAGTAAAAAAAAATACACAGTTACAGTTATAGTTCATCGCAGACCATACACTGCGTAATATAGGTCAGACTGCAGAAAATAAATACACGCTAATCATCTGTGACATTGTCAACAGACTTTCCCTGGGCTGGTGAAAAGTATTTTGATGCTGTGGCAGAGCATTTTTGGGGTGGTGCCATGCTGTGAAATTTTGGAGCGGAAACCCAAGCAATAGTGCAGCTAAGTGAGATGCAGCGATAGAAACTGCAAATGATTCAAAACCAAATATTTCTGGCTGGACTTGCACAGTCTGGCCCAGCATCTGTGAACGTCTGTGGTTGAGTGAGCGGCTGAGTGAGTGATGAAGTTACACCATTGGTCGCCTGGCCGAGGGTACTTCCCTCTTAGCCGTTGCCCTTTCAATCTAATTCAATGTGAACAGTTTCTAATACATAAACGGGGGTGTTGACAGTGAATCCACAAAGATATAATTGTTATTAGAATGTAACAACCAAAACGAACATCTAAAATCTAGATTAGTAACTTTATAGACAATACCACCAAGCATCTCCATAACAAATTGCCCACTATGTCACACACAGACCATAAACGGTCCAGCTATATAATAGGTTTTGATGCAGCGCCGTTATATCAAATGGCAGAACAGCTCAACAATTCAGCACACAAGGGAATATTTTCACAAAGTTAAATTGTCTGCTTTCACATCGCCAAAAATTTTACTTGCAAGTTGATGGGAACAATAAGAGGCAAAGCCTGGACTGAGGCAATAGTGGAGCCAACCGCACTTGGTGCTGGTGAGCGACCAGAAAGCCAGCACCAAAAAAAACAAAGCCAGGTATTCTCACGGCAGCTGGGCAATAAATTGAATCACGATAAGAAATCGAAATGAGTGACTGCTGCCAAGGGGCAAACAGACAGCCTTACTCCTTTTGTTTTCCAGGAATCATACCTGATGCGGTCTTGAACGGACGGCTGCCCAACATCCAAGGCCATGTGAAATGCTTCCGAAAAAGAACTTCACCGACTATTTATCAGCTACGTGCAGAACAGAGCGACGTTAAGGTCTACAGAATCATTACCTCAACAATTGCTCTCACCCCGTTCTCATTTACTTTGCTCAATTAACTATCAAACAGTTGATTTGCCCAATTGCCAATTTAGTCCAATTATTTAGATAGCATTTTTGGTTGTCAAATATTGAATACAAATGGGCATGAAGCAGTACAGCTTTGCCAGAATGTGTTCGCTAGATTTTTTTGTTGGCTTACATCTGGCCATTTTTTGCAAATGCGAAAATAATTTATGTCACTTTCATTGCCTAAACAGAATGTTTTCAATCTTCGGCGCATTTTTAGATGTTTAAAATCCAGGGCCATCATACAATGAATTTATTGTTATTTTTAATTAATCTTTAATAATGTGCAAAAAATGCAACAATGGACGACGGACTTCAGAGGAAGATTTTTCACCAACTATTCAGAGCATATTTTACCATCTATTCATGGGCATTCTTTCAGTCACTCACAGTAGCCAAGTTAGGTCTGCCTGCTTCTCATCAGCACTTCTTAATCATTACAGGCTACAAATCAGTTTTGATTTGTCAGTAGGCTAAATAAATTTCCTGATTGATAGTTTGGCAAAGAAGATGGGAACAGATTTAGGGTAGGTTAATGATTCCTTAAAAGGCGATAGACGCTGTCCAACCTGCCTGATAATTAGCTGACTTCAAAAGAAAATTCTCTTCTCAGAGTCATTTCAAATGGCCTCTGACATTTGATTTCTGTTTGTTCAAGTCCGTGTTTGAGCCCTAGAAAAGAAAAGTAGCAAGCTCTTCTGTTCGCCCCATGGCAGCAGTTACTTTATTGCGCTTAAAATTATCGTAATTAGATTTAGCATGCAGCCTCAATTCTCTCCTGGGTAACCAGTACAGGTGCTGTGTAGATAAAGCATTCTGCAGTCACACTAAACCACAGATCTAAATCATAGAGTTGCACAGTGCCTGCAGTTTTTTTTCACTGAGTTTCACCACTTCAGTGTGTAATTTAAGTCTCCGATATGTTGTGTCCTTGTATCCAAGACTTGCTTTGGCTGTGATTGAAATCTCAAAAGCCATCTGACAATGGAGCCATGAAAAGACTGTTTGGCCAACACATCAGGAAAAAAAAAAACCTAAATTGTCAAGAAAAATGAGCACTCGCTGTACTCTGCTTTGGGTAACACTGTCTGCCAAATAACTGTCCGCCAAATAACTAATGTAAAGGGTTCCCACACCTTTTCCAAAGTCAAATTCAAGCACTTTTCAAGTATTTTCAAGGTGCGTTTTCAAACTTTTCCAGCACCTTACAGCTGTGGCAAATTGCATATTTATCAAACAGCACAGTCATTTTTTATGAAGGTAATGCAATTAACATGACAACTTCAATGACTTTCAAGTATTTTATTAAATTCCAAGTACTTTTCAAACCTTGAAAACACCACAATAAAATTCAAGGGTTTTCAGGGATTTCCAGCACTTGTAGAAACCCTGAATGTACAAAACCCAAAACCAGTGAAGTTGGCACGTTGTGTAAATCGTAAATAAAAACAGAATACAATGATTTGCAAATCCTTTTCAACCTATATTCAATTGAATACACTGCAAAGACAAGTTACTTAATGTTCGAACAGGTAAACTTTGTAATTTTTTGCAAATATTAGCTCATTTGGAATTTGATGCCTACAACATGTTTCAAAAAAGCTGGCACAAGTGGCAAAAAAGACTGAGAGTTGAGGAATGCTCATCAAACACTTATTTGGAACATCCCACAGGTGAACGGGCTAATTGGGGAACAGGTGGGTGCCATGATTGGGTATAAAAAGCAGCTTCCCTGAAATGCTCAGTCATTCACAAACAAGGATGGGGCGAGGGTCACCACTTAGTGAACAAATGCGTGAGCTGATTGTCGAACAGTTTAAAACAACATTCCTCAACGAGCTATTGCAAGAAATTTAGGGATTTCATCATCTACGGTCCGTAATATCATCAAAAGGTTCAGAGAATCTGGAGAAATCACTGCACGTGGCGACAAGGCCGAAAACCAACATTGAATGCCCGTGACCTTCGATCCCTCAGGCGGTACTGCATCAAAACCGACATCAGTGTGTAAAGGACATCACCACATGGGCTCAGGAACACTTCAGAAGACCACTGTCAGTAACTACAGTTCGTCGCTACATCTGCAAGTGCAAGTTAAAACTCTACAATGCAAAGCGAAAGCCATTTATCAACAGCACCCAGAAACGCCGCCCGGCCGCTGGGCCCAAGCTCATCTAAGATGGACTGATGCAAAGTGGAAAAGTGTTCTGTGGTCTGACGAGTCCACATTTCAAATTGTTTTTGGAAACTGTGGACGCGTGTCCTCCGGACCAAAGAGGAAAAGAACCATCCGGACTGTTATAGGCGCAAAGTTCAAAAGCCAGCATCTGTGATGGTATGGGGGTGTATTAGTGCCCAAGGCATGGGCAACTTACACATATGTGAAGGCACCATTAATGCTGAAAGGTACATACAGGTTTTGGAGCAACATATGTTGCCAACCAAGCAACGCTCTTTTCATGGACGCCCCTGCTTATTTCAGCAAGACAATGCCAAGCCACATTCTGCACGTGTTACAACAGCATGGCTCCGTAGTAAAAGAGTGCGGGTACTAGACTGGCCTGCCTGTAGTCCAGACCTGTCTCCCATTGAAAATGTGTGGCGATTATGAAGCGTAAAATACGACAAACGGAGACCCCGGACTGTTGAACAACTTAAGCTGTACATCAAGCAAGAATGGGAAAGAGTTCCACCTGAAAAGCTTCAAAAATTGGTCTCCTCAGTTCCCAAACGCTTACTGAGTGTCGTTAAAAGGAAAGGTGATGTAACACAGTGGTAAAAAGGCCCCTGTGCCAACTTTTTCTGCAATGTGTTGCTGCCTTTAAAATTCTAAGTTAATGATTATTTGCAAAAAAAAAAAAAAAAAAGTTTCTCAGTTTGAACATTAAACATCTTGTCTGTGCAGTGTATTCAATTGAATATAAGTTGAAAAGGATTTGCAAATCATTGTATTCTGTTTTTATCTACGATTTACATAACGTGCCAACTTCACTGGTTTTGGGTTTTGTAATGACTGACATACGAAAAGGATGCAAGGCCTGAGGTTTGCAGGCTCCAGTGCCAGACATGTCACTGCAGAGCAGAGCAGGTAATATTCAGTGAACATGCATGGATAGCTGTGCAGTATGCACTGGAGGAAGCTCCAGGTGGAGATTTTTACAAAGCTAAGAGCTGATTTAACGGCGGTGACTTACATGATGTTGGCCTTGTGCACAGCAGTGACCCTTTTGCGACCCTTCTCTCTGGCCAATCGGAAGGCATAGTCTGCGATCCTCAGGGAGTTGAGTCGAGTGATGATTTTCAGACTCTCCACCACTCCCGACACACTCTGAGTGCGAGGCACATGCACACAGACTTGAAGATTATTCACACACACACACATACATACGCACGCACGCACGCACGCACGCGCACGCACGCACGCACACACGCACACACGCCACACACACACACACACACACACACACACACACACACACACACCCTAAAATATCACGCGCACACGCAGTGCACTGGCTAAATGACAAACACACACCTACAGAGCAGTGAGCTCGAGAAGCACGTGTTAACACACAAATACTTCCAAACACCTCAGGTATGCATGAGAAGTCAGTAAGCCCGAAAAAAAACACATACAGGCACGCAACGCAAACAGACCTCATGCTCCAGGCTGCTGTACTCTCCCTCTGTGTTCTCTCGAATTATGATTATGTCAATATTCTTGTGCCGTGTCTGCACCCCAGGGAGGGACTGACAATGCATCACGTTGGCATACAGATCCAGACTGGTACTGATCAACAGAGAAGGAGAGAAACTCAGTCAAACTAACTGACACTGTACATTCCAACTGATCAAGAACAATAGAATACTACTCAATCAGTACCGATTCAATGAGTCTGTGTGATGATGTAGTACAATCATAACTGGATTCATTATTCTAGTAGTGAATTATTCCAAATATAAATACTTACAAAGCCACAAACACTGTAATTAACTTTTAAACTTTGTTTACATTTACTTCCAGGGTAGGCTGAACAGCGTTAATGCATGGGTTAATGGCAGAGAGTACTGTGATTGAGGGCACTGACCGTAAAAGGTTGTTCCTGGACTTGTGGGAGGGTGGCATGCTGTGTTTGGTCTCTATATTACCTGTAACGGGTAAAAACGTGATTAGTATGAAGTCATATATACACAACGGAATGCTCCAGCGCACAAACCTGAAATCCAACCATACAATAGGTGCAGGCTGTAGGGCATTATATGAGAGCGTTTACATCTATAATAGATATTTCATCTTTGCAGACAGTATGCACAATAATTTCCATTTTTAATCTGGCCACAAAAATAAAAAAAATAAAAAAAAATTCAAAAAATGAGAAAGATAAAGTGTAAAGATAAAAATGGTGAAATATTAAGTAATCTTTTTTTTTTCCCCTGAATTGTATCCAGATGTTAAAAAGACTTGTCATGCACAATGAATCTGCAGGACTATGCATTTGAAAAAACATTCCCATCCATTGTCCAATAAAGTGATTTAAATAAGTGCAGTAATCACTGGAATCCATCTTAAGACTTTGGTGAAAAAAATAAACCACCTCGTCTTCTCCAGTCATTTGACAGACAAAGCAGCTTTTGTGCCAGTATTCTGGTTCATTCATTAGAAATCCAGTTTACCATCACGCCTTCAATCCTGTAATATTTCAATCGTCGAGGATTGAACTTCATGCAACAAGCTACAGAAGCACATTTACTTTCTGAGGGCTTTATTTCAGGAAAGGTTCCAGAAAACTTCTGCAAACCTCAAACTCATTATTGGCAGCCTATTACTAAACTCCAATCTATGAGGCTACAGTATGAGTTTTCAAATACTGCTGAATGGTAATTCACTCTCTATGCATCACCAGATTCAAATTTAATGAAAAGCCATTGTTCAAAGATTGGGACCAGGCCAAATTTGCGCATAATGCAAATGCTCATTCTGAATCGCAATTGTGACCATTCATTACGACAAGCATTTCTATTTTTAATTATAAAAATGCACAGTAATAAGATTTCAAAAGGTATACTTTCTATAGTTAAACCTTAGCTTGTACTTCTGTACATGCAACAGATGAGAAGGTGTTCACAAATGACACCTGCCAATGCCGGTACATTACCATCTCAATATTCCGCCTTTAAATTACTAAGAAAATAGCACCATCATTTAAGACCAGGTTTTGGCTGGCAAAGAAAAAACCCTTTTAAACCGGATTAAAACAGCACTAAATAACCAAACCAACAAGGAAAATTAAGATGAACCAGCCGGCATAAGTGCAGGGTCATTTACCATTTAAACAGCATAGATGCTGAACAGGAAAAGAACAACTCCCCATCTCCGAAATGAGCAATGACACTTGCATTTGCGGCCTCGCCACAACGTGCGGAGTCTACAACAGCATCCAATGACGCAAAAGTACATGAAGTGTGGAAGTGTAGGAAATTCACTGCACAGCGCCACAGGTGAGGGAACGAATGACTACCCATACATTTGTTCAAGGACTTTCAAGGTGTCGCAACACACACACACATGCAAACACACACCCTTGAGCGCCACCCCATTTCGTCTGATGGCAGTGATGGCATTGTTGATGTCATCCTCGCTGTCCAATCCTGAGTTAACATTCACCACCTCGAAGTCCACAGGAACGCAGCTAAACCTGCGGCACAAGAACCCGAATCAGATTTACTCCGTGTGTGTCCCATCACAGCAAACGCTTCAACGGCACATTGGTACAGAACCATCACAGCACAATCCTTCTATTACTGCAGTTCTGCCTCAAAATCTGCTATATGACATATTAATCAAGTCAGGGCTTTGGAGTTGGTGATGCAGGAGCAAAATGAGGACGGCCATTGATCGATTTCTCCTCCACCCTTAGACCATTGTAAAAGATAAAGATACTTTACGCTCCACTATTTGGTCAGCAATTGCCGTGTCAGCATGCTTTCCATTAGATCCGAGATAATAGCCGATAGCGCATCTCACTCATGAACGGCTTTCAATAATGTATGAAAATGTATGTTTCACGTGCACCACTTTTTAAATGGAGCTCGTTCCTGAATGGAGAGCTACAAGAATGCGGTGGGAAATGGAGTATGGCTCCATAAATGTGTGTGTGGGTATTTTTGAGAGCGTGATGAGGCTTCATGAACTCAACTGACCTGAATAGCTCTCGAACGTGATTCAGCAGCTCCGGCCCAATCCCATCTCCAGGTATGAGGGTCACAGTGTGGCGGCCCCCATATTTGGCAGGAGGGGGCTGGAAATCAGGGATCTCAGGTCACTGGGCCGCCTTGTTTCAATCTAACTTGGTTCTCCATCTCACATTCATCTTCTATGCAACATTTATAATTTAAACTGCGGCCATTCACCGAGACCTTTGCTGCCAAGTCCTGTGTCTGGTGAGTGCAAGCACTGAATATCTTCTCACAGGTAATGTGGGCTAAACAACAATAGTCATAGGATGGTAGATTAATAAATCTACCATCTACCACTGAAATAAATTTAAATATATAAATCAAATTATCTTTTGCTGTTGAAAACGTACCATGCGGCGATTTGTTTAAAAGAGCTCCCCTGCGGCGGCTCCTCTGAACAAGTTGCCACATGATTGGTTTTCAACAGCTTTGATTTTGATATCTTACATAATTGAACAACAATAGCTGCATATAGTGCTCTATGGGTTAAAATAAAGTGGAGAGTATTGAACAGTTTTACGTTGTTTACTTTATTCTTGCTAACTACAGGATTATTTAGCTTACAACTTCAATTTACTCAGTCTGTATTTGTACATGGATTTAAGGGGAATGAGTGTATGTAAGCCATTGGGTGACAGAAAGATCATGAGGGTACTGATCAGCTAAATCCAATGAACCAACAGAACCATATAAATGTGGCCAGGCATGCAACTGTAGTGGTACTTACAATGATCTGCCCCTAGGCCAGGAAGAAGCGAAAGATCAGCCAAAGGGAAAGAACAATCATTAATGAGAGAGCAAGACACCCAAAATACAACAGCAGTTTCATGTGGGGAAAAATGTACAAATAATGCTACACATAAACTTTCCATTCCCATAGAAAGAAAGCAGACCCAACCCAACAAAAGGACTGCCACGCATCAGGAATGATGAGTATACATGAAATACATACAGAGCCATAACCCTCCATCCCACAAAGGTCATTAAATACAGAGACAGAAAAGCTCAGTTGAACCATAGAATGACCATGGGAGCCCAAGGATAAGAATATGGTGCATTCTACCACGAGTAAAAGTATTTCAGGCTTATTTCATGGATTTTTCCAAATTTAAAGTGAAATGTAGATCTCAAATACGTATTTTTTTTCATTTGGCCATGCAGTTCCTGAGATATAGGTGTCTCGTGGGTGCTTTTCCACTTTGAAAACATCTTGAAAGGTCAGTAAAATCTGAAAACTGGCATAAGGAAATTATAGAAGTATAGATCCTGCAGTGAAGAATCCAGTGGTCATCTCGGCTAAACAAACATGAATTTTGTAATGGCTCATAAGCTTCTGATGGCAATCACAGAATTTCTTGCCGAGGTAGCAGCATGTACCATCTGGTGGTGGAACTAACGTGAACGATTGTGCATAGTACCTTCAACAATGCCTACCCAAAAATGTGTGTCATATTCTGCAGTAACAAACATTGAAAGTGCAATATCTCAAAACAGTTCAGTTTCTTTCATAAAGCCATTTCTCAGTTATTATGAACTTCAAATTTCATTATTTTTGCAAGCATATTTGCCCAATAAAGTTGCTTTAACTCTTTTCACCATAGACTCTCCCTCCCATTCCCCATAATTCCTACTAATGACGACTCTGGCCACATCAATGAAGATGACATTTGACGCCTTGGGGATACCTCTGCTTTCAATCAATGGGGAGGCTAGGGAAAGGTCCATTAATAAACATACAGGCGTCACATGTAGTTATTATGGGGAAAGGAGTTAAATGTGTCTCTTGCACAGTACTGTATGCACTGGGGCTCTGTGGTGTTTTAAAAAGCCACTTTAATTGTCAGAGGTATTGGTCAGATTGATAAATGCAAAGCTTCTTTATGATAATTTGAAATTTCCTTTTACTGACATACTTCATTCAATTTTTAAAAAGTTTGTATCTCTACACAAAATTAATGCTTTGTTCACCAGAAATCTTGGTTGTCTGCCAACCAGGGCAATATTTCCAGCCAAGGTGGACTGAGTTTTATGGCCACCTTACACCAAACAGTCGAGATGACGGAAGAGCGCAACTCGAGCAAAACTCACTCACCGAAATTTGTCTGACAGTGAAATCATTATAAATGTAATTTGGTACAAGGCCAGTATTATTTGAAATGCTTTTGCACCATAAGAATAGCAAGAACTACAAAATGTGTTACAGCTGTATGAAAATAGTGTTTGCACTTGAATGTTTTTTTTTTTTTAATTTGAGAAATAACCATGAAATAAGGTAAAATATTTTCACCAATCTATGAGAATTCCCCATACGTAATTGGCAGGAAGAAACGTCAGTGGCCGTCAGCAATTTAACATTTTGGCGGACAGAAAATGTTAAAAAGCCACATTTGACTAAATGGTTGACCTTAACAAAGAGTTGTGTGGATGAACCCAGTTATAACACCTTTGATATTTCAGGGTTTAACATTAATACTAGATGCTTTTGTACTTACGGTGTACGTGAACTTTTCTCTACGGCAGGACTGTCCTGTTCCCAGTGCCTATAGTGGGTGAACACGAGGGGAGAAATAAATTTATTGATTATACGACAATTAAACCAGCCAATAATCACGTTGGACACATCAACGAACAGGTCAAACGAATGAGGATTCATAAATAAAAGCAACGTTAACATTTAGGTTATCGCCGTTTACAGTGCACCATCAGTTCTCCTAAGTAACAAAATAGGCAAGTTAGAACTAGAAAACATTTACAACAATTGCTCGCAACTTAAGGACAGACAGCTAAGAATACCAGCCTGTAGATCTAGGATAATTTCAGCAGACGAGTTATAAGCAGTTCGACGTCATACCGGCATTCAAGTCTAATTTAGCTTCTTTAACACTCAGATACATTTTAGCTTAGCGGCTATTTCGAAAAAGCTAGCGTAGTTAACGTTAGCTACGTCGCAGCTGTGACCTTGCGTGCGTGTGGTGTGCACTATACTGTTGCATTTACGTTTAAACAACAAGAGCTCTTCGTCAAGCGCATGAAGTGTTGTTGAACAAAAACTCAAATGCGGCACGTCTTACTTGCGCTGGATTTAAGAGGCGTCCATTCCATATTTTGCTGGAAAATGACAGCGCTTTACGGGCCGCAGCCATGATATTGACGTCGCTCTCTAGGCAAGTCCGGATTCAGATGGGCGTGGGTGAGACGCCGCGTGTGGTGATTTCAAGAAGGGGAAGATGAATCTCCCTTTATGTGGAGGCATGGTGAGACAGCGCTCTCTAAAGACGGGAAAATTATGCTTCACGGCTTTCGTGTGTTGCCTTTGATCACGTTTAAGGGGAGGAGAAACCTTTTGGAAAAAAATTGTCATTTTTGGGTAGAAATCATTCATACTTGGTGTATTGACAGTATATGACCTGAAATACACACAATATGAATTTGACCTAATTTGCATAATTAGGTCATGTGATTCAAGATGGCCGCCACCCCGATTTCACCATTATTTCTTTGCCTTATATCTCAGGACTGAAGCAAGATATTTGAATCAGGTTTTTTTTATTAGATTTAGTTATGTTTACACCTTCTTCTGAACTAGAATAAAGCATTTACACATAATACTAGAGATTTAGTGGGGTAAAAGAGGATTTTGCCATTTTTCGCCCCCTCGATATGAAATATAAATCACCATAACTCACAGACCCAAAGTGCTAAACCAAAACTTTTAGTTCAGTAGGCTTCCTGATATGTACACAGACTTCTGTCAAAATTTCATGAGAAAAGCTCCATAAATAAGTGAGATATAGTGCCTTAAATGATAACAATCGGAGCAAAAATCAGGTTTTGAGAAAATCCAGGTTAAAGTCAAAGTACACCTACAAATCATTGTAACAGTCAACTTAGAACATTAAAATGCCCCTGAAGCATAAACTTCTCCCTCCTGCTCCCTCTGATTGTCCTGTTCTTGAGCAGATTGAAGTGATTTGCTCTTTCTTTTGGCTTTTTCAGAGTCTAGGTTGGCCTTCTCTGCCCCCCTAACGCGCGACGCATCCACCTGCTCTTCATTATGAATGATTAAACTTTTAATTAAGACCAAAATTAAAATTTTGATAAAAATTGTGAAAAACCATTACTCCCCTTAACAACTCAATGAAAATTCTCGTGCACATTTTTAAGAGAAAAATTTTAAATAACACCACGCTGACCAATTCATTTCAGACAAATGAATTTAAACGTATTTCAATTTACAGACTTCTTCCGAACATCTTTCATTGCATAATGTCTTTTTGTCTCAATTTTTTTGTCTTAAAAAAATCAGGTTCGCCATCTTTTTTCATGCACTTGCTATGTGGCTTCAGTTAGGGCATCCTATGGGAGCTAATGTAATAATGAATGAACAATTACATAAAGTTGCAAAGGATTGAAAACTTCTGTTGAACTGCAAGAGCACTTTTTTCAAAGGCCAAAAGTTTATATACGTTTGGTATTGCGAGACAGGCTGCATGCAAAATTGTTTTAAACAGCAAACCTACTCCTTCCCAGCCTGTGAATGAGTTATTATAGGCCATAATTACTTAATGAATGATGACTGTTCTGTCTACATTCCTTCTCTCACCTCCACAAACATGCAAACATCAGATATTTTGTTGAGTTGTCGCTAGCTTACAAAGATCATGATCTTTTTTTAGTTTCAATGTTGCCTAAAATTTTCCTGTAATTAACCTATGACAGGGATAATGCCTCTCTCGATAAAGATTGTCGAAGCTGGAGTGGTGACGTCACCATTTGCAGAAGCAGTGTCCAGCTTCAATTCTGAAATGAACGTGGTACAACTGATTTTGTATCTTGGAAATATTTTACTGGAGATTACTGCTTTTTAGCAATCACTTGCCTATAAATGCCATCTGGGCCCGACGTTTTGTTTACGTTGTCTGCATAATTACACCATATCTAAAGTAAGGGTGTTAAACCCAGCCAATACTGAATACAGTAATGCAAATCAGAGTTACCCATTGGCTATATATGACATTTTTGTGACTTAAAATATCATTTTGAGCTTGTCTCATGTCAGCAAAATTATTTATTTGGAAAACAGGAAGTGGGACTTTTATGTCCCAGTACTATTTTATAGTGGGACACATGCATCCCTACAGTACTGAATATGTGTTTTGGACATATAGTGAATAAAAAGATGGATGAAGCAATCGTGACGTCACCCATTGGTTTCAGCATACCATTTAGGAAGCCTCGATTTTGGCAATTTGAGCAGCGCCATTTTGTCATTTTTAAACTGGATGTGATTCCTATTGGACAAGAGCGTGAAATGAAGATCCATGGAGGAGCGTGTGTGGATCTTTGGGTGGATCTGGCCGTATCTGACGAGGATCAGAGGATACCCAAGCCCCCAAAGTATATCTGGCTTTATCCTTTATTCTAGTCTATATGGGACCATAATTTACAAAAATGAACACCATGATATGTCGAAGGAGATTTGAAACTTGTGATAGATACCATAAAATAATGTGGAAAATCATTATTGAAATAATAAATCAGGTGGGAAAGTAGGGTCATTTTCTCATAGACTTCAAAAGCATTTTACTTCTCTCTGCAACCACCGACGTCGCCATCTGCTGGCTATTAAATAGAATGCAATTTAAGGCACTTCCGCATTGGCTTCACTTTCCAGAGGAGAAGTCAGTGTGAGAGAAGGGAGATGGAGGGTTAAAAAGAACAAGCACGTGCACATGGTTGAATGTCATATGCAAGAACGGCAAAAATGATGAAAAGGAATGGTAAGGGCTGAAATAGATGGAGCTAGGAGAGTGGGAAAAGAACAACAGAGGGGTGATAAGGAATTCTTGAATATAGACAGAGGGAGATTTTAGGAATTTATTGCTTTAGCCATTGACTGTAAAAGTGAAACTGACACAGACAGAGTGGAGGATTAGAACAGCGGTGGATGCAGAAAAATTAATTCTTAGTTTTCCTGATGTGAAGGGTGAGGACAGTCAAGGAATGTAGGTGAAAGGGTTTGGAGGGAGTCTACCATGGAAGTAAGAAAGATTATGAAAGTGTGTGTGTGGGTCTGTGTGTGTGTGTGTGTGTGTATGTGTGCGCGCACATTTTCTTGATAAAACTTGAAAGACAAATCAAATATAATACACCCAGGGGGTGGCGGTAATAGACAAATTATTTAACAGCCGAACAACACCGCAAAAAGAAGAATAGAAGCCGACGAAGAAGAACCCAACCCGGAAGTTTTATGAACGTAGCTTACGTAACTGACGCGCCGCCTCAAGAAAGTATTGATCAGTGCTGTTAACTTTCTCCGGAAAGTGAATATTAAACATTATTTTAAGATATGTCTTAATTAGGCTCTTGTGCGGAACAACTGGTTTTCTCTGAAGCAGCAGATTTTTTCGTGATTGTGGAAGATATCTCAGGTTGGTGGCTTCATTTTGTTGACGTTACTAACGTTGTTTCCATTTGTAGCGAACATTAGCTAGCTTGCTGGTTGGTCAGCCACCTCGCTCGCTGCCAATTTAACCAGCTGGTTATTGAGATTTCCAGTACAGCGGGACTTCGTATCATTGAAAATGTTTATCTTATGCACGATAGCGGTCCCCAACGTGGGTAACCTAAGTCATTAATGTCATTCTTACAGAAGCGTAACTTTAATATTATTTATGGCAGTTAGGCCTATCACAATTTCTATGTTTATGACTAACATTAGCAAGATGCTTAGGAAGCTTGAAAATTAGTGAGGTAGGTAGGTAACCGTGGTGAGGTAGGTACGTTCCAGTTAATTTGGAATGCGGATCACAAGCCATCTAAACTTTTTTTTTTTTTCTTTCTGTAATTGTTAAAGGGGGTCGCATTTGGTGACTGGTTCAATTAAGCTAGTTTGGTTGGAAATTTAATCCACGAACATTAAGATAAAAGCTTATTAGATGCTTTGTTTTTCTGTCTGGATATTTCTTAATTTCAGCAGAAATTTCATCTGAGATAGCGTCTCATGTAGGCTTATATCTAATCACCTGTCATTATTTCGGCTGATTTAAGGTATTTCTTAGCAGCGCCTATCGTTTTTCTTACCCAGTTTAGATGAAACCACGCCCACCTCTTTAAGATAAAGGCCGTTGTTGGTGTTACTGTAGTATCATAAAGCAATAGAATGGCATGACTATGACGGGGCACCTTTTTTATTTATCCTTTTTTTTTAACAAGGATATATTTAAAAAAAAAATCAAATTAAATATGAACAGCTCGTACAAAGTATAGTGTATAGAAGTACATTGAGAGATAAAAGTTCGTTACAGAGAGATATTATACAAGTTAAAAGAAGTCATAAAACAAAGAACAAATGGATAAATAAAAGGGGTACAAATTAACATCAATTAACATTAATTTCAGGGGGGAAAAGGTATTGTAATCCATCAGTAGCTTATTACATTTCTTGTTTAATATTCTGAGCAATATTTGAAGTGATTTGAATTTTTATAGGAAGGGAAAAACCTCAGAAGAATTTTTATTTATGAATAAAAAATTAGTAAATGAAATAACATAGTTGATCTGATATTCAAGAATGCCATCATCTGGATGTTCATGGTCACAAACCATATCTTTGAGTTTAACATTGTAGGTAGAATTTGATGCTTTGAAATTGTGAGATCATAGATCTATCCAGAATTTTTGGATTCTTTCATTATCGAAAATATGTGATAAATTGTTACTTTTCTGTGTTTGCCTAAGGTACAAGAGGCATCAATGTCTGTAAACACGGCAACAAGACATTTAGCAGGGTATATTTTATATAAAATTTTGAAGTGTACATCCTTAAAGGGAAAGTTCACCCAAAAACGAATATTCACACATCCACTCACCCCAAGGCTAATTGAAGGGTCAGTTAATTTCTTTTGTCCTCAAAACACCTTTGGAGTTTCAAAGAAAAACAGCATTGAAGACAAATCCAAAAAAAACTGAAGTTTATGGTGAAAACTTTTAAATGTAAAAAAAAAAAAAAAAAAAAAAACCATTAAAAAAATCACAAAATGCCTCTATACTGCTCGCTCATGTGGCGTAATCCAACCCGTCACTCAAATTTAAACCTGCATTTTGGCTGAATTTTTATAAAATAAATAATGGCATGGTGGAATCTGTCGCGTGTTGTTTTGCACCTGAGGTTAGATTTACATGATTTTAGGACCTGATTAGGACCAGCTGATTTTTTATTTTTTATTATTAAGTCCTGATACGTAAAACCATTGAACTGAAAGAGGGTGTACTTTCTTTTTCTAATGACTGTATACTGGAACAACAGACAAGAGGTACTTTTGCAAAATAAGGTTGCCTCAAACCAGTTTAAATAATTTTTTTAGCATTAATAATCATGGAATGAGCCATCAAACATGCAATCATGCTATGGAAGAGTCAAAAAAAAATAAAATTTGCAAGACCTTTCAATTGTGATTAAAAAATTGATGTTTGTAGTGTTTTTGTTTTCACCTTTGTTTGTCTGTCTATCTGCTAATGGGATATTTCTAAAAGTTATGAATGCTTTGGCACAAAATTTGGTAGGATGATGGGTGGTAGTCCAAGGATGAGCTGATTCAATTTTGAAAATGACCTGGAACATATTTTGGATTCTGGATCTGGAAGAATTAAAATATATCTGTCTAAAACGGGTCTGTGTGATATTTCTGACCAGATAACTCAATAAGATGTGAACGGTTTGGCACAAAATTTGGCAGAATGATTGGTGGTAGTCGAAGGAGGAGTTGATTTAATTTCGGAAGTGATCCAGAACATATTCTGTAACCAAAAGAACAGCTCTGCCAAATGCCCTCTAGTTACCCATATTTTTGCCTCAATATACTTGCGGGAATGATTTTTTTGTTCTTATTGCCCGGAATAATATTATTCAAAATATATTCACCAAAAACTTATTAAGAAATAACATATTAGGATCCCTTGTAGATGAAACTGGCAGTGTGTAATCATTCCTACACACTTCTGTAGTTTCATCTAAACTGGGTTGGATCTTTGCACCCTGTGGTTAACAGGTTGAGCCAGTTGTTACTTTGCTGTTGATGAAAATGATGGTTTATTTAGACAGCAGCTGAGATGGCAAGGCAGCTGTTTGATTCAAAATGCTATTTATCATAGTGCGCCTGCTTGTGGACAATGCAAAGAAATAAAATCGATGGATACTAGATCTGCCAGCTTGTTAATACAACCTCTGAGGGGATGCTGTGGCAACTTCTGCAGGGGGCCCCTCGGGCTCCTGTAGAGGGTTATATTTCAGAATCTTAGAACCAGGTTCAGAATAATTGGTTGTACAGATATTGCGCAATGATTTAAGGAACTATCCATTTGTAACTGAATGTGAAAGATGGGAAGGCTTAGTGGTACAGACTTGTTGCATGAAATTTTACAAATTGTGCAAAGTAGCCCACCTCTTCCCTCATTTGTTTTTTCAGGAATAGCCCCGGTGTCTTTGAAGTGACACATCAGTCATTGGAACAACATTGATTATGAGGTTGGCAGGTGAGTTGACAAAAATGAATATGACTTAAATGCAGTTTGTTTTTGCTGTGAGTGCCCCTGTCTCATAGTGACCAATGAATATTCATTTGGCCACAACATCTCTGTGAACTATATCACATGCCTGAATAGTTATCTGGACAAATGGATATGGCTGAGTTATGTGGTTCCATTTAGAACATATAGTGCTTTGACGCTTCAGCCCAGACTGAATAGTGATGATGTCAATCTCTTTTGCATTCATCCAATAGAGGCATGGTTTAGCTGAAGCCATTTGGCCTGTTTGCATCCCAGTCAGGTTACGATTGGACTGTAGGTTCTGAATCCGCTTGTTTGTGTCCAAGTTCAGTCATGCTTTGGGGTCATTGCATCTGTTTGTGTATGTGTCCCTCTTAGGTCAAGGTGTGATGTCATTGTACTTGTTTGTGAGGGTCCCTGACTGGTCATCGTTTGGAGTCATTGGACCTGTTTTTATGTCCCTGTTTGGTCATGGTGTGGTGTCATGTTTGTGTGTGTCCCTGGTTGGTCATGGTGTGGGGTCATTGTTTGTGTGTGTCCCTGATGGTCATGGTGTGGGGTCATGTTTGTGTGTGTTTCTGATGGTCATGGCGTGATGTCATGTTTGTGAGTGTACCTGGTTGGTCATGGTGTGGGGTCATGTTTGTGAGTGTCCCTGGTTGGTCATGGTGTGGGGTCATGTTGTGTGTGTCCCTCATTGGTCATGGTATGGAGTCATGTTGGTCATGGTGTGGAGTCGGTCATGAGTGTCCTTGGTTGGTCATGATGTGGGGTCATGTTTGTGTGTGTCCTTGATGGTCATGGTGTGGGGTCATGTTTGTGTGTGTCTCTGATGGTCGTGGTGTGATGTCAAGTTTGTGTGTGTCCCTGGCTGGTCATGGTGTGGTGTCATGTTTATGAGTGTCCTTGGTTGGTCATGGTGTGGGGTCATGTTTGTGTGTGTCCCTGATTGGTCATGGTGTGGTGTCATGTTTGTGAGTGTCCCTGATTGGTCATGGTGTGGGGTCATGTTTGAGTGTCCCTGATTGGTCATGGTGTGGGGTCATGTTTGGAGTCGAGATGTGAATAGAGCTAATCTGGTTTGCGTTTCCCGAAATCACTGATGCTAACTTCCATGGTTGGAACCATTGACTTTGAATGGACGAACTACGGTAGTTGCCTACGTTGGCAACTATTCTTCTGGGAAAAGAACCAGGGCTCCATTTATTAGCAGGAATGACCGATTGATCACACCAAGTTTCACCGTCAAAACAACCAAAATTCGGCAATGAAAACTTTCGTACGATAGATAAGAGGAAGCTTACTTCCATTACCCACTCCTTCCCGTCCTTTCTGACAGTTTTAACCCAGACAGTTTTATGCCCTTGGTTTCGACATCCCACGTTCTATGAGTGGAAAGCTGGACGATATGTCCAACCCGCTTTGCCATCTTTGATGGGTTTTTTTTTTATGTTAAGTGGTTGATGCAACGCGCAGTTCCATTGGTTGAAGTCTCGCGTGTCCACACACTGTTTCTCATGGGCCTTCGCGTTATGCGAAAGAGTTTGGGGTCGTTCCATGTCAATTCAACAAATTTCAGAAAACTTCCCCACCTGACCTTACATCTTACATCTTACATCTTCCCCAGGTAGGCCGTAAGGCCTGCCAGTCGATAGCATCGTTGCCTCCATTCTTTACGGTCATGGAATACTCCCTCCTCTTCCAGTCTGTCAAGTCTGCCCAGTCTGTATTTTGTAAGCGTCTCTTGTACTCTGTCTTTCCATCTTTTCCTAGGTCTGCCCAGGGGACGTTTTCCTTTGGGTTGGTATTTGAAGGCCATCTTGGGGATTCTGGTCTCCTACATTCTCTCTATGTGTCCTAACCATTTGAGCGATGACCTCTCAATGTCTTCCTCTATTGAAGTTATGCCTAACATTTACCTCAGTACTATGTTTTGGATTCTGTCGGCTTTAGTTTTACCCAAGATGGTACGGACCACTTTCATTTCTGCTGCTTGCAGTCTGCTAACGTCTCTCTTGGTCAGCACCCAGGATTCTGAGCCATACAGGAGACCTGGTTTCAAGATGGTAGTAAAGATTGTTTTTTTGACTTTGATAGAGATTAAATTATCTCTGAGGATCGGGTAGAGTGCTGCCGCCTGTTGGCTGAATTTGCTGATCCTTTCTGTTATTTCAGCTTTATTTCCCGACTCTCGTGATGTGATTGCACCAAGGTATTTAGCTTTCTCAACTTTCCCAATGGTGTCTCCATTTACTCTAATTTCCGCATCTTGGGGTTTTCTTCCGAAAAAGAGAACTTCTGTTTTGCCACTTTCTTTGTTCATTTTCATGCCGGCTTTTATGAACTCATCATCATATCTCTTCAGGGCTGACTGTATTGCTTCAAAGCTCCTTTCCCAGTGGCAGATGTCATCTGCATATCCAAGGGTTTGGAATTTTTCGCTCTGTCCTTTATTGACTTCCAAGAGGACACTGTCAAGGTACGCAATGAACAGTATCGGTGACAGTACACTGCCCTGCTTAACTCCACTGTTGACATTAGACCACTTGTTATGAGGATATCCAGTCATGATCGTACAGGTGCAAGGTTTGCAAGGTGCAGGTTTCTCCACCTGACCATCTCAGATTTATTTAAAAAAATTCTCACACCAAGGCCATGTACTTAATAGGATATGTGCAATGTTTCAGTTAAATATCTTCTTTAGTTTTGACAAAAAAAATTAATAAAGATGGCAACGTTTTGCTGATTTTCGCACTCCTTTTTGCAACGTCAAATAAAAGTGGATTTCTAGGAGGCAATATCTCTAGTTACATCAATGCCATGGGCTCAAAAATTTCCACAGTGTAGCATCTATGCCCAGTACACTTGTGAAACACATTTTCAATGGCAAATATGTTTTTATTAGAGAGCTGTGGCTGTTTGAAATTGCTAATTTATTTGACGAAGTTGTCTGTGACACCAACTTTGAAGGCCATTTATGACCAAAGTTATGCAGGTAGAGAGCTGATTTTTTTTCTGGGCAAGCTCTCCTCACATAGTACTATTGGTACAATAAACAGCAAGCATGTCAATTTTATGGTTGTCCAGAAAATACACAGCAAAATCCTAAAAAAGCCAAAATTTCCTGAAATTTGACATCAAATTGCCGAGGTGTGACAACCTGTAAATTCTTGAAACTTCACCATCTTAAGGCTTACATTCTTGGCTATCTTTGTTTCAAAGGTGGTTGTGGTGCAACTCTTCATTAAATAGTTATGAATTTTTTAGTAATGCCTTGTAAACGCTCGTTTTTCATTGTTTCTATGTGATTCCTTGCATATTGCAAGAGTTTCTGAGGCTGTAATCATATCATCAGAGAACAGAAAGTCACTTAAGGATCTGCAATATTTAGATACATTGGTTATAGTGCCATATATAGGTCAGGAAATGCCATATCAAACTTGTATATATTAAATTTATTTAGCAAAACTGATGAATGATGACATAATCTCAACCATTGGATGGCATTGGAGGACTTAGGAATTGTTTATTTCCCCAAATTGACATTTATAATTGTGCATACAATAGCAGTTTAATTGAAGTGTTCCTAATTTTGATAAATGACCTGCTATATAATAGAAATAGCCCAGGATGTAAAAAGGTTGATACTTGTAAGTACCCATTTCTCTGCCAGATTCACATAATTATTATATAGGAAAATTCATGTTTGTGCTCAATATATCTTTTGACAGAGAAATACATATGCAGGTTTGAATCCCCTCTGCGGTTTTTGTTATCCCATGGGACATGAAATTGAGGCACATTGTATCCAGTGTTCTACACTGGAAAAAGACAGAGAAACCCCAAAGGAACAGGGAACACCTTGGTGTGGACTTTCAGACACCAATGGTTGTTAGGATCAGATCTCAAATTTGTATTAACATTAAAAAACAGTTGAAAAATGAGCGTTTATAAGGTGTTACTAAAAAAATCTTAACTATTTAATGTAGAGTTGCACCACAACCACCTTTGAAACAAAGATAGCCAAGAATGTAAGCTTTAAGATGGTGAAGACTTCAAGAATTTACAGGTTGTCACACCTCGGCAATTTGATGTCAAATGTCATGAAATTTTGGCTTTTTTAGGATTTTGCTGTGTATTTTCTGGACAACCATAAAATTGACATGCTTGCTGTTTATTGTACCAATAGCACTATGTGAGGAGAGCTTGCCCAGAAAAAATCAGCTCTCTACCTGCATAACTTTGGTCATAAATGGCCTTCAAAGTTGGTGTCACAGACAACTTCGTCAAATAGATTAGCATTTTCAAACTGCCATAGCTCCCCAAGAAAAAGAGAAAAGCCATTGAACATGTGCTTGCCTAGTTTACTGGGCCTAGATGCTACACTGTGGACGATTTTGAGGCAATGGCATAAGTATAACAGGAGATATTGCCTCCTAAAAACTCCCTTTTATTTGATGTTGCAAAAATGAGTGTGAAAATTCTCACAACACTACCATCTTTATCACTTTTTTCTGCCAAAACTAATAGACATATTTATCTGAAATTTGGCACACATCCTATTAAGTATATTACCTTTCTGTGATTATTTTTTTAGACAAATCTGAGATGGTCAGGTGGGAGGCATTTGTTGAATTGACATGGAATGACCCTTTGCAAATGCTGTCTAGATGGCGCTGCAGTTCGGATAGCTAGGCGTGCAGAAATTGAACATTTTTTGATGGATAGGCACGCATTTATTTGCTCATCTAAAATGCAATTTTCAGCCCGCAAAGGTGCGTACGCGCAATTGCACGCCTTTCATAAAAAGGCCTGGTTAGGTCATGGTGTGGTGTCCTGTTTGTGTGTGTCCCTGGTTGGTCATGGTGTGGGGTCATTGTTTGTGTGTGTCCCTGATGGTCATGGTGTGATGTCATGTTTGTGAGTGTCCCTGGTTGGTCATGGTGTGGGGTCATGTTTGTGAGTGTCCCTGGTTGGTCATGGTGTGGGTTTATGTTTGCGTGTGTCTCTGATGGTCATGGTGTGATTTAATGTTTGTGTGTGTCCCTGGTTGGTCATGGTGTGGTGTCATGTTGTGTGTGTCCCTCATTGGTCATGGTATGGAGTCATGTTTGTGTGTCTCTCTGATGGTCATGGTGTGGAGTCGGTCGTGAGTGTCCCTGATGGTCATGGTGTGGGGTCATGTTTGTGTGTGTCCCTGATGGTCATGGTGTGGGTTTATGTTTGCGTGTGTCTCTGATGGTCATGGTGTGATTTAATGTTTGTGTGTGTCCCTGGTTGGTCATGGTGTGGTGTCATGTTTTTGAGTGTCCCTGATTGGTCATGGTGTGGGGTCATGTTTGTGTGTGTCCCTGATTGGTCATGGTGTGGGGTCATGTTTGTGTGTGTCCCTGATTGGTCATGGTGTGGGGTCATGTTTGTGTGTGTCCCTCCTAGGACCTCTTCGTGCTGCTGTGGTCCTGCTGCTCGTGGGTCTCACCTGGCTCTTAGCCAGCACTATCCTGAAAGGGGATGGCACCTCTGTCTTGGCCAGTATCTTCAGAGGTAGAGGAGATGTCCGTCATGCCCTGGCCTGTTGCTTCTGAATAATTGTAATCACGCTGAGCTCAGTTTGTCACCTTAGTGTATTTGAGTTTAAATGAGGGTTTGTTGTTCTGCAAAACTAAACATTTTATTACAACCCCAATTCCAAAATAGTTGGGACAAATTGTAAATTGTGAATAAAATCAAAATGCAATGACTTTCAAATCACACCAGCCAGTATTTTTTTTCACAATAGAACAGAGGGTAACATGCAAATGTTGAAACTGAGAAATTTCACAGTTTTATCCACAAAATGAGCTAATTTCATATTTGATGGCTGCTACTGGTCTCAAAAAAGTTGGGACAGGGGCCTGTTTACCATGGTGTAGCATCCCCTCTTCTTTTTAACATAGAGTGGACACGTCTGGGCATTGAGGAGACAAGTTTCTTGAGTTTACCCATTGGAATTTGATCCCACTCTTGTTTAATACAGGCTGCCGGCTGCTGGAGAGTTTTGGGTCTCCTTTGACGGACTTTTTTCGCTTAATTATCATGCCAAATGTTCTCAATCGGTGAAAGATCAGGACTGCAGGCAGGCCAGTTCAGCACACGGACTCTTCTACTACGAAGCCATGCTATTGTAATAGCTGCAGTATGTGGTTTTGCATTGTCCTGCTGAAATACACAAGGCCTTCTCTGGAATAGGTGTCGTCCGGAGGGGAGCATATGTTGCTCTAAAACCTTTTATATACCTTTCAGCATTCATGGTGCTTTTTAAAACATGCAAGTGTCCAACACCATATGCACTAATGCATCCCCATACCATCAGAGATGCTGGCTTTTGAACAGAACGCTGATAACAGGAGGGGTGGTCTTTCTCCTCTTTAGCCTGGAGGACACGACGCCCATGATTTCCAACAAGAGTGTCAAATTTGAACTCGTCTGACCACAGGACACTTTGCCACTTTGCTACAGTCCATTTTAAATGAGTCTTGGCCCACAGAACACAGCGGCGCTTCTGGATCATGCTCAACAATGGCTTCCTTTTTGCATGATGGAGTTTTAGGTGGCATCTGTGGACGGCACGGCAGACTGTGTTTACAGACAGTGGTTTCTTGAAGTATTCCTGGGCCCATTTAGTAATGTCAATGACAGAATCATGCCAGTGAGTGATGCAGTGGGGTCTGAGGGCCCGAAGATCACGGGCATCCAGTAAAGGTCTTCGACTTTGTCCCTTAAGCTAGGCTCACACTCCAGGAGTTTGGAACTCCTAACCGATTTTGAAATCTGGATACATCACACACATAAGGAGAATCTTAATAGATAATCTTCTTTAAAATCTCAAACGTGCACACACTACCAGATTTGAAAATTGTGGCACATCACACACTACAGGATAATATTAAGATGATTGTGTCCGATGAAGCAGCGAACGCACCACCTCACATGATCTCATCACATCCGTAAACACCAGAGCCGTTGAAGAACAGAGTTACGACACTTCCATAGACTCCAATAGGAATCGAGGAATGCGGAAGTAATGCGTGTCATTAGCGTTTGTATAGCGTTTGCTTGTTACCTAGGTTACATACCTGGCAGGTTCAATGCAGAGGCGATTTCTTCTCAGCACTTCTCTTTGTCCGTGCGGTTGTGATATGTTTTGGATGTTATAAAGACACTCGTGTTCTTGCCACATAACGATCAGTTTTTCCTCCATCTCCGTTGTCCAGCGCAACCGGAGAGCTGTTTGTCCATCGCCATGTCAAGGTCTTCTACGTAGTAGTGCGTAGTCTGCCTCCTTGTACTGCTTGGCTACTGTGGTCTCGTGAGACTCCCGCTGTCCCAGTCAAGTGTGTCGGGGACGGCGGGAGTCTCACGAGACCACGGTAGCCAACGTATTCCTCCAGACATATTCCTCCCGATTTAAAATCCTAAATATCAAACATGTTTGATGTTATCGGGGCAGCCCCGATTCCTCTGCGAGAGGTTCGGGAGGTTTAAGATTCGATCTTATAACCGCTCACACTACAGGATAATTTGGGCAGATAATCAGTTCGGAACAGCCGAGAATCTGGAGCGCCCCCGCGATTCTCGGAAGGAGCATACCGGGCCTCAAATCGGCCCGATTATCCTGTAGTGTGAGTCCAGCTTTACCCACAGAGATTTTTCCAGTTTCTCTGAATCTCTCCCTGATGTTATGCACTGTTGATGATGAGACCTTCAAAGCCTTTGCAATTTGACGTTGAGGAACATTGTTTTTAAAGTATTCCACAATTTCTTTACGCAAGCCTTCACAGGTTGGAGAGCCTCTGGCCATCTTTACTTCTGAGAGACTCAGCCTCTCTAAGACATCCCTTTTATAGCCAATCATGTTACACACCTGATGCCAGTTCATGTAATTACTTGCTAAATGTTCTTTCAGCTGATTCTCTTATATATTAATTGCTTTTTCAGCCCTTTTTTGCCTGTGTCCCAACTTTTTTGAGACCTGTTGCAGCCAGAAAATTTGAAATAAGCTCATTTTGTGGATAAAAATGTTAAATGTCTTAGAAAACATTTCAAATGTTGAAACTATGTGCTATTGTAATTAACATTGGCTAATGTGATCTGAAAGTCATTGCATTTTGACTTTATTCACAATTTACACTTTGTGCCAACTATTTCAGAGTTGGGGTTGTAGTTGAGGTGCTGCGGTTACACCAGTCTGACCTGTATGTTAATCTGATGCGTTGGTTTTCAGTGCAGTTCCTTTTCTCTGCAGGAACAAGTGTGGAGCCAACAGCAGGTAGGCCTTGGCTCTTACTGTAGAGCTTCTCTCATAATACCAATATAGTACATCTTAAGTTGCCCCTGGGCAATCCACATATTATTACACTGGATTGTAATTGTTGATTTCACTGAAGATCAAAAACTAAGCATACTTGATATTTTTTTGTAAAGTATTGTATGGGTGGCAGTTGAGCTTGTTTTATTTATTTTTTGCTCTTGCTCTGTTGTTTCATTAATTTTCTTTTACTTGTCTTATTAAATAATGGCTGTCTTCCACAGTGTTTTTCCTCTTTTATATTTGATTTAGTTTTACGTTTTATAAATGTATGTGCCAAAGTAGTTTCAGATGTGTATCCTGTCGGGATGTCTGCTGTGTCATGACCTGTACTGGGCTCCTCATAATACAGCAGACAGTAGCTGTGTTTGTGTAGAGCAGGGCTGCCCAACCCTGTTCCTGGAGAGCTACCATCCTGTAGGTTTCTGCTCCCACCCTAATTCAACACACCTGATTCAGCTCATTAGCAGCTCATCAAGATCTGTAACTGTGAAAGCAGGTGTGGTTTGCTTTGGTTGGAGTGATAACCTTCAGGATGGTAGCTCTCCGGGAACAGGGTCGGGCAGCCCTGGTGTAGATGAAACCTAATGAAAGGAGGGCTGTTTTCATAGCCTTTGGTTTGAGTTTCCCAAATAAATAATTTGTTGCAATTCCATTCAACCTTGTGGAGATAAGGTTTTTTTGAAGTATTTTTGTAAATAAAAAGTTGTTCCAGAACTGCTCTGGTTTAGGGTTAGATAATTGTTATCACAAATGGATTTCACCACTTATGACCACAATGACTCCAGAAATGGTTGAACCACTTTTGACATTTGTCTTAGAGTTGAATTGCGGTTAGTGTGCTTATTATATTCATGTGCTTATGCACACAGTTAGCAGTGCTCCTCCCTTAATCCCATGCCACCTCCCCTCCCCAGAGCCCAAACCTCACAGGTACAAGTGTGGCCTTTCTGCGCCGTGTCCTCAGAAGCACCTGGCCTTCCGTCTCGTTTCTGGAGCCGCCAACGTCATCGGTCCCAAGATCTGTCTGGAGGACAAAATGTGAGAGCCCCCACTGACCCCATCTCAGCCCCATCTTGCTGCTCTCACAACATTATCCCTCTACTTTTACTCCTCTGCATTGTACATTCTGTCCTCAGTTTCTGTTGATGTGCTCCAGTCAAAATGGAGTCCGTTTGGATAAAGAAAAATCAAGTGCCTTTCTTTTTGTTATTGTCTTTAAGCCGTTTCATCGCTGCGTCTGTTATTAGGCATTTTAGTCTGCAGGGAATACCCCATCTGTGACCAGATTTTTTAATGAACTCTTTTGCAACCAGCGTTTAGTACTTTTTTGACATCCTCTCTCCTTCTTTGTCTCTTTCTCCTTTCCCCTAATCTCCTGCCATCCTTCCCTGTCATATCCTTTTCCCCAGCCTCGTGAGCAGTGTAAAGAACAACATTGGCAGAGGGCTGAACATCGCATTAGTGAACGGTAATTCCAGTCTCGCAGGATTTCTGTCTGCACCACTCTGCTGAACTTTGCCACCTGCTGGCCGGATACAATGGATTGATACACTAATTAAAGGAGGAGACCGCACTTCGGCAAAGTATATTTCAGTGGAAAGTAGAATTCTTGAAGTGTCTAAAACGCATATTTTAATTTGATAATAATCCAGTGCAACTTATTTTTAAACCAGCGAGTCTTCAATTTGGCTTCAATATCAGGGGGCAGGCATTTTTACTTAGGGAATCTTCTGATTTTGAATTTGATCTTCAGAAACCTCACTTTTAAAAATGCTTAATAACCTAAATCTCTCGCAGTTTATATCTCCCGATTAGCCAGAGTTGCTCAGACTAATTGGTAAAAACCGATGACAGTCGGTTTTACTTTTGATAGCATTGTTGTGCATTGCACCACAAAATTATGAGGCGTCTTCTTCTGCGCATAAATGACGATGTAAAATATCAATATGTCTTTATAATTTCAGTGCTTGTGTTGCTCGTTAAGCAGCACAGATTTGCGTAAATTAGTTTGCGAGGCTGCGGGAATTCGTTCTGTATTCTGAATTTTGTCATGGCTAAAGGGCGCTGTAAGGCGAGTTGCACAGCTGTGTGACAATCCTAAGGACGGCGAAAAATGCTGCCAAGTCAGCAAAAGTTTTGGATTTACAATGCCATATCAATTAAATAAATGTAGACAATGGGAATGCACCTTTTCACTATCATTTCCAATTATAGATCATGCATTGGTCTTGTTCGCTCAGTCGATAAATTGTTTGATTGTTAATCAGGCCAGCTTAAGTAAAAACAGCTTGTGGGCAGTCAAGCCATAAAGGGAGAGCTTACTGAAGGTCCTCTGAACAACTACATGGTCTGGATGAAAGGAAAGAGAACAACTGACGTCACGAAAGAGAATAACTGACGCCACAAGCACTGCGGCACTGGCGTTGATTGGATAATGCATTCGAAATGTACACTCACCCATCATATAGGGCACTATGTAGTGAATGTTCTACATTGAAAACAATATAGAGAGTGAGTGAGCGAGTGGACAAGTGTTCATTCCGAACGCAGCCTTAGATTCCCCAAGTAAAAATGTCTGCCCCTTGATATTGACGCCGATTTGAAGACTCACTGGTTTTAAAATGCGTTGCACTGGATCATTGGCAAATTAAAATAAAACTATGCGTTTTAGACGCTTCAAGAATTCTACTTTCCGCTGCAATATACTTTGCCGAAGTGTGGTCTCCTCCTTTAATTTGACTAGAGCAGTGCCCGTTCCTCCGCTGCTTGAGCGGTACTGGTGCTTGTAGCTTTCTTGATTTCTTGAAAACGGCTTAGGTGAACAACCCGAAACACGACAATGCACTTCCTTGGGTCCTCAGCAATATACCCACCTAGTTTGAAGTGGATTTGATGAACGGCTCTTCAGATAAGTGAAGGACACACATGCATACTAACATTCACACACACAGAGATTTTTTTATTATCCCCTCGGCATATAATGCGGGGGAGATATAGTCATGGGCACGGTTGTCTGTCCCTCCGTCTGTCTGAACTTTAGTCTCTGGTCCGGAGCATAACTTGAAAACCGTTCAATATTTTTTAACAAAGCTTGGTGTGCGCATTAATCATGTGCACACCTGAAGTGAACCTGAAGTGGTGCCTTTTGCTAATCCGAAGTTGATGAATTTTGGATTTTTTCTGGGCCCGTATTCACAAAGCATCTTAGCGCTAAAAGTAGGTCCTAACTGCCGGATTTAGGAGAAACTCCTAAAAAAAAAAAAAAAAAAAAAAAATGGGCGTGTCAGTCGTAAATTTAGGACTCCTAATTATTTTTACTAAGTGTTATTCACAAAGCATTTTAGGCCTAAAAGTAGCTCCTAAGTCTGGGAGAGCTTAAAAGTAGTTGAGAGGACTCCTAACTCGCTAAAACCTATTCACAAAGAATGGGAAAATGGCTGCTGCTGTTGAAAGACGGAATGACTTGGAAATTCTGAATGATGCGCAGTTGTTGAAAAGATATCGGACCGACCGTGAAGGGATTTTATTTGTTGTTGACTTGGTGAGGGAGAGAATTACGTCTCCAACCATGAGAAACAACCCAGTAAGCCCTGAAATAAAATGTTCGACAACGCTTCTTGGCCACTGGAAAAATGCAACTTTGCAACGCGGACTGACAATCATCTGTCAGTCACTCAATTCAACAAACAATCAATACGCTCTGTGAACTCCATATCATCCAACAGTTTATCCGGTTTCCAATGGACGTTCGCCAACAACACAGAATCAAACTTGAATTCATGCATATCTCAGGTATGCCTGGTATCATCGGTGCTATTGACGGGACCCATATTTGAATTATTTCTTCGACTCAAGATGAAGAGGTATTTGGAAACAGAAAAAGTTCATTCCATCAACACCCAGATAGTATTTGATGCCGAATACAATATTTTGGATATTGTTGCGAAATGGCCAGGATCCACGCAGGACTCTGGCATTTTAATGGAAAGCGGCTTATGCCAATTATTTGCCAGGCATTATGTGCCTGCGGGATGCCACTCGCTAGGGGACAGTGGCTACCCCTGCAAACGTTGGCTCTTGACCCCTTACCTGAATCCACAACCGGGACCACAACAAAATTATAACAGGTCGGTCATTGTTGCTATAGCCAACATTAGCACAGCCTAATACATGTGAAGATGGCATAATACTGTAAATTACAAATATACTGAACAACAAAAGAAACACAAGTTAATTAAAGACAGATCGGAAAATAAGTAGACGCGCAATTATTATAGAAACTCAAATTTATTACCAGTGTGTGCACATTTACGCTTATTTCATCAAACTTTTCTTTGTTTTGCGGTCACTTTGACTGAGTAACCATAACAGTACATTAACTGATTAGCAAACTTGCGTTTCTTTTGCTGCTCAGTATATTTAGTCTGCTGTTTTCTTTTTCATGGTGCAAGTTAGAGCGCACAAGACGACACGCAGTGTGGTGGAGCGGGGTATTGGGCAGCTGAAGCACCGGTTTCATGTGCTGCATGGGGAGGTGCGTCTCAGCCCAGAGAGAGCTAGCAAAGTAATTGCAGCATGTGCCATCCTTCTCAATTTATGCCAACAAAGAAACATACCTCAACCGGATAATGATGGTGCTGCCGACAGCGGTGATGATGATGTCGAGGAGGATGACGATATTTGCAATGTTGCAGTCCACAAAGTGGACTGACAGTTTAGGGCAAACAAACTTGAACGACCCGGCGTTTAAATGATCGCAACATATTCCCATTTGGTAATAAGTTGCCAATTATTGGGGCAAATGACGCGTTTCATCATTGCCTCGTTTTATGCTATTGGCGTTTTTACAACTATCTCTTTCCTATGTATGTTTATTTGCCTAGAGCGTGATATGTGCGGACTGCGCATAGTGCATCTTCAGGAGTGCTCAACGTGTTATTATTTCATGGGACAGACCAGCTGCTTGGACTATTTCCTCATTTTTTTCCTCCATGGGTTGTATGTGGGATATTTTTATCAATGGGCCGCCCTGTCACCAAGCAACCAATCACCGTGCTCATTGTTCCAAGGCTTGTGCATGAGAATTGACGTCATCGATAGCAGCGGAGATTTACTCCCACCTATCTCAGAGCTACTCCTAGTCTAGGAGTTACCAGTTTTCTTAACTAAAAGTTGCTCTCAGCAGCTTTGTGAATAATTTCTAAGATTTTACTCCTACATAAAATGTTTTAGCGTGACTTAGGAGTACTCCTAGCGGTAAGATAAGATGCTTTGTGAATATGGGCCCTGGTTTCCATTGAAACATTTTGAACTTAGAATTTTAGGGGCTATGGTTTGTTTCCGGAGCAGGTGGCATTTTCATTCTCTCAACATATGGGGCCGGGGACACGCCATCCCCTGATGGCTCTTGTTACTTTATAGTATGATGATATCTTTAACTTTTCGATTTACTCGCTCTGTAACATCAATCTGCTAAGGAGCTACAGATGGAAATTAGCCTGTGGCCATAATCTTGGGATATTTACATGTGAATGTTCATTAATATGCGCTGTCCCCTTTTTTAAAAAAAAAAAATAAAGAAAACAAATAAACTTCAGGTCATTTTCCTCCCTTTTGAATGGAGAAGGAAGTGTATGCAATTGCACTGAAAGTACCTTTTGTTAAGACGAACAACGTTTTAGCACTTAATTAATTTAGTTGATGAAGGTGTCCATAGCTTTACTGAATCTGTAAAAGCGCACATTTGGTATTATTTTCTTGAGAGAAAATGATGCCTAGTTCTTATTGTTTGTTTGGATTAGAGGTAACGGAGGTGGATAAATTGAAGGTATCACTTGAGAATTGGTGTCAGAGCTGAAGAGATAGCAGAGTGCTTTGATTGGACGTTTCACTGTGTTTTCGATAATTGCTCTCTGGCTTGCACAGCATGTGCTGCTCTGCCTTGCTTTTCATGTGTTGTCTGTTAAGCATGCTGTGGAGTGTCGGGTGTCATGGACAGATTGTATTTCTTGGCATTGTGAGGCTGTACTGAAAGTGTTGTGTGGCTCTGTTTTTCAGGTGTATCGGGAGAGCTGCTGGAAATCAAATCCTTTGACATGTGGGCTGGAGGTGGGTGTGCTTGTGTTGCAACCACAGGAAGCATCCTTGTGATTTCACATGGCAACTGTAATTGCAGGCTTATTGTAGCAATTTGTGTTCAGTGATGTGGCTCACAGTGCATTTCTGCAGAGTCATGCATCTATGGCGGTAATTGCATAGTATTATGCCTATGTTAATATGCATATATTCTGTTTGCTTGTTGTCTTTTTATACTGTTAGGTCCATATGTATTTGGACAGTGGCACAATCTTCATCACTTCAACTCTGTAAGCCACTAAAATGGATTTGAAAGGAAACTGTAAATGTGCGTGAATTGCAGAATCTCGGCTTTAAGTTAAGGGTTTTGTCAATTATATCATATGAATCATGCAGAAAGTACAGTATAAACATTTTTGTACACATTTACCCACCTCCAATTTTAGGAGTTCTAAAGTAACAGGGGAAACTAATATACTCCTAAATTAAATTGTCATTTTTAACTCTTTTGATGCCTTGGGGATACCCCGGTTTTCAATCAGCGGGGAGGCTTGGGAAAAGGTCCATTGATAAACATATTTTAAGTTACAGTTTGTTCGAGGGCCAATACAGAAATATACGGGGTTAGTAAATGCCATACGCCGAGCCCAATATGCCATTTACTGATCTCCATATATTTCCCTACTGGCCCTCGAACAAACTGTGTAACAAATTTATCTCACCGAAGACCTTCTTTACACATGCGTGCCATTTCGACTGCTCCAGAGACGCTAAGGGAGATAATCTACTCGCACGCCGTGTACAGGCTAGGAGACATAATATGGGAATATATGGGGTTTCCACGTGACTGCTTTCGACCAATGTCATCCAAGCATTCTTGACTGAGGTGGGATAAAAGCGTCATACGTGGTCATTATGGGGAAAAGAGTTAAGGCATCATATGTGGTGATCGTGGGGAAAAGAGTTAATACTTGGTTGCTGATCATTTGCAGTCAATGACTGCCTGTCATCTGGAACCCTGGGGCAACACCAGCTCAGTTTTGCCTTCAGCAAATGACATACTGATTTCATTGAGGCATGTTGATGTACTTGGCCGCTGCGAAACCTTCTGCTTATTTGCTTCAGAAAAAGTCTTGGGTTGCTTTCGCAGTGTGCTTTGCTAATGCTCTTGCTATTTCTCTGATGGGTGTGTTTTGATTCATCAGCCTTGTTTTGATGGCTTGCTTTACTGACAATAACAGCTCTTTGGACATTATATTGAGAGTGAAAAACAGCCGATATCAAGTTGAAAAGCTGCACTTAAAATCGGCTCTAGACATTTTATCTGCTTGCTTTTAAATACTATTATGAGGGGAAAAAACACACAGCAGGCCATGGCACAGCTGATTAACCAATTCTCCAAGCACTTTTGGTCCATTAAAACGGTGGGGAGCTCCTATAAAAAGTGATGTAATGCACCATATTGGGGCATAAAATTCCCTCAAATGAAAATGAAAGCTGAAAGTCAGCAGTTGGTGCTCATTCATTACTTAATTCCAACCTCAATACTCTGTGGTAGACAGGTAAAATAACAATAATTTTGTCTGTGTCCGAATATTCATACCTGACTGTATGCGTATGTTTGTATATGATCGTGTGTGTGTGTGTGTGTTTTGTTCACACCTTCCTGCTCTCAGATGTTGCAGACCTGCTTAAGTTCCTCCGGCCCCTGCATGAAGGAACGCTGGTTTTTGTGGCCTCTTTCGATGACCCTGCCACTAAGTAAGACCCTGCACTGTCCCGCTCTCCCTTCACTGCCGAGAACCTGCACTGTTCAGAGTGGGAACCATTTTTTAGTTCAGTGGTTGTAGCTTTAGCATATAGGTAGACCTCTGAGCACAAGCAATATAGATGAAATTCAGATGTAACAAACCTGGTCATCTGTTCATCTTTGTCATGTACGGTCTCTGGACGGTTATCTCCTTTCCCTCTTCTTCTCCTCCCGTGCTCCGGCGCCTCCTCTCTCCCTCCCCAGGCTGAACGATGAGGCGCGCATTCTCTTCGAGGAGCTGGGGAGCACTGCCGTGAGGGAGCTGGGTTTCAGGGACAGCTGGGTGTTTGTGGGAGCCAAAGGCATTGAGAACAAAAGCCCATTTGAGCAGGTAGACACCCCATGCAGTCATGTAGTGTATTCTGTAATGATAATAAAATCATGTTTGAAGTGTTGTTTTTTGTCATTGTTAAGTTGGGTCCCTCCCTTTTATTAACCTAATTGTAGCCCTCGGACGAAGTGTGGTGGCTACTATGGATTCATTGTCGTCATCTTCGCCGTGTCCGTTGCATTTTCTTGTGTACAGGCCGCAAATGTCAACCGATTCCTTTGATATTTGGTGTGGGTACGGTTTATGGTTAAGTCACAACGCCTATGATTTTGGTTGCCATGGCAACAGAATTGGCCAAATAAAGGAAATTTCATGGTGCAAATGTCCTGTGAACGATCTAGGGGTCAGAGTTTTCAAGATATCACTAGAAGCCATTGAGGGGCTACACCACCACCGGACTGTTCTAGTTGTTGTGGTAATTTAGGCCTTCTGGAATATACTGCCAGAGCCCATTTCGGACAGCTGTGATCCAGCTGAGCCAAGTAGTGCTGAAACCCCAGAAGCAACTGCATAATTACCCCATTTGTGTAGATTTTTGTATTTCTTGAATCTCGTGTGTACTGCACTTTGTTTAGCTTATGTGCCCCCCCGATCATTTGCTGATCTTAATAATACATTATTAACTTCAGCTACAGTGCTGCACTGAACATTAGAGCGGTTTTCATTCAAGCATGCAGCAGGAAGCAGTCATGATTACTGCTTAGTTTGCATCGCTGTGGACATCTGCGCAAAGCGAAATGATAAATGATGATTGATCTCCCTCTTTATGCTCTGCTCTTTCCTGTTTTCACATCTTCAGAGGATGAAGAACAGCAAGAGCACCAATAAGTACGAGGGCTGGCCGGAGTCTCTGGAGATGGATGGTTGCATTCCTCTCCGAGCGACTCAGGACAGCTAGTCTTCCCTGACACGCGCACGACACTAAAGGACGGACTGAGAACCCAACGAGGAGCTGGCTTTGACGCCTTGGACTTCTTTTTAGAAAAAGAGAGATGTTTTGTGTATCACTTCAATTCAAGTTTTCAGTTATGTGGGTTGGGGTTCATGTGCTCTGCACATGCAGTAGGGAAGGTTACTTAGCGCATGCGCTGGGCTTCAGAAAGTAACTGGCTTTCGGTACATTTGAGGGAGTACTGCTGCTGCAGAGGGAAACAGGCTGAGGGGCAGTGTGTAAGGTAATTGCTAACGCTGGGATGGTACCTCTGTAATATAGGACGAACGTGGTGCTGAAGAATCTGAGGATGCAGTGGCTGTAACATCCACCCTTCCGGTATATTAGCCCTCCAATGTTGCACTAATGTGCCTGTGTTTAGCTCTCCCTGGTCTAAATTAGAGTGAGCTTCCGCACTGTGCAGGTCTATGGGCTCAAGGAAGCAGCAGCAGCATAGTGCTGGAGATGGGCAGTTTAACCTCTTGCTGGTGGCAATACCTCATGAAACAGTGCTGTTAGCTAAGCTACGTAACCCTGATTACTTCAAGTCAAAATCCTGCTGAGTAAATGGATAGATGATATTTAAAGTGTATGCCCAGTAGACTTCAATTCTCAGAAAGGGCATGGCAATAAGTGATTTGCAGGACTGGATTTAAGTGGGCGAACTTGAATAATTTCTTAATAAATACTTTCCCATGTTGAGATTTTGGCAAAGGAGAGAGCCACAGTGCATTAAAATGTGCTCAACTGCTCTTGTTCAAATGTGCCCTGCCATTTAAAGTGTCATACAATTGTTTTTTAGTGTAGTATGGATGGCTCTTGTTATTTGTGCAGTTTTTTAGTTTATATTTAAATTTTCATGTAAAAGCACCACCGTCATCAGTTTGCAAACTTCCACTTAGACTTCTTTCTCCTTACTGTCACTGACACGGGTGACAATTGAAGTAATAAGAAGCGAAGTGGTCACATTCTTATTTTTGTGCATTCCAGGTCATTTCTGTTTGAAACCCAGGGTTTCATTTATGTCTTGTGTGAAGTTAACCTTTTTTTTTTTTTTTTTTTTTGGCATAACTTTTTTATTTGAGTGGTAAATGTGTGATGGCGCTTAAGTTGCATTTTGCTGCATTGTCTCTCTGCATTTAAGTTTGTCTCAATGCTGAAAGTGACGGCGGAAAATAATCTTATTTTTGAAGGACTAGACGTGTGGAATAGAAAACCGCACACGCGTGTTTGACTTCTCTTGGCTATTGACAAGAATAATGGAAACACCTCTGTAATGTAAAAGACTGCAGAACCAGCATCTAGCACTGCCCAATTAAGAGCTGTGTTCTAGAGTTGGCTGGGCTGCTTGCTTAGGGAGGGGCCCTTTGATGTTTGTGTACAATTGAAGGATGGGGAGCCCTTCCTTCTCTTTGGCGGAGCCCAGGGGCAGAGGGGAAAGCCACCTGTTGCGCTGGACTTGCTTTGAACATGGGCTTTGAGATTGTACAATTAAATACAAGCAGCGACGTTTGCACTTTTGCGTGTGCGTATCTGCTACATGCACCTTGTGGCCCTGGATGACATCACAGGCTCTGGGTCAATGTTTCTTGTGGTGCTTTGTGTACAGGTATAACGAAATCAAGGTCAGAATCAACTTGATTCCCCCACATCTGTCCTTATCTGCCTTACTGAGATGACACGGAGTTTATCGACACCTGATACCTTGCAATGTACAACAAATGTGTTCCGCCATTTCTTATTTTTGACACTCCGTAATGGACCTAAAATGATCTTGAAGATGTTAGTCAGCTAGCCGTCTGTTAACGCTCTCGTGTTCCTGGTTCCTTTGTCTGACTTTGACTATCGCACACTTATTTTGCTGAGATCACTGTGCTGGTGTTGGTTAGTTGGTAATGTGCTGCATGTAGTCATTCTCAAAATGAAGATTATGAACTTTGACATCAGCTGATTGCTACCAGCAAAAAATTTGCTAGCCTTTTTTTAGACTGTGAAATTATTTAAAATTATGTTATTATTACCAATAGTAACTATATTCGTACATGCTTTATGTTGTGCTGAGTTTTTTGAATGACCAATACCCTGTGACAGGAATGTAAATATGCTCATAATTAACTTATAGACTTCATAAAAAAAAAGGTACAGTTGCAATTTCGAGTACGAAGGAAAAGTTGTCTGTAGGTGCAATGCAATTATGCATTTCAGTTTCTGGTGACCCGAGCTTTGTTTAGGGTTTGAAATTTTACTTGTGGATACAAGATATTTCGTAATAAATTCACTTTCTGAACAATATTTTCAGGGTTTTTTTTTTGGGATTTTTGCATGGAAATGGAGCTTCTGAAAAGTGTGCGCTCTTGAGCAAATTTTGCAGTTATGATCTCACCTGTGTATGGTTGTGCAACTTTGTGTGTGTGCGTGTGTGTTGTTGTTGTTGATCTTTATGCTAGTTTATTTCTGAGTGCTGTATGTGTGGGTCTGTTTATGCACGTGGGGGTGGGGGGTGGAATTAGACTTCTACATACTGGTCATTCCACAAAAATTAAAAATGCAAAAAATGTTGCATGGTCTGATGTAATAAAGCAGGAAAAGTTAAGTGTGGCAAGATATCTGGTGCAAAATCCAACACTGTCCTGGCAATTCACTTACTGAGTGCCTCTAAAGCCACTAAGCATTGGCTCTCGTTTGCCTGCATGGCAGTTTTGTCCTTCCTTTGGGTGCAGAAGTTTGATAGACTGTATGATCTGATTTAAAATGTCTTAAATCAGATTGTTGCACTTCCACACACAGATTATTTGATAATCTAAAATAATGGTTCAAAGAGACAAATCAGGAAAAAAGATGTCTTTTTCCTAACGTTATGGAGCTTATTTTGTGCGTACAACAATAAGCCAAAAAATTACGGCCACGGGCATGATGTGTTCTTGAACCCCCACGTACTACAGAAACGGCCGTATCAAATTGGCGTTCACGAGTGCCCGGACTGGAGGTTTCCCAGCCGAACGTTTCCTGAGCATCAGGCCTTGCACCAGCCTGTGGTCTTCGCTCTGCCAATCCAGGTGCCAGCTCCTCCCCAGGTACATGGCCCTTACAGACCCAGCCAATGTACATGATGCAAAACAAAACAACTTGTTGGAACAGGAGATCATCATGTTTTACTCCAAGGTCTAGTTCCGACGCTTGCGTGATGGTGGACAGGTGTTAAAATCCGCACTCTAGTGCTGTCTGAGACTGTAAAGCCCCATACCCAGTTGGGTGTGATGTTGCACATTCCTCCTGTGACCATCATCAAAGTTTTCCTCGACTTGTGCCACAGTTGTCCTTCTGTTGTATGCACCTGATTGGATGGACTTGGTTGCTCTTGCATGTCGATGAGCCTTGGATGTCCAATACTCAGTGGCCAATTTTTTGGTTTCAGGTGTTGTTACGAGATGATCTGCATTGTTTGCTTTGTCCATTAGTGGTCATTAAGTTGCAGTACATTTTGGTTTGTGTGTGTGTGTGTGTGTGTGTGTGCATGTGCACATAAATGTGCATATATAAAACCCAAAATCTAAAAAAAAAAAAAAAAAAAAAATGTGGGCACTTTAGGGAAAATGTACATAAAATTTGCCCTGTATATTCAAAATTGATGCTTTAACTTGTGAATTCAGTTGTTTATTGAAAATCTACAGATATTTCAAACCTGACAACTGCAACAGACTCCAAAAAATTGGCACAGGTGAGCTAATCAAGCTGAAGTGTAATTGGTGCCTCCAAAATAGACCTTGTCCCTCAAGAGCAAAGATAGATTGAGGCTCGCTATTTGCCAACCAGTGCATAATCTGGAATTTGGAGAACAACCTCCCTGAAGACAAATAGGATTTTCATAGGATAAACAGCATTAAATCCTCTTAAGACGCGATCTAATCAAAATATAGAAGGAATAGACATGTAATGAGCAAGGCCCAAGACCACTTTTAAAAATGCATGATTTCAGATCCTTCAGAGATGACGCTGTCTTAAGAACGGTCAAGTGATAGTAATGGGCTTGGATATATTTTGGTAAACCTTTGTCAGTCAAGATCATTTGCCTCTGCATCCACAGGTGCAATTTGAAGCTTTACAAAACAAAACCGAAGCCAAATATCAACAACATCCAAAAGTGCCATTGACTTCTCTGGGATTAGTGTCATCTGAGTAGTACAGGGGATGCATGTTTTGTGGTCCGACGTGTCAACAGCATTTCAGCGGTTTTCAGGAAAACGCAGCCCTTGTGTTCTCTGGACCAAAGAACAAGGACAACCCAAGCTGTTATTAGCGTCAAGTTGAAATGCTAGCATCTGTTGCAGTATAGGGGCAGTGCACATGGCATGGGTGAATTGCACATTTTTGAGGGCACCATTACTGCAGAAAGACATTCAAATTTTGGAGCAACATTTGCTGCCACCTATAGATGTTAACTCTTCCAGGGACATCCCTGCACTTTCCAGCAAGAGAACACCAAGTCATATTCTGCATAGATCCTGAGGGCATGGCTGTATGCCCTTAGAAGCACAGTGCACTCAAGTAGAGTGCACTCATGCGAAATTGACATGCCTACAGTTCTGATCTGCTTGACATCAAGAATTGGGGTGTATTTTTATGAAGCAAAATATATGGCAACTTGCAACTATATTTCCACAAGAATTGGGACAGTGTAAAATACAAATAAACGCAACGTGATTTTTCAATTCTTTTGTACCTACCCCTTGTTGGAAACCACCCCTTATCTGCTGAATTGATTTTTTTCAAATATACGCAAATTCCGCATTTGATGCCTGCGACAAATTCCAAAACAATTTTGGCAGGAGAATGCAAAGACTGGGAAAGTAGTGGAATCTTCAGAAAAATGCCTGACTGGAACATTCTACAGGTGAATAAGTTGGAGATGATTCAATTATAGTTGGGTATGAAATTAGCTGTCAAGAAAGCCACGGTCATTGAGTTGCGTCTCTTTGCCAAAAGCTGCTTTAATATGCCATCAGGCCCATAAGTATTTAGACAGTGATACAATTTTTTATCATTTTGGCTCTGTACACCACTAAAATTGATTTTAAATAAATCAATCGAGATGTGCTTGATGGGGAGATTTTCAGCTTTAAGATGTTTTTCAAAAATTGCATATGTGCAGTATGGGAATTACAACCATTTTAATACATAATCCCTCATTTTAGGGGCTTAAAGTACTTGGACAAACTAAAATAATCATAAATTGCCATTTTTGAGGTTGCAAATCCTTTGCAGTGAATGAATGCCTGAAGTCTGGTACTGGTAGACATCACCAGATGCTGGTTTCTTCCCTGAAGATGCTCTCCCGGGCCTTCTCTGCAGCTGATCCCAGTTCCTGCATGTTCCTGAGGGATTTTACCTTCACTTTTGCCTTCAGCAAGTAATAACCTTTGGATTCAGCAGAGGTGATTAACTTGGCAATTGTGAAACATTCTACTCCTTTGCCTTAAAAATCATTAGGTTGGTTTGCAGTGTGCTATGAGTCACTAGCCATCTGCACTAAGAGGCTCTGTCAAATGAGTTTTGCTGAATTTTAATGGATAATACTGTCATGTAAAATTCAGAATTTATCCTGCTGCTCTTGTCAGTAGTCACATCATCTATAATTATAAGGGGACTGGTTCCATCGGCAGCCACACATACCCACATGTGCCCATGCTTCACAGATGAGGTGGAATAGTTCAAATACTCTTCCCATCATTCTGGTAAAAGTTTATCTTTGACTTATCATAGGATTGCCTTCAAGAACAACACACTTTTTTTTAATTTTTTTTTTTTTAGATCCTTATACTGAGACTTACCAGTGCCTTACATCTTGTGGTGAACTGTTCATATTGACACTGGTGAGATCTTCTCTTTATTTTTGACTTTGACACAGAGATTTACCTCCTGGACTGCGTTCTTGATCTGACCAACTGTATCAGAGAAGGACTTCTTCTGACATCCACCACAGTTTTTATCCATTGTCTTCCAGGCCTTGTGGTGTTCCTGAGCTCTTCACAGTGTGCTTCATCTTTAAAGATAAACAAAATGGTTGATCTGCCACACCTGTTGTTTTTGCTATTTTTCTCAAAGTTTATATTTTTCAGCCTAATGATGACTTGGCTGTGACAGCTCTGTAGAGTTTGTTTTGACAGTTTATAGGATAGTCAGAAAAAAACATCAACAATTGGATGAAAAGTGCAAGTGCCAAACTTAAAATTAGATCAACATTTATGTGCTTACTTGATAATTAATTACGGACTATGGACAATTATGGATTAAACATACCATGTACAAAAAGTGCTGTAATTTCTATGCTGTTCACCTGTTTTGGCAATGAATATTCTCAAATTAAAGCTGAAAGTTCACACTTTGAGCTCATATTTAATATTTAGTTTAATGTTTAATTTGCCGTGGTAAACAGGTTAAGTAACAATTTTTTTGTCAATGTCCATAAATTTATTGACCTGGATAGATGAAACACCATTGTCTGAACTCTGTGTATGGTTTTTAATTATTTTTCCCAATTAAAATGGGCTTTGCTGGGTTTGTAACTAGAAAATGAGGTTATCTTATCGCCAAGCACCATGGACAGCGGCAGATGGCAAAATGTACAGAGGGCGGCGCCAAAAACACTCGAATAAGAAATGCGCCCAATGCGAGGACCTGGTGATAAACGAGTATGGTGAAATATTACTCATTTAACCTTAATGTTTCCGCATCAGTAATTTGCTTGGATTGCATAAAAATAATCGATTTTGTTGCCAATAAGACCGTGTACTACCATACTGCCGTCAGACTGAGTGTCTTGGTACTTCTACATATCTAACTACCATGTATTTAAATGTACTGTGCCTCAAAACTAATTCAAGAATGCTTATGAAAAAGGGAACAATACATAGCATTTATATTATATAGCTTTGCTTAGATCAAGTGAATACATTTTAAACAGATCCCCACCCTGTAAGCTTTTTATGCAGCAACAATTATTTTGAATGGCGCATGTGATTGTTCTCTCGGTTAAACCAGACAACTGAAGTTTTGATAAAAGCCCCAAGTGAGCCAGTTTCACAGCCATAATATCTCAGTCGACCCAAAAATAATGATAATATGTAAATGGAGAGTTTAATGCGTGAGTTCTTATCTCTTTGTGATCACTTTCCGTTAGTTTCTAATAGATCTTTGTGAAAAATAATCACTGTTAAAGTCAAGATTTTGGTTTTTAGATGGCATAGTTGCTACTGAAGTCAGGCTTAAAAACCGTTCCATTACATAACATCAGCGTCCTCCGTGTTAGCCGGAGCCTCGTGTGCAGTGGCCTAAATTGCACAGTATGTCTGCGGCTGTGAAGCGAAGTAAATTCACCAGTTCGTTGCACTAGTTTTTGCGTAATGAGTCGGAGTGGAAATGCTCGCGATGCAGCTTCTAATACGTCTTCCAGGATCATTTGTTTATTTTATAATTAATTGCGTTAAATTTGGTTTTGACTTCTCCTTGTAAATATGTCTTGAATGAAATTTGAATTGAAGCGTAGTTTCCTAGTATGTTGGCAATTTATCACGTCACTATTCAAAAGGTTTAATTTGTATTTATAATTCACTGTTCTGACCCTTATCTGAATCCCTAAGCACCGTTGCTGTAAATAAGCAGCAAAATGCATTTTTGTAAACTGGCACCTTTTTTTGCCAATAATTTCAACTTATTTTACATTCAGTTTACCACAGAGGTTCGGTGTACGTTGACTGTAAACCGCAGTTAAATGCGCGCAAGACTACTTACAGTTAAATTAACGCAATGTCTCCTTGTTATTTTAACTGTTAAATTCAGTCAATTTATAACAGTGCGTGTTACGTTTTGGTTTATACAGCCTATATAGTAAAGTTCAGCAGCCTTCAGTGAGACGGGCAACTCAATGTGCGACTACTGTGCGCGGGCGTGCCGAGAATAAACTGTCACGGTCAGCGGTGACGAGCACGAGCACTGGCGCGAGAAGATACTGTATGTTTCAACCGCCGCCGCAAAGATAGGGAGACTATCGGCGAGGCCACAATACGCAAGATTAACTGACCTCACCGACGCATGGTCAGCCGTGTTATAAACAGTGAACTGTACTCATAATTGATGTACATAATGTTTATTTGTGTTTGCAAATGACGCGACAACGGAACGACCGGCAATATTTTTAAAATTACAGCAGGGTTGTGGAAACCCATGTTCGGCTGTATTAACTGAGAATCGACGCTGGAGTGGGGATTTGGCTAATGTAAGCTAACTAGCTGGCTAGCTGCTAGTAGCTAGTAGTAACGTCGTTATTTTCGCTAGCTACCGTTAGCCTAAAACGTCGAAATGATTCTAAAGGCACGGACATGACCAATTAATCAAACGTATTTTTTGTATATGGAAGATATTTTTTCAACAAAATCGTCAGATTATGGGATAATATAAGGATAAAAGAAGCAGGGTGAAAACTATATTTAATTTAAAATATATTGTTGGACCACCTGAGTAATCTTAGGCAGAACAGACGGACCCCTCTGTAGGAGCGATATTGGTAACGTTAATGTTCGTTAATGTTAAATGGCGAAAAGGATGACACGAAGATGCTGCTCCTCGGTGAGTATCCCCGTTGTTTACATTTTTATCACCTAACGTTGTAACTTATCTAACACGTTCGTAAGAAACGTTGCCATTTTTAAAGCAGCTTTCACACCGGACGCGAAACGAATTTTTCGCACAACAGATTACATTCAAAGTCAATGCAAAGACGCGTCTTTGCATTTACTTTGAATGTAATCTGCCGTGCGGAAAATTCGTTTCGCGTCCAGTGTGAAAGCGGCTAAACATATAGCTTCAATGTACAATGACATGAAATATGTCGATTAGCTGGCTAACTTACTTGACATCAAGTTACTGTTAAGTTAACGTAGCATTATTTGCAGGGAAATGTTTCGGTAACGTGGCGCGCTGGCTGGGCAGCTGCTCGCAAGCCCTTAACGTTTGCTGGTTGACGTTAACGGGGACGCAGACATCCGTGTCTCGTTAACTCAGACTAGATAACGTTATCGTTGATGGTAATACACGGTTAGCCAGCTTTCTCGCTGTAGTCTGGTGTCGTTTATATTTTACGGTCTGTAACGTTATAACATAGGTCATGTGTTGCCATTTAAATCTGCTGTTACATTAGCTTATCAACCTGCTAACTGATTAATGTTTACGTTTGATCGTTATTCATTTGGACGGCGCAAGAGTGTGTTTGAGTTCATTATTTATAGTGAGACATCATGCTTGTGCGTGATTTTTTAGCCGCTTTCACACTGGACGCGAAATGAATTTTTCGCACGACAGAGTGCATTCAAAGTCAGGGCAAAGACGCGAATACACGCGTTGAATCTTTGGCAGATCGATTGAATGTACACCAAGTGTATTCGCGTCTTTGCATTGACTTTGAATTGTAATCGGTCGTGCGAAAAATTCGTCTCGCGTCCGGTGTGAAAGCAGCTTTATTGTGGTGCTTTGGTGGCGGCGAAATAACTGACGGGGCTAAGATGCCGGGTTGTGAGCCGTCCGTTAATGCTAAGTTACATTCGCAACCTATTCAGCTTGAGACTGGAGGAACGTCAGTAGCTATGGCTTAGATCGCCAAGTACTGCATTGCTGTCATACAGACAGTAGCCGTCTATTACAATAAAATGAGGGAAAATAACGTTAACGGTGAATTGAACGCATGTCTGCGGTCGGCGATCTTGATATCGCGCGTATGACTGTTGCACATGCGTTTATTTTGTCCAAACATAAATATCTGTAGCTGTTGCTGCGGGCGGCGAGGGTGGGTGTGTGCATGCGTGTGTGCTGGGGTGCGTCGAAAAGTACGTTAGTACGAGCGAGAATTATTTCGCGGCTACAATCGGTGTAACATTTATGCTGCTGCCTCTGAATTACAATGAGAACGGGTGTGTGTGTGTGTGTGTGTGTGTTTGTGTGTGCGAGCGTGCGCGCGCGCGCGTGTGTAAGGTTTTGTACCAGCACTGAGTAGTCAGCAGCTTCCTCTTGTGAAGCTGGAGGGATGAAGAGTTGGTGCGACACCGACAACTGAGTGACAGGCACGACGGCTTGTGCACCTCGCGGCTGGGGTAGCTGGCTAGTTGTGGAGACGGGAATGAATTTGGCGAAACCTCTGACTCAAATAGACATTCTACATCTAAGAATTATTGGTAGATTATTGGAAGTCGAAGATTAAGATAACATAGACCGGTAGAACGCCTCGGGTGTTCAGGGTTTTAGAATTTTTAAAACTGTGTATCATATCTGAAATAGTAATGCTTTATGTTTTCGAGGGCGCGATTTTCCTAGCCGGTTTTTCGCTCTCACTGTCAAAGCAGTTATTGTAATCTCTATTTGCATTCAGATTTATCATTTGCAGCATGATTGATGGTCGTGACACGATTGTCAAGTGATAATCCGTACCTTTATGTGGAACTGGAGAAATTGGTCAATTTGCATAAACAGAAATGCCCGAGTGTAATTAGTATTGTTCTGTCTATTGAAAATATGCATTATATTTGTGTCTTTTGTTGCCTATGCTAAGCAATCGTTGTAGAGCAGTTAGTCATGCCTTAAATAAATGTCTTGATATGTGGAAATGTGAATCCACAATGTTTACTGTAATTCTTGTTTAAAATGAAGTGGTGATGTGATTGAATCAGTGCATTATAACATTTGTCTTGCTGCATGCAGATATCAGTTTTCATGTAATGTCCATCTGCATTCTGCCTCAGAGCCATAGCCGCCGCGGTTCCCATGCTCCGCTCGGCCTTTTGATCAGCAAATCTATTGTTTTAACGACTGGTCTAACATTATCCACCATTCTCTGTTGGTGGATGAGTGTGTGCATCCCTATTTTCAGGCTGTTTGCGAGTTTATAGACAACATCAGTGCAGATCATTTGAAGAGTTTGGTTCCAAAACGCAATAAGTGCCAAAATTACAAAAATTGAGAGAATACCATAAAGCAATAGCCCTGTGCTTCTTACACATGGTGCAAATTTTCATTTTTTTAAATTCGTACTATAGAGTGTATTTTTTCATAGTCAAAGTTCGTGTTTCTCTATAAAATGCAATAGGCGCCAACATAGAAAAAGTTGATTTACTCAAAATGAGTAAAATGGATATATTGCGTTTTGGAAACAAACTCCTCATTTGTTCTTTGAATTCTTTGAGTCCTTATGTTTTTTCTGGCTTTCTCATTTTGCCTGTCACATCTTTTTCTTTTGTCTGTACTTATTTGTAATGATCTGTGATCACTGGCCTTCGTGTGTGTCCAACAAAGTCCAGTCATCAGCTGAATTAAGTTTGTTTTGGAATTCTCTGAGTTTCAGCAGATATTTTGCAAATATTTGTACGTCCAGATGTGCAAAATATGGTCCAGGTGTCTACTTTATGTTTTTGTCCATTTTGCCCTTGTGTTTAGCGTCAAGTCATTTTGCAGCTTTTTCTGCCACTTATTTTTACGGTTGTCTTTCTGGCGTAACTGATGGCTGTAATAGTTTAGCTCAGTGAATGAAAGTTTTTGTTTTGTAAAAAGTGAGTGGGAACTCTTCCCTGGGTCTGTTGCATTAAATTTTTCTGTGATAACATGAAGTCAAATAATGCTGGAGCACGAGACCATCACAGCTGTTCTAATGTTTATAAATCTAAAAAAAGTTTGTAGTCAAATGGTTTTATGAAAAAAAAAGTTCTAACTTATTTTCTTATTTGAAATGTACAGTCCTCAAGTTTACAGCCCCATGCTGCCTCTCTCTTAAATGTTAAAGTGACTGGTTGTACGCTGTTAAATTATCCTGCAAGTTTAGACACTTCATGCTGTGGGAAAGCTCACATGGGTGTTTATGGGCTGGAGTCAGAAGGGCACAATATGAGCACTGGTTCAAAGCTGTTGAGCGATAGAACAGTGAACGACTGTCCTTTATCGTTTCATCTGCATGTGGACCACGACAGAATACTGGTGTAACGTGACATTCATTGTTGAAACAGAGGCAGTATAATCTGTCATTCTAAACTGCATACTGCCTTAAGGAGCGGAAGAGGGAGAAGAAGGAAATGAGAGAATGAGTGAGAAGTTGTCCAGAGAAGCAGATATGGACACACAGCAACGTGCATTGCGCAAGCAGGCATAGTCTATCTATTAGATGGATTGTATCTGTATTGATACATGCACTTGACCTCAGCACAATTGTGTGTGAGCACATGCTTGCAGCACAGAATGGGGGTGGAGGCGTATTACAGATCAATATCGCGGGTGACAGTTTTAAAGCCAAACACACATGGATAACAGCAGTCTGACACAAGTGGGAATCCATCAGGTTGCTGATTATCCCAGGAGAGAGATTGAGCAGCTCAGCTTTCATACAATGCGTTCACGTCACCGGAGGGAAACTGTTTGTTTAAAAAGCTGACATCATCCATAAAATATGGCTCCTAAGCAATTGCTGAAAGCAAACATCGAGGGAAAGTGGTTGATGATAAATCAATAATGGAATAGCACCAGTCAACGATAGTCAATGTGCTGAAGTCCTGATAAAGGCCGCTCAGTGTACTCAATAATAAACAGTAACTTTCTTGAGTAAATACTGGGTTAGCTATTGTTCATCCTGATAGGAGTCTTTTACTCCTTTGGGCGATGCAACTTGCAGCCGAGATGTAAAACAGACGTAGATGGTCATTATCTGAGCCTTAAGAGATTCTCAAAACTCTGAATAGTATGACTGCAAATGCTCACTCATTCTCAAGTGTTTCTCCTTCAATGCCCAATTAATATTATATTTTCACTCTGGCTGAAGCTGTTTGATGGCATGCATTGTCCTCCCTTCCCTCAGGGACATCCACCTCTTGCTGTCACACCTAGTTCCTGGCACACATGCAGTCATTCTGCTCTCCGGTTCTGTTAGGATCGCATTGCTTTATTTGCGGTACCACTCCCTACATTGCCCATGCACTACAGTATGTCAAGCGCAAGCGTCAAGAAAAGAGGGGAAAAATATCACTTGCAGTAGGACTTTGAGCGGAGCGTTTCTGGTCTCTGTTTATTGTTCAAGGTCGGAACCAAAGCCCACTGGCATGAATGTACCAAAGCAACGCAGCAGTACATATGCAAATTAGAAGTCATAGAGTGCATCAGTTCATGCTTATATAATGTAGCTGTGCTGTCAGTGTGGCTCATTCGATAGCAGGCAGTTACGACGTTCTCGTGTCCAGTTTGCCTGCTGCCCTGTGGAGGTAGGCTATGTCGCGCCCTGAGCTATTGCTGTCTCTGAGTAGGTCAGCGGCTGTTTGTTGCAAAACAGAGACAAGGCAGAGAACTGATGGCCATGTACTGAAAATCCATGGAAACATGCTTGGTTGGTCAATAAATTAGTCTTTTTTTGGCTTAACATACGATATTGGTCTTGTCTTTCCTTTTACATTGAATGTTTTTCACCACAGTGGTTTCCAGTGGCAACTGCAGCACTGGTTTTTGCCTGTTGACTGACTGAGCAAAATTTGCCTTGGGGCTGTGCTCCGCATGCATTGTCACTGCTGTGCAGGTGCACAGAGTTCACAAAACCAAATACGAAAGCAGTAATGGGATTTAATGTGCTACCGAATGGTGTAATTTCAGTAAAACTGAACCTTGCTGAAGTGTATTGCTTTGACACATGCACATATGCGCATGGCCTCTGTCTGCTTTGTCAGATTTAGCTTAGTGACTTTAGACTTTTGGCTCTCAGCGAGCAGGAATGGCAGGGTAGCAGCTTTTGATATCTGCCTGAAATGGCAGCAGTATCCCTTTAATGCCCCGCATTAGGTCTACAGTGGGAGCGCGCTAATCTCTCCGCCCAACTTCCCTTCAGTATGGCTGGAATCTGTGCTCACATGATTAATCAGGAGGGGCTAACAAGCCGGGCTTTAATGAGCTTACCGGGGCGCTGCTCTGCCCGTCTCCCTCCCAGGCCGGACTCTGTGGGTGTGGGCCAGAGGGCAACTTTCTCACTGTCCCAGCCCCCATTATCATCAGCAGCTTATTTAACGCTCACCCATTCATACTGTAGAAGAGCATACACTTTGTCGAGCGATTTGAGTAGCTTAATGGATCCGGGCAATGAAACATCACAGGAAACTGTGGACTCAACAGTTGTTATCATCGTTTAAAACAACACTGCGTTCTGTACTGCGTCGGCAGGCGAGCACCAAAGCTGCTGCAGTGCAGAGTGGCGTGCCTTCTGTCTTCTCATTACCATCCCTTGCTTAATACTGTCTCGCTGTGCCCTGGCCTAACAGGTCCTGTTTTTGTTCAGGCAGAAATGTGGCTTTAGTCATTCCTTTTCGCACAAACACTCTGACAATGTATTTTATCAGGGAACAACCCCCTCCTCTCCCACCCCCCAACACACACACACACACACTCCCTTTCTGCACACACACCCCCCTCCTGCCTTTCTCTTTATCTCGTTTGGTCTTTCTCCATTTGTCTCTTGCACATTTTTCCCACCCTCATTGACAGTAGTCCCCTGTCAGTAGTCCCCCCCCCCATGTTTCTTTCTCTGCTGCTACCCACCCCTGAGTCGCAGACCTTGCCCCCCTCCCCACAAGCTCCCCGCCCTTTCCTCTCCCCCCTAATGAGCGTGTATTATACCCCCACCCCAAATCTCTCCCCCAGAACAGTCTGTCTGTGGCTCTTCCCCTCCCTCCACCCCTTGGTTCTCCCTTTGTCTGCCCCAGTAAATGTGCAGAGCCCGTTCTGTAGCGGGGGATTAATGTGTGTATGGCCGTGAAGAGGGGGATAAAAGAGGGAGTCAGCGCCACAGACAGGGGGAGAGGGACACTGGGTGATGCAGGGTCTTTCTTCTGTTTGGGGTTTAATGAGTGTGTGAGAGAGGGACAGAATTTGTGTGTGTGTGTGTGTGTGCTCGTGCGCGCAAGAGCATTTGTGAGCAAGCGAGCTTTAAATTTTTTAATGGAAGTGAATGAGTGCATGAGTGTTTGAGTAGGTAAAGATGTGATAAATCTGTGAGGAAGTGAAGAAACTAGAACTGTCTGTAGTTTAACATTATTATTAATCTGCTAGCTGTCCGCCACGGGAAAATACTGCTTAAATAAATCATGATCATGACTTACACATGACCCAGGCACATGTGCACCGTTTGTGTTGAGTCCTTTCAACAGAACGTGAATGTACTTCTTGACATCATCCTCATCACCCTTCATGATTTAGATTTTTCTTGAGGGTGGACCATTGAAGAATCTATTTCCGGAAATCAGCTTAAATATTGTGATTAAAATGTCAGTCAAACTCTAGTGCGTTGTGCTGTGGACTATAATTGTCTTTGTATTGCATTTTAATGTGATTACCCTGCTGTTTTTATGGCTTTCAATCGCACATTGTCTCTGCATTCAATAAGGTTAAGGCCCCAGCACAGGTCCGCTCTGACTGCGCCCAAAACTCACAGATTCCACTGTACATTCTGAAAATATGACGGTGTGTTAACTGGTGTATTTCAGGCATTCAGGCAGGACAACTGGTTGAAATTCAAACTCAGAATTTTAAATGACAGGTCAGCATTTTTGCTGCATATTTGGAACATCCCACCACAGTCTCCTGACTGAAATGCCCCAACCAATGAGCAGGGCTCGATCTTTGCACTTGCCCGTGATCCGTGGCGACTGAAATTCATTCAGGTGACTGGATAAGCTCAGACTCCTCCCCCGGCCGGCCAGTGAAAATTCTGCATCATCTTCATCGAATATTTGTACAATCCTACTGTATAATTGATCTTTCTTCATACGTCCAAAGTTCAAACGAATTCCGCCTTCTTATCTTCATTTCTTGTGCAGTGTTGCCAGATTACTCGTATGGTTTCCTGTCCAGAATGGATTCAAAATCCACCCAACTGCATAAAAACCACCCAGAAATATTTACCAAAACTTACATTTATTTATCAGTTTATTTAAGCACATCATATTAACCTTCAAAAGTTAATCATGAGCTTGCTCGCTAGCTCATACCAGTTCGCTAGTTACATGTATTCACACAACCACGAACACTGACTGGTTAGGAAAAAAAGTAACACAATCATAACTAACCTTAGCCTGTCAAAAGTGAAATAATTAGAGCTGTTCAGAACTTCAACTTTAACTTCATATGGCGAATAGATCAGAGTACTGGGAGTCACTACCTGTAAATCATGGCACACTCTCAAGGGGAAGAAACAGCAATTAAAAGCTAACCTAGCTAAACAACTCGCCCCTTATTTAACTTGCTTACAAAGAAATATTGAGTTTTTGGAGCGGTACTTCAAGCACATGCAAATTAAATCATACACGAAAATGAACAGTTAAGAGTACAGGGACTCACTAATATCCAGTTTGCTGAAATACGGCGCCAGAACAGATTTACTTATAGCATGAACTTGGTTCTGTAGGTACAAATTAAATGCTCTAATTTCATTGCTAGCTAGCCAGCTGGCTATATCCAATAAATCATACAGTATTTTCTAACACGTGAAATACAATGGAAGGTAGGTGGTTCTTCAGAGTTCACTACTTTCTGCTGGTCATCAACAATTTCACTTGCTTGGTCTCTGGCTCAGTGTCTTTACAGTGAGTGAGAGTGAGTAGGATCCAAGGGCTGTATTTTTTACTTGCCACGTACTACTTTAGGGTTTTGTAAAGGGGGCCAGCTAAAATAGGTACTCCAGATTTTGACATGGGGTTTACACACGTCTGCTTTGTCAGAGAGTGCCCATGCCTTAAGATCAATGTAATTTTCCCTCTCTTTATAGAAACATTACGTTTCTCTTTTTTGCCCATTTGTATGATTATACGTATAGAATACGCTAATGGCCGTTGTCATGGCAGGGTAGTGAGCTTCGATAGCTATAGACGAAGGCTAGCAACTGCTCAAACGCTCCTGTCTGGGATAATATTGTGTGGTTCACCGCAGTTGTAAACCAAATTTCAGTAGTTTCAGCAATCTCCTCAGTTGTTTTCTTTGCTTGATGCACGCCGATAATTAGACCCTTCTGAAACAGAGTAGCATCTTTTCCACGACCAAGCTGACATGGTTCTTTAAGAAATAAGATGCTGCTATTTGCTGCTGTTAGGGTTAAGTAACTTGTTGCCAGCTGAAACATATTCATCACTACAGTAATTATCCAATGGAAGGGTCTTACCTTTTTGCTTTGTTAAATCCAGTTGGTGACCTTTTTCTTGGCTTGGCAGTGTATGAACACAAGATGTATTAAATTATCTGTTTCATTTAAAGTGTTAGTGTTTTTCCTTTATTTGAATTTCTTTTTGATTTATATGAAGTATTCAAATAAAGTTTGTATTTGTGCCCTTAAATTTCATGTGATATTCTAGTCTTTTTCAGTCCGGCTTGTAAAATCTTTTGCAGGCTAGTGTCTTTTTTCTATCACAAGCCCGACTGGCTAGTGGCAAAAAATGGGAAGATCAAGCCCTGAATGAGTTTGTTCAGCATTTTAGACTATGTTCTTGCCAACGCTGAAGAGCGTGGCAGCAAACAACTATACTGAAGGCCAGATTCACAGACTTTTTGCACGTGCAAAATCTTTTTCCCCTTGCAAAATCAATAACACGGACAGTGATTGGCCAGGATATTTGTTTTGCGCAAATCATGGGCAATGTTAATGGTTTTGCATGTGCTGAATGATTTTGCACTTGTAAAAGGTCTGAGTGAATCTGCCCCTGAATCTCTCTGACCTATATTACATAACAGTTGTACACTCGGATCACTGATTGATTTAGAGCATTCAAGAGAAATTGGAAAAAAAAAAAAAAAAAAAAAATGTGCATGGTCTTAGCAAATTTAATCCCATCCTATTGAATAATAGTCTGTCATATTCACAGAATAAGTCACTCATGGAAGCGGTGGCAAAAAAATACTGGCGCACATAGTCAGAAAACAAGGAAATAAAGCCATTACCTAGTTTTTTGCTAACATAAGCATCTCGTGTTGTGCTGTCTGATGTCTGAATCACAATGGCAGGAACTCAAATTTTTTTTTTTTTTTTTTTTTTAAAGGATACCATCTAGGAAAAATAATTTCAAGGCAACTGATGTGCTTATGCTCTCTGTTCTGCCTATTATCACATAAAGAGATGACGGATAAATATATCACGACAATTTTTAGCGGAATAATAATGACTTCTGTTATGGTGCAAACAGACAAGCTTGCTCCTTTTGTTTTCCACAAGTCATACTTCATGCGGTCTTGAACTAACAGCTGCCAAAAATCAAAGGCCGTATGAAATGCTTCCAGAGAAGGACTTCACTGACTAAAGTATTTCTCAGCGATGTGCTGAACAGAGCAATGTTTGAGTCTGCAGAATCATCACTTTTTAACCAGCAATTGCTCTCACCCCATTCCCATTTACTTTGCTCAATTAGCTATCCAACACTTGATGTGCACAATTAATAATTTGAATCCGTAGACAGACCAGTTTATTTATTATTATTTATTATTGTTTTCTTTGTCGTATTTAGAATTTTTAACATCCATGAAACAGCACCGATTTGCCTGACTGCAGTTGCCAGATTATTTCTGGGCTTAGATGCTACCATATCATGCGAATGCAAAAATAATTCCCAATTCATATTCGATACACTTAACAAAACTTAATTTTGAAGCAAGCAAACAAAAGAAGAACTCAGCAGAAATGATTCTTTGGATGTAATATGCACAACATAGCAATATCTAACAAACAATTCAAATTTAATAAAATTGTTTAAGTTATTTGACGGTAATTGTAGGTATGGGATTATCGACAAGATACTATTTAATCTTTTCATATTGCATTACTCAAAATCGGGCTGGTGCTGAAGAAGCCTATTTTTCCATTTGCTCTGGCACTGCATGTTCAGCTGTAGAACATCATCAGTACATCATGTTATCCTCAATTTCAAACCATTTCCATAGATGTCCCAAATCGGCCCTTTTCCTTCTCTTGTCAAATTTTAGAGTGGCGGCCCCTTTTGAACTCGGTGGAGCATCAAAAGTTATCACTTTATTATAATCAACGGTGAAATTTCATACGGGTCACGTTGCTTTAGGCATTACCCTGTGTTGTTGCTTGCCCGGTTTCTATTGAGAGGCAATGCTCGTGTTGAACTACCGATTATAGATGATTATAGTTCCAGGGTGGCAAGGTGGGTTGCATTGTTGCTTCACAATGAGAAGCTTGTGGGTTTGAATCTGGGATCGGGCCTTGCATTGTATTTTTTCCCTGTGTTCGCTGGGGTTTCCTTCAAGGACTCCAGTTTGCTTCCAGAATCCAAAGACTCTCATGTCAGGTTAATTGGAGCCTTTACACTTCCCAGAAGGCTTGAGAGTTTGATTGAATGGTGTGTGCGCCAGGGTGGCAAGCTGATTGGCAAGCTGTCCGAGGTGTGTCTCTGCCTTTCGCCCATAGTCAGCTGGGATAGCCTCCAGCTCCCCCACCACCCCAGAGTGGAAGAGATAGTAAAGATAATGGATGGATGAATGGATTAGGGAGTATCTTCCAATTTTACAGGAGAGGCAAATATGTGTAAACAGAAACAAAATTGCAGTCAATCAATACTATTGATTACAGACCCTACTGCTCCAAGGAGGGCTATTGAAACAAAACAGATTTGAAGGCAAAAGTAGTTGGTCTGAAAATGAAATCAAATGCTATTGAAAAACCGATTACAGCCCTGTGAAATAGTATTTGCCCCCTTCTTGATTTCTTCTATTTTTGCTTAGTTATCATGTTTAATTGTTTCAGATTATCCAACTAATTTTGAAATAATACAAAAACACTGAGAGTAAACACAACGTGCAGCTTTTAAATGATCATTTCATTTATTAAAGGTAAGAAGTTATGCAAAACCTTTATCACCAAAAAAAAAAAAATTAATTGCCCCCCTAAATCTAATAACTAATTAAAACTGCAACATGCCTATAGTTTGGCCTATCAGAAAAAAAAGCTGTAATGTGAAGAACTTGGGGTAGGGTCCGTGGGTAGGACTTTTTTTTTTTTTTTTTTTTTTAGATTTTTTTATTTTGGCCTTTTGTCAATCCTAGCTATGGAAGCTTATAGTGGACAATATTCAAATGAAAATGTAATCCCACTATTGCATTATAATTTTCCACTTATGAGTTATTTGAGACAATATTAAATTGAAAATGCATTAATCCAATTATCACTTTCATTTTCACATACACATATGGGAAATCTATGACTATATTCAAATGATAATGAAAAGCTGTTTGACATTTCATTTTCAAAGTCATGCTCTGCAATACAGTGGACGATGCTCAAATGCAATAAGCAAAACAGCACCCCCAGCCTATTGCATTTACATTTACATGTCAACACGCTCTTTTAGGGTCAACATGAAAATGAAAATGCTGTTTTCTAATTACTTGGAAATAATAATGATATAATAATGATGACGACATTTGACATTTCATTTTCAAAGACTTATCCTGCAATACATGGGACAATATTCAAATGCAGTAAGGGAAACAGCACCTCCCAGTCCATTGCATTTTCAAATACATGTCACCACGCTCTTTTTGGGACACAATGAAAATTAAAATGCAATCTGTTAGCGCCTCATCAAGGCGGGTCTTCCGCTAGGACGCCACTCATTAGGGGGCGCGAACGAAACCATGTTCCTCATTTGCATACCAACCAATCAGCTTCTGGGTAGCGCTTGTACGCACGGAGGCTTACTGATGATGTCATGATGGCTAGGCTGCTATGTATTGTGTGCCATCACGCATTAGGCTACGTTGCGCTTTGGATGTAGCCTTCTCGGCAGCTAGTATGCTAGCTAACGTTAACTAAGGAAAATATTTGTAAATGATCATGACATTAAAGCGATATGATTTGATTTTTGCCCCAACTGTATTAACTGAGCTAGCTGTAATATGCATTAACTTATCCGAGGCTTTGCGGCTGTGTTGTTGTGCAACTGCAACCCAAGTGTGCTTGCAGATTTCAGAGGCGTTAGCTAGCTTGCTAGTGAGTCTAAAAGCAATCGCTTAGGTACAGCTAGCTAGCTATGATGCCTACTGGAGAAGCTCTTACAGCCCTGATTTGTTGCTTTCAACGCCATCTCACACACACGACCTCTTTCACCATTGATCAGCAGCTTCTTTTACCTAAAGAACAAACTGACAGTTCACCCTGAGACATACTATTTCATATCTAGTTAAAGCAGCATTATCCTTCCATGCGTGCTATAGCGTATTACATTAGTTAGGGGAAATGTTTGTCATCATTTTTATACTTAATCGCTGTGATTCGGTTTTTGCCCTAGCTTCACAAGCTAGCTAGCTGACAGCGATTGCTCTTGTGCTTGCCGATTTTTCTTGAGCTAGCCAGGTAATGAGCTATCCATTTAAATCTCCCAGAAATCTGATAGTACTGTTGGGACGTACAAAAGTGCTGCCAGACATATCAAAGAAGTTCATATTACAGCAGGTTAAGTTAGCAAGTGAGGAACATCGTTTTCAGCCAGAGTCATCAAAACTTCTCCCATTGCTACGTGGCTTGGGAATCGCGATTAAACCAGGAACAGAGGCAGCCTGACTGCTGGCAGTTTATCGGACCGTTCTGCATGATGCATACATTGTGCATGTTTCAGGAGAGGCCAGTAGCGAACCTGCAACTCGGCAAACACAAGAGCAATCGCTGTCAGCTAGCTAGCTTGTGAAGCTAGGGCAAAAACTGAATCACAGCGATTAAAGCTGTAGTATACGATCTGAGAATCAGTTGAGAAAGATTGAGACGTTAAGAAAATTTTGAAAAAAGCATCCTGCCCACACACACACACCCCCTCCTCTCTGTGCTCCCTGATCCTTCCCACCGAGCACGTGTGGCCAGCCCCGGTGGAGACTCCCAGACACACCCCCTCTACCAGAGCAACAAGCCAGCCGGCAGTAAACAGACGGAAAACGCACGCGGAAGGGGCGGGACGAGGCGGAACGCTGAGCACGGGAGGAGAGCACGGGAGCAAGCTCGGGAGGTCAACTAGAGCGAGGGATTGATGAGAGAGAGAGAGACGTTTACCAGTGTAAGCCATCCGGCTGGATGGCTTACATTGGTCAACGTCTCTGCAGCCCTGCCGCCGCTAGAGAGAATGGATTTTTTTAGTTTTTTTTCGTTCTTCCCATTGTGTAGATTGTACTATAGGACCATAACCACCATCTAAATGAGGTTATTAATATTGATCAAACTTTCAAATCGTATACTACAGCTTTAAGTATAAAAATGATGACAAACATTTCCCCTAACTAGCGTCAGCAGAGTGGGAAGACGGATGGCGTTTTGTCTGGAGTAGTGTAATACGCTATAGCACGCATGGAATGATAATGCTGCTTTAACTAGCTATGAAATAATACGTTTCAGGCTGCACTGTCAGTTTGTTTGTTCGGTAAAAGAAGCTGCTGATCAATGGTGAAAGAGGTCGTGTGTGCGAGATGGCGTTGAAAGTGACAAATCAGGGCTGTAAGAGCTTCTCCAGTAGGCATCATAGCTAGCTAGCTGTACCTAAGCGATTCCTTCGAGACTCACTAGCAGGCTAGCTAACGCCTCTGAAATCTGCAAGCACACTTGGGTTGCAGTTGCACAACACTGCCGCGAAACCTTGGATAAGTTCATGCATATTACAGCTAGCTCAGTTAATACAGTTGGGGCAAAAATCAAATCATATCGCTTTAGTGTTATGATCATTTACAAATATTTTCCTTAGTTAACGTTAGCTAGCATACTTGCTGCCGAGAAGGCTACATCCAAAGCGCAACGTAGCCTAATGCGCGATGGCACACGATACACATCAGTCTAGCCATCATGACATTATCAGTAAGCCTCCGTGCGTACAAGCGCTACCCAGAAGCTGATTGGTTGGTATGCAAAAAGGAACATGGTTTCCGTCAAGGCCCCTAATGAGTGACGTCCTAGCGGAAGACCCGCCTTGATGAGACGCTAACAGATTGCATTTTAATTTTCATTGTGTCCCAAAAAGAGCATGGTGACATGTATTTGAAAATGCAATGGACTGGGAGGCGCTGTGTCCCTTACTGCATTTGAATATTGTCCCACGTATTGCAGGATAAGTCTTTGAAAATGAAATGTCAAATGTCGTCATCATTATTATATCATTATTATTTCCAAATGATTAGAAAACAGCATTTTCATTTTCATGTTGACGCTAAAAGAGCGTGTTGACATGTTAATGTAAATGCAATAGGCTGGGGGTGCTGTTTTGCTTATTGCATTTGAATATTGTCCACTGTATTGCGGAGCATGACTTCGAAAATGAAATGTCAAACAGCTTTTCATTATCATTTGAATATAGTCATAGATTTCCCATATGTGTATGTGAAAATGAAAGTGATAATTGGATTAATGCATTTTCAATTTAATATTGTCTCAAACAACTCATTCATAAGTGGAAAATTATAATGCAATAGTGGGATTGCATTTTCATTTGAATATTGTCCACTATGGGCTTCCATACCTAGCCCCAGTCCTTTACAAAATGTATCCTGGACAATGAACCACTGTAAACTGAATTCAAATTATTGTGGTAGATCTATTTCTTCTTCTGACGTTTCCGCTTTAAAGTATAATTGTATGACAGCAGAATCATTGGTTTTGCCTATTCGGGGTGAGAATTGGTAAAAAAAAAACAGAAGGAGGACATTTTCACACATAGGGCTCTATTTTCGCGCCATTGCAAATGGAAACACATGTGGCGGTAACGTTATGCACGATTTCGTCTGTTGCATATGGCATATTTATCCTCTTTGCCCAATTTGGTAGTTTCCTGCTCTAAAATAAAAGCATTTGCATCTCAAGGCATTGGACAGTACAAAAAGACGTATGTCAATGCAAAAAACTGGTGCTGTGCAAATATCAGACTTTGTTCAGACCTTGTTTGTGTTTTGACTCACGCAAACCTCCTTTTAGTACAAATGCTCTCGCTTTATGGTAGTTTCATTGGACTGAATGGCCGGCACTGAACTGCGTAGCTGTTAGGGAATAAATGCATATTGTTTCCTTTCCATTTTCATTTTTGCTATGTAGGTTTACCCAATAAATAATGTCTACAAAATGGTGGTAGGGTGTAATGGGAAGGGGAGGGTCAAGGGGTATTTTCATACGTGAGAATATTTTTGTGTGGGGGAAATACAAATAATTAACTTCATTCTGGCCCTTGCTGTAATACCGTTTAGTGCTGTTTTGCATGCAGATTAAATTCTCAGCATCTTTTCATATAAAATGCATTGACTGGTGAATCAGACTCTATCCCCCCTAGACGCTCCCATGCATTACTACATTGGAGCACAGTGCTCAGAGGACTGAAGGAGGCAGTGGTAACACGAGTTAGGTTCTTGTTCTTCACCTGAGGAAATTGCCTGTTCATTAAGGCATTAACGCTCTGGTGACAGCAGCTTATCTGATTGGCCTTAATGAAACCACACTCCCACCACACCCGCAGGTAGTTAATTTGTCTCAGTCCAGCCTAGAGTCCCTTGATCAGGGGTGGGCAACAAGGGCTGTATGTGTCCCTGTTTTTCACACCAACTTCTGACCTTCAATTGGTTAATTATCTTGGTTCATTGATGAAATCTTTCGTTTTTGCTGCATTTCTTGAAATTCTCATGAATGACCACCAGCATGAAAAAATGTTTTTGATCTAATGTATGAGCAAATCCATATTTGTTTATACAACCAATGAGCTCAAGTAGTCAAGGTAATTGGTGGAAATGAAAACCTGATACACTGGCCCTCCAGGACTGGAATTGCTCACTCCTGCCGTAAATAGATTTTGAACTAGGGAAATTTCTCACTGCAAAGCATGGTTTAAAAATGGTGCACTGTTGTGCAAATCACATTAGTGGCAGAGAAATCTTGGAAAAACAAATTTAGAAATGTTGCTGTAAGCTGAATAGATGGAGAATGTGTTCATGTTATTTATCACTTTCATTTTCAGGTTCAAGTTGTTTTTAAAAGCATAACATGACAATTATATGATTTTAATATCATTATTTATTACAGTTGGAAGTTATTACAAAATTTCACTCAAAGGGGAATTCTGTGGCAAGGGCCTACATAATAATCTTAGTAATCGGCCATTCATGCCCTTCTCTCAGTTTAGCAAAGAGATTGGGAGCAACGCAGTGTCTGATCAGGCTGGGGCAGGAAGTTTAGAGAACTTCAGTTTCGATTTCTGCTTGGACCTCTATCAAACTTGTGATCGTAGGTGCAGATTGACAGGGCAGTATAACATGATTCTGGGTCATTCCATGTCAACTCAGCCACCCATGTACATGACACCTCTCAGATTTTACTCAAACTTTGTCCAAAAATACTTTATGGTACCAAACAAAAGAATCCCAAGTTTCATGTCAGTATCTCCGACGGTTTTCGTGTGAAAATTTCTTGAAATTTGGGTGAAACGCCCCTTTTTGACTTATGTGAATTGGTCATTTCGTTTTGTAACATTTTGGAAGGACCATAACTTCTCACGTAATAGAGACAGGAAGCTGAAATTTCATGTGCTCGTGCATTCTGGCCCATATATCAGGATTCTGCAGCCAGAGTCACCATGAGAGATCAGAGGGGGTGAGAGGAGGGCCCCAAAAATCAAATTTTTTTTAAGGTGGCGAAGTGATTTTTCTTTTTTTGGGTCCCTAGGATTCAGTTCAGTGAATGTTACTGTTTGAAATGTGTTTCTCCCTCATATTTGGGAACTTTCCCACCACTAAACTAAGTTTTAGGATAATAGTACCATTGGTGGGGGACTTGTGGGGGTCAGAAAACCACCTCGGACCAAAATGATCCTCTCAGACCCTGGACTTCAGACACCCAGATGACCCTGTGGGCACTGGATGATGGTAATGGCATTTATACTAGACAAATATACATATTAAACATTCATTTAATGAAATAAAAACTTTGATTATCAACATCCTTCTATATGAACATATTTTATGGAAAAAGGCATTCTGAGACCCTTTTTAAGCATTTCGAAGTCCAGAAACTAGGTCAAACAGGATTACATAGAAAGAGTGGACTAAACTCTCTAAAATCTGTTATAATTACATTAATACAGATGTTCATCAATGAAAACCTGAGGTAGGCATCCAAAATGATGCAGAAAGGGACTTAAACCCCTTGTACACCATAACACGACCATGACCTAATGTAGTGGGAAACCAGGTTACAACATACTGCCAACAATTGTTCAAGACGTGGTTTCAGCACATAAGCAACATAATTTATTGGGACACGTGTTAGTATTCTGTTGTTTCCAGGAAAAAGGAATACCATTTATTCAGAATCCTTCAGGTCTTTTGTCCTACAAATTGAGGAAGCAGCAACATGATTTTTTTATGGTCATATTCTGCAACTTTGTACTGGCGCGCACTACGTCCATGAATTTCAGGTGCTTCTATTCAGCGGATAATATGCTGGAATGGCACCCAGCATAGAACCTGTTCCTGGTCAGATGGTCAAGAAGGGATATTGTAGGCACTTTTCATGAATTTCACATAGACGTCACCATATTGCTTCTTCCTCACGTGTCTTGCATCACTTGGAATCCTTGCAAATTTATTCTGATTGGGTTCCAGCAAATTGACACTACCCTTGCTTAAGACATACAGTACTTGGGCCCTTATTTTAACCCTTAGCTATATCTCATTTGGTAGGAATCATAAACAACATAATTTATTGGGACACATGGTACTATAACATGGGATGCCTGATCTTGCATGGAGTGATCAACCTTGACCGTGTTGACAGTATGTTGTAACCTGGTTTCCCACTACTTTAGGCTATGGTATACTAGGGGTTAAAGTCCCTTTCTGCATAATTTTGGATAGGGCCATTTCAGGGTATTTATTTTGTTGCGGACAGGACATTCACAGGCTTTTTTCGTTAATAAAAATTATTCCTGGGAATAATTGAAAAGTTTTAACTGGTGAGAGGCAAGCACTACCCAAGTACCCTATTTGATAAAAACATCAAATGTTTTGAATTTCATTTTCATTTTCAAAATGAGGCTGGAAGTTGCGTTGCGGATAGGACAAAAAGTGAAGTGGGTTTTTTTTCCTCGGAGGGAAGTGAAAAGTTCTGTCCATCCACTGGAGTTTTATAATCCAAAGCCAGGTAATTTTGTTCCTCTACATCTTAGGTAGGTTTCAGAAGAAATTATGAATTTGTCACTCAAACAGTGAGCCGAGGGGGGGAACTCATTCCAATGGGATGAGCGTTGCGGACAGGATGTGTCGGACAGGACAGTTTTTCACTCGGATTAAAAATGAGCAAAAACACACATTTACTTCATATAAAATGTATTATATTGCATTATTTACATATTTAGAACATAAAGCTGCATTATATGAAACAGTTGACATGTTTGAGAGGATATCAAATATTTCAGCAGACCCCCCCACCAACACCACCACCACCTCACCATCAACCTGATGGGACATTCTCAGAAAATTCTAGTAGGATATATAAGCAGTACAGACAAAGTTCAAAATATGATTCCTGTCAAACAGTCATTTTAAACTCAAAGTGTCTGGAAATTAATCAAACAACAGTCCACTCAAATGAGCAAATATGCCTGGTTAATTAAGACTCCATCACTCAAAAAACAATTGATTCAATTGAGCAAAGCTGCCAGGTTATAAGATAACAATTAATTCTTGGGAGTCATAGGGCATAATTAAGAATCTGATGTCCAAAGAGCCATTTATTGCAATTGCATTTTAGTAAATGATTTGGAAGAAAAGGGCTCACAAACATGTCAAACACTAATTACTCAAATGAGTTGGAGTGCCTAATGAAATGAGACGGGGAATCCAGATTCAACACCAAGCTGCCCTGCCAGTGCCATGAAAACACCCATTCAAATTCCTCGAAAGTTAACTGAAATAAAACAATACTCTTGAAACATGTCAAACAATAATAAAAATCTTGAAATTTGTGTTATTGAATTGAAAGACAAGCCATCCTTGCACTAAACTCATACCCTTTTTTTTCTGTCTTCATTTATAGGACATTTATTGTATGCAATCAGAAAGACCTATATTTGCATTTGTTTCCTCTAAAAGTGCCTCAATATTAGTTCAATAAAAAACAACCTCCTAGTATTTAAAAGCCTTAAATACATTAAAAGCCTTTATTTTAAGTAGAAGGGGAATATCCATACCAACTAAAAGCCAAATCCATTATCACTACATTAACTTGTCCTGTCCGCAACATTTTTGTCCTCTCCGACACGCAAAACGTTGCAGACAGGACAAAAAAGAGTTGTGGTTTCTGATGAGCTGTGTTGAGATTTTTCAAAAACCTTTTTGTTATATTGTTTTATACTACCTAAGCTAAGAGAATTCTAACTTTGGTGTTTATAGGCTTATTATTGTAGGAAAAAAATAAACTTTTTTGTTCCAACCCTGTGTTGGACAGGATACTTGACACCCGTGAAGTGGAAATTTTATCACTTCACAATCTGAAAAAGAAAACTCACTGATGGATTGTCTGTATGGACATAAAACGTATCCTGTCAGCAAGAAAAAAATTTCAAAAATAAAACGCACCACGAGAAAATGACGAAAAAATGTGTCCTGTCCGCAACGCTCTGGACCCATGAGATCGGGAGAAAATCTAATTTGCATAATTAAGGAGCTAGAATTTCGACTCAATTTTCTTTTTTCCAGTAAGTTCAGATACCTATCTAAGTCATCCAATTATTTTTTTGGTAAGATTCAGACATTTAATTTTTTCATGCCACTTCACAATTACCATGAAATGGCCCGATACTTGCCTCGGGTGTTCATTGATGAACACCTGTATTAATGTTATTATAACTGATTTTTGACAATTTTTCTACGTAATCCTGTTTCTGGACTTAGACATTTCTGCCGAATAAGGGTCTCAGAATGCCTTTTTTCGTAAAATGCGTTCATGTAGAAGGAGGTTGATAATCAAAGTTTTTATTTCACTAAATGAATGTTTAAATATGCATATTTGTCTGGTTAAAATGCCATTACCATCATCCAGTGCCCACAGGGTCATCTGGGTGTCTGAAGTCCAGGGCCTGAGAGGATCATTTTGGTCTGAAGTGGTTTTCTGACCCCCACAAGTCCTCCACCAATGGTACTATTATCCTAAAACTTAGTTTAGTGGTGGGAAAGTTCCCAAATATGAGGGAGAAACACATTTCAAACAGTAACATTCACTGAACTGAATCCTAGGGACCCCCAAAAAGAGAAAAATCACTTGCCGCCTTAAAAAACATTTGGATTTTGGGGGCCCTCCTCTCACCCCTCTGATCTCTCATGGTGATTCTGGCTGCAGAATCCTGATATATGGGCCGGAATGCACGAGCACATGAAATTTCAGCTTCCTGTCTCTATTACGTGAGAAGTTATGGTCCTTCCAAAATGCTACAAAATGAAATGACCAATTCACATAAGTCAAAAAGGGGCATTTCACCCAAATTTCAAGAAATTTTCACGCAAAAACCGTCGGAGATACTGACATGAAACTTTGGATTCTTTTGTTTGGTACCATAAAGTATTTTTGGACAAAATTTGGGCAAAATCTTAGAGGTGTCAAGTACAAGGCACCTCACTGTTGGCTGTTTTGACATGGAATGACCCTTCTGTCTTGTATCCTGCTTGTATCCTTTCACTCATTTCTGGGCTTTTGTGGTTTATTTTGCAATACAACATTTTAAAGATTCTGTAAGATGTCAGTGTTTGTGCAAACATGTGCAAACCTGAAGTTATTCATGCTGCATGTGAAGCTGCACCCCTGCAAATATTTCTGTTGCCACAGTACTTTGACATATAACTCAGAATTATGTTGTAGTATTGTCAAAGAATGAAGTTTGACTTTATTTCACTTGAATACTTTTATTTGCAGTTTAGGAGAACATATTTCCTCACCTTCTGACTGCACAAATGTAGGCTGCCAGCAGGTATCAATGGTAACAATTAAAATGAAATGAATGACAGCGAGTAAAACTAAACTGAGGATCTGTAGACAAAAGAAGCTTATGAAAGGCAAGCACTCCCAAAATTTTATGCTGATGCCTCTAGACAGGGTCCTCACTCTTTTTTAACCAAAGAAATACCAAAACTTTTCCATTTTCCCCCATAACCTTTTGCCAAATTTCCATGACTTCCTATGCATTTTTGAGTCACAGCTATTCTATCAATGGAAACACTTGGGCTACAATTTGAAGAATAATAAGGAACTAATTCACTAGTAGTACTTGGCTGATTAAAGTGTCAAGAGATTGGTCAAATAATGGCTATTTTTGGCCAAACAGTAGGACAAGGGCATGAAATCACATGACAAATCAGCACTATCCATGCAGCCCCTGACTGGCTGCTTCCGTTAAGTAGATTTCAAATAAATGAAATAAAAAGAAAATAAAAATAAAAGCATTACTTACGATATTAACTAACCACAGCGCAATGTAACGTCAGTGTGCTAACCTGAAAAAGCGGCACTCAACCACTGATCTATATACCGGTGTGCCATCGGTTTTGTTAGCTGCTGCGTTAGCTGCGTTTACAGCACTTAGCAACTTTTTTGGAGAGGAGGGGACCGCTGCAAATAATTCGGCTTTTATGAACGTTAGCTGGCTGAAATAACTTGCTGACTGCAGGGCTCGCAAAATTCTCAAATGAATGGTAGCCCGTTGGGCAAGCGCAAGTGAATTCCTGGTTGTCGGAAAAGTTTTCTCCTTGCCTGAGACCTCGCCGAATTGGGCCTTAATGCCTCATTTCCACTACGTGGTACCGGCTCTACTCTACTCTACTCCACCCGCCTTGGTGCCGCGTACTTTTCTGGGGAATCATTTTCCATTAGAGGATAGTACTGCCTCAGTGTAGCTGGTCATCATAGCAACGCAGCACAAAACTATTTAAAACATCTGTATACCCCTTTTTGGATGCGGTAGATTCCTTACGACTCAGACAAACGTGCCATGCCATCGCAGTCATTTTTTGAAGTGGTGTTTTTACACATTACTTTAATGATAATCATCATGCATTTGTGTGCGCTATGAGCTTCACCAACCACGTAACCAACATATCAGTTACCGTTTGAGAAGGTTTTACAACTTTTGCTGTTCATTATGAACAGAGAAAAAAATCATCAGCGCCGAAAAGTGTATAATTAGCGAGGAGAAAATAATTAATGTAGGCGGCATTGTCATGAAGGAAATTTGCAGTATTCATCAACATCAACGTTCATTATTACCAAGCATTCTTTCACACCACGGAACATTCGTTTATTTCAATAGAATTTCAATAATAATATATAGGCCTACATGTGATGCACAAAATAAAACAAAGCGTTTCATGACTTCTCCCTACTCCCTTTTATGCAACTTAAACAATGAAAAATGCGGGTAGAGCCGGTACCACATAGTAGAAATGGGGCATAAGTTACTGCTACATTTTGTCCATTTAATAGACGTCAGTATGTTCTACATGATATTCTGATCATTGATGTGCAAGCGCACTCGTCAGAATATCGGTAAAACATATAGGCCTATAGCCTATGTACTGACGTCCCGTTG